>BSBK01003868.1:2500-631557 GCA_027943335.1 Chamaecyparis obtusa | reverse complement strand
AGCTTTTAAAACACATTCTAAGCTTTGATTTGCTCAAGTGACACATTTTAAATCACACTAATAAATAGATTCTATTGAAAAAGCTAATATAAACCTAAACAAATCAAAATTTAAAGATAAATTATTTAAATTACTAAAATCATCTCCCTTATGAAAAGTATTTGAAAAATAAATAAACTACTTCAGCAGTTATAACATCGATCCTTCACAATAATGGCCCTCCCGTCTCTACAAGGAGACAAAAGGTACAAAAAAAAATCGTACCGACTAATCAAAATTGATTATTGACTGATGAACATCATTCTCCAATGAGCGACTCCATGTAAATAGAAGCTACAAACATGAACCCAAACTTTTCGGATTTGGGATGTTTTACACGAACCATTCGATGTAATCCATTCTCAAAATTACCATACGACAATTGATTAAAAGAGCATTTTCATTGACTTGCATCCATTCTCCCATAATCGACATCACAGATTTACCATAAGATAACCTTGATTTATAAAAAGAACCATTCGATGTAATCACAATTACTGCCATCTACAATGAATTGATTTTGAACTCTATTGTCCAACATTATGAAAACTATATTTACACCGTTTAATAGCACTTTCATGGAGAGTTTATGTCACCTTCGCTACAAATTCTTCTTCGATTATGATTTGATAAAGTACGCCAACCATTTATAAAGCCTGTGTGAAACTGCCAAAGGCCACAAAGTGTGCATTGATGTTTGTAATTTGTATTTACGCTTAAAGTCGCAGTTTTGAGGTATAGAATGGTGAATTCTAGAATCCCACAGAGCTCAGTTTTCGTGGGCATGAGTTGACTTATTGGAGAATAATGTGCATGAGTCAATCATCAATTTTGATTGGGAACACTAGTCTAGGTCGGCAGGATATTAGTTATACAGTATTGTCGCCATGTAGCAGATGGGAGGGCATGCGCATCCTATACAACAATAATTCTCTAGAGATTTTTTAATGGTCAGACCAATCTTGCCCTTTAAAATTTAATTTTATCTTTAAAAATGCATAGATCTGGACAAATGGGCTGTTTAACAACTGCTTGGAGTGCCTTTCAAATGGACATTACATTATTGTGGAGGGTTGATTTTATAGTTAAATAATCTTAATAATGAAAGGAGTTCTATATGTTAAAATAATTTATTTGAAGATTTGTTTGTTTAGATGGTTTATCTAATATCAAATTAATTTGTTTAGTACATTTTATCTATTAGTGACTTTTTAGATTAGTCACCAAAGAAAATTAGAACATAGAATGTGCTATTCAAATTAAAATAATAGAATTATGTAAAATTTGCTATAATGATTGATTTACTATACTTATTAGAAGTAAAATTAACAACTCAGAGTAAAGAGAATACATAAATAAATACTATACCTATATGTTATATGTATAAAGGGGTTGAATCGATAAATAGAATTTGTCATTTCTCATCCATATCTTTTAACAAGGGTTGCAAGTCTTTATGAAATAAGATTTGTAATTTTTAATTAAAAAAAGATATAAAATTTTATGAAACCTTTTAACCTCCATTGCAAATAAAATGTCCTCCAACATAAAATAAGGATAGTGAACTAAAAAATATGTTAATAGAAAATAAATATATACTCTAATAATGAAAATGATTATGATATTAACATTGAGGCTTTTGGGAGTCGCATTTTTTTCAGGGAAAAACAAATTAGGTCACAAATTTGTTGGCAAATCATTTACAAAGATCATGGAATTCAAACATTGCAACTAAAAATGTAACCAGTTACAAACAAATCCATCAAGGCATTACCAGAAAACTCTGAAATGGCATTTCATTACATGCCTGACAACAACTACTTCTATAGCCTTAGTAAATATCAATGAAATTTTCCAACAAAACAAGCATCAACAAAATAAAAACCCAACCACCATGAACGCAAGGAAACCTCAAAAGCAATCCGGCCAAACATCAACAAAGGGAATGGTACTGTGGGAGGGTACTATGATACCACTACACTAGATGCGCTTCATGTGTGGTTTTGTATATTTCCTATATTTGTTTTATGTAAAATTATTAAAACTAGCAAAAAAACAAAACTTTGAGAGTGATCCTTCATTTCACAATGTTCATGTTCTGTGATACCTCCACTTTGACATTTGCCAATTGAGGAGAAATTTCCATTGCATATGTTCTCAATTCCAACTTCGCTATTGCAATGTGTGGCATTAAGAACATAGTGCATGCCTACAGTAGCTTCAATTGAAGCCCCATTTATGTTTGCAATTTCTAA
Source organism: Chamaecyparis obtusa (assembly GCA_027943335.1). Taxonomy (NCBI): domain Eukaryota; kingdom Viridiplantae; phylum Streptophyta; class Pinopsida; order Cupressales; family Cupressaceae; genus Chamaecyparis; species Chamaecyparis obtusa. The sequence goes on along the minus strand of BSBK01003868.1, from coordinate 629,263 downwards.
GCTGAAAGGTGGCAGACAAGGATTTGTAGAGGAGACAAAATTGTCTGCATTCCCTACAATTTTATTATGAAGAGAGGAAATTAGCAGTTGTCTTTGAAAAATTTATCATTTATACAAGGTAAGTATATACAATCATCTATTCATATGCTCTAACTTTTGTCAAAGTTGTCTTTTACAAAAGACAAACAGTAAGTAATAAATTTGGTTACAAGGAATACCAATGCGTTGGTGCAGCTCTAGATACTTGGAGGGTGCATTTTCCAAAGTGTCCATAGTTGATTCCAACAAATATGAGCCAACAACGTTGTATTTGTACATGAAGAAGATGAAACACTTTCAGATCTTGGATAAGTACAACCATAATTGTTGTTGTTAAAAAACATCTTCCTTGTTCTTATTGGTATTTTGCACTGCTAAGCACTTGTGTACTATGTTGCCTAATAAGGGTTTGGAGAAGTGTATAATGAGTCATAATTATTTTGAAGATGATCACAAGTAAATTTTCTATTACTTTATCATTGTCAAATAGCAATGGACTTGTTGCATCAGTGACATCTTGGCCTACAAATTCAGCCAAACATGTATGTGGTGTGATTGAATCACTTTGCATAGTAGGATCTATATCGCAAGTAACATTGTCCACCAATGTAGATTGTAATTTGACACCAACAGGAAGGTCAAAGCATGAAACATAACTTGCACTCCTACTTTTTTTATCTTATTGTACTTTGGAATTGGATACCAATGGTAGAGATGACATTGCATTTTCTTTCATAATGTTGTATGTTTGCAAAGTATCTGAAGAAAAAGATACTCTTTCTTTGATTCCTTCCATGCACAATGCAGCCTTCCCATATGCAATAGTGGCCTCCTCAGCAGTCGCAAATGTGCCAAGCCAATGGTAGTGTTTAGTTTTTGGATCCCTTATCTCTGCAACATATCGGCCCCATGGACGTTGTCTAACACCTTTATATCGGTTATGCTTGGACCGTTTCTTTATTTTATTTGAAATCACCAATATATTTTTACAATTGCAATTGACCTCACTGTATGATTCAAAAGTTGATTTCTCTGACATTCTGCTCATTATCGCGTGCAATTCTATAGGCCAATTAAAATTTTAAAGAAATAATTTATAATATACAATGATACTACATTAACTATGTTTCTCTTTTTAAATAGATGATAGCCATAGTTATTGAGTCATCAAAGATGCTCCCATAGAAAGACTATGAAAAGCTATAAAACAATTAGTTCTTATGTGTATTTCTCATATCACATCAATTGTAAAAGAACATGTCTTAATGAGTACAAATACATAATAAAGTACTATGTTGCATGTCAACAACATGATGAAACGGGGTGTGTCTTTCATTATGAAAAGAAGTAGCAAGATGATGCACATTTCTACTATTAGGACTACTACACCAAACACCATATTGTTATCATAGAAAGAGACATCCATTTCCAAGATGCACTACTATATTACTTCACCAACTTCGAAATGTGATAGCATTTTTGGTGTCTGGTGCTTTTTCAACCTGCATCAGTTACATATTTAAAATTCCTATTATTGAAAATAAATGGGATGATAGTTATATTTGTATAGTGGTTGGAGAATTGGAAAATGGTTAAAAAGATTAAGATTAACATCTATCCCATTAAATTCACAGCCAAAGAAGTTATATGAATCTATCAATTGTTAAACCTAAATCATCCTCCTTCAACACTTGTGTCCAATAAACAAATTCTAGTAATATATATAATGGTCTGTATAATGAGGGCTGAACATATTGAACATGTTCCAATGTTCTACTCTTCATAGAAGTAAAGTTCTTAATATAATAATGGAGCGGTACAGAAAGGTATTACAATAGTGCTGAGTTAAAAACATTTAGACAAATGCTTAAGGTTGTCAATAGTATGGAGAGAATTGAGAGGAAGGTTCCTCACAATTGTCATTCTCTCTAGGGGCAGCTGATTCCAAAGCACATGGGCTTACCAAACCCATAGGAGAAATATAAGGCGGCATATGCATTTTCAAATACATTAGTGAATTGTAGACTTTTGAAATTCTTTTTGTGATTTTCTCGCCCACATGAATGCGATGAGTATCTAAGGCATGTGTAAGTACAACTTCACATCTACCAGACAATGCTATTTTGAGATCACTATATACCCAAGACAATGCTTCATATTCTTTAAGTGAATCATGAGAGAATAATCCTCCACCAAAAGCATCCCATTTGTCTGCAACATATGCATCAATAAATTCCTTGTACCCACACAGGGGTTTGAAGTACTCTTGTACATATGCATTAGCCAAATGCATTACAAGCTCAAAATTTTCTAACAAGTCCATGGAGTTTGATAAGAATTGAGATACAATGTCTGAATAAAAAATTATTCCAGAATGATTTGCCAAATAATTTTCACCGAGTATGGACTGCAATGATTCTTCAACACATGAATAGATATGAATAGTGAATACATGTCGCAATGTGATAGAATTGAGTGCACCTATGATTGGACAGTCTCATTCAGGTCTTGGAATGTTTATTCGTTCACTCATTTTGACTTTCAAAAATCTGGCATAAAATTCACATTGACAATTTGAGGATTAAGATATCGAGGCCGTCGAAAATTAAAATCAATGTATTTGGGATGAACTATCTTATGAATGTATTTAAATTTTTTCATGATACATTCTTTAAAATCATTTCTAGGTAATGCAAATAAAGCAAAGATGTGATTATGTTATGAATCCTCTATGCATTTGTGCATTTTTTCACACACTTTTCAAATGTAATTTTATGTAACAAGTAGTTAGGAACAAAAAAGAAACATGTACTTTCAAATTTAAAATTAGTAACTTACAAAAAATATGACTTTAAATAATAACAAGTGTAAACTTACATTTATTTTTCATACAGCATGTGAAGTAGCATTTTACAATAGTTCTTTTCCCATGGTTATGTTAGTTGTACGAGAAAACAAATAGACAAATTATGAAAATACAATTGTAAACTACTTCTTTAAGATATGTTTCCAAACTTACAATGAACTTGATGTCAAAGTATTTTCTTCACTTTTTGGTTGATCCAACTTGAAAAGTTGTCTTAACAACCCTAAATGTGCACAACCATTCAAAGAAAAAGTCAATCATTTTGCATTGACAATCCGACTAAAAATTAGAAGGCCTTAAGATTTACCAGATAAAATAAGGGAAATAAATTTAAATATGGTTATCGCTTTGTAAAATGCGTTAAAATAGTCACTTGAACCAATTTTCCTTATACCATTACAATTTGAAACATAAATAAACAAGTATATAGTCTATTACCAAGTGTATTAATTAACAAATCATTAAAAGTTTTTGTGCAAAATTTTAGTGTAAAAAATGTAATGTATTATGCGTATCACTTACATAGAAAGCATGAAATAACGTCAAAACTATGACTCATGTAGTATAAAGTACCATTAGTTTTTAGTATAAAAAAATGGAGTGGTATTGGAAAAAAAGCGATCTTGCTCTTTCATTTTGTAATGAAGAAATGGGTAGAATAGAAATGGAATTGCCTCATTTTCCTATGAATATCAAAATGTTCATAAATTATTTGAAATATGTTTTCTCTATGTTTGATTTTTTTTTCAGTCAAAATAATGAAAGTTTAGTGGAAGAATTTAAAATGGCTCTGAGTTTCTAGCTGAAAAAGCAATCAGAATATTCCTCATATAATTTTATCATGAACAACATATAATACATAAATTTTATGAATAATTATTGAAATCACTACTCATAATAGGAAATAATAAGTAAAATAAATATAATAATAATTTCATTAGAAAATATTATATTATATAAAATATAGTATGCAATAAGATTTTAGTAAAGAAAATTTAATTTGTTTTGAAAAACTATTGGAAAAATGTTTAGAAATACAAATATAAATAAATCTACAAATCATATCAAATGACATATAAAATGTAAAGTAAAAATACTTGAGGTAATTCTTAATATTTAGTATAATAATTTTTTATGTATTTACTTTTCCTATTTTATAATTTAAAAAATTAAAATTTTGGCCCAAATATTATTATATATTTTTGGATACGTATTATATTAAAAAAAACTGAATTTTTTTTTAATAAATTGTATGTAATTCCCAAATTGTAGCAATATAAATTTGTAGGGTCTACTATTATATTTTTCAATAGATTTCATATATGTTAATAGTATATGTAATAGATTCAATATTTTAATAACTTTATATAGATAATATTTTATTTAGAAATATTTAAATCTACCATAATTTATATTGTAATGTATGGCATTTCGCATTATTTTAAAGACTCAAATATTTATATGTATGTATTATACTTTATTAACCCATTTTTTAAATTATTTTCTAAGATGGAATATAATATTATTATAATATATAATTTATTTCAGACATAAAAATTATATAAATCTAATTAAATTTAAAATTGTATCAATTTTATTCTAATATTATCATCTAATATTATTTATGCTCCACTGTTTCAGGGATGCCAGTGCAGGGGCCATTCACGGGGATGGCAAAGAGACAACAATACGTACATATAGTTAGTTAGATATAGGGATTTTTAGGCATACACACGGACGCAGACACACTTATAGAGATACTCAAATTTTAACAAATTTAACTATGGAAGACATCAAAATTAGGATAGCAACAACATCATAGAAACCATAGACATATCACGAGTTCAGTATAGCAGTAATAACCGTGTTATGACAGAAGTATATTTTACTATAACGGTGACTACTAGAACACTGTGTGAATTCTATGGAATTCAGAGAGTCTAAAATTGTGAGTCTCTTCAAGCTCAAGTTGTTGAGAATAAGGAAAAATAGAAAGTTTGAGAACTGGCTGACAACAGGCACAAAAGATTATGCATGTTTATATTTTACATTTCAGATTCTTGGGAGAAATTAGGGATAGCTAGGGCACATTCCCTACAGTCCTTCCTTCATGGAAACATAGTGTGGGATGGGGATGCCAATTTTTGGGATGCGGCTGCATCCCTGTGGATCATTGAAAATTATCGAAATAGAAAATTGAACCAATAATAATACAAAAAGTTAAATTGATAGTTACCAGGAGATGCAAGGGTCTTGATATGGTCGTAGGAACAGGGATGCCAACCAAATTAGGGTACATATGAACAAATAAGGAGGTGACTATTTTACATGTAAGAGTAATCACGAGAAATTATGGGTAAGGGGGAAGCCACGTGGCCTACATTCCTATAATGGAATTTCTTAGAAAATATAATTCAATTCCTTTATTTCTTTATTGCTAAAAGAGGATAAAGAGCAACCCAAAACTATAAAATCAAACTTCTAAAAAATTGAAACAGATAAGGAAAAATATTTAATAGTTTTATCTTGCAACAATTTTGATACACTTGGGCCATTTTCTTAAACAAAAATAAAGAGGAACGAAATCCTTTCTTCTGCGAACATGAGAACAACCATCTACAACATTATTTTTCATTCAGAAAAATATGTTTTAACTAAATTTTTTGGTAATTATTTTTTCTAGTTACCAATCCAAGGACAGATGGAATATAACAAGACTCTAAATGTAGCCTCTAACTAGAATAAGTTGAGGCCCGAAAACTCCAAATAGAATTTATTCTTCATCTATTCTAAACAATAAAATAAAATAATTTTGTCAAACTATTAAATAGTCTAACACAGTTTGTTATATTTTCAAATTGAAAATAACAGCCCTTATTTTTACAACCAATTTATAAAATTCCCACAAAATAAAAAACAATAAAAAAGATTGTGAAAATAAATAGTTCATCAAAGTTTATAACTACAAATAAATACACCAAATTAAAATAGCGATAGTTCCAAAATCAATGAAACAGAGGAAATGACAAGTAATATAGTTTAGATGGCACATGTTCATTGTTCCTTTTATCCTCCTCTAGATATGAAAAAAATAGTCCACAGTCATTGTCCATGATTCAACATTTGGCATCTATTTTGTTTATGTGTCTTGTCTATGTAGCAGATGGACATTTAACTTTTTAATTTCTGTTGTGACCTAATTAAGGTTGGTGATATAAAAAACCAATATGTTCTTACAAATGAAAATCTAATTGGGGATGGTTGTCCGGGAGATTTCTTTAGCAAATTTCATACTTGATACCGTTGATTTACATGATACAATATAGAGTTTAATTTCCCTCAGTTCATTAGACCTATTCTATGTTTCAGTGATGTTACGGTCATAGTAAATGGCCAGGAATTTCAACTTCATAGTCTCCCCTTCGTTAATGCTAGTACTTGTTTTAGAAACATCTTGTGCTCCTCAAACTAGATAAAGATAATAGAGCTGAGAGATTTGATAGTAGCAACAGTAGAAGCTTTCTCTTTCGCTACAAATTTCTGCTATCTAATAAAGCCTGAATATACTTTTCACAATGTGGGTCAGATTAGAAAAGTCGTAGAATTTCTGGGCATGTCCGACCTAGTAGATGGTACTAAGAAATTTTTGTATGCCAATGTTTTCAGCCACTGGAGCTCGTTTGCAGATATTTTGGGGCAATACCAGAGGGTGGGAGATGTGGCAGTGGATGAATACATTGAGATAAGATGTGTAAGGGCTATTGTTAATGGGTGTACAAAGGCCTTTATTGAAACCAAGCAGCTGTGAGCACAAAAGGCCATGTTGTCTGCATTGACTCCATCCCATGTCTTTGCACCTAGTATACTTAGGAGATTCGAACCCCGTATCTCAGGGAAAGTAACAGAAAAATGGAAAGCTTGGAGTTCGCAATGGTCCAAATGATGAATGACTATTCAAAGTCCAATGCACAATGCAGAGATCAAATAGGTACATCTTATTAATTTTTTGTCCTTTTCCTAACATTGAATTGTAATTTTTTCTTTTTCCTTTTTGCCTAAAATGATGGTTAAAAATCACTGTATGTGGGAATCCAAATTATTATATTGTGTAATCACGCTTACAATTTTCAGCTCCAGGCCTGAAAATGTTTTCTTCAATTGAACCTTAACCCTAGCTCCTAGATTTGACCCAATCCTGGCATGTCTTTAGCTGCAACCCTAGGTTTTAGCTGTCAAGATAACCCTGGTTCTTATCTATAATAGTAACTCTAATTTTTATATGTAATTCTCATACACATAATCCTTACCCTAGCTCTTATATATAATTTTTGGCCTATCTCTTAGATTTAAACCTAGGCCCATCTCTTATTGTCATCCTTAGCCCTAACCAATGTAGTAGCTTTTGTATGAACTCTTTAGTATAGTGGATCTCAAATATGCAAATAAAGGGAGATTCTACGAGTACATATTTAAAATATACAATAATTTACCATAAATACGCTAGTGTATTATAAAAAATCAAAATGCGTGGAGTCCATCTGGACACAGTTATAACTTATAAGTAAAATATATACTTAAAAAATCTTCATTGCTCTTACATACAACATAATCGAATGGTTTTCTTTATAAATGCCATAATGAAGTTATTTATTATCTTGATCGACTACAGAGAAGGAGAAAGAGGTGCAACCAGAGGAGGAAACACAAATGAAATGTTGGTATTGAAAAATGTGTCATTTAACATCGCAAAGGACCCTCTGATGAAAGACTATAAGGTCACTTTTACGTCAATTAACATAAGACAAAAGGCTGAGTATACCTAGGCAATGAAAAATTGCACTTGAATATCACAAAAATGCATCTAAGAGTAGACAAATGACCAATTTCATGGCAATTGATAGAAGCCAAACTACAAAGAATACCTAAATCGATAGAATAATGAAATTTATGATGCCAAGAAAAAGGTTGATTTTGCTGCAATTAATAAATGATGAAAAAGGAAAGCAGATCAATGGTCCTCAAGGTCCTCAGGAGAACAATGATACTAACCTGGGAAAGGCTCCTTGTTTGAATGTCGTGAACTTCAACAGAAAGCAATAAATCTCTTTCTTTAATCGACAACACTGCCCACAGAACTGCAATAGATAGATTCAACGCTGAAAAGGAAAAATATGAAGATAAATTATAAGAAGAAAATCTTCAAAGAAGACAAATTATAAGAAGAGAGTCCTCAAAAAGATGATGTACTTACCTCTTCGCTACCACAAATGAAACGCACTCCAAAGAATGAAAACAATCTATGTCTTCTCTTAATTTCTAGTCCCTCTAATTACCAACATTTAAAGTGATTAGATGGTTCTAGAGAAATGCAAAAAAATTCAGTGGTGATAAAGGCCCAACAGTCTTTCACAAAATTTATTAAATGCATACTAATCTTGTCACCTGCATACCTAGATCAGTGTTGCTATGATTTCCCAAACCTTTCTTGACTATTTGCATCTGCCAAATAATATCTAGCCTTTAAAGTACCTATTAACAGCTAACTTGAAGGCAGAATTCATGCTAACAATAGAATACTAACAATAGACTTAATCATGGACTTCATCCTCTGCTGTGATAAATCTTTTCATGTTGTCAAATCAATTATCCATTGCAAATTTAGGGCCACATAAATTTAGAAGTAACTTACACACTAATAAAAATATCTACAAGCTCTACTGGTTTTTTTTGTACCTATGAATACTATTTTCTGTCGATATGTGCATGTATCCATTATTTTTCTATCATAGGCAGGAGACTATAGCATCCATTCAAATGCAACTTTCTAATTTAATTGTCCAATCATAGCACTTTATTTTTTAACAACTTTTTGTATTTATATAGTTTTACTATGTTTGAATTTTTCATAATTCTATAGAAAATATTTATCTCTAATTTATTGGCTGAATTCTACTACAGTCATGTGTTTGGCTTCTTGTGAAAATATCAATAAATTATTTTAGAAACTTTATGCATTCCATTAATTTTTTCAGATTTCCTAGATTTGCTAATAAAGGCTCCAAACTATGCACGCATTTGGAGCGATCAGACTTAGACGGTAATGGTATTTTGTCCATAGATTTATAAAAGTACAATGATGATTCTGTGGAAAACATTTTAGGTAATGGAAAGATATTTCATTTTTACATTTTAATATCTTGGGCAATTCGTCAACAAGCTCCACTATGACTGTTCATAGTATGAACGTATAGGAAAAAAGGAATAAATATTTTTCAAAATTTAAGAATTCAATATTGAAATAAGAAACATTTATATTCTATAGGTCATTGCAAAAATACTATAATCTGATTGGGGAATTTTTTTTAAAAAGGACATCTAGTGAATGCTATAGTATCCTGCCTACCGGTAGAAACTAAAAAAAGATCAAATACTATGTTAGAATAAGGAGATAGGATTTTTAATCATTACAAATAAATATGAAATTAACAATATGAAAGTTACAAGATACATTAAAAATATATACATTGGAAACTCTCTTTTAAAGAAAACTCCATGAACAATCATTTTATTATTTAAAAAAATTATAAAATGCTCCATTAAAACATAGATAAAATATGCAAGAAACACTTGTCTTTGTATCAACATGATCAATAGTACCCTTTTGGTAGAATTCACTACTAATGTTCAAATACACAACCTTCTTACAATGACATGGAAGCTCCTTAAGTATAGGAGAAGTCTATTATAAAATTCCTAAAGAAAGAAGTATTAGTCTTACCTACTCAAAGCTGCCATTTATAAATAACTAATATTCTAACAATTATCAAATTATTATTATCTTTGAAATAGATTTGTTTAATGAAGCACATAATATATAAGATTTTATAATCTTATACTAAAATAATGTATAAATATTATAACATTATTTGTAACAAGATGAAATTATTGAAGTAGGACATTATTTATTTTTATCTACTTTGAAGAAACACAAACTTAGATATGATTAATTCTTAATTCAATATTTTAAGACAATCTTAAAAACATTATCCCATGTTCTAATAAGTAGTGGATTACTACTTGTTTGTGCATATTAGCATTTTTTCAAATAACTAAAAAACTTTTGTTGTATAATTTTACATAATTACATATACATTGCTATTTTTTTTTTTTTTGTATATATATATATATATATATATATATATATATAGATATATATAGATATATATTCTTTATTTAGTCCTGCAAAAAAATAACAATATGCTTCAATGTTTCTTCCAGTTTTTACTAATATCAAATATTGTAAAATATTTAAGAAAATAACTATGGATTTATTTAGTGTCATATACAAATTACTATCTCTGTCTCCCACTTCAATGGGTTTATCTTGGTTTAACATATGTTCCTAATATTGCCTCATACATATTTAGTATTCATAATGAACCATAGTAAATATAGAACAAATATATAATCTCCTTAAGACATAAACCTTGAATAAAAGTTTTGTTGGATATTTTGGAAATAGAAACATTATCCTAATTTTTAATGTATAAGTGACAAATACCAATATCAAAGAATATCTCTCCATTTTAGTCTCCCTTAATCTTAGGTTCGTGGGAGGTTCACAAAATTTCTAAATTGGCTTCAATTGCTTAACTATAAACCTTATCCACTCTATACTTTCCTATGTAATCTTTGCTTATAATAATTAGATGGTGTACCATATTTTATTTATTTTTAAAGTGGTATAAAAATATCCTATGTTTGAGTAGACTCATACATGTCCAATCCACTTCTTTGAATTAGTGATTTCCATCTGTTACTATTTTCCTGAAATAATTTGTATTGAATTTGAAAAATTTACACTAGAAACTCTACATTTTTATTTATATAATTATGTTCACCAAACTTGCACATTTGTTCTACTAAATTATTATCTATGTTTGTACTACTTATCTAGAAAAGAAAGTGACTTTTAATTTGTTTCATTACAAAATTACTATGTTCACTTATTTCTAGGGGTACACGATACAACAATTATAATATTAGATTTTTCATCAACCATTAAATTTATATTTCAATTAATAAAAATCAATTCGTATTGACCTTATTGAATATTAAATAAATTTTAGTTACATTCTTTCTGATTTAATATGCATTTTTCATGTTTAAATTTGCAAGCCGCTGAAATCAAATATGATATTAATGAAAAATAAGACCATGCACTTGTCAAAGAAGTGAAATCTTTTAGACCTTATTCGGTACGAGATGAGGAAATTTCCTATGTCACTAATGTAGCAGTGAAGAATATTTTTAGGCATTATGAGGTAACCGAGATAAGATGTAGATGGATTAACCAAGTTCAATCTAATTTAATATTAATATTCAAATCACTAAATTTGTGTAGGGTCAAGGCTTAGAAAAATTCATGGCAGAGTAAAACCTAGAAGCTTGTCAAATAAATTGTGTCAGCCTAGATTACATGGTTACTAGCATTGAGAAGGTTCCCTCATATCAGGATATAATTTACTTTTTGAAACACATGAAGTGTCTTGATGAATTGAGTGAGTCAAAAAAGATCAATGAATTTATAATCATCCAGATACATTTTGAATGAGGATGATCTATATTGGAGAAATTTTGAGGGTATGTTAATTTTTTTCTTAGACATGAATATCAAGATAAACAAGTCCTGAAGGAATCACACGATGGTGTTTGTGGAGGGCGTTTCTCAGCCAAGAAAACTACTCATAAAATCAAGTAAGAGTGGGATACTATTGGCCGAATCTTTTTTAGGATAGTTACAAATATGTTAGGAAATGTGAACCTTGTCAAAAAAATTATAGAAAATTAAAGTATCAAGGAGCACTTCCACCTAGACCTATCTAAACAGAGGAACCTTTTCAAATGTGGGGTCTATATTTTATTGGTGAAAATCACAATAAGTCAAGTGGAGGTCATTCATGGATTCTAGTAGCTACTGACTATTTTACAAAATGGGTGGAATTCATACCTACTAGGAACTCAACTAGAAAGATAGTGATAATTATGGAATTGTTATATCACATGCTTCCCCTTATCATCTCCAAGGAGATAGTTAGGTAGAGTCGAGTAATAAAAACTTGTTGAAGATTATTAAGAGGATTCTTTCTAATAATGATGCAGGGGCATTCTAGGGTACTCGGTGAATTTGCATGGTGGTGTGTTGTTTTGGTTCTGTGTTACTCGATTGCACAGCTTTAACCGACGGTCTCTATTATTGAAGGAGCTTGGTCGCTGAAGGAACTCAGTGAAGCCTCTAGTGCCTAGTGGAACTTGTACTTGGTGATGCCTAGCTTGGTTGGTTGTTTCAATGGTGCTCGGTTGTTTCTCTGGCGCTCAATTGTTCTAGTTTACCGACTGGAGTTCTTGGAGATTTGGTTGGATGACTTGGTGCATTTATTGTTGGTAGCTTTTGTTGTATTCTCCTATGTAGATCTAGAGGCCGACATGGAGAATTAAATGTTTGTAAGGATATTTGAGAGTTGACTGATGTTGCATTTAATATTTGTTTATAATAGAAGTTGACTTGGCTTAGGAGTTAATTGTTTCTTCCAGACAACTTGTGGCTGAAGATTAGTATTTAAGTGGTGTTTGGGTAGTTGTTTAGAGGCAGATTTGGGAAGTCACTAAGGGTCAAGATTAGATCTGGATCCTACGAGATCTTGAAGATCAGATTGTTATCTCATAGTTTGTAATAACAGAGCTAGTAGTTTTCATGCTTGGAGATAAGGAGTTTTCTTGGAGGCTTGTGAGCTCAAGTTCAGATCTATCTTAGTGTTTCCATCAGTTGCTAATTTGTTTCAGAGCTAGACTAGCTGAGAGATTGTAGAAATCCTTCTGATTGTATTTGGCTCTAACCCAGAAGGCCTTATAGCTGGGCATGTTAATGAAATTTTAGTTGAAAACTTTATCTTGTTGAGTAATTCTGCATTGTGGTGTTTGGCCGCTTGTTTGGACTGTCCTTAATTGGATCCTCCTTAACTACCCTGCGTTAGGTGGTATCAGAGCTTGAAGATCTTGAGTTTGTAAACCGATCTCCAATTTGAGGTTGTTTGCACCAGGACCTTGTTGGTGATCTATTGCTTTGGGTTTTCAAAAATCTTGAAGGATGCCTCTGAGAAGATTGGGCCCTAGAGAAATTGTAGATCTTTGTGATGCTGTGGAATCAAAGATTACAGAGAAGGTGAAATTTGATTTTAGATCTGAGATGGAATTGATGAAGAATGACATGATCACTGACGTCATGAGGGCTATGGTTGGTGTACCTCAGAATCTTGGTACTGATGATGGTTATGAGGAAGATACTGAAGAGACAGATCTGGTGAAGACAGAATTGGTCGATTGCATAGATCTGGAGCTCAGTTAAGTAATAGTTACCGAATTGAAGTTTCTACATTCTCTGGTACTTTGAGACCCAAGGACTTGATTGATTGGATTGGTGAATTAGAAGATTTCTTTGAGATAGAAGAAATTGAAGATCCTCTTCGAATAAGATTGGCACAGACTAAGTTGAAAGGATATGCTTCTCTTTGGTGGAAATAATTACAAAGAGATAGAGAAGATGAAGGTGAAATGAAGATCAATCGGTGGAGGTTGATGGTGACTAAATTGAAAGCTAAGTTCATACCTGGTGACTATGAGCTTGACTTGTTCAAGAAGTTACAGAATCTGAAGAAAAAATATTTGACTATCAATGGCCATCCTTGTTGTGTGGGACATATTGTACTATCAATGGCCATCCTTTGTGTAGGTTTCAGAATGGGTTAAGGAATATCTTGAACCAGTAACATGCACTTCTAAGGGAGCGAAGAAGGTAGCAGAGGATAAAGATGTTTCACTTTAATGACATTATCCAGTTTTCTATTTCTTGTTTGTTTTGTTATGTTTGTAATATTTTTGTCTACTTTCAGTTGATTAGGATTAGTTAGGATTGAAAAGGAATGTAATGTAAATGGTTGGAAGTTTTTCACTTCCGATTTTGGAGGGAAACTATGACCATTCATTATAAATTAGTCTCAACTTAAAGAAAAAGAACTCTTGATTGTACTTAATCTTTTTGATATCAATAAAATACACCCTGTTTCCTTGTCTAATTAGGATATTATATGTTTTTTTCAATTTTGTCTCTATGTTATAATCATTTCAAGGGTTTGTTTTCACCTTTAAAATTTGTGTGATTGGATTGAAAATCTATGATATTGATATAAAAAATGGAAATAAATTGTGAAGTGTTATCCTATTTCTTTCTATCTGATTAGTTCCTTTGTGAGGATTAAATACAATTAGACAAATTAATATTATAAATTCAATTTATTCACATTCATAGGATTGGGTGATTGTTGATGCTTCTCGGCCTTTGGAGTATTGTTTATCAGAGAGGTACATGAAGGGTTCAACAAGATTAACTTTGTGCCCAATTGGATAAGGGACTGGTCTTCTTCTATTGAAATGAGTAAGGAATTTCTAAAACTGATAAGTCATTTCATTTTATTTTTTGTTAAGTAGAGGTATACTTGAGGAATAATACAACAAGAGTTGTAGGGAGTTCTTTTTCTTACATTATAAGTTTTGTCACCTTGGAATTAAGGATTGTTAAAGAACTTTGGATTGAATCTGCTATAAAAAGATCTAATTTAGAAGGAGATTATAAAAGGGGTTTAGCTGCCTAGGTTCTGTAGATCCTAAAGATAGAAGGATTACAATGATGCCTTGGTTGAATTATATCTTTTGGCCAAAGCATTTGGAGACTTCAAAGATAATGCTTGACATCCTTTTAGTTCTTTTGAATCTATTGATTTGGGAACCAACAAGTCTCATAGTCATTAGAATCACTAGCATGAATATCATCATCTATAGTATCCTCTTCATCCAAATTAATTGTAATAGAATCTAATATATAAAAAGAATTGTCATGTTTTTTCATTTTGATCTTGTTTAAATTCACTTCCTCCATTGTATCAAGCATGGGATGGTAAAATGGAATCGAAGCATGACGAGGTTTATGAAGTGAATAAATTTCTTGAGAAGCACATTGGTGCCCTCTAGCATGACATTTATGATGGCAGTCATGAGCATGATAGTTGTATTTGGTTTTAATAGAAATTTGATTTGGGATAAGATTAATCAACATTGGCTCCTTTTCTTCTTTAGGAGGAAGAATGGAACAAACCACACTAGGTTGAGAGATGAATAGAGGAGAATGTTCATGAGATATATAGGAGGTGAAATAGAAGCATATATAGGTGGTGTATATGGTATAGGAAAAATTCCACATCCACATAAAAGAGATGAAAAACCCTTAGGTTTTCTAAGTTCACAAATATTTTGGACCTTATAGGCTTGGTATGATCAAAATAGATGGCCAGGATGAGTTTGAGTTGATTGGGGTGTAGAAGCCCAAAATAAATCAACGTCAACTAAGTCTCGAGGCACTAAAGGTTGATAAAGACTATGGTTAATAGTCATGATTTCTCCATTGTGAGGAAATTTAAGATATTTATCTATAGGAGAAGCCATGACTTTCGTGGAAATAAAATTGAACCATGGGAAAGATAAAGAAAACCATTGAAATTTTGGATCATAATATCATATTTATCATAGAAATCATGATACAATCATCCACTATAAAGATGTTCTTTAGTTATCATATTCACCATGCAAGTGGGATCAATGAGGACACCACAAGAAGGAAGGCCAAAAACCTTTGCGGCAATGTAAAGGGGGCCATTAGTTTCTTTAATTTTCGTAGTAGGGTAAAAGGTAACACAAATATTAGATGTAGGTTTAGGTTTAAAATTCTCAACTTGATTGATAACATGATTAGATTCATCAAAATTTTCATTTTATTCAATGCAAGGAGGAGAAGAAGAAGGTTGATCAATTTTATTGGTTGATTGAGAGGGAAAAGGATTGGTCTATATTTTTAAGTTTTAGTTAGGAGGTGAAATATATTTATTTCCATTTTTATTGTTAGCTTCTACAGATATAGCATTGGAATCAATAAGGTATTGAATAATAGTATTCAACTGGTAACACCTCTTAAGAGTATCATGACCAGGTTGACGATGGTATTGACAAAAAGCTTTAGGATCAAAATATTTGGATTTAGGTTTGGATGAATCAATGGGTTTGAGAAGAGGAGGTGTTAACACATTATAAATAAGTGACTTCAATATCACATTATGTAAAGATTCATAAATCTAAGTAAAATTACATGCAAACTTTTAAAAATAAATGACAAAAGAGCCACACCTAATTTGGATGTTGATTCCACTTCTTTAGCAATAGTGTTGGATGAGTTGTTGATTTTAATGAAGGTTCTTGGTTTTTTAAATTTTTTGAAATTGGATATGGAATCACTCATATCAATGAGAACGGGGAATGGTGCTCTCAAATTGACTAACTTGAAGTTGATAATAATGAAGCACTGCACATAATTGAGGAAAGGAAGAGAATTTTTTTTAAAAAGATCTTATCTCTAATTTTTTTTTTTGTAAATTAGAAATAAAAATGTGTTGTGCATCAACATGAGGCACGTGATAAGAAATATGAGCACGCACATGCTTAAATCTACCAATGAAAGC
Source organism: Chamaecyparis obtusa (assembly GCA_027943335.1). Lineage (NCBI taxonomy): Eukaryota > Viridiplantae > Streptophyta > Pinopsida > Cupressales > Cupressaceae > Chamaecyparis > Chamaecyparis obtusa. Next base: position 612,736 of record BSBK01003868.1, on the reverse strand, counting down.
ACTATTTTTTCCTGAACACCTCGTTTACAATGGATTAAATCAGTCAAATAAATTTGACAACCAATGTTGTTTTGAAATTTTTGAATGAAAGTACTAGCAATCTTGTGAAAGGAATGGATGGAATAAGGAGGTAAAGAAAAATACCATTGCAAGACTTCGTCTCAAAAGGTTCTAGTAAAATAATTTTCTATGAGCCTATGGTCATGAGAGAAATCACTGCAGAAAGTTTGAAAAGTCTTAACATATGTCAAAGGATCACCCCTAGCATTATAGGTCTCAAGATGAGGAATCTCAATGTTTTACAAGATAATGGTATGGATGATATCAAAAGACAAAGGACTAGAAATATCACACATAGGAATGTTGAACTTGGATTGAGTCATGGAGGCAATTTGTTGTTGCAAATAAGACATAGTTTGAGCCAAGCTATTAATAGTAGAATTGGTAGAAGAAATGGTAGGAGGAGGAATATGAGAAATTTTAGGAGCATTTTTAGAAATTGAAGGAATGGTTGAATATGAAAGGGACACTATGATAAGTGGGCAAAGATGAAGGAAATGAAACACATCGTACACTTGAAGAAAGAGAATGGATAATAGAATTAGGAAGACTCCCATGTGTAGGGTTGGAATTTTGTATTGAAGTTGTTATGATAGGTGGAGTATAAGTAGACACACTAGGAATGGAAGTAGAGATAGGCAATGAGGTCTCAACATTTATAGTAGGTGGAATGAGATCTAAATATTATGCACAATCCCTAAGAGGTTTGACATTGGTATGAACAAGATGAAAATTCTACGCAAGATTTTAACACCATTTTCATTATTATGAATAAGTTTCCTTATGCCTTCTATAACAAAAAGGGCTTCGAGATTATGGGTTTTTTCAGGTAGTCATTGTTCAAACTTTTCAAAATCATGGGAAACATTTTGGACTTGGATAGGAGGAACCCTTAAGGCTTCATCTTCATCATGATAAGGATGACAAGAGCTATTCTCCATAATAGGATTGATATCATTAACATGCATGTTTTTCTCATCAGGATTCCTAGGAAAGGAGTGTTAAGGATCAAAGGAACCCATAAGTCTATGAATTATTTTAATCGAAATAAGGTTGTATTCAAAGTGACAACACTAATGCACAAGGGAATGAAAGGATAGACAAATGCAATGAAATTATGATATTTGAAGTAAATATGAAAAAAAAAAATTTATTGTTATGACAAGTACATTAAATACCAAATTCAAACTAGATATGAATGCATACAATGTAGTGAGGATTTAATGTAAATAGCAACTATCATGCAATGAATCCAAAGCAGATCTAGATATGTAATTTCATAGAAAGAGGAATATAACACCAAAGTTAGAATTGAAACATTATAAGGTGGGTTCACCAAAATGTACAATAGAAAATGGTGAGCATTTCTATGAATGTATATCACTCACCAAATTGTGTTGTACATTAGGGAAATGTTATTTTAAAGGCTCACCCTCAAATAAATCAGATTAGCACAAACTAAATAGGATGAAGGGGTGCCAATTCAAGATATAAATGAGAGTGGGGAATTGGGGTTCACCTTTCCCTTAATGGGTAATGAATGAAATGTGTTGTAATAGAATATGTAAATGTATGAAAGGAAATTGATACTATGATGAAAGAAATAAAAAATAACAAGATATGATATGAAATTTGATGTATAAAAAGTAAATGCAAGGATAAAATCTCAAGAATGGACTTACCTAGAAGAAAGGGGAGGAAAATGAACCTTCAGGTTTTGATTTTGACTATCACAGAGGTGTCAGAATAGGGTAAGACTGTTGATCTTGGCTTCTAATACCTATAACTAATTTCTCTAAGTATCTTAGACCTAGAAGATGAGGCTGACCTAGTCTAGCACAAGAGTGGAAATTTTTACCTTGTCCTTTTAACTCCAAATCTAATGAAACTTGTAGAGGTCTTGTAACTACTTCTGATATTCCTAAATCTAGATTTGAAACTTCACAACCTATTAATACACATGGAGAAAAAGGGGAAAGGTTGTGGAAAGTGGCTTTCGTTGGTCAAGCCTCTATATAGGAATCAACCTTGAAATAGAATCAAAATTGTATAAGGAAAGTAATGTAAACAAGATAAATGCAAGGATTCACATTACAAGAAAAACCCTCGTGGATGGTTATTGGGATCCAATAAACCCAAAAATATTCTTGTATATGTAGATATTTAAATAAATGTAGAATCAACGATATCTAAACACCAATGCATAGACCTATAATCACCAATCCTAGATCTAGAATTTTTATATGCTTAATAATCTCAATGGAGAAGGAGAGAGAAGAAAAATGGATGTGTAGATCTTCTTTCTTGCTTGATATTTTCTCTAGTTGTCCACCATGGAAGAGAAACTTGCATCAATGAGAGAAGATTTTATTTTGTTGAATGGATCTTGAAGAAATGGAGCCTTGGAGATCTTGAATTGGATGCTTGCTTTCAAATCTTGAATCTCAAGTCTTGAATTTCAAATTTACAAGGTTTTCCAAGTCCTAGGGGAGTGTGATACGTTAGGGAGTAAGAAAATGAATGTTGTAAGAATCAAACATTAAACACATTGTCAGACTTAGAAATCACCAAAATGGGGTCTAAAAGGTCCTAGAGCCTCAATTATGAGTCCTAACTTTTTACAATGGTACTATGTGTGTGTGTGTGTCTGTGTGTACATACATACATACATACATACATACATGGATGCATGCATATATCTATGTGTGTATGTGTATGTATATCAAAATACATTTATACAAATATGCATAAACATACACATACAAATGGTCTATCAAAACCTCCTGATTAGGCCCATTTTGCAAAGGCCAAGAAATTTATGAATATTTCATGGGTTCAGGGGTCAATTAGAGGTCTCAAATGAAATAGTAAAGACAAGACCATTTGCATGAAACAAGTACTCGAAATGAGCTTTCTAATGATTATAAATTTGAGAAATTTTGATTTTATTATGTACATGTTTTTTTTATGTCAATAAATTGTAGGTTTCTTACCAAAAAAAAACTTTGTGTTAGACGTTCATTAAAAAAGAGTAAACAGGAGGAAAAAATATTTTGAAAAATAACAGTGCCCCTAGTATTGAAGTCTTCTTTCTATAAAAAAAAAAAAAATTAAATTGGAAAAATATCTTACAAGCTACGAAAAGTACGTATGTCAAAATTATGGTCAAGTCAACTTCAAATATTAGTAAAATATGAAATACTAACGATAAAGTCATGAAACCAATTCTAGACACTAGATATGGATGTTATAAAACTAAATTTGAAACAATCATGCTTATGTCTATTTTAGAGAAAAAGTTATCCTTTATGAAAAGAATGTCACTCTTTAAAAATGATGTTTTCAACAATATAGCCGTTTTCATGGGAGAAATAAAAATTGATTCAAATCAATTCCAATTTTTTTTTTAAATATATTTAGAATCTAGACAAAAAATTGTAAAAGACTCTAATTTACTTCATTTTCGTATTTGTAACTGTTTAACGACAATATACATCTGAAAGTGATTATTTTTTTCAAAATGTACAGTTCAGTGTCCATTCAGGCAAAAAAGAGTAACTCACTATTGTGGGTCCACCAAATGTAATCACCGGTAGTCTAGAAATAAATCACCATGAATAGTCTGAAACAAAACACCATGAAGAACAATCAAACACACATAGACACCAAGAGAGGTCCTAAACATATGTCAAGAAATAGAATGAAATAGAAGGGTATCACATTGATCATTTTTAGAACAGTCAAATTAATATAATTTATTTATTTTATGAGACAAAACTCTTGAAGGTTTTTAGAAAGAAAAAGAAATGAGACCAACTCTAACTATTGTATGCACCCTAAAATGGTCGCCTAGACTTTGGGCCCCCATTCAGCAATTTATCAAATCCCTGAATCAATATTTTCAAAAATCAACATTTTTCAAATATCAATTTCCTCGATCAAATCCTATTTTATCATTTATTCAATTATTTTCCCATGGGCTAAACCATTTTATCCTAAGTCTTTATTTATTTAAAAAGAATTTCCTCCCCTTTTATTAAATAAAAAGCCCCCAATTTTCCTCTTATCCTAAGTTGCACAAATAAAGCATTATTCTTATTTTATAAAAAGAAGAAAAATACTTTTTGTCTCATATGGACATAAAAGTCAACTCTTATTTTCTCATTGGAGGATATTTGTGCACATGGATTGCTCCTCATTCAAGCTCCACCCTTGATTAAATATTTTGCCTCTTAATCTCCATGGTCCATTCCTTTTCAATTCCTTTAAAAGGAGAGCTCTTTTCTCATTCTTAGATCCCAACTTTTTATGCTAATCTTATGCTACAGGATTTCTTGGAGACTTTGGAGCTTTTGGAGATCATTCTTGCATTCTAGTTTCTTTCTTGCATCATAGCTTTCATGGCATCTAGCTTAGTTTCTTTTATGCTCTAGATTAGCTCACATAGCTTAATTAGCAAGGGTTTGTAATACTTTCCTTTCTTAGCTTAGCTTGCATCTTCATTCTTAGCATAGCTTGCATTGCATTGCATTTTCATTGATTCTTGAGGATATTGGCATTCTTGCCCTTGTCTCATTGAATCTCCCATTGTGTGGTTTACTAGCAAGGTTGCATGCTTCAATAGCTCTAGCTGAGAGTACTATCAACATCCTTGTGACTCCATGCCTAGGGGCTCTAGGTCACTTTCTCAAGGTTTCCCATCCATGGATTCCCTTGGAAGTAATGACTTAGAGAAGTGCACTATTTAGTGTGTACATTTTTGGCGCCCACCATGGGGCAGAATACTCTTGTTTTGTCCTTCATTTTTTGCATTTCTGCCATTTTTTTTGACAATATTTGCTTGTTGTTTTGTCAATATTTGCTCTCTGGTTTTTTCTAATAGAATTATCATGCGACAATTTTCCAGTGTTGTACTGTAGACATGAAAAATTGGCAAAAGGCTTAAATCAATCAAAAGGTGCAATCAAATTATCAAATAGCACGAAAAATCAATAAATGGAAAAAAGGCAATTCAAATCAAAGGAAAATTCAATTAAATTATTAAATGATTAAATAAAGCTTGAAAAGGGGAAAAACACTACGAAATTGATTAAATTCAATTAATGACATAGTTGTTGAAAACAAAAATCAAAATGAACATCTTACCCTTCATGGCTAAATTTAATTACTTTAATTAATTAATAAATACTAATTTTCCTCAACAAAGCAAAAAGGAGACAAAATGGACACAAATCACTCACTTTTGTTGAAATGGTCCAGCCTTTTGAAACCATTTAAATGATTGTCCCCTCCTTGTCCCCCCATTTATGGACAAAGCAAAGCCAATTGACCTTACCCAAGCATAACCATGGTTATCTCACTCTACCCCCTACCCTTGGGAAAATCCTATAAGTAGAAAGCATTTTGAGGCATTAAGGATCCACTCCATATCTTTGAATTGTAGCAAAGCTCTTGCAATTTGCATCCACATCACTCACTTATCATTTTTCATTGCTCATTAGCTTAAATTGCTTTGATCATAGTAGATTGTTCATCAAATAGAGCTAGAATTTGATAGAATAGATCTAAATTTGCATATCATATAGCTTAATTCTCATCTTTAGAGTGTCACTAGTGAGGATCATAACTGAGAGCCTCATTTACCACTTTATTTTAGAGATCCATGAGATATTTAGATTAATTGTGCATTATTTAGATTAGTTTGCTTTGAATAGTGTAATTGTCTTTTAAATCTTGTTATTTCGTGAAGGTGTAAATCACTCACACACAAATGGCACCCACCGTGGGGCTCTAGGCCTCAAATTCATCATTATTTTCACATTTTTGCTAAATTTAGGCTAGAAATTGTATATTTTTGCTCGTTGTCTGCAGATCACAAAGAAGAAATCACACCGACAAATAAAGAGATCTCACCTTTAGCAAAGAAATGTCACCTACAGAGAATAAAACAACGCGCTGAGTCTGAACTTTTACATAGATTAAGCTACAGATTCACGCTACCGAACAGAGAAATAATGCATTACAGAAATAAAATCACGCTTCAAGTTATTTAGTTGTCGCATTTGTGACAAAGATACCATGCATTTGGTCATTTAAATGTCGCGGACATCAAATTGAAAAGTCACTTTCAGGAAGTCATTTTACGTTTGGTGTGAAGGGAGTACTCTGCCTTATTGATTTAATTTCTCGCTTTTGTCATTTTAAATCTCGCATTTGATAAATTAGACGTCACGGTAATAGCATTAGTTTGTCACGGTCTTGTAAATATTTCACGCATGGATAAAATTAGACATCACTCCTAGTTATTTTAATCTCGCTTGAGCCCCGTAAGGTGATGCTCGCGGTTAAAGTAATCACGCGTTTGTGAAATTTAATCTCGTGTACAGTCTGGACAATGTCACATGGACTGTACTTTTTGTATTTTATCAAATTGTTAAAATAATGATTGAATTTTAACTCTATGTCCATTTTTCTGTCTCAGGTACAGGCTCTATCGCAGAAAAGTGCTCAAAAATATATTTTTTTCTTTTTTTGCATGCAAAAAAGAAACAAAAAAGGATGTCCTATCAGAGTATACCTTGTTGTTTTAGAGGCTTATAAACTTAAGTAAGGGAAGGATTTGGAGAGAAAATGAGAAAAAACTACTACTTAAAAATGCGCCTAGCCTTTGCTAGCATCGATTAAGGTATTTTTCTCATCAAGCTTGCACATTCCCTTAGCTTGTGGCATTTCAAAAGTTCAAAATATAGTTTAGTCATAAAAGGGAAAGAATAAACACTTTAATTCTAAGAACCCCTTTGTCACGGGGTTGAAAAAGAACAATTGATTGTAAGTGTTTGGGAGAAATCCACTTTTCATGCTTTCAATGAACATGTTTAGAACTTAGTGGGCTCGCCTCCCGAGATTGCCTTAAAGGGCCGGTGAGAGGGATAGCCCAAAGTGGGATACACTTGCCTTTGCCGCAAGAATCCGACCCACTATAAAAAGAAATGCGTGTATCCTTAATGGGGTGCATGACAAAAGGATTTTAGCCCTTTCGAACTTCCTTTAGTAGTCCTAACGGATTGCACAAAATCATACTTCGGTGCATGTGGGAAGCCCCTTAACATACTTGGGGGATGAACGGTTGAAATCCATTTTGAGCGGAATCCACACTACAAAACAGTAAAAATAGCAAAAACTACCTAATAGAGCCATTTAAAAGCCAAATTTGTGCTAGGTAGCTTGCTTGGAAGTCTTTCTTGTGATCAAACCCATGGAAACATTCGAGAATATACACATTAGAATGATCTAGGGATATGGTGAACTATTGATGTGTGTGTTGAGATTGTCTTCAACTTTTCAAACAAGAAGTTCCAAAGTACTTGATCAAAATACAATTAAATTTTTAAATCTTATAAATTGATCAAGACTTGTGACACATTCCAAACCAACCCAACTGGATTGAAATTAAAGAAGGAAGGATTGATCCATAATGATGAGCCTATTTGAGGGAATGTCTGACGATCAAATTTTAGAAGCATCCAAAAATACCGAATTGATCAAAGCAATGGAATTAACTTTGAAAAGGTGCAATGAAGCATATTCCCTTTATTTAGCTCAATCAAAAGCTAAACTTCCTCATAATGATGACATATCAACCTTGAGAAAGGATGAGGAAAAACAAAAAGATACTTTATCTAAAGAGCCATCATTAAGATCAATTTGGCCATTCCTTTATGATGATGGGCCATCCGTATCTTCATCCTCCTCACAAAAAGAAGCATTTCAGAGAAACAAAGTTATCTCAGATCAAAGGAAATTGCATAATCAACCTATTTGTGATCAAGATAATAAAGAGTATGGAGTGAAAAATACCGCTCTCAAGAAAGATAATAAACCTCCATATAGCAAGAGTAATCCATTCATCCTTTGTCCATCTCCTAACAAGGTTTCTCCCTGGATGACTTGTAATCCTTTCATCCTTCGTCCATCTCCCGAACCTCTATCTAGAAAAGACCCTCCCATAGCTAGTACTCCTTTCATCTTTCAGTCATCTCCCAAAGCTCCGCAACTATCCAAAATTCCTCCATCAAAGAATGAGCCTAATGATGACACTTTTCAAGTTGACTATGGCTACCCTCAAGGGCTACCTCTAAAAGAAACCCAAGCTAGTTTACATCTTGTTGCAGACCTTTTCCATGCTTCAAAGATCTTGGACCCCAAGGCTTCATGTGCTTCAATGCCTATTATACCCATTGAAGAGGATCCTACATCATTCTTCCAAATATTCCCCACACATATCCAAACATCTACCTTATCCTTAGAAGTGGCTCCATGTCAAGAAGATAATACAAAGAGAAAAGAGACAAATATTGATAAAGATCAAGATCAAGATCAAGATTATACACAATCTCCTCCCATATTTGATGAAGGTCCCATATCCCTCGAACCTTGTGATGATCCCCTTGCATTCTTTCATGGCTTCCAAGATGATATCCTTCCATTCCAAGAACAAAGTACCCTTCCAAGTTCCACATCTTCTCCACTTCCCAAGCAAGATCAAGATATCCTTTCCATAACTTCCAATGAGCATATTGAAAATCAAGAGAAAAATACCATCTCTACACAATTTGAAGATCCTTGTCAAGATCAAAGCATCCCATCATTTCCTTGTCATATTCCTCCATGTTCACCTCAAGAAACCATCATTCTTCCAAATCCCTTGCATGATAATAAATCCATTCAAGACTCCGTTGATCCTATCAAATGTGTTCCTATCAAAGCTACTCATGAGCCTATTGGTATAAAGATAAATCCTAAAGATAAGAATCTTGGCGATGCAGTTCCTTCCAAAGATATTGATATCCCTTTCACACCTTATATTCCTCCATTCAAACGCAACCACATGCCGTCACTATCCTCTAAATCCATTTTGGGTTCCTATGTCCCCAAACAAAATTCTTCATTCCTTCCATCCATATTAGGTCCATATATTCCTCCATCATCTATTCCTATCATCCCTAGTTATCCATTCACTTACCCTACCATGTATCAAGATCAACGAAGACACACATACTTGAAGAATGTCCAAACACCGATCCATATGAACCCTCCATATTATTCTTATTCATCCACAATTCCTAAGTCTTTTGGAAGCAATTTTGATGTACAACATAAAAATCATAAATCCAAGAATCCATATGTGTATAAAAATCACAATGTCCCATCTAATCGACATGCGAATGAAAAGAAAAATGAAATATCCAAAAGGCCGCAAAGGTCCACCAAGCAAAAAGAAAAAAATAAAATGTGGGTTCCTAAATCCCTTATTGAAGAGGTGCATTCAAAAGCATCACAAAAGGAAGAAAAATCAAAGAATATGTGGATTCCCAAGTCACTTTTGAAGGACTTGCACACAAAAGAAGAATCAAAATTGACATTCAAGCTTCCAAAGGCTTCCATTCCATCTCCTTCCAAATATCCTTCATCTTCCTACATTCCAAAATCCACTACCTCAAAAGGATCCTTACCTCCTTCATCTATCATTCCTCCATCATTCCACCACTCTTCAAAGTGTGTGTCAAAGTTGATCTTGCCAACATTCCCATCTACAACATACCTTCTTCTTATCCTCACATTCATTTTCCAATGCATACTTTCTGTACTTCCATCCCTCTTATCAATATCTTTGAGCATCCTAGTCATACCCATGGTTTATTATAGCATATCTTTCAAAGGAGCATTGTCCAAAGATTCTGCTATTGGGAAAATATCAAAAAATACAAAAAAATAAAAAATAAAAAATAAAAAAAAATGAAAAAAGAGAAAAAGTGCCTTGGTGAAAACCTAGCAATAGGCACCTTGGTAGCAAAAGTAAAGAGAAATAAATCTATCTTATGGTAAAAACCACTTCTTGTGGCACCTTAGACAAGTACTGTGATGAAAACCTGGCAAACAGGCGTCATGCGTAATTTTTCCTTCTTGCACTCTACACTTGGGGGAAAAGTTTCATCCATTCTATCCTTCATCTTTCTATCATTTATCTTACTTAAATCCATATTTCCTCTATCACCTTCATCTTGACAAGGTTGAACACATCCATGAGCATTAAGTATCTTAACATCCATTATTCTTTCCATCAACTTATGTACTTGTTGCATCCATGTTACCCTATCATGATCTTGCTTATCCCAAATTCACCTTCATTATTCCTTGACAGTCTTTTCATAATCCCAAAACATCCCTTCATAGCCTCCATCACTCCTTTATCTTGATTGTGTTATCTTATCCACATCTTACCCAAATTGACCCTTGGTCTTGATCAAAATGAAGAACTTTTAAAAAAAATAAATAAATAAATTGTTATCAAAAACTTCTTGACATGTCCACTCTTTTGGATCACTCATTTTCATGGCAGCAGATCGATATCCTATAGGCTATCTAACACTGTATCATTGGCTTTCATGGCTTATCCAAAAACATGCTTCACATTGCTTTATCATTTTTTTCCTTAGCTTGGGTACTCTTGAGGAGATAGTCCCATGGGTCACATTCACATACTTCTTCCATCATAGCCTTTCCATCTCTAATCCATCAGCTTGCAAATCCATCCTTCATGTCCTATATCTTGCTAAGACATTGGGGGCAAACCAATGTGATCTTGTTTGAGAGCGGGTAAAAAGGATAGCATGAAGTGCTTTTGAGTTGCATCTTGCATAAACCGAGCTTCGGTAATATTTTGGAATTTTTTCCAAGTCCAACATTTTTTCTATCCAACTGGGGCATTTGATCTTAATCAGTGGATTTCAACAACATGCATGAATTCACATGAAGCAAGGCATTAAACCCAAAAATGATTCAATAGTACAATATTCAGTCACATCATAGAGAGAGATCATAATTTTAGAAGAGAAATTTTCGTGAACCTTTGATGGATATCATTGTTCACTAACCAAGAATTTGATTACCACAACTTGATCCATGAGCCTTCATTGACTTTATTATTCGGGATTAAAAATTGACAAAACACTTTAAAAAGATCAGAATGCTTGAAAATACTTTTTGAAAATCATGAAACATTGCAAAACACTTGAAGCTTTCTTTTGATGATCTTTACTTACATTGATTTTTATCACATCTTTTTAGCTAATCGATGATGTTTCGACTAGATTGGCAATGATGGAGACATGATATTTTTCTTGCCTTTGAGTGACTGTCTTGAGGGATATCCAACAACTTATGTGAATTCATCTAATGACATGGTCATCAAAGAACCATCAAGGACTTTCATATAGGGTGGAAGGTTGACCTTTTCTTGTTTATGCAACATTGAATTCGTTGAAACTGGTATTCATACTCTCATAGTTGGTTTATTCAACTAGTGTGGGTTGTACTAGTTCAAAAAGGAGGTTACCAAAGGTGATAAAAAGTGGTATTCATATCATCATGTCAGTGGGCAGTGGTGATTGTACTTGCTTTCCGGTCCCAAAATGCTCAATGATGAAAATTTATCCTCAAGGCATTTATTTGCTAAAAGCTAGTGACACTTAGCTACATTGCATTGCATTATCATGGAAGGTTAATTGCATTATCATGTTAGATTAATTGCATGTGCATTTTTTTGTAGTATTTTTCCAAGGACAAGGGGGGTCATTCAATTGAAATCTTGATCAATCATAAAATGGGTCATTCAATCAAGAATCAAGGAAAGTCCATAAATCAAATAAGTGTCCATAACATCAAAGATCCATGAACTTTGTCTAATCAAAGATACAATGTCATCAAAGTGATACATCAAAGTCCTGGTCAATAATTGAAATATCATGATACAATATCAACAAACTGAAAGAGCTCCATAATCAATCATCTCAATAACCTATACTCTAGATGGGTCAAACCCATGACTTAAATCCAAATATCCAAGAAGCTAAGGTCCGTATATATATATCATTTACGGAAATGTGCCTGTTTCACAAATCAAGGGAATCATATTAGTATTCTATATCAGTGAGTCATCTTACGTCAATCAATCCTATCAAAGCATTAAGCAATCACACTCTGTACCATTTGTTTGTGTCTCTATGTCTTGAGAATGAAGCAGCAGTATCAAATCATATCGGTTTTCACACTGATTGATTTATCCTATCAGGATCCCATATCGGTTTTCACACTGATCAAGATCAATCCTATCAACTGTATCAGTTTTCACACTGATTAGTTATCCCATATCAGTTTTACTATCCTATTAGATTGACAAATCACATTCATTGGTACCATTATCCTGTTATAATCACTTGTTTTTCTTAACTAAAAAAGACCTATCTATCTTGGATATACAAATTGTGAGTCATGGCGTATCATCAATATTTTTTAGAAATGAAAACATATTGGACCAATCAATCAAAATCTTTCAAATCAAGGACTCAATATGTTTTATTTCTGAGGGGGCATCAGAGTATCAAATTGGAATCGCATCAAAAACATTTATCAGTGGGGCATATCATATCAAGTTATCATATCATATCAATTTCATATCAGGAGGCAAATTAGTATCAGATCAGTTTACCATATCATATCAAACCTATCAACATATTAGAAATCAGTGAACCCAGGACCTATCATCAAACCAGGACCCATATCATATCAGAGGCATCAAAATCATATCAGCACCATCATCAGAGGCACATCATCATCATCATCAGGCAGTACATCAATCAGAATGATCGGAGGTATCAAGGAATCACATAACCATAACAGAATCAGATCATCAGACTAAGGGAATCTTTGAATCGGTGTTCTTCGCACATCGACTCAAAGAGGGGCATTTGTAGACATGGAAAATTGGCAAAAGGCTTAAATCAATCAAAAGGTGCAATCAAATCATCAAATAGCATGAAAAATCAATAAATGGAACAAAGGCAATTCAAATCAAAGGAAAATTCAATTAAATGATTAAATAAAGCTTGAAAAGGGGAAAACCACTACAAAATTGATTAAATTCAATTAATGACATAGTTGTTGAAAGCAAAAATCAAAATGAACATCTTACCCTTCATGGCTAAATTTAATTACTTTAATTAATTAATAAATACTAATTTTCCTCAACAAAGCAAAAAGGAGACAAAATGGACACAAATCACTCACTTTTGTTGAAATGGTCCAGCCTTTTGAAACCATTTAAATGATTGTCCCCTCCTTGTCCCCCCATTTATGGACAAAGCAAAGACAATTGACCTTACACAAGCATAACCATGGTTATCTCACTCTACCCCCTACCCTTGGGAAAATCCTATAAGTAGAAAGCATTTTGAGGCATTAAGGATCCACTCCATATCTTTGAATTGCAGCAAAGCTCTTGCAATTTGCATCCACATCACTCACTTATCATTTTTCATTGCTAATTAGCTTAAATTGCTTTGATCATAGTAGATTGTTCATCAAATAGAGCTAGAATTTGATAGAATAGATCTAAATTTGCATATCATATAGCTTAATTCTCATCTTTAGAGTGTCACTAGTGAGGATCATAACTGAGAGCCTCATTTACCACTTTATTTTAGAGATCCATGAGATATTTAGATTAATTGTGCATTATTTAGATTAGTTTGCTTTGAATAGTGTAATTGTCTTTTAAATCTTGTTATTTCATGAAGGTGTAAATCACTCACACACAAATGGCACCCACCGTGGGGCTCTAGGCCTCAAATTCATCATTATTTTCACATTTTTGCTAAATTTAGGCTAGAAATTGTATATTTTTGCTCGCTGTCTGCAGATCACAGAGAAGAAATCATGCCGACAGATAAAGAGATCTCGCCTTTAGCAAAGAAATGTCGCCTACGGAGAATAAAACAATGCGCTGAGTCTGAACTTTTACGCAGATTAAGCTACAGATTCACGCTATCGGACAGAGAAATAACGAATTACAAAAATAAAATCACGCTTCAGGTTATTTAGTTGTCGCATTTGTGACAAAGATACCATGCATTTGGTCATTTAAATGTCACGGACATCAAATTGAAAAGTCACTTTCAGGAAGTCATTTTACGTCTGGTGTGAAGGGAGTACTCTGCCTTATTGATTTAATTTCTCACTTTTGTCATTTTAAATCTCGTGTTTGATAAATTAGACGTCGTGGTAATATCATCAGTTTCTCGCGGTCTTGTAAAGATTTCACGCATGGATAAAATTAGACATTGCTCCTGGTTATTTTAATCTCGCTTGAGCCCCGTAAGGTGATGCTCGTAGTTAAAGTAATCACGCGTTTGTGAAATTTAATCTCACGTACAGTCTGGACAATGTCGCGTGGAGTGTACTTTTTTTATTTTATCAAATTGTTAAAATGATGACTGAATTTTAACTCTATGTCTATTTTTCTGTCTTAGGTACAGGCTCTGTCGCAGAAAAGTGCTCAATTTTTTTTTTTAAATCAATCAAAAGGTGCAATCAAATTATCAAATAGCACGAAAAATTTAATAAATGGAACAAAGGCAATTCAAATCAAAGGCAAATTCAATTAAATGATTAAATGATTAAATAAAGCTTGAAAAGGGGAAAAACACTATGAAATTGATTAAATTCAATTAATGACATAGTTGGAATGAAAAATCAAAATGAACCTCTTACCCTTCATGACTATATTTAATTACTTTAATTAATTAATAAATACTAATTTTCATCAACAAAGCAAAAAGGAGACAAAATGGACACAAATCACTCACTTTTGTTGAAATGGTCCAGCCTTTTGAAACCATTTAAATGATTGTCCCCTCCTTGTCCCCCCATTTATGGACAAAGCAAAGCCAATTGACCTTACCCAAGAATAACCATGGTTATCTCACTCTACCCCCTACCCTTGGGAAAATCCTATAAGTAGAAAACATTTTGAGGCATTAAGGATCCACTCCATATCTTTGAATTGCAGCAAAGCTCTGGCAATTTGCATCCACATCACTCACTTATCATTTTTCATTGCTAATTAGCTTATATTGCTTTGATCATAGTAGATTGTTCATCAAATAGAGCTAGAATTTGATAGAATAGATCTAAATTTGCATATCATATAGCTTAATTCTCATCTTTAGAGTGCCACTAGTGAGGATCATAGCTGAGAGCCTCATTTACCACTTTAGTTTAGAGATCCATGAGATATTTAGATTAATTGTGCATTATTTAGATTAGTTTGCTTTGAATAGTGTAATTGTCTTTTAAATCTTGTTATTTCATGAAGGTGTAAATCACTCACACACATGTATAATAGTTTCTTAAATACCAGTGCAATATTTTACCAGTTAAAATATCACATGCTTTGGTGGACTCTATTGCACTGTTGTTTTGTTCTCTGTCAGATGCAGGTACCAGGAAATATCACGTGGAGATATAGTACCGCACTAGTACAGGATGAAATATCGCACGATCCTTTCTCTAACAGAAATATTGCCCAGACCTAGCAGTGAGCAATTTTTGTCATTTCTTTGCAAGATTTACTTGGTTTGATTCGGATTTCTGATTTATTATTGTAGAACAGTGGTCTATTTGTAGATTTCATTTGGTTTTGATGTGCTAACCCTTGTAGGGCTAACAAGTTGTGCTTGTAGGTGCTCTTATTGCTTGAAATTATTTGCTTAAAAGAACACATGTCAAAGCTCCAAATGCATAAGGGATACTAACAATTTTTGTAGGGCCGCCCAAAGCATAAAAACCAATCAAGTGCTTGTTTAATTACTTTCTTTTGAGTGTGACATATACTAGTTGTTTCATTTCATAGGCACTTAATATCTTGTTGTAGGAATCTTTGGGTGGTAGGAGAAGTATGCTCTTCACCTTTGTTGTGAACCAGAAAATATTGACCCATCTTTAGATTTTGAAAGCAAGAGGGTAATTGAACCTTTTCTTGGTGTGTTTGGGAGATATTTTTGAGCTAGGAGATTATGCTCTTCACCCTTGAGGTGAAACAGAAATCCTGACACTCAAAGGTTGATCCACTCTTTGTTTAGATTTTAGAATCCTTTAGCGGGCCTTCTCTTGAGCAATCAAGAGGAACGACCCAAGTGGGGACAAGCTTTTTGCCAGCTATTCTAACCCACTATAAACTCAAGGCTATCAAGGACATAAAACCTTGGTAGACGTAGTACTTGTCTTCATTTGATATGAGTACTTGTGGGATTGTGACCATGAGGAAAATGTTGAGCAAGAATGCTTAAGGTACTCTTGTGGTCATGAGGTCTGTTACTTGCCACAAGGCAAGGAGTCCCTTTGGGGAGCAAGGGGGGTATTACGAATAGAAGCCCTTATTAAGAACCATAGATAGAAGCCACCCTATTTTTTCGCTTAGCTTCTTGGTGCAAGGATTGATCCTAGTGGACTAACTTGGATCACCCCAACATTACTCACCATCTGTGTTCCTTTGGTTGTGTCATTGGCACTTCCACGACAAAGCCAATATCTATCATGGGCAACCACTTTGTGTGAGGCAATGGAGCATCAAGTGTGGGCCAAGTTGTTAAGTATTGAGCCATTGTATTTTTAGGCTAGTAAGTGCTTGAAGTGTTCTTGCTATGATCTACCCGTGTAAATGTTCTCAAACATCAAACATCATGGTAGCATTCATAAGATTTTATTGCTTTGATATCACCAATTGCTTGTCTTGGAAAGGTTGTTTTTTCCCTTGTGCAATTGTTTTATGACATGTTTGATCACCTAATGTTTGCAAACCTATCTATTTACTACTGTCACTATGCTTGAAATCAAAAAATCCAACCTTCAAATTGAAATTTTGACCAAGACTACCCTTAAAAATGAGATTTTTAGCACTCACTGGTCAAGAGTCATATGACCCTAAAACTGTATCATACACTGTACTGAGAATTATCATGTGATAGTTCATCACTGGAAGACTATCACACTACTTTCCTGGAAAGTATCGCACAAGCTGCCTAGAAACTATCGCATTACTTACTAAGAAATATCACCTGGTCAGAAATTATCATACTATTAGCCTGGAAACTGTTGGATAGAGTCTTTTTGGTGTTTGTCTGGTTTATGCAATTTTTCAGTCTTTCCCTAGTCAACTAGATTTTAGTAGGTGACTTACTCTGCTACTAGAAACCTGTTTGTACCTTGGGTTCCTGATTTTAGACCCCTTGAATTAATGTTCCCTGATTTTACAAAGTAGTCTTGCTTGGCATCAATAAGTTAGGAATTATCCTTGTTGAAATAGTGCACATTTAGATTCTTTGGTAGCACACTTGGAGAGTTTCAGTACTCTTTTTTCCAATTCACTTCCATCAAAATTCAATTCCAATTATATATTTGGTAAATCCATCGTCCTGGTCCATATGTGTTAGGATACTCATCCTTTTATTATACACCTCTGTGGCAGTGTTGGTTTACACATTTTGGAGCTTTCTATCTCACCATCTCTTTTTGGACAATTGAACACTTTCACTATCCTAGTTTGGTATTGACATTTCATAAGGTCATCTTATCACCAAGGGTCTTTTTCTTTCATGTTGGTTACGACAAGCTACCAAGTTAGTCAAGAAAAATGACCTCAAGTTATCTTTGAACAATTACCCTTAGTCCAAACTCGTCAAAAGTGAAAGGGAAAGAAACCCATCTTTGATCAATCACCTAGGAGCGAGTCTGAGGCTTGGTTTGACCCAAAGAGCAATCCTAGTGAGTTAAGTACCTCTTTACCATCTTCTCAATCAAATATGGACATGAGATACACTTTGACTAGAAACCAAAGAGAAGCAATGGATCAAACTCTTGATGACATTTTCCAAAGACATAGGGATAACATGTTATTTGGTGATGACAATCAACTTGAATTAACCCCTATTAACTCAAGACATATAGACGCCCATCAAAGAGCTGAAAGACATTATGGGTAAGCTCACCAAGATGCACGATCACAACATGAAGACCAAAACAATGAATCTGGTGATGCTCATGTGAATGCCTCATTCACTAACAACTTGTTCAAACATTCAAGGTCCAACTCACTTCTCAAAAAAACATCAAAATATGCAAATGAAAGGCTTAAAAGAATTGAGCGCGAAAAAAAAGCCTTTTTGGATGAACAAGCCGCTAAAGAAGAAAGGTTTAGACACCTAGAGGAAGAGCAACAAGCCTTGTTGGAGTTGAGAATAAAAGCATTCCAAGAGGAACAAGATAGGATTTTAGCCCAACAACTCAATGATCAATTCAACAATAGGGGTACCAATAGTGGAAACAACTCTCCAACCTCTACTCCCTCAAGAACTCTAAAGAAGTAGAAGGTAGTCAAGGACCCCTTCTAGATCTCCTAGTCCTAGAGGAAGGAGGATTTCACAACATAGGAGATGAACACCTCCTAGGAACTCAAGACAACCCTCCCAACGAGCTCATCATGGCTCTCAACATGGAGGAAATAGTGCAAGTTTTGATGATCAAGATTTTATGAGAATGCAACAAGAGCCACTATTCCAATAGTATGTGGAGAAGTACCTTGATCAAAACAAAGATAGATTCCTAGAGAGCTTGATTAACAAGGGTGCTAGAGTCCCTAACAACTTTGATGTGGATAGGAGAATCAAGACACAAGGACCCTCTCAAGAGGAGGAAATCAAGCAACTCAAATGAATGATGGAAAAGGTGTTGGCACCTAAAAGTTCCTTTTCTCTTGATTCTATTTGTCCCAATCCTTTCAACAAAAGTGTAACTATGACGGATTTTCCTAGGAAAGTTGAAATCCCCCAATACGACAAGTATGACGACAATGGTGACCCACATGATCATGTGCGTCAATTCTACATCATGAGTTTTGAGTTCCACCAAGATGACTCCTATCTTATGAGATTATTTCCAAGTAGCCTCAAGGGCCAAGCCATGGAGTGGTTTACCAACATAACCCCTCCCATCAAAACTTTCAAAGAACTTGTCCACATATTTGTTTAACATTTTGCATACAACTTGTCAAGATCAGTCACTATGTTAGACTTATGCAATTTGAAATAGAATTAAGGGGAATCCTTTGTTACCTTCTTTCAAAGGTGGAGATGATTGTGCTCCTGCTATTCTAGGACTATTCCTGAGCATGAAAGGATTGACATCATTGTTAGTAATTTGGTGCCTGAAATGCATTATGAGGTTCAGAAGATGGTCTTTGATTCCTTCAATACTATGGTTGAGATTGCATGTCAAATTGAGGATGTCTTAAAATAACAAGGCATTTTGACCAAACATAGCAATAACAACAATGGTCAAAATCCTAACAATGCTAATAAGGACAAAGGCAAACACTCGCACTAGAACAAGAATAAGCAAGTAGTCAATGACAGAGTTGTGGAATCTTCCCAACCCAAGGATCAAGGAGTCCTCCATTTGTCTAGTGCAGTCCAAGCTATGAAGCTCAACACATCCTCCAACCAACAAGAGCATAAACCAAAGTATTAAGAAAAGCCTAAGAAAAAGTTGCGACAATTTTCTAAACTGGGTGACTCCTATGAGGATGTTTTCAAGACACTTATTGCCAATAACCTTGCACAACCACAAGATCCAACAAATTTCCACATACCTAATGTTAAGCCACATTGGTGAATGAAAAAGCTTTCTGCAAATTCCACAATGGCATTGGACATGACATCGAACATTGCTGGAAACTTAAACACCTTATTCATGATCTTATTGAAAGTGGAAAAATTCAGATTGATGGGTTGAATACCAATGCAGACCACAAGGCATCCAAGGAGCCTTTTCCCAAATATGAAAAGGGGGAAACCTCTAAACCCAAGAATGGCAAGGCTGAAATCAACTATACCTACACAAGTGCAAAAAATGTGATCAATATGCTTGAGGTTGTCGAGGAAAGTGTCAACATGATGCGAGACAAAGATTCTTATGGTCATGATGTGGGCTCTCCTCCTATATTTGATGAAGAACCTATGGTGGTGCTTATGGGTCCTCACTCTCAAAGGTCATCCCAAGCTCTTAACGTTGTCACCAGAAGCCAAAGTAAAGGTCCTATGGTTATTAGAGGTCCTAGTTCCAACTAGTCCAACAAACCTAAGAAAGTGACATCCAAGAATGTCACCACCAAGTTAGCAGTCAATCCTAAAATGAGGTAAAATCTTGTTGACTAGTTACAAATAACGGTAGCTCAAATATCAATTTTTGAACTCTTGGAATTGTCCCCAAGACATAAGCGTGTCCTTGAGGATGCTTTGTGTATAGCCAATGTTCCTAATAACATAGATGTTGACCAATTCTAGAACATGGTTAACCACCTTGCCAGCCCTCATTACCTAATGTTCTCCGAAGAAGATGACAAAGCCTTAAGCCATCCGCATAATCTCTCCCTTCATATTGAAGTCATGATCCACAAGACTCATGTTAGGCATGTGTTAATTGATGGGGGTGCTAGACTCAATATTTGTTCCTTGAGTTTGTTAAAGATACTGGGTTATTCTGAGCAAGTTATTGATACCCGAAAGAAAATCACCATTAAAGCCTATGATGAGGCAGAAAGAAGCTCCAAGGGCTTGGCCATCCTTCCTATTAGGATTGGCCCTGTTGAAAAGGACATTTTGTTCCAAATTGTTGATGTTGGTCCTTTAGCGTATAATATCCTATTTGGTCGATCGTGGATCCATGACATGCAAATAGTGTTGTCCACCTACCACCAATGTGTTAAGCTCCCCTATAGTGGAGTAGAAGTTTATCTACTAGGGGATAGCACATTATCTATTAATGCAATTTCAGCAGGGACTCATGTTCATCTCAACAAAGAAGAAAAGGATTTTGATGCCACTTTAGCACAATGCCAGAATAAGTTCAAAGCCATAGACCTTTGTATGGGGGGATATCAAACTGACTCCTTTATAAAACTACCAGTCTCACCTAGGTCCTATGGTGAACCTTCACAAGAGATGCATCCTTCATCCTTAGCAATGACTCTATTTGGTACATTTGTAGAATCCTCAGTGCCCATCCAGGATGAAAAAGAAGAGGTAGTTGTCAAGGAATGGATCTATTGAGAAGAAAAATACATGCATAATAAGAACTTCTCTCCCTCTCCTAAGGTCTATGGAAGAAGGTACACCCTTGTCAAAAATATGGGCTATCCAGGTCACGGTCCTCTCAATCACAGGTTAGATGCTAGAGTCGAACCACTCGATCATGCTCTTTTTGGACGCAGATCTAAAACAACGGTTGGCCTAGGTTTTGAAAGTGAAAATAAGAAAAATGCTCCTATCCTTGCTGCGATGAATAGTGATGATGAATCAAGCTACATACCTAATTTTCAAAATCAACAAGATAAGTGTGAAGATTGGGTCCCTTCCACCAATCTACTTTGGGAAGATCTAGATACTCCAGTTACCAATCCAACAGTTTCAGACCTAGAAAAAGCAGTATCCGCTATTGAATATCATGTTGAGGATCCTATTCAAGAACACTAATACACAAAGGGCATTCAAGAAGGTGTTACCCTTGGTGACATCAAAGCCTCTACCTCAAGGCCTGGAAAATATGCTTGGTGTAAACATCCCAACTGGGATTCAGATACAGACTCACATGAGTATGAGTGGGAATCTCTCTCTGGTTGTTCCACAGTTGACATGGACATTGATGTTGTCCATACATATGGTTTCCAACCTGAGGTAGCTAACGAGTCTAGTGTAGGATTAGAGGATTGGAATATGTGAGTCACTTTAGTGGATGATGCTTCGCTTGGTAGGATAAGTCCTTATTTGGGTACCTTAGAGGGATACTTGACGGACCCTAACTCTGAAATCACTAGAGATGATACCATTCGCATACATAATATTGAACCAGTCATTGACCTACCCCTTGCCAATCCTCATCTAATTGATTGGTCTCAGTGTTATCAAGAGCCTCAGCTCCTAACTTTCCAAAATGACTAAGAGATAGCATGTTACCTAAATGCTCTTAAACCTATAGTCTCTTGCACCAGTGAACCAACTACAAGCATGACAGAACTAGATATCAAGTACCTTAGTCACAAAATGAAAAGAAAAGAAAAAAAATTATAAGAGTTCTGATGGAGAAAACCACTGTGTGGCGGTGTCAGAACCTAAAAAAGTAAAAATAAAGGATGTATCCGAGGGTGAAAACCTCTCCGAGGCACCTAAGGTTGAGGTACTTTATCATCTCTCAAGTTATTTTCAAGACAGGTCTTCAGTGCTTGTTGAGCCTACATGGACAGTTAATTTGAATACAGAAGAGGCTCCACAAATAGTACATTTAACTCAATCTCTATCAACATAGGAAAAAGAAGAATATACCAAGTTCCTACAGAGGAAGAAGATTAATTTTTCTTGGACTTACTTAGACATGCCAGGGTTGGACACTAATCTCATTATGCATCACTTGTCCATAGCTCTAGATATCAAACCAGTAAAATAGAAGTTGAGGAAAATGCATTCTCACATAGCTCTTCTCATCAAAGCTGAACTAGAAAAACTCCTCAGTGCAGGATTCATAAGAGCAATTGATTATGCCGAATGGATATCCAATATTGTACCAGTTTCAAAACATGACAAGTCCATTTGTGTCTGCATAGATTTTAGAGATCTTAATAAAACATGCCCAATGGATGATTTTCCACTCCCAAACATAGACATGATAGTGGACATGACCGCGGGTTATGAGATCTATTCTTTGATGGATGGTTTTTCTAGGTATAATCAAATCAAAATAGCTCTTGAAGACCAGGAAAAGACTGCATTCACTTGCGCATGGGGAACCTATTACTGGAATGTCATGCCATTTGGATTAAAAAATGTAGGAGCTACTTATCAAAGAGCAATGGCTACTATCTTCCATGACATGATGCATAAGAATATGGAAGATTATGTGGATGACACCTTGGAAAAATCTAAAAAAGGGATACACACCTAGGCAATTTGGAAGTCATTCTAGATCGTATGGAACAGTTTCAATTAAGATTAAATCCCAAAAAGTGTGCATTTGGAGTCACCTCTGGAAAACTCCTAGGATTTATCATTTCAACTAAAGGAATAGAGGTGGACCCAGAAAAAGTTCAAGCAATATTGGACATGTCGCCTCCCAAAAACATCGGCCAAATGAGGAGTCTTCAAGGACGCCTTCAATCTATAAGGAGGTTTATTTCACAACTAGCTGATAGAGCTCAACCCTTCAATAAGACTTTACACAAAGGGGTTAAATGTGTCTGTAATGAAGATTGTCAGCAAAGCATGGACCAAATCAAGCAATACTTGGCCAATCCTCCAATCTTAATGCCTCCTATCCCAAGAAAACCACTCATATTGTATGTGTCAGCAATAGAATCTTCCCTGGGGGCATTATTGGCTCAACTTGATGATACTGGAAAAGAAAGAGCTATATATTACATCAGTCGTACTCTTGTATCATATGAGGTCAACTACACTAGTATTGAAAAATCTTGCCTAGCAGTGGTGTTTGCTTCCCAAAAGTTGTGACATTACATGCTTGGGCATACAATACACCTGATTGCAAAAATTGATCCTCTCAAATATTTTCTTGGTAAGGCTACTCTCATAGGTAGACTTGCTAAGTGGATGATGATCTTATCAGAATTTGACATAGAGTATGTTGAGTATAAGGCTATAAAAGGACAATCCATTGCAGACCAATTGGCTGATTTTTCAATTCGAGATAAAGCACCAATTCAAGTTGAATTTCCAGATGAGCACATAATGTACATGACTGCAAGAACATGGAAGATGTTCTTTGATGGCTCTTTCATGCAAAATGGATCAGGAGTAGGAGTGTTATTTTTTTCTCCTCATGGGTACACAATTCCTAAGTCCTACAAACTATTGTTCCCATGCACAAATAACATTGCTGAGTATGAAGCCTTGACAAATGGATTAAAAATGGCAATAGAGTGGAGAATCACATAGCTACATATTTTTAGGGATTCACAATTAATAGTCAACCAAGTTAATGAAGAATACCAAACCAAAGATGAAAAACTAGTACCCTACAAGAAAATGGTTGATTCATTGCAATGATATTTCACCTTTGTTACATTTCAGCAAATCCCTAGAACAAAGAATAATGCAGTTGATGCTTTGGCTACATTGGCTTCACTTCTTCAACTAGAACAACATGAGTCTAGATTCAAATTCCTGGTGGAAAAGCTATGCTACCCTATCTATGACTCCCAAGAAATCCAAGTTGTTTGTACCCTTATTGGCCATGAGTCATCCCGCTATGGTGCCATTTACTCATACCTCCGTGATGGTACTATTGCTGAAACCTTCAATCATTCTGAATCAAGAAACCTAACCCAAAATGCCTCTCGCCACACCTTTATCTCTGGTAATCTGTATAGGAGGGGTTTAGATGGGACACTTCTTAGGTGTTTAGAAAAGGATGAGTCCAACCAAGTGTTAGCTGACATTCACAAGGGCATTTGTGGAGGACATTCCAATGGTCTTGCCATGGCACAAAGGTTGCTTAGGGCAGGGTAATATTGGCCTACCATGCAGACAAATGCAGTAGATTTTTCTAAATCTTGCGAAAAGTGTCAGAAACATGGTAACTTGATACATGCTCCAGGCAGGGAGCTTATTCCTTCTATTTCTCATTGGCCATTTCAGCCCTAGGCCTTTGACCTTGTTGGGCAGATTCATCCCAACTCATTAGGTGGACACAAATTCATTATCACTACTACCGATTACTTTACCAAATGGGTAGAAGCTATCCCACTTTCTATTGCCTCAGGCAAGACACTTTCTCTATTTATTTTGAATTGTATCATCTGTCGATATGGAGTGCCTTCTTAAATAATCACTGACAATGGAGGTCAGTTTAAAAACAAGGACCTTAAACATCTCTACAAGAAATTCAAGATAAAACAAAATTGGTCCTCCATTTACTTCCCGCAAGAAAATGGACAAGTACAGGCTTCAAATAAAACCATTCTCAGTATTCTCTATAGAATAGTTCACAAGAATGGTAGAGATTGGCATCTACAGATAAATCTGGCCTTGTGGGCCTATAGAATGAGTATCCGTACTCCAACAGGGGCTACTCCTTTTGCCCTCACTTATGGTGTTGAAGCAATGTTACCTTTAGAGGTGGAGATTCCTTCACTTAGAGTTTCCCTTAAAGGTTTAGTGATAGATGAAGACTACCATGCCATGAGGCTACAAGAACTAGAACTTCTAGATGAAAAGTGTAAAGCATCCTTTGATCACATGAAAGTCTACCAAAAGTGTATGTCCAAAGCATTTAACAAAAAGGTTCTCCCTAGATAATTTCAAGTGGGGGATCTTGTCCTATGAGAAAACCCTAAGAATCAACAACACAGGGAGCAAAAGGGGAAATTCGAACCTAATTGGCTTGGACCATACATTATTACTGCTACTTTTGGGACAAGTGCTTATTTACTTTCTGATCCAGAGGGAGAACAGATCCCTGATCCTATCAATGTTTTGCACCTTAAGAAGTTTTATCCATGATGCCTATTCTGTCTAGGGTCATCCTTTGTACATATTTATTGATCCTGGAAAATTTTTTTTTAAAAATTCATATATGATGCTGAAAAAATCCTAAAAAGCATATAAAGTCCTAAAAAAATATAAAAATACAAAAATGTAAAAAATTCAAAAAAAAAATAGAAAAAGTGCCTTGGTGAAAACTTGGAAACAGGCACCTTGGTAGCAAAAATACAAAAAAATTGACAAAATCAAAAAAATCTCCTAGTGGTGAAAACCTGGAAATAGGCGCTACTTGAGCCCTTTGCACCCTTGTTTCTTAGCATGCATCCACGACACTTAGCCTTTCTCCATCATGCCTTGACCTTGTTGCCTTGGTTTGGAATTGGTCTTTGTCTTTTTCTAGGGGGCATAACTGTGTTAGCTTTGATCTCTAGGATGCGTTGGTCTTTAGGAAATCTTGCAAACGGTGTTTCCAACACCACCTCAAATGTGTTTTTCAACACTACCCTAGTGTCAACTGTTTCTCAACACTTATCAGATACCTTACCCATAGTCTAACATGATATGATATCCTCTCACTAGCAGATGTGATACTCAAAGTTTGACTCTATGACCTACACACACGCACTTCAACACTCGACTCGCTGAGACTTGTTTGACTTAATTTCTTTGTGTGCTGTCTATGATGATTACTTTGATGAGTGTTCTCTCACTAATAGTTTTTGATGATGCTGAGCTAGAAGACTGGGGGCATGAGGACATGTTTTATTGCTTTTATTGCTTGTGGGTATATTTTGTTGGTCCTAACTGTCATTAGCATTTATGCTTGTTCCACTTGACATTAGGGTCTACAAGGTATTATCCTTGACTGTTTTCACAAGTGCATACTTCTAAACATCTTGACTTTCCCTGTGTCTCGATGCAAGTATAATCTTGCCATTTTAAACTTAGGTAATCTCACTGCATTAGTCATCTTGACCTATATGTCTTTGATGCCTAGGTGGGATTTCCACATTCCTATCTGATATAGATCATATTCAGATTCACATAGTCATACTAGTGTGTATTGTATGATCTTACGACGCTGCCAATAATGCTCAATGATGAATATTAGAGTCTAAAAGCTTTGTGACCTTGCAAGTAAACCACTTTTTCATAGTAGCTTGCATTTTTTAAGTTCATGTTAGATTAGTTTTGCATCTTTCATATGGAGAGAGCTCTCCTTTCATCTTTCGTGGACCTATCGGTCAACTGCGCTCACCTTTCCTTTTCTTGATTATGTCTTTCACTCCTTATCTTTCACATCACGTCTTTTTCCTATCATCACAAGGGGTTAATCTTATCATCATATCTATATCAATAAAGAGATCATTTTCAGAAATATGAGTCTATATCATAAACATGAGAACTAAACATACATCTATGAGAGAGATTATACATGGGCATATATATCATCCATTTTGAGCAATATGACAAGACAATATAAAAACTGAAACATCCATCACAAGTGGGACAAGTACACAAGATATATCAAACATCCAGTAAATCTTATATATATAAATGTCATGATAGAAATGCAATGTGAGATCCAAAATCTGGATAATGTCCCAAGGTATGTCTCTATACATCTATCAACCTAAACCTAAGTCTGGCTAGCCCATCACGAGGTGGTGGTGGTGGTGGTGGAGGTGGTGCTGCCACCCTGTTAGGTACCATGTCCAACATGCCTACCCTCTGAGAGTATAGTGGCACTCTCTGACCCTCAGGTACAGCATGTATGTAGAGTCCATGATAATATGCAGCTCATGTTACCTCTCATCGGATCTCTGCTGCATCGACCTGTGCCGCCCTCTCCCACTGCTCGATCTTGGCTCTTAGATCAGTCAGCTACTCATCTTTGATGGCTATAGTGATCCATAGCCGCTACATCTTTGTCTCTAGAGCCTGGATCCTCACTTTGAGATCCTCTCCCCTTGCAAGCTGATCTTGCCCAGCATCCACTCGTCAGCAAGATGGCCTCATCATGTCATCCCCCTCATCAGCAAAACCCTATCTCCATGACTAGTTTTAGCCACCTGATCAAGAGCTCTATCCTCTCTCTCCTCTCCCTCCACCTCCTCTATCCCCTCTATCCCCATCATCTCCATCATCCCCTTGTGCTGCTGGTTGTGCATCAAGTACAGTAAATCTAGGGAAGGGCTGCATCCATCACTCTACCCTATACACTACATCCGCCCCTGCATCTACCATGTCTGGGAGATAGTCCCATGGATCCCTACAGATAGCTATTGTGTCTTGTACTGCCTACTAGTAGTCCAACATCGGTAGCCATCCCTGTCCCTCCTTGTCCCTGACCCAAGCATAAGTAGTTGTCTCAGTGGGCACCCTCTGTTGTCACCCAAACTATCTCCAGACCTGGGTGATCACGAAGGGCTCTACTATATTGGAGTGTCGACCTACCAGTGGCTGGCTGCATAGCATATAACCTAGCTCCTCCTCCCAATCACCCCACTGCTCACATACCCTGTATGGTCTCCACTGAAATGATGCGAGCTCTGTGTGTGTGAAAATTGTACCTAATCTATAGACACAACACTTCAGTAAAACATTAGAGGTTAATCGAAATCGTGCAAAATTGAAATCTAATCTAACCAAGCGATTTACTGCCTTCTAATAGGTGCAAGATTGATGTTCTTAGATTATAATCGAGATCAGTGACCTAGACGACACCTAAATGAAGGATTTGAATGCAATTGATCTAGATATGAGAGTGAATGCAATTAAGCTATTTTTTTGGATTTTATGATGCAATAAGGAATGAAAACTTGATATGAATCTATGCTAGATGAAATTGATATGCTATGAATGCTATTGAAAATTGATATGCAATGCTAATCTAACAATGATATGAAATATGAATGCAAAAATAAGATTGATCTCACAAAGATGTCGATTCGCAAGAGCTTTGATTCTTCAATTCCAATTCTCCAACGTGATTGTGTAACTCTTGAATTGATCTTGGCAGTGTAATTGTGCAAATTTGTGGATTGATTTGTGAAGAGCTGAAGCCTTAATTTATAGAAATCCCGGGCTTTGGAGGTGCATGGGAAAAGGCATAAATCACTCAAATAACTCAGGTTGATTTTTGAGTTATTTTTAAATAAAGATAATTAAGTCACAAAAATCATGCAAAAGCACAGTTTAACTCGAATTAGAAGTTTAGATCAACTTTAAAACTCAAAAAGATGTTGAGTTTCAAAAAGCTAACAACTTGCATTGATTTTCCAATTTTGAGTTTAACTGGTCCTTGAATGTGCACATGGATAATTATGATTTAATAAATAAATAAAGTGATTTATGCTGAACTTAACTGATTTTTGAAATAAAATAATTAATTTATGGGTTAATTAACTATTTTATCAAACTTTTATTAAAAATTATATTATTAAATAATGATAACATGCTTTAATTAATTAAATAAGAATTTAATCAATTATTCATAGGAATTTTGATTTATTGTCAAAATTAAATAATATAATTAATAATAGATAGAATTAAATTTAATTAAACAATTAAGTGGCAAATATTAAATCTAATTAATTAAATATGCAAAATATTTAATTAATAAAATTTTAGGATAAATGTGATTTATTGCCAAATAATTATAAAATTAAAGATAATTATGATGATTAGGAATATTACTAGAAATATTCCCTGATGTAGAATTTAAGATAATCAATTATGATTCGATGATGTTTAGATGTGCCTTAGGTTAGTACTTTGATGTCGATTTCGTTCGATTTGTAGATGTAGGAGATTAATGAACTTATAGCCCATTTTTGGGGTATTACATTTTGCCCCTCTTTGAATTACTGTGCGAAGCGCAGTGGTTCAAAGATAGTCTGTGTTTGATAAAGATATGAAACTGATTCAAAAGATAAACCGATCTCAAGATAGAAACCGATTGAAAGATATTGAGATAGGAGGTCCTGAATGACCAGAGATAATGTTTACTATAGTAGCAATGAACCGATGATTGCGAAAAAGTGTCAAAATGCTTGATTCTGAACCTTAGGATTGATAAGAAGTGAGTGACCGGTTCTAGACTTGATTGTCTTAGCAGAACTAGCAGGTATCACATCCGAACCCTTCAATTGTCGAAGAACCAAGGAAATAACACTAATGAACCGATGGTTGCGAAAAGCTAATACAGATTACAAGATTAAGAGAATACCAGATTGATATGGATCGATGAATCTGATATGCCCCAAGTGATGATAGATTTGCCCCGAGCGATGAGGACTTTTGATGAATCAGCGACTAGACGTGATTGTTGTCTTGATCACTGATGAAAGATATTGATAGATTTGATCAATAGAATTTGATTTACAGACTTTGAATGATGTGCAATACCATGCCCCCTTCGGGATTAAAATTGAAATCTGACAAGAAAAGTCAACGTTATAGTTTAGAAGCATGTTAATTGATTTGAGAAGTGGTTATATACGTCCGAGAACACATTCTGCATCGTTTGGAGGGTCCTGGAGACTAAGTTTGACTAGGTTTGACCATAAGTTGACCATGGTTGACCAAGTTGAAATTTTGATAGTTTGATGAAAGCTAATCAGTTAAGTTGAATTTTGGATTTCTGTGAAGATTGAAGGTCGATTATGCAAGCAGTAGACCATCCTAGTCCCAAAAATTTTAAATCATGATTTTGACATAATAAACAATCTTAGATTTCAATTTTGATCCCGAAAATGGATTCAGAATGTCGAAATTAGCTAGCGGTGCAATTTTCATGGAAAACGGAGCACTTTTAAAAATTAGGTCGAAAGCTATATAAAGGTCGGAAGGGTCATTTTCAATTCATTTCAACCCTTTGACTTTAGAGATTCTGTGGAGCCCTCTGAGCGAGAAAAATGGCAGACCAGTGAGAACTAAAGGTACCTATGAGTTCACACCATTTTGAGCGCAGCCGGAGACATGACAGACCTCGATAGTATGGACATCCGGTAGGTGGACATCTGTTCCCCTCTGAAAATGCATGTTTTTGATGATTTATAGCATTTTAAAAAAAATTTCATACGCATTTTTAGCTTTAGAATTTCGCATGTGTAGAAACTCATACGAGTCCCAGTCTAGACTCGTACGACATTTCATTTGAGTTTACATTGTCATTTCAACCACGCCCAAGTGTCATATGAGAGGGACCCTTGTGTCGTACGACATTTCATCGGGTCCCTCGAAACTCGTATGAATCCGGGCGCAGTGTCGTATGACTATGGATTGTCGTTTGGTCTATTGTGGAATGTCGTACGATATTTGATGCCAGTCTGGAATGTCATTTAAAAAATAGAGTGTTAAAAACTCATTCTTAGATCAAAAATCTAACTTTTCTGATCCTTCTGCCTGATTGCGGACACTTTGCCCCACCTTCTGAAACTTTAAAAACTGTGTCATTCTGATACTTTTGGCCTGATTTTAAATTGAATTTTTGATAAAACACCCTATATCTTTATGATTTAGGTCACATTTCCCGATGTACATGTTCGCCATTCTTATCTGGCCACCCAAAGATTGTGTATCGCCTTGCCAGACCCTATGAGGGTTCATCTTGCTACATGTGGTTTTGAGCACTTGATACATTTACCCGATATTAGGGTAAATCACAGCCTACTAACTACGTTGATAGAGCGATACCATTCTGAGACACAGACCTTTCACCTGCCTACCAAAGAGATCACTGTTACACTAGAGGACGTGTATAGGATCCTTCGTATTCCATTTCATAGTCCTCGTCAGCCTGAGTATGTGAGTGGAGGATCTACTAGTCTGCATGCTTTCAGACGACTGTTCGGTGATGATACCCAGCTGACTGGGTCTATATCCTGGGAGACACTCATGCAGAGATATGGGTAGACACATCGTCTAGAGTGTATCATTGTGGGGATGATTAGAGAGTTGATTATGCTTGGCCGTCAGCAGAACGACTTTTTGATGGGATGGGCACCTATGGTAGCACTTTTGATGGCTACACCCACTGAGCTTGCTTGGGGTCAATGTCTGCTAGCTCACTTGTATTTCGAGATGCACGAGGTCATGTATCAGGACTGCAAGACATTTGCTTCAGGAGCATTGGTACTACAGATATGGGCTTGGGAGCATATCCCAGTTTTGAGGCCAATTTTTCAGATTAAGAGGCAGCCACAGGACCCTGTCATTTATGCTTATGCTAGCTATGTCACACAGGTTCACATGGGACACACTGAGTACTTCCATCGGTGTTTAGATGATATGACCTTCATGATCTAGAGGCCATATTTACAGATAGAGGCCTGGCCTACTGTGAGAGAGCAATTTTCATTCTTTTTCCAGAGCAGGATACTGATAGGACGGACCTCCACCGTCTTGGAGAGATTTTTTATTACTAGAGTCTGGCGTCAGTATGGACGTATTCAGGATGTCCCTCAGGAGTATACTACTTATGCCCGCATTGTGCATGAGATAGGGCTCAGATGGACACCACGACTCAATTATGCTTTATGTGCTGATGAGTACAGTCATATCATTGGGAGAGACTGGGAGTATCACCCAGAGGTGGTGGATGCAGGGGTTACAGATGCATATGTGGCATGGCTTGTTGATCACTGAATTCACTAATTTTTTGATCCTACAGAGCTGATACCCTCCATGGAGGAGGCTATGGATGTTACAGGGGCTCCTATGAGAGCAGGACCGAGACCACAGGTGGTACACCCTACTCCTCTGAGACAGAGAGCCATGGCTCCCTCATAGAGAGCACCAGGACATGCGAGGCCTCCGCATCCTTCTACATCTATAGTGGGTACATCTTCCGGGACACAGAGACGGAGCAAAGGTGAGAGTGGTACACTGGGCAGAGTAGGATTTGCAGATGATGTTCTAGGAGCTGAGTAGTTTGCAGGTGGTAGAGGTGTGGATGACACATTTGATTTGGGTGCTAAGGTTAGACGTCGTAAGGCACATAGGGTTAGCACTTCTTCACATGCAGATCAGCCAGCACAGCCAGCACAGGACACATATATGCCAGCAGCTGATGTAGAGCCTGCAGTTCCTCTTACTTCGACCGAGATTATCAGATGGCTTAGAGTCCAGGTCTGGGACCTGAAGATAGAGAATGCCAGATTAGAGGAGAGGCATCGAGAGGCAGATAGGCAACGTACAGAGCAGTGCGTAGAGATGCAGAGATTACAGGTAGAGGTGATTCATCAGACTGGGTGGGCCTCATATTATGTATCTGCTTACTATGCAGTAGTCCCTGCTGCATAGAGAGTGCCCACCTGTTCTCAGTACATGGCAGCATCAGAGGGAGCTAGGGCACCGAGAGTGGAGGCGATGCCAGATGCACCACCTCCTCCTTCACCAGATGTAGAGGAGCATGCTGACAGTTGATTTCTCTTCTCATCTGTTACTTTCTCACTGATACATTATTGTGTCTGATAGCTCTACGGAGCTCATTCGTTTGTAACCTGTGCCAGTAGTGCACCCCTGACTATTTGAGATTTTTGATATATAGATGAGATCGATATTTTTGGTTGTGACATCATGTGTACCTGTCATTTTTGTTATGTATGATGATATCATGTGATGTTAATGCTATGAGTAGTGTAGAATGTATGTATGGATCAATGCAATGCAATGATTTCTTTCATATGTATGAATGTTATGCAGATGTAATGATTATGGAAATATGTATGTTTATGCAATGGATGTAAATGTAATGCAATAAATGTTTATGATATGATATGTAAATGCAACGATATACATGATATGTTTTGCAGGTTGATGAAGACAAGTACTCAGTCTTATGTCAAAAAGATGGTTAACCTAGGAGGATTGTTGCTTGCGATTCTGTGAAGAGACCTTCAAGTTAGGTTCAGCTCTTGTTAGATTTGAAGATGTGATTGAAGAATCATTTAAGATTCAAAGTTTATTTAGCCATTGTGAGATCATGCAAACATGCAAAATGCAAAGAGACATGCAAGATGAAATGCAACCTAAGACCTAGGACCTAGTCACTGATCATATGTCGATTTGTTATCATCATTGAACTTTTAGGTAACCGGATAAATCAATACAATGCCCACTAGCCATGAAACCATAGACATATGAATATTGATTTGTATGTGCAAGAATCAATACAACACCCAATGGTTAGGCAACCATGGACATATGAATATTGATTTTGTTTTCGGAATGTTGGATTAGATATATCATGTCCATTTTGATATAGCAATTTGTATAAGCATCAAAACATAAATGTCGTGATGACCTGAATACGCCTTGCATTACAAACACATCAAACAGTCAAGAGATCATTCTAAATCCAATGTGAATTACCCGTAGTGACCCTTTATCATTCACATCCTTAGGCAAGATCGCGTTCCACAGTAGGAGAAAGAACTTACTCAAAAAGACAATAGTCAGATCAAACTTCCTTGAATTTTCTGGGCATCAATGGTCGAGGTACGCATGGCCATCCAATTCGAGATAGAGGCTCTTATAGTCGAACACCATTTCAATCCAAAATTTCCAAAGTTGTTAGATTTTCACATACAAGAAGAAAACAAAGAAAAGATTATGCCCCCAGTCATCACTCTCTAAATCCTATAAAGGACATCATCGAAGGGCTCAAAGGGACACAATATGCAAAAATCTCAATGCGAATTAGTAAGCATACAAGGAGATAAAAGCATGTAAAAAGCATAGATTGTTTTCAGTTTGTTTTGATGTTTGATTGTTGTAGATGCAAAATCCTTTCTGGAGACGAGACTGACTGACTGACTCAACTTGAAGCTTCAAAGGACTCTGACTAGATAGGATATGTCTAAGATACATTGGAGGCCATAGGATATGACATTGATTACCCCCAAGTTTGAACATTGATAGGATATAGACGCTTGAGCTAGTTCGTGTATAGACCGACTTATTGAAAACTGGAAATGTAGAAACAAACCGGGAGATATGTACAAACTAAAGCAAGACTAAAAGCTAGGAAAGACCAAGATTGCACTGATAGATGGAGCGTTTTGAACAAGTGGCACCCGTTTGTCAGGTTTTCACCATCTTGGCAGATATTCTATTTTTGCTACCAAGGCGCCTGTTTCTAGGTTTTCACCAACGCACTTTTTCTCTTTTTCATTTTTTTTTTGTATTTTTCATTTTTTAAATTTTTTTGAATTTGTGATATTTTTTGATTTTTTTGTGAATCATCAAGGCACCTATTGCTAGGTTTTCACCAAGATGTTCATTTTTTCAGGACTTTTTCTGATTTTTAGGATTTTTTTAGGACATTTTACCATAGACTGAATGCCTTAGGCATAGAATTTCTTCAGATGGAGAACGTTGATTGGTTCTCAGAGCTGTTCTCCTTCAGTCGTTGAGAGTTGATAGGCACCAGAGCCAAAAGTAGAAGTGATAACAAAGGGACCCAGCCAATTAGGTTCTAACTTCCCTTTGCGTTCTTGATGTGATTGATTTTTAGGATTTTCTCTCAACACTAGATCACCAACTTGAAATTCTCTGTGTCTGACTTTCTTGTTGTAGCCTCTAGACATTCTTTTCTGATACACTCTGAGATGATCATACGCTACTTGCCTGCGCTCATCTAGTAATTCAAGTTCTTGTAACCTAGACACTCTATAGTCTTCATCAGTGACAAGTCCATGCATTCTGATTCTGAGTTATGGGATTTCAACCTTAATAGATAGTACCGCTTCAGACCCATAAAGTAAAGCGAAAGGTGTAGCCCCTGTAGGCATTCTGATACTAGTTATGTATGCCTAGAGAGCTGGATTGATCATGAGATGCCGGTCTCTTCCTATTTTATTCACTATTCTGTGCAAGAGTTTCAAGATATTTTTGTTTGAAGCTTCAGCTTGTCTATTCCCTTGAGGATAGTAGATAGATGACCAATGTTGAGTAATCTTGAATTTGGCACATAAGTCATCTAGGTCCTTGTTTTTGAATTGTCCCCCATTGTCTGTGACTATGGAATGAGGGATCCCATATCTGCAAATGATGTAGTTTAGGATGAACATAGAGATCTGTTTCCCCATTGCTTGTGTTAGAGAAACTGCTTCTACCTATTTTGTAAAATAATCTGTAGCTGTGATTATATGGGTATGTCCATTAGAAGAGTGCGGATGGATAGTGCCTATGAGATCAAATGCCCATTGTTGAAAAGGCCATTGTGTAGTAAAGGGAATTAGATCTCTCTCTGGAGCATGAATCAAGTTGCCATGTACTTGACACTATTGATAGTTTTTAGCAAATTTAATAGCCTCTTTCTCTATTTTAGGCCAATAGTACCCAGCCCTAATAATTTTTTGAGCTAACGTTAAACCATTTGAGTGCGATCCACATATACCCTTGTGGACTTCCTCTAATGCACATTGAGACTCTTCCCATTCTAAACATATAAGTAGTGTACCATCTAGACCTCGTTTGTACAGGTCATTACCAATGATGACATATCAGGATGCGGAACGGATAAGGTTTCATTTCTCAAAATAGTTAAAAGAATTAGGAATGATTTGGTCATGGAGATAGGAGAACAGATTTTTGTAGCGGGATGAGTCATAACCTACAACAGTGCAGATCATGCGGGTTTCAAGGGAGTCATATGCAGGATAGGATAGGGCTTCCACCAAGAACTCGTAGCATAGCTCATGTTTGGGCTGCTGTAAGAGAGTAGATAGTGTTGCCATTGCATCGGCAGCCTTATTCTCCGTTCTGGGTATTTGCTCAAATGTGATAGAGATGAAGTATTTTTTTAAATCATCTACCATTCTCTTGTAAGGAATGAGCTTTTCATCTTTGGTTTGGTACACATCATTGACTTGATGGATAACCAATTGTGAGTCTCCATGGATGTGCATCTCTGTAACTCTTCACTATATTGCCATTTTCATACCATTGAGAAGTGCCTCATATTCAGCAATATTGTTTGTGCAAGGAAACTTTAGTCTGAATGCTTTGGGTATCGAGTATCTTTGAGGAGTGATGAACAATATGCCTGCTCCAGATCCATTCTATGTGTAGGAGCCATCAAAGAATAACCACCATGCTCTAGAAGAGAGGTGCATGATAGAGGAATCAGGAAATTCCATTTGCATGGGTGTATCATCAAACAGTGGTGCTTCAGCTAATTGATCAGCAATGACCTATCCTTTGATAGCTTTTCTTTCAACATATTCAATGTCAAATTCTCTCAAGAGCATGACCCATTTAGCTAGTCTACCTGTGAGGGAAGCTTTGCTTAGGAGATATTTCAGTGGATCAATTTTAGCTACCAAATGAGTAGTATAAGCTAACATGTAGTGTCTCAGTTTCTGCGATGCAAAGATCACAGCTAGACATGCCTTCTCTATCATTAAGTAGTTCTTCTCATAGGCCACTAAAGTTCTACTAATATAGTAGATGGCTCTTTCTTTCTTGTTCTCATCATGCTGTGCTAGCAATGCCCCCAGTGATGTATCCGTTGCGGAGACATATAATATTAATGGCTTCCCATGAATAGGAGGCATTAAGATAGGAGGATTCGAGAGATAATTCTTGATATGATCAAAATTCTTTGCATAGTCTTCATTCCATGCAAAAGTCACACCTTTATGTAATGTCTTTGTGAAAGGTTGTGATATGTCAGCTAACTGTGATATGAATCTTC
Source organism: Chamaecyparis obtusa (assembly GCA_027943335.1). Lineage (NCBI taxonomy): Eukaryota > Viridiplantae > Streptophyta > Pinopsida > Cupressales > Cupressaceae > Chamaecyparis > Chamaecyparis obtusa. The sequence goes on along the minus strand of BSBK01003868.1, from coordinate 575,530 downwards.
TGATGGACTGTACTCTCCCTTGTAAAGTTTGCATTTGACTGATATTCTTGGAAGGTTGCATCTCTATGATAGCTTTCACCTTAGCTAGATCAACCTCAATACCTTTCTTGGAGATGATGTATCCTAGGAGCTTGCCAGAAGTGACTCCAAAAGCACACTTTTTCAGATTTAGTCGAAGACTAAATTTTTCCATTCTGTCGAGGATCATGCTCAAGTTTGTTAGATGTTCAGTTTGAATCATGGATTTCACCAAGGTATCATCCACGTAATCCTCCATTGTTCTATGCATCATATCATGAAAAATAGATGTCATTGCTCTTTGATATGTAGCTCCAGCATTTTTGAGTCCAAATGGCATAACATTCCAACAAAAGGTTCCCCACGCACATGTGAAAGCTATTTTCTCTTGATCTTCTGAAGCAATTTTGATTTGGTTGTACCCAGAAAAGCCACCCATTAAGGAATACATTTCATAGCCCGCAGTCATGTCCACTATCATATCAATGTTAGGCAGTGGAAAATCATCCTTAGGGCATGCTCTGTTCACATCTCTAAAGTCCGTGCACACTTTGATTGAACCATCTAGTTTTGAAACAAGTACAATGTTAGAGATCCACTCAGCATAGTCTATGACATGGATGAATCTAGCTTTGAGGAGTTTTTCTAGCTCTGATTTGACTAAGAGTGCCACATGAGGATGCATCTTTCTCAATTTCTATTTGATTGGTTTTACCCCAAGAGCAATGGATAGATGATGCATGATGAGATTGGGATCCAATCCTGGCATATCTGAATGTTTCCATGAAAAGTTGATCTTTTTTTCTGTCAAGAATGTAGTAAATTTCTGTTTCTCTTCTTCTGATAAAGATTGTGCTACATGTACCAATTGTGGTTCCTCTGTTGTACCCAAATTGATGGATTGGGTGGGCTCAATTAGAACTGGAGATCTGTCCTGTAAATGACTCGGAAGGACATCAAATATCTCATCCTTAGGCACCTCAGAGAGGTTTTCACCTTTGGATACATCTTTTATTTTTACTTTTGTTGGTTCTGAGACTGCCACAAAGTGGTTTTCACCCTCAGAACTCTTTTTCTTTTTCTTTTTACTCTTGTTTTTCTGACTAAGATATTTGATGTCTGACTCGGTCATGCTGACACTCGGTTCACTAAAGGAAGTACTCATAGGCTCAACTACATTGAGGTAGCAGGCAAGGGCATAGTCATTCGGGAAGGTATAAATACCATGGTTTGGGTTTGTGGAAGTTTGGTCGATAAGATCAGGGTGTTGGATAGTCAAAGCGGGAAAGGTTTGGGATATGGTGTTTATGGATATTGATCTGTCATCATTGGTCCTAACCTAACGTGCAAGTTCAAAGGTGATACTACAACTTAAGACATCCAATTCGTGAATAGGCTCAATGTCATCGTGGGAGTTGAATTCAGCCATAGGTGGATCAAACTCGATAGGTTCATCATTTCGCTCTAGACTTACGTTGGGTTGAGGTGTATATTGGTGAATAACATCAACATGTTTCTCTGTGATAAGCTCATCTAGTTCCGGAATGGCTCCCCATTCATAGTCATTTGATTCAGCTTCTGATTCAGGATCTCTAGGAAATCTTAGAACATGAGTAAAGTCAGGATGAATACCCCAAGAAGGGTTACCCTCAGATTCTGATTTGAATTCATATTCATGGGAATCAGTGTCAGAATAACTACTCTCTGCTTCTGGATCAGTTTGATCACCTTCGAGATTGGCTAGTTCTTGTGGTGCAACCATCTCTTGCACTATAGTAGGTTCTTGTGTTTCTACTACATTAATTCTTTTGATAGGATCATCTTTATCATCAAGAAGATCTTTGATCTCTTTAGGCAATTTTTCATAGGAGATGAGTTCTGAACTATCTGAATCATCATCTGAGAGTTTTGTCTCTTCTTTCTTGAGAAGGGGTTCTCCTGGTGCAATTTGTTCTATGACATGAGAACAACCACCTTTGAGATGATAAGGTCTCTTTGTAAAGCCTAAGCCTGCAGTATCTTTGTTTGTTCTACCAGTATGTGGAATGGGTGTCACAAGACCCTTTCCTCTGATTCCTAGAGGTCCTTGACCTGGATACCCCATCTTAACTATCAATTTGTTCCCTGGACCGAATGAAGTAGAATTAGATATGATTTCAAATTTGATTACAAACTTTGAATGATATGCAATACCATGCCCCCTTCGGGATTAAAGTTGAAATCTGACAAGAAAAGTCAGTGTTATAGTTTAGAAGCATGTTAATTGATTTGAGAAGTGGTTATATACGTCTGATAATGCATTCTACATCGTTTGGAGGTCCTGGAGATCGAATTTGACTAGGTTTGACCATGAGTTGACCATGGTTGACCAAGTTGAAATTTTGATAGTTTGATGAAAGCTAATCAGTTAAGTTGAATTTTGGATTTCTGTGAAGATTGAAGGTCGATTATGCAAGCAGTAGACCATCCTGGTCCCAAAAATTGTAAATCATGATTTTGACATAATAAACAATCTCAGATTTCAATTTTGATCTCGAAAATAGATTTAGAACGTCGAAATTAGCCAGGGGTGCAATTTTCATGGAAAACGGAGCACTTTTAAAAATTAGGTCGAAAGCTATATAAAGGCCGAAAGGGTCATTTTCAATTCATTTCAACCCTTTGACTTTAGAGATTATGTGGAGCCCTCTGAGCAAGAAAAATGGCAAACCAGCGAGAACTGAAGGTACCTGTGAGTTCGCACCATTTTGAGCACAGCCGGAGACATGACAGACCTCAACAGTATGGACATCCGGTAGGTGGAGCTCTGTTCCCCTCTGAAAATGCATGTTTTTGATGATTTATAGCATTTTAAAAAAAAATTCATACATGTTTTTAGCTTTAGAATTTCGCATGTGTAGAAACTCGTACGAGTCCTAGTCCAGACTCGTACGACATTTCATTTGAATTTACATTGTCGTTTCAACCACACCCAAGTGTCGTATGAGAGGGACCCTTGTGTCGTACGACATTTCATCGGGTCCCTCGAAACTCGTATGAATCCGGGCACCAGAAATGTGTGTGTGAAAATTGTACCTAATCTGTAGACACAACACTTTAGTAAAACATTAGAGGTTAGCTATAATCAAAATCGTGCAAAATTGAAATCTAATCTAACCAAGCGATTTACTGCCTTCTAATAGGTGCGAGATTGATGTTCTCAGATTATAATCGAGATCAGTGACCTAGACGACACCTAAATGAAGGATTTGAATGCAATTGATCTAGATATGAGATTGAATGCAATTAAGCTATTTTTTTTGAATTTTATGATGCAATAAGGAATGAAAACTTGATATGAATCTATGCTAGATGAAATTGATATGCTATGAATGCTATTGAAAATTGATATGCAATGCTAATCTAACAATGATATGCAATATGAATGCAAAAATAAGATTGATCTCACAAAGATGTCGATTCGCAAGAGCTTTGATTCTTCAATTCCAATTCTCCAACGTGATTGTGTAACTCTTGAATTGATCTTGGCAGCATAATTGTGCAAATTTGTGGATTGATTTGTGAAGAGCTGAAGCCTTAATTTATAGAAATCCCGGGCTTTGGAGGTGCATGGGAAAAGGGATAAATCACTCAAATAACTCAGGTTGATTTTTGAGTTATTTTTAAATAAAGATAATTAAGTCACAAAAATCATGCAAAAGCAAAGTTTAACTCGAATTAGAAGTTTAGATCAACTTTAAAACTCAAAAAGATGTTGAGTTTCAAAAAGCTAACAACTTGCATTGATTTTCCAATTTTGAGTTTAACTGGTCCTTGAATGTGCAGATGGATAATTATGATTTAATAAATAAATAAAGTGATTTATGCTCAACTTAATTGATTTTTGAAATAAAATAATTAATTTATGGGTTAATTAACTATTTTATCAAACTTTAATTAAAAATTATATTATTAAATAATGACAACATGCTTTAATTAATTAAATAAGAATTTAATCAATTATTCATAGGAATTTTGATTTATTGTCAAAATGAAATAATACAATTAATAATAGATAGAATTAAATTTAATTAAATAATTAAGTGGCAAATATTAAATCTAATTAATTAAATATGAAAAATATTTAATTAATCAAATTTTAGGATAAATGTGATTTATTGCCAAATAATTATAAAATTAAAGATAATTATGATGATTAGGAATATTACTAGGAATATTCCCCGATGTAGAATTTAAGATAATCAATTATGATTCGATGATGTTTAGATGTGCCTTAGGTTAGTACTTTGATGTCGATTTCATTTGATTTGTAGATGTAGGAGATTAATGAACTTATAGCCCATTTTTGGGGTATTACAAGCTCATCCAATAGTCTCCTGTAATATGTCACATCCCCACTATATGGCTATGAAAGGAATCTTGTGTATCTATAGATATAGGGGCGTCTCCGCTCCCTCGGCTGCACATGTGGATGCACAACGGCGATGTGCTCCCACACCCATACCTGTGCTAGGATAGCACCTCATGCACAGGTCCTTCTCTCCTGATATATGATCTCGTGGAGCTCATCGTACATATCTAGAAGGATGGTTGGGCCCCATGCCATATGTAGTGGGTGTGCTATCAGATCTGCTACTAACCGACCCCAGCCCAATGGGAACCTTCTTTGGCTCCTATCAGTGATGAGAGCCTGTGCCACTATGGAACATACTATACATGGCACTGGGAAGTCCCTACCGAACTCCTCCATCAGTCGATCCCAGCTGAGGTGTCTATCCACAAAGGTGACATCCTGGAACATGTCCTGAATAATCTGCCACCCCTCAATCGGATCCTGATCATAGTACACTTGTGCCAACAAACAATCATGTTAGTTTCTATCATATGGAAACTTTATATCTATGACTATATATAAACATGATTATACTCACTAGATCTTCGTGGCTCAGAACTCATAGGATCCGATAGACATCCTCTAGGATAATGGTAGCCTCTCCAGTGGGCAAGTGAAAGGTGTTATGCTCACTGTGCCACCTGTCAGCCAATGTTGTTAGTAATCCATGATCAGCCCAAATGTGGGGCATCTGCAGCATGTAACCGAAGCTCATCTCCCTCAGGTCTTCCCACCCCAGATCATCAAGATCTCGGATGCATCATAGCCCAATCACTCTCAACGCTCTAATGAGCAGCGCTGGAAAGTGCTCTTGCAAGCCATTAATACAAATCAGATGTCAGAACATATCATGATGGGTGTATAAAATCAGTACAAAACAACTTAAAACTAAACATTGTCTGGACCCATGTCATAGTGCTCAAAATTTAAAACATGTCACATTTTTTTGCACTGTGCGATACTATTTTTTGATTAAGTATCATGCGATACTTTCCTCAATAGCAGTGCGATAATATCTTTGAGTGTGATAGTTCACATAGGATCGCACGATATTTCATCTGGTATCATGCGATACTAGATTACATACCTGTGTGATACTATTTTGACCCACGAACTATTGCATGATAGATATTTTCAAAGAGTGTGATACTTTCTAAGCATCGTATGAAATTTCGTACGGCTAAAATTTGAAAAATTTAAAAAACATTAAAAACATGTTTTAAATGACATAAATGCTCATAAATGACCTACAAGGTGAGTTTTTTCTGAAAACATACCAGGGCACCATACTGCGGAGGCCGGTTATGCAACTGGGCGCACTCGAATCAATGCTTGTGGACCAAAATCGCTATTTGTTGGGCCATTTTCTCTCTCTAAGCTCTCAAAATTCTCAAATCACTAAAAGACAAATGATTTTGAAAATGACCTTTTTACCCCCTTTTATAGCATTTTGACTTTTTGACCTAATTTTCAAAACACTTCAGAATTGCGTGAGAATTGCACCCCTAGCTAATTTCTATGTCCTGGATCCATTTTCGAGATCGAAATTGAAATCTGAGTTCATTTTGATAGTCAAAATTGCATTTCAAAACTTTCACTCTCTTCTACGCAGTTGACTGACCATTTGAGGCCTGATCCTTCGATCTTTGTTGGGACATCTTCATTTCTTAATCCCCATCTCTTTCAACCTTCTAGTCTTTCATTCATTTTCATTTTTCATCTCTTTGAGGTTTGAATTCATCTTTATCTTATATCTTTCTCAGTCAAACATAGTCAACCTAGGGCATATCTTCCCTGCTTGATAATTATCCTATCATCTTTCACCTTCGATTGTGATTTCTAGTGACTTGATCAAGTTTATCAATTTACCGTTTCTCCTCTACCTGATTTTGATTTCAATTTCAAGCAGGCAGTACCTATCAGCTTCAATCCTTGATTCAGTGTTATCAATCATCTTTTCTTGAGATTCTTATCTCTTATTTGAGACTTGATTATCACCTAGCTATACAGGTGTTGGTCTTGTCTTTCAGCTTATCTTTGTCAACTTATGCTTATCTTTGTCCTGATGTGTTCCCATCTGTCGAACACATGTCTGGGTTGTTTTGTGATCCCAAATCAATCTCACATTTCAATTCCATTCTTTGACCACATGTGATCCCAAATCGATCTCACATTAGTCAAAGTGAGGCAAATGTATGAACCCTAAAACGGTCGCCTAGACTTTGGGCCCCCATTCAGCAATTTATCAAATCCCTGAATCAATATTTTCAAAAATCAACATTTTTCAAATATCAATTTCCTTGATCAAATCCTATTTTATCATTTATTCAATTATTTTTCCATGGGCTAAACCATTTTATCCTAAGTCTTTATTTATTTAAAAAGAATTTCCTCCCCTTTTATTAAATAAAAAGCTCCCACTTTTCCTTTTATCTTAAGTTGCACAAATAAAGCATTATTCTTATTTTATAAAAAGAAGAAAAACACTTTTTGTCTCATATGGACAGAAAAGTCAACTCTTATTTTCTCATTGGAGGATATTTGTGCACATGGATTGCTCCTCTTTCAAGCTTCACCCTTGATTAAATCTTTTGCCTCTTAATCTCCATGGTCCATTCCTTTTCAATTCTTTTAAAAGGAGAGCTCTTTTCTCATTCTTAGATCCCAATTTTTTATGCTAATCTTATGCTGCAGGATTTCTTGGAGACTTTGGAGCTTTTGGAGATCATTCTTGCATTCTAGTTTCTTTCTTGCATCATAGATTTCATGACATCTAGGTTAGTTTCTTTTATGCTCTAGATTAGCTCGCATAGCTTAATTAGCAAGGGTTTGTAATATTTTCCTTTCTTAGCTTAGCTTGCATCTTCATTCTTAGCATAGCTTGCATTGCGTTGCATTTTCATTGATTCTTGAGGATATTGGCATTCTTTCCCTTGTCTCATTGAATCTCTCATTGTGTGGTTTACTAGCAAGGTTGCATGCTTCAATAGCTTTAGCTGAGAGCACTATCAACAAACATCCTTGTGACTCCATGCCTAGGGAGCTCTAGGTCGCTTTCTTAAGGTTTCCCATCCATGGATTCTCTTGGAAGTAATGACTTAGAGAAGTGCACTATTTAGTGTGTACAACTATATCATTAGTTTCACTCTTTACCACACTAAAACAGTGGAAGGTGGGACTCACAAAGAGATAAATTATCCATGAAAATAGGTGTAATGCAATGGTACACTTCATCCATGGTGCATATGGATACAATGGCATTGATGTAGTGAATAGTGAATGATGATCATAAAAATGAAAAAATAAGAGAAACTAAAAGAGAAAAATGACAAGTCAATTGATTAAGATTATTTTCATTGTCTTACATCCATTCTGAAATAATATACATCACAGATTTACCATATCGATAACATTGAGTCATAAAGAGAATGCTTTCGATGTAATGAAAATTAATATTATATAGTTTATTATTTTATTTAAATAAAATAATAAAAATAATATTATATTTTATAGGTCCCATTTAAGTGATGAAAGCTTCAACAAAGCAATGTAACATATGAACCTTTTTCATTAGTAGAGTCGAACTTTTTTTTAATGTTGTCTTTTAGTTCATTATCATTATTTAAAGTTGAAGAATGTTTTGTTGTTGAGAAAGTTTGAAAGGTTTTAAAAAATTGATGACTTTTATCATTTTTAAATGTTACAGATTTTATTTCACAAAGAATTGTGACCCTTATTAGAGGTATATGTATGAAAAATTGTAAATTCTAATTTTTTAATCAAGTCCTTTGATAAATATGACATATATTTATAATCTTTGCTTATGCATTCTCTTTATTTTATATTTCAGGCATAATTTTTTTTTCCAATACGCATAGAAAATAAATCAACATAGTGAACTTTTACATTGATTTTCTATTTTAGCTTTTAAAACACATTCTAAGCTTTGATTTGCTTAAATGACACATTTTAAATCACACTAACAAATAGATTTTATTAAAAAAGCTAATATAATTTGAAGTGAGCTACCTAAACAAATCAAAATTTAAAAATAAAATTACTAAAATCATCTCCCTTATGAAAGGTATTTGAAAAATAAATAAACTACTTCAGCAGTTATAACATCGACCCTTCACAATAATGGCCCTCCCGTCTGCTACAAGGAGACAAAAGGTACAAAAAAAAAATCGTACCGACTAATCAAAATTGATTATTGACTGATGAACATCATTCTCCAATGAGCGACTCCATGTAAATAGAAACTACAAACATGAACCCAAACTTTTCGGATTTGGGATGTTTTACACGAACCATTCGATGTAATCACAATTACTGCCATCTACAATGAATTGATTTTTAACTCTATTGTCCAACATTATGAAAACTTTATTTACACCGTTGAATAGAACTTTCATGGAGAGTTTCAGTCACCTTCGTTACAAATTCTTCTTCGATTGTGATTTGATAAAGTACGCCAACCATTTATAAAGCCTGTGTGAAACTGCCAAAGGCCACAAAGTGTGCATTGATGTTTGTAATTTGCATTTACGCTTAAAGTCGCAGTTTTGAGGTATAGAATGGTGAATTCTAGAATCCCACAGAGCTCAGTTTTCGTGGGCATGAGTTGGCTTATTGGAGAATAATGTGCATGAGTCAATCATCAATTTTGATTGGGAACACCAGTTTAGGTCGGCAGGATATTAGTTATACAGTATTGTCGCCATGTAGCAGATGGGAGGGCATGCGTATCCTATACAACAATAATTCTCTAGAGATTTTTTAATGGTCAGACCAATCTTGCCCTTCAAAATTTAATTTTATCTTTAAAAATGCATAGATCTGGACAAATGGGCTGTTTAACAACTGCTTGGAGTGCCTCTCAAATGGACATTACATTATTGTGGAGGGTTGATTTTATAGTTAAATAATCTTAGTAATGAAAGGAGTTCTATATGTTAAAATAATTTATTTGAAGATTTGATTTGTTTAGATGGTTTATCTAATATCAAATTAATTTGTTTAGTACATTTTATCTATTAATGTCTTTTTAGATTAGTCATCAAAGAAAATTAGAACATAGAATGTGCTATTCAAATTAAAATAATAGAATTATGTAAAATTTGCTATAATGATTGATTTACTATACTTATTAGAAGTAAAATTAACAACTCAAACTTAGAGTAAAGAGAATGCATAAATAAATACTATACCTATATGTTATATGTATCAAAGGGGTTGAATCGATAAATATAATTTGATATATCTCATCCATATCTTTTAACAAGGATTGCAAGTCTTTATGAAATAAGATTTGTAATTTTTAATTAAAAAAAGCTATATAATTTTATGAAACCTTTTAACCTCCCTTACAAACAAAATATCCTCCAACATAAAATAAGGATAGTGAACTAAAAAATATAGTAATAGAAAATAAATATATACTCTAATAATGAAAAAGATTCTGATATTAAAATATACATTGAATCTTTTAATTAAAGAAAAAGTTCAAATACTATGTAAGAGTAAGGAGATAGGATTTTTAATCATTACAAATAAATATGAAATTAATAGTATGAAAGTTACAAGTTATAACATTAAAAATATATACATTGGAAATTCTTTTTAAAGTAAGAAACACTTCATGAACTATCATTCTATGATTTTAAGAAATAATAAAATGCTCTATTAAAATATAGAGAAAATATGAAAAAACACTCTTCTTACATCAACGTGATCAATAATATCTTTTTGGTAGAATTCACTACTAATGTTCAAATACATAGCCTTCTTAGTTATAATGAGAGGGAAGCTCCTTAAATATAGGAGAACCATACTATTAAATTACTAGAGAAGTATTAGTCTTACCTACTCAAGCTACCCTTTATAAATAATTAATAATCTAACAATTATCAAATTATAATTATCTTTAAAATAGATATGTTTAGTCAAACATATAATATATAAGATTCTATAAATTTATACTAAAATAATGTTTAAATATTATAATATTATTTGTAGCAAGATGGAATTATAATTGAAGTAGGACATTATTTATTTTTATCTACCTTGAAGAAACGCAAACTTAGATATGATTAATTGTTAATTCAATATTCTATGGCAATCTTAAACACGTTATCCCATGCTCTAAGAAGTAGTGAATTACTACTTGTTTATGCATATAAACATTTTTCAAATAACTAAAAAAAATTATGTTGTATAATTTTACATAATTATAAATACATTGCTAATTTTTTTTTTTGCATATTAGCAATTTTTTCAAATAACTAAAAAATTATGTTTTATAATTTCACATATTTATATATACGTTACTAATTTTTTGTAAAAATATCATACCTAACCATATTATAATTATATATATATATATATATATATATATATATATATATATATATATATATATATATATATATATATATATATATATATATATATATATATATATATATATATATATATATATATATATATATATATATATATATATATATATATATATATATATATATATATATATATATATATATATAGTCATGCAAAAAATAACAATATATTTCAATTTGTCTTCCATTTTTTACTAATATCAAATATTACAAAATAAAAGAAAATAACCATGGATTTATTTAGTGTCATGCACAAATACTATCTCTTTCTCCAACTTCAATGGGTTTATCTTTGTTAAGTATATGTTCTTAATATTACCTCCTACATATTTAGTGTTAATAATGAACCGTAGTAAATATAGAACTATATAATCTCCTTAGAACATAAACCTTTAATAAAGGTTTTGTTGGATATTTTAGCAATAGAAACATTATCCTAATTTTTAGTGTATAATTGACAAATACCAATATCTTCCTTAATGTTAGGTTCATGGGAGGCTCATAGAATTTCTAAATAGGCTTCACTTGCTTAACTATAAACCTTATCCACTCTATACTTTCCTATGTAATCTTTCCTTTTAATATTTACGTGGTGTATCGTATTTTATTTATTTTTAAATTGGTATAAAAATATCTTGTGTTTGGATAGACTCATACATGTCCAATCCACTTCTTTGAATTAGTGATTTCCAACTATTAATGTTTTCTTAAAATTTGAAAATATTATATTAAAATATCTATTTTTTTATGTATTAAATTATGTTCACCAAACTTACACATTTGCTACTAAATTATTATATAATTTGTTTTATTTATCTAGAAAAGAAAGTGACTTTTAATTTGTTTCATTTCAAAATTACTACGTTTACTTATTTCTAGAGGTATACGATATAACAATTATAATATTAGATTTGTCATCAACCATTAAATTTATATTTAAATGAACTAAAAATTAATTCGTATTGACCTTATTGACTATTAAATAAATTTTAATTACATTCTTTTTTATTTAATATGCATTTTTCATGTTTAAATATATTGTAGTACCAAAGCATACTTTAACCAGATCTTAGAGAGTTTAAATTTTATTTAATTCTAATCGTGAGTGTAAAGAAATAAATTGCATTTTTGTAATTATCATATGGTCAACTTTTTATATTTGTACTAAAATATTGATGATGGTTATTGGCTCATTGGTATGACTAATTCTTTATAGGGATATTGACGCATGTATGAGAATGGTTTCTAGACTGGTATTTTACTACCATTTTTTATGAAAGATCCACCATCACAACAATATCAAGACTAAAAAGCCTGTCAAATTTATATATATTTATTCCAAAATTATAAACATATAGAAAATATATGAATATAATCCTACATAATTAAAAAAAAAACATCTTAAAACACCAACTATTAACTCTTTATCTAAAATAATTTTTAATTTATTTTTATTTTCCAATGTGAATTTTTTTAAACTAAATTTTTATAATTTATAGATATTATTCTCGATAATAAGTTTTACCTCAAATTTCCATCCTACAAATAATTCAATCAATAATTGTATTTCTTTTGCATCATTTTCCATATAATAGGGAATCCCATTACGAAAACACTATATAAATCTGAATAATCTCTCTATAATTATAAAAACACGGATGTGCCAGTTGAATCCATAGATCGAATTCCTGGTTTCATTTTAAATAGCATAAATATTTAGGAAGGCAATTATTCAACTCAACTATTCAGAGACATCTATATGATTTGACAAATATTTATAAAGTTTAAGTTAAGGTTGTGAAAAAACGCGTGATGTGCAAGTTATTCATACTCTTTACGCAATCCTCACCTTAAATATCACGCAAACCTGCAAACACGTCTGATGGATAAGACCAGACCAGCTTAAAAAACGCAAAGATATGAAACCATTGTGAATGCAAACACTTTGGCCATATCTATCATTTCAAGAAGTCTGCATGTGAAATCGCATAAACAGTCAAAAAGTACAAGATTGTAATACGTCTCTGCTGATGCAAAGAAACGCAATTGTTGATCGCCCATCTTCTCAAAGATGACGACAATCAGACAAACTGCAACTGTGCTCGGTCTCTCACGCGCCAACTTTTTCCAGGAAAACGATCACAACCAAACAAAAATTTTACTCCAGCCCGTGAAGAGAATGCAACGTTTATGATTGATTTGCAGAGATATAATAAACCACATAAAATATCAAAAATTTTCAGAGACATAAAAAAATATCCAGTGACAATAAATATAAAAGTGTTTCATTTCATTGCAGATCGTATATACAATGAGTAAACTTTAAGCCAGTGAATATCTTCACAATTGCATTTTGTTGATTAAACATTAGCTAAGAATTTTACTCATTCAGTGAATTTTTGCATACTTCAATGACGAGCCCATCATGGCGGAGTCCTGAGAATTCATTGATGGCCAGCAGAGGAATTTTGAAAGCGAAGGAGACGAAAATTGTTGGGGATCTTTTATGTCAAGACTAGTGACGGGATGAGAAGAAGAAATGGGTGAAGTGACTGGTTGAGAATCCGGGGAGGTCATATGGGGGTTCTGCATGTGACCGAAAGAGGGCGAAGAACGCATGGAGAGATTTGGGATTTCGACTTTTTCGAGAGCCGGCGGTGGGTGTCGCCACTGAGGAAGAGGCCCAGCCAAGAGAAGCGTGTTTAACAGAGGCCCTGCTTGCATGACTGCCTCTAAGAACTTTCCACGTTCTGGTAATGTACTTAGCATTACGTCTGGGTCAGCTTCTGGCGGCTCGGGCAGGTGAAGCGGCATTGCCTCCATTGGAGGGCTCAGAATTCGGGCAGCTTGGAGCTGCTGATTGTTGTACGCCATGCACGAAGATGCTTCGACCATGCAAGGCGACGTCGTGTTTCTTATGGCGGGCGTTTCGTTATGCCACAAGTCATGATTTTGGTTCTCCATCAGTCGTCTCAGATTGTCGTGCTGTTGACGCTCAGAGTCCTCGTCCTGCTTTAGAAAAGATAGATCATCGTTGTTCTGCTCCTCTTCGTCCTGTTCATCCTCTGCGAGGTCAAACACTGGTTGTTTTTCTGAGCGGTCGATCATATGGTCGATGGTTGATGAGTTTGGATTAAAGTCCTCCGGGTCAGAAGTAAAGTCAAAGCGGCGTGCAGTTTGGTGCCAATCCCAATCCACTTCGTCCTCCATGAGACTTCGGGATGAGCCCTCTGCAGGTACGGTGTCTAACCCTAATGGGGATGAGCCAATTGGCTTGTTTGTCCATGTGGGTTTCGAGATTATATTGCTTTGCTGTGTTTGCTGTGTGATTTGTTGCCTCATTATGTACAACTGGTCTATAGCTTGGTCCCTTTGCTGCACTGCCTCGTCTCTTTCTCTGCGCATTACTACAATCAGCTCCTGTAGCCTTAACAATTTGGTCTCCAGGATTTGGTTCTGTAGTTCTAATTTGTATCTCGTTGCGTCCAGGTGCACTAACAGCTGCTTTAATTGTTCAATGTCCTGCAGAGGAAAAAATAAAAAATCCATTAATTAAACTAGAAGATGATGATGATGAAATCTCATTCCCCGTGGTCCAAAAAATTCTCAATAAGTAAAATCTGCCTACAATGATTCAGCATATCATGTTGATAGCTTTTGGAACATTAAGTCAATCAAAAAGATTAGATAATTGCTGATGAGAATCTTTCAAAGCAACACTTAGGTCAGTGGAGATGATTAAATAATAGGCATTTGGTGTTCTTTGATTCCTTCAAAAGTGATTAGGTGTGTCTTGCTATATAACAATTATAAGGAGAACAGTTAAATATGTTTTTGTTCTTTGAAAAGGTAGCATGTTTTTCCAGATGGTAAAACTCTCAGCAACCATAATTAAAAGTACAATTTTAAGCATAAGAATTTAACCATAACGTCATGTAAAACATTAAAAAATGCAACTGTTAGCTCCTAATGAAAGTCAGAAATATTAAAGAAATGCAAGAACTGTTGCTCATTATGTTAGGTAGCGAGATGTTCGGATGAAGATGAACCGTTAGAAAACAAAGTTCACATTGAAAGGATCTTCCAATTTTAATTTAGAACAGTAATTAAAAGATCGTAATTCAATTGGTGATTGTTCTGTTGGAGGTATGATATAAGTGATGAGGCTGGATCATATTCTGAAGATTTTGAAAGGATGAATGTTCTTCAGTCCTTAAATCCTCTCCAAGTCAAGTCAGCAGTTGCAATGTGAAATCAGATCTTGTTCACCAAGGTTTGACATATAGATGGGCATTGTTCTGGATCTAACAGAGTGAGTTTGTAGTACTCAAACAACATCAAAGAATCGAGTTTTAGCGAATCTCACATTCAGAATCCAAACTCTTTCCATATTGAACATCTTACAGAAAGCATATAGCATATAGATGTGAAGGCAACTGTCATCTGGGACAGGCTAGGAAAGGGGCTTCCTTATTTTTCTCATCTGGTCTTGTCAGGATAAACAAAACTCTTTTCTTTCTCATCCATGCTTGGAATTATTAATGGATACTGGAAATAAAATCCCAGAGGAAACTCCTAATTCCTACTGCCTTGGAAATCACTCAGACAAAATCACACCACATGGCAATGAACACTAGATACTTCCATAGTCATCTCAGATGCAGCTCTCCTATCAAAAACAAAGCAATAGCTCTAACATCATGCAACAAGATTAGGTTTTTTTCATGGCGGACGCTCCTAGGATGTAACTTATTTCAAGATGATCTCGTCACAAACAAGGTATTTGTGCAATTTTTCCAATAATTCTTCAGAAGACTTCTCTTCCAAATTGTGAAGGCAAAAAAGTCACAGCACATGTTAAAGTTGCACCAGCAACTCAACGAGATAATTCTTGGGTTTTGTAGCACTCGCAAACCCAGAAAAGCAAAGCTTATTTTCTTCTGTATATGAGATTCAAGAACAATGTTTCAAGCAATTTTACAACAAAATATGTCAAAAGGCATTTTAGATCCATGTAAAGCCAGAAGATGATACAGAAGGAGAAGTAGGAAACACAGAAACTGAAAGAAGAAAAACCTGATATGTGGGAATTGAGGAGTTGTAAATGAAGGTATTTGTCAAAATTACCTGCACGCCATGGTGCTGATTCAAAGCGTAGCTGTTATTAATGTAAGGCGCGCTGGAGATGGTGTCCATGATTATTGCTGCTGAAAGTAAAAGCATACAAATAATGTTAACGGGGATCCACAACAAAGGCGGCATCTGACATAAGTGTAGTCCTCTTTTTCTCTTTGCCGTAAATGGCATTCCAATTTGCAATCGCAATTGCAAAAGTCGGTTTTTCCGCCTCCCCGCAAGAATGAAAGGGTTCCATTGAATAGCGTTGAGAACTGACTGTTGCATCGGTGGAGCCCACCGGGCACTTTCCACGACGACCCCTGTAACTTCTAGACGAGTAATTAGGGCAAATAATGGGTATTTTCTATTTCCGTGTTGTTGCCCTTGCATACCTCACGCAGTCGAAGGCAGAGTCAGAGCGTTGATTATGCCTTAAAATGTCGAATTAACCTCACCTAATCCTCCTCGTTAAGGCCCTGCGAACAATTCCTCGCCGACACGCGACTGGCAGTCCCCGGTTTCCTTTTGTTTTTGCATGGAAATTAACCCGTTAGCATACGCTCCGTCCACCGTTTGCGGAGCATCTCCGCGTGGGTTATAAAATTGTTTATTCGGGCATCAACCTTTGAATTTTCTAGCCCTTGCCTGTCCATTTCATCACACCAAACTTAGTTGTGATTTAAGTCACATGCTTTCCCTAACAGCTACCCAAAAGAGGAGAAGAGAAATTGGGAATGAAAACTTGAATGTTAGTCGTATTCACATAAATTAATGGGCTTTTGCATAAGGTAAAAATATAGTAAGGTAGTCTAGATTAGGAATGAAATTTGAATGGTACTCATATACTTAGTTATGGTTTAAGTCACATGTTTCCTTAACAGCCATCCAAAAGAAGAGAAGAGAAATTGGGAATAAAAACTTCAATGTTAGTCATATTTAGATAAATTAGTGGGCTTTTGCATAGGGTAAAAATATAGTAAGGTATTCTGGATTAGGAATGAAATTTGAATGGTACCCATATACTTAGTTATGATTTAAGTCACATGCTTCCTTAACAGCCATCCAAAAGAAGAGAAGAGAAATTGGGAATAAAAACTTCAATGTTAGTCATATTTAGATAAATTAGTGGGCTTTTGCATAGGGAAAAAATATAGTAAGGCATTCTGGATTAGGAATGAAATTTGAATGGTACCCATATACTTAGTTATGATTTAAGTCACATGCTTCCTTAACAGCCATCCAAAAGAAGAGAAGAGAAATTGGGAATAAAAACTTCAATGTTAGTCATATTTAGATAAATTAGTGGGCTTTTGCATAGGGAAAAAATATAGTAAGGTATTCTAGATTAGAAATGAAATTTGAATGGTACCCATATACTTAGTTATGATTTAAGTCACATGCTTCCTTAACAGCCATCCAAAAGAAGAGAAGATAAATTAGGAATAAAAACTTCAATGTTAGTTGTATCTAGATAAATTAATGGGCTTTTGCATAGGGTAAAAATATAATAAAGTATTCTAGAATAGTGACAAGAAAAGAAGAAGATTAGGAATTAAGTTTGAATGGTACTCATATTTAGATAAATTATTGGGATCTTTTTTACAGAATTTATAGTAAAGTATTCTTAAATAGTTACAAGAAGAGGAAGAAGACAATTTAAGATTAAAATTTGAACTACTGTCATAATTAGATAAAATATTTTGTTCTGTTATATGTGAATATATAGTAAAGTGTCCTTGAGTAATTACAAGAGGAGAAAGAAGTCAATTTAAGAATAAAATTTGAATGGCAGTCATATTTAGATAAATATTAGGCTCTTTCATAGAGCAGACATATATTAAAAGTATCATTAAATAGTTATTATTTCCTTTTTTTTTAACTAATTTAAGTGATTGCCTTGTCCATTTTTATTGAGTTTTTAAGATACTAAATAGCTAGGAAAACAAAGAAAATAATTAATCCAAATAAAATGGTTGAGAGAGGTGGTATGGAGATATAGACCAAATCATTGAGAAATATGAGTCACAAAATTATAACAAAATGCTATGCAAAATTGGGATAAGAAAACATCACATGCAACCACTTGTTAACTATTAAGAAAATGAAAAAATGTAGAAAATAAAAAACAAAAGAAATAACATATGTCAAACACTTGTAACCATGAAGTCATAGGTGTCATCCATCAATTCGTTTAGACTAACCCTCTACTAATAAACTTTGATGGCTTCTCCTACCTTGGTTGGATCAAAATGCTCCTAAATAATGGAGGATTTTTTAATGCGCACAACTCTAGAACATCAATGATAGAGAAATAGAAACTCATTGTTCTTTTTAGATCATACTAGACTCTTCCATATTGAAAACATATAATAATACATCACAAAATAGTGAACTATGTTCTTTTAATTTATTAGTGTTATTATCTAGCTAATTTAAGCAGCAATAGAGAATCTCTCCATTTTATTGATTTTTTTGGAGATATAAATTGTTGGAAAAGAAAATAAAGATAATAATTATGCAAATAAAATGGTTGAGACATGTGGTAATGAGACATAGAGCAAATGATTGAGAAATGAAAGTCTCAAAATTATAACAAAATGTCATGCAAGATTTTTACACTAAAACATCTTATGAAACCACTTATTAGTTATTCGTAAAGCAAGAAATATGGAAAATAACTTACAAAAGAAAACAACATATGTTGAACATTTATCACCATAAAGTCATAGGTGCCATGCCCCAATTTTTCTAGACTAAATCTCTACTAGAAAACTTTGACTTATTTTGTTACCTTGGTTTGGTTGAAATGCTCCTAAATAAAGGAAGATTTTTTATATGCACAAATCTAGAGCATTAGAGAAATCTAGAACTTTCCAATGTTTTTTTAACCCCTATATGTGTTGCCACATCTTTGGTGAGAGCTAATAGTTGAGATTCCATGGCTTTGACCATGTGAATAGATCCCATCCTACAAAATTTAGTGTTGATTATGGGGAGTGAAGACATATATATGTTAATATTATCTGAATGGTAATCTTTAAATCCTTAAGGCTAGATAGACTCTTGAGGTGATAAATATAATAAGAATATCAAATAAACTTTTTTTCTTTCAAGAAATAATGTAATGTCTCCTTTCTAAAATATGACTTATTAATTTAGATAATAATAAATTTATAATATAAAAATAAATTAAACAAAAATAATAATAATATAATATAATATAATCACAAGTTCACTAAGTTTAATGAAATGTTAAGAGGCATCCAATGAAATGTTGTGACTCGCTCAACATAAGATATAAAAAATGAGGTGATTTGTTTTGATAGAAGATATGAAGGAATGAAGAAAGAGGGATGCAAGGATTAAAGAGTGATTAATGGAAGAATAAACAAGAAATTTTTAGGATTTGATTCTTTCAAGGGTAGCAATAATCAAGGGTTATGACTCTTTCAAATGTTCTAATTAATAAAGGCTATGACTCGCAAAAAGGGTAGAAATTATGATGGGTTATGACTCTCTCAAAAGGTGGTAATTATAAAATGGAACAAATGATGAAGTGTTGTGACTCTCTAAAAGGTTAGCATTTCTAAAATATTTTGACCATTACAAAGGGGTAGATGTGATGAAGAGGTTTGAATCATCCCCTCATTGGAAGATATAAATAGGAGAAGAGTTCATTGGAGGAAGAAATTCATGAGAGATCAATTTGGGAGATATTTTATTACTCGCAAGGGGTAATGATATTACTCTCAAATGGAAGTGATGGAGGGTTGTGAATAAAGCCTTATGTAAGGTATGGTGACCCTTTCACCAATGAAGTATACATGATATCATTCAAATCATTTCACTCATTAATATTCACTCATGACTCCATTAAAAACATCTTTAATTCATGGACCATAAATTAATCCCTCAAATAATTAAGAAAAAAATCAATCAACAAGATCAAGCAAACAATTATCAACTCCACATCAATCAACACTTTGTCTTAGGACCAAGAAAAAAAAATCAACAATCAAATTAGCATCATTCAACAATAACTCATCAACTACCAAATTTTATGTTTCATGAATATGATGGTATATCTTTTCTTATTTTATCTTTTGCATTTAAGGAAGAATGACTCTATTTATTATTTTCAAAATTAGTTTGTAGATCTATGCTTGTGGTCAGGACGTTGGGGTTTTCAAATGAAATTTCAAATTTGGCATTTAAAATCATCAAAGTAAACTCAAAGATCAAAGAAATATTATAAAATTATGGTAGAAAGATAGGACATCTCCCTTAAAAATATTTAGTTTGCTCATGCACTAGGAAAACAATGACTAATCATTGACAAATATCCTTAGAGGTAAGAGAATAATAGTGTATACCACTTTGTGACATTATTGTGCTTAAAAACTATTTTTTAAAGATTTCAAAACAACCCATTAGTTATATTTAGAAAGAACCTATCGATAATTTAGAGGTGACATAAACTAGTGATTTGCGTAATTTAATTTATTTATTTTTATTATTATTTTAGCGTTTCTAATAAATTTTAAATTTTTGTTATATTATTTTATAGTAAGTGTCTTTTAATTGTAATTGACAATTTTTTTACTATAAATTAAATATTTCTACAATTCCTTGGAATTAAATCATCAATTCTATATCTCATCATGAACCTTTTTTCAGCCTGTTTTGTTAAATATCTTATTTTGATTATTTTAATAAGTAATAATATATATTTATATCTAAATTTTTCTTTTCTTATTTATTCAAAACATTATTTTTTCATTGAAACAAAGACATCAACGAAGAGTAGAGTACAATCTGGTAAAAAAATAACTAACCTTGCTTGGTATTTATCTTAGGGTCTCAAATACAATTCTTTTTTTTTAATGATGTTACCATCCTTACAAAACAAGTAAAAAAATTGAATGTAAAAATTATATTTTAATGAAGATGATTTCAAAGATTATGTACATGCAAAATATGGTCTTTAGATAATTTCATTTGACCATGCATAATGACAAGTTTATTAATAGTATCAGATTTCCACAATCCATTTCAAATGTTCATGTGCATTTTTTAATTTGATTGTTTAAGTTTTTAAGCATCGCACATTCAAAAACTCACATGAACAAGTTTATTGTTTTGACCTTTAAATAACACGTAGACAAGAGCAAAAAATGTTGTCATAGATACACCCCATAAATAGAAGATGTTATATTGACCCACACACTTTCATTAAATTGAATTAAAACCCTTTATTAAATCATATAAAACAACATATATAATTTTTTTAATATATTTTTCTATTTTGATCAGGAAATAAAATCTAATTATATTTTTACAAACAACATGATTACCAATGAGAAATCATTAATAAATATCAACGATACATCAGTATTTCTTTGTTTTCCTTTGAAATGAAGAATTTTATCCTTTGAGACCATAAATGTGCAAAGCACTTCTAGATTACTTCGGTGCCAAAGAATCTTTTGTAAATTCTTTGAACTAAAGTTATTGTATTAATTGGAAATGTTTATTTTCTTGACCTTTAACCTGACACATTCACTTGTAGTTAGTATCTACCTTTAAAAGTGTTCAAGACTTCTTTTGTACACGAGTAAACTAATGATCATGGTATATCCAATACTTTAATTAAAGGCGTCAGAAGTGAATGATAATTTTATAAGAGATATCACGCTCGTTAGCCAGTTCTATGGCCAATTCAGTCATGCATGTTTTGACATGAACTACTTGTAGCTTCTTATGGTTAGCTTGGGGATCATCGAATATTCGCCGGATCAATTCAGCTCTTTTATGGCATCAAACTACTTAGTGAGATTATATTCCGGACACTATTTAAAACCGAATTCTATAACATTACAATTAAATTCTGAATTGATTATTTTAACTTAAGTAGACCGTTAGAAAATTTAAGATCTTTGTTCACGTAAGTAAAAAAAAATATATATGACCACAAGAAGTAAAGTATTGAGTTTAATTAATATATGCGTAATTGTTTTTCTGTCGTGCTATTATAGCTGGATAATGTGAAACGGTTACAAGGTCAGAGAGTAATGATAACAGTTAGTCTCAGTCTTTGTTCTCCCGGCAGATTCCACACGGCAAGGGAAAAGCTTGTTGGTGGTGGGAAATGATTTCTGACAGAAATATATTCTGGACTTTGAGACTTTTGGGTAAAGAAAATTATAAGAAAATTTGATTTCTGGTTTATATGTCGGTAAGGGATTTTTGAAACCAAGTCTATGATTTAAAAATAATAATATGTTGATTAACATAATGTTAAATAATTAATGTAATCGTCGTCTTTATTAAGGGTTTTCATAGATTATGTAATATAGTTTTTTATTTTGTTTGAAGTTTTCTATATTAATTTTAGATTGCATCTTAATGTAAGTTTGATGGATGGAATTTAAATAATATATTATTATCTTTATTAATGGAATTGTAATATATTTTGTTTAAATAGAATTATTAAATAATAAATAATTATTTATTGACTTTAATGAAATTGTAAGTTAGAATTATAATTTTTAATATCTATTATAAGCAAAACTAAATAATGAAAAATTAAATAATCAATATCTATCTATTAGTCTTAGTTTTAGTACTCTTACTACTTAATTTTATTAGTTTAGTATAAATGATTTATGACTTGTGAGGTAAATTCTATAATTTTAAAGATTGTATAAGATTCTGAATTTAATATATGCCACTTTATGACATAGGATCATTCTACAACATTTTAATTCTTATTATCTATTTTGTAATGTACATAATATTATTTAAAGATATCATTATTAAATAATAAAAATGAGGAATTGTGGAAGGTAGTAGATATCTCTTTCTTTATGAGATCTTTAATTGTATATTTCCATGTTGGACTTTTTCTTCTCAAATTTTGCAATTATGTGATTCGAAGATAGTTCTAATTTTTGTAGAGGATCAGATTGTGAAGGGGATCTTTTGAATCCGTAAAATTCTTCCTTTCATAAAGAATACTTCAAATATTTTTAAGAATCTAATCAATTCATTAACTACATTATATTATCTTAACTTTGACACAATTCTTATAATTTATTAGTACCAACTCTAAATAACTAAATAAAAATAAATAACTATTAAAGTTTATTAATACTATTTTTTAATAAAATTATAAAATTAATTCTAATAAGGATAATAAATTAATTAAGAATTAAATTTAAGAAACTGTTATAATAACTTACATTCAAATTCTTCATAAAAGCTATCATTCCCTGTTGTACCCGTTATAGAATTATACTTTCTTCTATCATGCAATTATGTTATGTTGAATAGTTAAATTTTCGTGTTTGTCGCGTCACCGATTTACCGAATGACCAAAAGCTGTTATCCACAGAATAATGAATTACATAAAATCAAAACCATCTATATTGGTTAGAAAGATAAACAAAGCCTCCACTTATGACTTCAATTATATGCGTGCAGGAAATATTCGAAATGGGAAAGGTACATGCTATTGTCCACGCATGGAAATTTACGAGGACTCTGAAATGGTAAATGCATTTAAAAGAAATTTTTAATTGAATTTGAAGTTATTTGGTTTTTTATAGATTTTTTATGTTTTAATTTATATGTATTGATATTATAAATTTTAATGGAATTGTAATATATTTTGTTCAAATAGAATTATTGAATAATAAATAATTATTTATTGACTTTAACAAAATTGTAAGTTAGAATTATAATTTTAAATATCTATTATAAGCAAAATTAAAAAATGAGAAATTAAATAATCAATATCTATTTATTAGCCTTAATTTTAGTACCCTTACTACTTAATTTTATTAGTTTGGTATAAATGATTTGTGACTTGTAAGGTAAATTCTATAATTTTAAAGATTGTATAAGCTTAATTTTTTCTTATTCTGAATTTAATATATGTCACTTTATGACATACTATCATTCTACAACTTTTTTAACTCTTATTATCTATTTCATAATGTATAATATTATTTAAAGATATCATTATTAAATAATAAAAATGAGGAATTATGAAAGGTAGTAGATATCTCTCTTTATGAGATCTTTAGTTGTATATTTACATGTTGGACTTTTTCTTCTCAAATCTTGTAGTTATGTGATTGGAAGATAGTTCTAATTTTTGTAGAGGATGAGATTGTGAAGGAAATCTTTTGAATCCATGAATTTGAAATTCTTGTTCATAATAATGAAGAATACTTAAAATATTTTTAAGAATCTAATCAATTCATTAACTATATTATATTATCTTAATTTTGACACAATTCTTATAATTTATGAGTACCAACTCTAAAAAATAAACAAATATAAAAATTTATTAATATTATTTTTTTATTTTATAAAATTATAAAATTAATTTTAATAAGGATAATAAATTAATTAAAAATTAAGTTAAGAAACTGGTATAATAACTTACATTCAAATTCTATCGAGTAAAACAAAGCTTACATTCAAATTCTTCATCAAAGCTATCATAGTCTGTCGTACCCGTTATAGAATTATACTTTCTTCTATCATGCAATTATGGTATGTTGAATAGTTAAATTTTGGTGTTCGTCATGTCACCGATTTACCGAATAACGAAAAGCTGTTATCCACAGAATCAGGAATTACATAAAATCAAAACCATTTATATTGGTTAGAAAGATAAACACAGCCTCCATTTATGACTTCAATTATATGCGTGCAGGAAATACTCGAAATGGGAAGGGGAAGATACTATTGTCCACACATGGAAATTTACGAGGAGTCTGAAATGGTAAATTCATTTATAAGAAATTTTTAATTAAATTTGAAGTTATTTGGGTTTTTTTTAGAGTTTTTATGTTTTAATTTATATGTATTGATATTATAAATTTGAAATTGATATTTTTATTCAACATTTATTTTATTAAAGTTTTAGAAGTTAAATTTTAATGGATATGAGGAACAAAATATATTATTATACTGGTCAAATATATTTAAATAATTAATTATAGAATTTAATAATAATTATCATTCTTAAATATAAAAATAATATTGATTTTTAATCATATTAAAAATACACTCAAGTAAATGAATTAAATTTAGAAATGTATTTTCTAGATATAAATCACTTCATAATCTTTAATATCACTTTATTAAAGTTTATATATTTAAATATTCTTATTAAACAACGGTCTTTTAAAAATTAATTTTTAGTAAATAATATTTTGCATAGAATTTTTTATTATTATATTTCAACCATTATTTAGAGTTAAATCATCAAATTGATAGATTAGCTGACAAATATGTTTTACGAATTTTCTATTAACTATTTAATTTATTGTCCAAGGGGTTTAGCTTAGTTGGTTGAAACAATGAGTTCTCATTGTGGAGACCTTGGTTCAAATCACAAGAGGGTCATCTTTGTGGAATTCTAAGTTAAGCAATATATTTTGAAGTCTAATTTTATCTCCTCTCATATCTCAAGTCTGAGACTTCTTAATAATGAACAAATTTTGAATGAACAACTTGTTTTTGATTGCAGGAAAAAATAGGTTTTAGAGGGGACCCAAAACCCTATACAAGCTAGATAAAAATTTTATCGTTAAAGGAAACTAAAAAGAAACAGGACTGGGGACTAGTCCGCCATAACCAAAACCAGCATAAAAACCAAAAAATCAAACACCAGCAAAAAGCCGACAAAAGGCCAACACCAGGGGCCCAGGGCACTAGACAAACTCCTTGCGAGTTTTGTCAACTTCCTGCTTTGCCTCAGATATCTTCTTTATTGCGGCATTGAAGTCAAAGAGCTCCTAGATTATTTCTTGAATCTTTCTCCTTTTTGCAAACTTGGTACATTTTCCCGGGCCTTCCTCTTCCAAGTCCTCTGTAGTCTCATCAGGTTTCTTGCTGGGGGAGCTAGCATCCAGCTCAGCTTTAATGGCCATAAAGCAGTCTGTGGCCGAACCCATAAATTTATTGTTGTCATGAATGAACAACTTGAATATATTACAAATCTTTTCATTAAAATATCATAAGAAAATTTTGATAACACTCTTAAATGGTTTAGCAGGTAGTATGTAATGCTTTTGGCTCTATGATTTCCCACATAATTAAGTGATCATTAGTTGGGATAAGGTCTCCCATGTTTGATTCCTTTGAAGGGTTCAAGCTGGTCTAATCCATATAAGATGGTTCAATATCTTGACATCTCCATTTTTATGTCTCCCTCTCTGAAAGATATATATTTGGGAGTGAGATTATAAGAAATTAAAAATATAGAAAATGGAAAACTCACCTTCTCTCATTGGCTAGGGAAATTCAAATTATCCAAGAAGTGATGGCTATCCATGCTATCAATCATTCTTGCACATGGATTTTTCTAATTGTCAATGTAATAAATTGTAGAAAAATTGAGGGATTTTCTTTGATTGAATGATAAAGGAAATAGAAAGAAACATAATTTTTCTTGCAATTAGTGTTTTTTTGTCTAAAAATCAAGGAGCCTAGGCCTTAAATTCATTAGATCTGAAGGTATTTCCCTAGCCTCTTAATGGATTTTCAAAGCCGTACAAGGGGATAACCCTTAAAAAGTGTTTAGTGATAAATAATTTACTACTATCAAATCCAAAGAAGGGAAAAATATGGGGTGCCTTAATCTTCAAGACATCCTCTTTGGCCACTTTTAGGTTGAGGTTTTTGGTTTGAATAGGTTTTTTCTCCGCTTTACAAATCATGGGATCAAGTTAGGATTTGGTTTTGAATGAATTTTTAATTTCAAACAATCCTCTATTTTATGTTGATGATAGATCAGTGTAATTTGATATATAGTGATTAATGATGAACTCCTTGTTCTAGATAGCAAGGTTTCTCTGCTAAATGATATGCTTCTCTAGGGAATAGCAAGATTCATGATATTCTAGCATAGAAAAATATAACTTATTTGGAGTGGTTGAGCACTAAATATCGCTTCCCTTCTTTGCAAAAGAAAAGCCACACTATGATTTCTAATCCTATTAGTTGTAAGTTTCTAGGGAAGTTAATCTTTAATGAGGAATTGTTCAAAAAATTCATATGCCAAGATTGTTGTAGATTCAAGAGGGCTCACTCAACAGATTGTATTGAAAGAGAAGGATCATGGTTCTATTTGCATAAGAACTAGTATAAGAAAGGATAGAATTATTGGTGGATCATTACATAGAGTAATTGGATAGAATTATGGTAATTTGGATAGAACTAGTATTTGGTGTTAGAAAGTTAGAGGATCATTTTTCTTATTGTCTATAGGATGAATCATGATTGTATTAATGAAAAACATATGGAAGAGAGGATCCTCATTACTTAATACTTAAAGGGACTTTGTATGAGTGTGGATAATGGTGTCACCATACCATGTGTAGAAGAAATTCAATAGTAAAAAAATAACTATTTAAATTTATCTAATTTATGAATATTACTTTCATGCTGCTTTGAGCACAATGAATACAATGAATTAGATAATTCTCACACTAAACCCAATACATGAGATTGAAATCTATAATGCTCTCTTCTTCCCCTCTAACATAGTAAGTGAGAAGGATAATTTATATAAACAATAATTTATTTATTGTAAATGGAAATTTTTATAGTGCATTTTGTTTTGAAAATATTTATTAGATAGTGTAGTGTGAGATTATTTATAAGATTTAGGACATTTGAGAAAATAATTTCTTTTTTCCCAACTTACAATATGAAGTTATATTGGAAAATTTTCTCAAAATTTAAATTAGCATAGGCACAAAATTATCACCATTGTAATATCTATTTGATTAAAATAATTAATATTATTAAATATATCACAATACTAAGACTCGATCTAGTTATTATGTCTTCCTATAGAAAATCTTGAAATTAATTGATTAATAAGTGTATTCTTTATTTAATCTATGTTCATATTAATAAACTAAAAAATATAAGTAATTTATTTCTATGGTTTTATGGTTGTAATAAGGTGTTACATAATGCAAATTTATAAATTACTTGTAAATTATCTAAAAAATAAGTCAACATTTTTATGGGGCATAATTATCAAGAGATGCATACCTCTTATGTGTTTCCATCCTCATTTGAGCTTATCTAAACAATAATTTACAAAAGCTTGATCAAGAAGACTTATATAAGAGAAATAAAAAGGGTTTAGATACATTTAATCATCTCAATGCATTTGCGTGTTTTAAAAATAATATCCTCAATCATTTAAATGACCATAAGATTAACTATTATGAGAGATGACCTAGAATAATTTTTACCCTGATGATTTTATAAACTTTTAAAATTATTTTTAAATGCTTCTAAACCTAATTTATTTTAAAATACTTCTAAAGCTTAGAATAGAGAATAAAAAAATTAATTCAACAAAAAAAGAATCAAAAGTGCATTGTTATATATAAATTATTTGCCCATAGATCATATGTAGCCCATAAAAGTCAACCAAACTTATAGATCCCTCAAACAATTAATTAATTTATAGGATCTTGAAGTTAAAACAAACAAATTTTAAAAAGTTTATTTTCAAAAATCTAGATTTTAGTGCATTAACAAACACATGGAGATTTCATCTTTCTTAGTACTAAATATTATTAACTGTAAGAATTTTGATATCGCTCTGATAGCATGTAAGAATTTTCCTAAGGCAAAGAATAAAATGCCTAGATCTAGAAGCTCAATAGATAGCACAAGAGAGATAGAAAAAATGATCAAATAATTGATTATAGGCAATTGAATTTAATACAAAGTAGAAGTGCCTGAATATATATGCAATGCAATAAGACTACATGATAAGGAGATAATAAGTTATCAACCTCACTAGGTGGAATCATATGTCCACCAAAGGTGGATCATCCTCCATTGTACATCCAAGTATGTGCAATAATGAGATGATGATAATGTGATAAGAGAACTAAAGGTGGATCTCACACACAAAGAGGTATGAGATGAAAAATATCACCATCTAAAGTGAAATTTTTTCTAACCATGTGCTAAAATGAAATGCAAACTCCTAGGTGTCTCAATGAAAACTTATTTGAAAATGGATTATCCTAAGTAAACATAAGTAAAGTGTAATTAGTGAATACTTAATTACACCAACAGCCCCCCTTAAGTGTAAGTTAGGGGAATGTACTTAAGCTCACAATGCATGATGATAATGCATGATGGGTCCCGACTACTAGGCCATGTTACGTACCCATGTAAAATATGCAAGAGAAATGCAATCTATCATAAAGAGGAGAAAGAGGAAAAACCTCATGGGAAAAACCCTCCCCAAAAAGAGAGATGAATACAAGATGCATGGATGGATGGTGTAATCAAGACCCCCTCCATTATGGAATACATCATGTATATACAATAAATAATCCCCCCATAGGAAGAAAACAAGGAGACATGATATCCCCCCGGTAATGAATAATCTCCTCCAAGGATGGAGAGTGCTTGAAGGAAAGACATAGAACCATGCCTACAAACAATATTTCTCCCCTTAGGAAGAAGATAGACTAAGTATAGATGCAAGAGGCTTCCCATTGGATAGGAAGAAGGAAGGGGAATCTAAATTAAGTATGATATCTCTGAAGTATGCTCATGTGTCACAATGTACTTGGTTTATAAAGATGCCACGAACCAATCAAGATCAAGCCCAGGTGAACCCACAATAGTGGGTTACACTTTTTAGCCTGAACGGACACTAAACTCTACATTTTGAGAAAAACTTTCAGATTCAGATGCATATTGTCGTTGAATCGCTTGAAATCGGAGGATGAAGTAAATTAGAGTCTTTTAGAATTTTTTGTCTAGATTATATATATATATATATATATATATATATATATATATATATATATATATATATATATATATATATATATATATATATATATATATATATATATATATATATATATATATATATATATATATATATATATATATATATATATATATATATATATATATATATATATATATTGAATTTATTTGAATACTTTTTTCTTTCTCCCACAAAAACTTGTATGGTGCTGAAAACGTCATTTTCAAATAGTAACACTATTTTCATAGAGCATAACTTTTTTTGTAAAATAGATATGGATGCAATACTTTCGAATTTAGTTTTATAACATCCATACGGAGGGCATGCAATTGATTTGATGACATTATCACTATTATTGCATATTTCATTAACGTTTGAAGTTGACCAAACCAAAATTTTGACCTACCTTGACTACATAGCTTATAACTTATTATGTATTTATCGAATTTCAATTATTTTCTTTTTAATAGAAAGTAGACTTGAATACGGAGGGCACTGTTATTTTTTTAAAAAAAATTTCCTCTTTTTTACTTTTTTCATTGAACGTCAAACTCAGAGGTTTACATTTGATAAAAAACCTACATTCATTTAACATAAAAAACCATACACATAATAAATTTAAAATAGTCAAATATATAATTGTTAGAAAGCTAGTTTTGAGTACTTGTTGTATGAAAAAGGATGTCTTCTCATTCATCCATTTGATCAGCGCGCTTGAGGCCCAAAGCCATGAAATTCTCAGAATTTCTTGAAAACTTGAAACCATGTCCCATTTTAGGCACTTTTGATCAAAAGTATTGACTTTCGATCGAAAGTACTTTGCCCAAAAATGCAAAATTTAGTCATTACTAAGATACTTTCGATCAAAAGTCATCTAGTTTCGATTGAAAGTCATTACTAAGATACTTTGCCCAAAAACCTAATTAATGACTTTCGATTGAAAGTCATTACTTAGAAACTTTCGATCGAAAGTTGATAAGTAACTTTCGATTGAAAGTTACCTAGAACTTTCGATCAAAAGTAACTTACGATCGAAAGTCCTATGTCTAAGGACTTTCGATCATAAGTTTAGTACTTACGATCAAAAGTGTAAGCGAGTTTCTATCAAAAGTTGGTAAAGAATATTTTGCTGAAAATGCTTTTCGGGATGAATTTCTTCCTCCAAAAAATTGTAACCCACTATTGTGGGTTCACCCGCCCATTAGAAGGTGAAAAACAAGGAACCAATGGTAATTGATCCATGTAAGAATTCAGATGAAACTCCAAAGACAAAGATGCCTCCTCAAATGAAGAATTAAGAAGAGAAGCAAAGAAGTCCCCCTCAATGTAGAATGTACACCCATGATAGATTCTCTTGGATCAATGTAGAAATTACACCAAGAAAACTAAATAATGTTCCTCCCCTTAAGAAGAAATAATACCATAAGTGTATCAAGGAATTCTCCCCAATCTCTAGTAAGAATCCTCAAGATTAATGATGTCTCAAGAAATTGAATAAGAATCTCCAACATATGAGTATAATCAACCATGCAATGTGACATCTCAAATGAAGTTTGAGACTCATGAAAGCTAATCTTCAAAGACTCAAATGTCTTCTCTGAAGATAAAGAGACCTCCTCCAAATGTTGTATCAAAGGATCCAAAATCATGTCAAATTCAAAAGAATGATCAAGTGAAGAATGAAGATGAGGATATGAATGTTCCCTTGCAATAACTGAATAAGGATCATCCTCAACAAAGAGAAGACAAATGTCCTCAATGAAGTCTCCCAAATCCTCAATGTAGGACTCCACAAATAAACCTTCAATGTCTATCAAGAAGTAATCCAAAGGAACTACAACTGGAAGACAAGGAATATCTTGGTGTACTGAATCACAAGCATCATTAGGAGAACTGATCTCAATAGGATAAGTATATTCTAGTAGAGAGTCTGAATCATCATCATCCTCTAGATCAGGACGCCAGGTATGTAGCAACTCTAAGGCATCTTCATTGAATGAAATATTCTTTACATCATCAAGGGGAATGAGACAATCTGTAGTTGGATCTTTTGGGAATGGAGAAACATGTGGATCTCTAAAATGCTCCCAAATCTTTGTCCAAATTGTGCATGGGCACTCAATATCAATGATTTTGGGGCCAAACGCATGGAGGAGAGACACACTCATGGTTCTAGTAATAATTTTTTTTATATAAGTGTTCTTATCTTCCCAAATTGCTTGACTCTACTCTCCTTGTGGCTCATAAATGAGTCCATAGAGATGAGGCAAGATATTAAACCATCTACAATTTGTGATGAATCCTTTTCCCCATAATGCATAATTATCCCCGATGAAAGGTATGACATTAGGATGAAGTACTACCTTCATGACTACATCAATGATACTTATCACATTAAAAATGAGGACAAATCAATGCACCCCCCAAAATGTAATGAATGAAAGAACCCCCCCAAAATAAATGATTTTGGCACTTTATATATAGTGCGTGTACAATTGCCACTTTCCAAAATGAACCAAAGTGGACTTCTAATTTTGATAATTACAACATAAAATATGAAGCTATGGTAGATTCAAACAAATAAGACACAAGACCACTCAAGCATCCAACAAAATACAAGTGCCAAAATAAGCCAAAATAGACCAAATACTGAAAGTACTGTCCACTTAAAATTTTTTCAAATTGATACCAAATATGGAAAGTAGACAAAAGATTATGCACTTTCAAAAAAATTGCACCTGAAAATGTGTTCATATGAGCTCGAACGAAGCCTCTAAAGTTGTAAAAATTAGGATTTACAATTTTCAAAAAATATCAGAAGTAGAGATCAGCAACCACCTGTACCATTGTGTAGATCATGAAATTCTACCCCAAAACAAAAAATATTTCTTGAAAAAAGGAGTCTAGATGATTGAGATATCACTCTTTGAAAATCACCTCTAAATTATTATTTTTTTGAATCGTCGCCGCCACACCTCCAAAATTCAAATGACTCTAGATTTGGCTTCAGATGTCCGACTTGGATGAAAAAAAATTGGATTTATGAGTTTTTGGACCTTCTCAATGTGATGCCAACCACTGATTTGCACCAGCAAGCTCCAATTTTGATCTGCAACAAAATCCTCTCCAAAGAGGTTATACAATGACACTCCTATGAATATGATACCATGTAAGAATTTTGATATCGCTCTGATACCATGTAAGAGTTTGCCTAAGGCAAAGAATAAAAAGCCAAGATATAGAATTTCAATAGATAACACAAGAGAGATAGACAAAATAATTAAATAATTGATTATAGCCAATTGAATTTAATACAAAGTAGGAGTGCTTGAATATATAGGAAATGCAATAAGACTACATGATAAGGAGATGATAAACTATCAACCACACTAGCTGGAGTCCACCAAAGGTGAAACATCCTCCATTGTACATCAAAGTATCTGTAACATGTGGAACAATGAAAGGATGATAATGTGATAAGACCACTAAAGGTAGATCTCACACACAAAAAGGAATAAGATGACAACTATCATCATCTAAAGTGAAATTTGTCCTAACCATTTGCTAAAATGAAATGCAAATTCCTAGGTGTCTCAATAACAACTAATATGCAAATGCATTATCCTAAGTAAATTTAAGTAAAGTGTAATTAGTGAATACTTAATTACACCAACATTAACCTCTTCACATTTAATTTCCATAATTAAAATCTAACATCTCAAATTTTTAAAATTCGTTATAGACATTTTTATCTAGTCTTATCCATATTTTATTACTTACATAAATTAACTAATCTAAATAACATTTTAATTGAGGAAAAATAATATTTTTTTTTATAATTCCTCTCTATATAAAAATATGAACTCGTATATCTTTTATATTCTTACACATATATTAATAAAATAATATTTAAAAATTTTAAATTTTTTCAAAAAATAATAATAATAAAATAAATCTTATACTAATAAGTCATATATATTATGAAAAAAAAACCTACATTTTACAAAAAATATATTTATTTGATGGTTTGGGTTGACTAAAGGTCATATGAATGAATAAACAATTATTTTTCAAAATTTATATTCGCAGCCAGTATACCATTAATACTGACAAATCTAGAAACATTGATTGAATGAAAAAAAATCAAAATTAAGACTTTTAGGAAAGTAAGTACACATGTTTTATAAAAACAATTAGTATAAATCCATACATATTATAAACCTGATTATAATAATAACCAATTTTAATGAAATCATATTTAATTTATAAAATACAACATTAAACGACCCACAAGGAATTTCCAATACCTAGACATTGTGGAATCTGATCTTATCGCTTCCAATTTAAGCAAAAACATTAGAATAATATTTCTTTTAAATAATATACTTATTCTCTTAACAACGACTTAAAAACAAACAACCTTTCCTTAAAAAAACATTAAATTTCTATCAACTTAATCAAAAAGGAGAGGCAGCGAATTTTCATTTGACCAGCAATAAACAATCATTAATAAAAGCTATGAAACTTTATCTAACTTCAAAAATATATTATCAGTAAATGACCGGCAACGAATTTTTATGGATAAACACTAAACAATCTTTAATAAAAACCATTAAATTTCTATCAAACTTTAAAAGACAATCGCTAAATGACAGGCAACGAATTTTTCTTTGACAATCCGTCAACGAATTTTGTTTGACAGACTGTTCACAAGTCTGAAAATGTGAGGCGTGATTACGACTGCAGTGCTTTACACGGGAGCAAGCCGTGACGGTTTGGCACTATATAAGAAATTCGAGCTTCTGATCTTGATTGACGACGACTTTCTTTCATCGGTCTAGATTTTATAGTCTCCTACTCTGTCATCATTTTCTTCTCTGGAATTTTAACGGACTAAAACACAGTTTACCGTGCTGCGTGGAAAGGTGACGGAGAATCTCCCGTCATCACGAACAGGACTCCGTAAAGTCTTTAATTTGATAGTTGTATACATACAAAATAGCATTATAACGCAGTAGTTTTCATGGCGTGGGACCGTTTCATGAGCGCCCTCGCCTTCACGTCGTGTGCGAATGAATCGTCAATAATGTGAGATGCTGAGAAAGTACGACAGGTTATACAAAATGTAATTGGACGACCAGGCTTGACCTCACGTTTGCAGGGCGCGTGTTTAGCGTTTCCAACGAGGGTTTTGAGAATGAGAAGATTATTTTGGTTTTTAGCAGGTTCGTCAATGCCTCGTTATGCTCCCACGTGAGAGGCGGGAAAGACGATTGAGTACGTTATCTGTCACGGCCATTTTTATAAAAAATTGGTGACTCTTACTATTGACTAATCAATTAAATGTCAAGATGATGTTGACTCCAATGTCGACTTGCTTGGCTGTGTTCTCAACGGAGAGTTTGAATATAAGCCTTCCGCTGGAGTTTGATAGTTTGATTAGAGTTGGAATTTGGTGAGATTCCTTTGTTTGTGATTTTATTAGGATTTTCTTGGTGGAGAGATAACAATGGGTCATTGAGGTAAACTTCAAGAGGTTTGTTGTATTGTTGATGTTAATTGAAATTTTACTATCAAAGTTAAGCTCATAGATACATGTAGTATAATAATATTGATCAGGGTATTAATAATAGATATTAGTTTTATATAGCTCATTAATTTTTATAACACTTGTTTGTATTTTTAAATCAATGCTAGAGTTGAAAACTTTTACATATATGAATATATATGTATGGATAATAAAACTGATTATGTTATTAATAGTAGGTATGAGCATTTTGTAGTTCACCAATATTTTATATATACAATGTGTTTGGAATTATCTATTTTATTATTGCATCAATGTTAGAGTTGACAAGGTATACAATCGATTTGTTTTACATAATTAGTTCTACAATCTATCTGCTAATTATGTGAACTTGGTTAGATAAATAATTGTACGTTTTTTCATACCCTTTCATTTTACATTACTTTGAGTGCATATCCTATATGCATGGTTTCAAAAATAAATTGGCTTTGGAAAATTCAATGATAAAGTGTACACTGAATCCAAAACTACAAAAACATAGATTTTGGAAAATTAATGACTTGACAACTTTTTAAAAATAAATTTAAAGAAGCATTACTTTAGGAAAATTTAGTGACAAAATGTGTCAAACGAGTCGATAAA
Source organism: Chamaecyparis obtusa (assembly GCA_027943335.1). NCBI lineage: Eukaryota > Viridiplantae > Streptophyta > Pinopsida > Cupressales > Cupressaceae > Chamaecyparis > Chamaecyparis obtusa. The sequence continues at coordinate 539,591 of BSBK01003868.1, read as the reverse complement.
TGAGTACAAAAGGTTTCTCTATTAAATTTCATTCATTTTCAAATACAAATTGAGTATAAAATTACATCATTGTGCCAAATCTTGATATAATATCTAGGTAGCTAACAACTTTTACAAATTTATAATGGTAGCCTTCAAAAATCATCATCATAATTTGTAAATTAAATATTAAAATATTTTGTCTAATATATTCATTTTTGTTGGTCTAGTGAAAACTTGGTGAGAGGTTTGGGAGTGGAGACCTAATTGGAGTTGAGGGGTAATATCCCTCATAGGGGATTGCAAGAAACAATCATAGTGGGGTTTAGATGTAACTCCCCTCAATGGAGGTTGGGGCACAATGCTTGCAATTGGGTCAAGCTATAGTACCCCTCATGTGGGTAAAGGGAAAAATACCCTAGCAAGGTCAAGGTGTAACACCTCTTGTGAAGTCTACGAGTAGTGTGTTGGTTCATTTTCTATTGCAATAGAGGGAAGAGTGGAGGGGTAAATCCCTCACCATCAAGACCAAATTAAGGCCATCAAACCCATAATAAAAACCATTTTGAACAACAATTTCCCAATTTTATCACTTAAAGGACAAATTAGGGTTTTGGCATATTTTTGAGAAGAATATTTATTAGAAAAATGGTGTCCCAACCTTACATTTACATAAGGTTACTATTTGTAGTAAGTTTATATTTGAGCACATATTAGTTTGAGATTTTCACCAAAGCTATAGATTGTTAAATTAGTATGCTAGTGAATTTTCATTGCAAGATAATGTCTAGATTTCATGATATTAAAGTATTCATTTTTAAAGTTTCAAAGACAAGTTTGAAGGCCTTAAGGCTTTTTTGAGCCTAAAAGAGGTTGTAACTAAAGTCATTGATTGTGTCTTGATAGAGCACTTCATGAGATTTCCAGTTGTTGAAGTAGAAAATTGGTAAACAAAGCTAAAAATAGAAGAGAACCACAAAATTCAAATTCAAAGCCTACTAAACTACTCAACCAATTAAGTAAATGAAATGAAATACAAATAAAAAGATGTAAACAAAGCCAATTTTGCAACTATTTGTGTCCTCCATTGTCCTTATTTTTCCTTGGATGATGTTTGCATATTTTGACATGCATAATTGGAATTTGAAAGTGTGATGATAGTGAAAAGATGAGAAGAACTCAAAGATAGTGGCTCAAGAAATGAGGATTTGATTAGCTTTTTAGAGCTAATTTGGATCGATTTAATGAATATGATTAATTTGGCACTCAAAGTAATCAATGGATAGAATTACATGACATGAATCGTTATGTGGGAAAAAATGGGTTAAATGAAAATAAACATTGAAAAGTATTTATTTTCAACAAAGATGCCTTTTGAGTATGAGTTAAGTGAAAATAAAAATTGGAAATTATTTATTTTCAACAAAAGATGCCATTTGAAATTGTAGGAAAGGAGGAGTTAAGGAATAGGTCAAGTAGAGAAACATAGGAGTTAAAATAGAAAGAGGGAAGAGTTAAGTGGGGAGATAAATCAACATGTGAGATTTAAGTGGTGTAACATAAGAAATGAGCATATGGGGAATGTTTATCCTATTTCTTTGATCACATTCAAAAGAATGATAACCCACTAGACTTAAGAAGGGTCAAGTGATAGATGAGTGCAATGGTCCTTCACTTATCTAGAAGATGATGGATATAAAAATGGAAAATGGAAAATGGAAAATGGAATGATGGATACAAGATATAAGACAAAATAGTGAAGGGAGTTGACTATAAATGAATACAGATTGGCATAAATAAGATAGAAGATTTCAGGTATCAAAAATACAATCTAGAGATAGTTATTGACCTGTACTTTCAATTTCATCCAAAGTTGGAGGGACTGAGTCATGTGGGGTGGATTGGTCTAGGACTAAGTAGTGCGACATGACTTTGTCTTGGTGTTTTTTCTTATTTTAGATCTCATATTGTAGGTAAGTTCTTCTATAGTATAGATCTAGTCACGAAATCAGTGCCACCTATTTTGTGCACATAGAAAGAGCGAAGCTATTGTGTAGAGAGGGGTTTTCCTTAGTCAAACTCTAATTGATGAATCAACCTTGAAATCAAATTCACATATATTTGAAAGGAAAGTATGTTGATATAAAGTAGAAGTTGGATTTGAAACATAAAATACCTTATACCTTGATAGTGAAATGCCTCTTTGAATACAATCACAACTGTCTATGCAATAACTTGAACCCACAAGAAAAACCTAAAATAAATCATGAAACACATGCCTTATACAATGAATGCTATAGCTTACCACAATTCTAAATGGAGAGAAGCAAAATGACTTAGAGACTTGAAGAGTTGAATGTGTGGATTCTTGATTTTTTTTGTGAATTCCTTGGTCTTCTTCTTTAATAGTTGTATCCTCTACTTTTCCTTCAATTAGAGAGAGAATTTTTCTTCCATGGATTAAGCTGAATTGGAAATGCCTTGGATGCTTGAAAATTAATTTAGAATGCTTGAGATGTGAAATTGTAGGAGAGAGCTTGAATACCTATGATATCCTTCTCTAATGTGGAGACAAAGGTTGGTTATATACCTCTCAAATATTTTTGGGGTTCAAAACTTGAAGAGGGATGATGGGAATTTATATTTCCCACTTAACCATTGAGATCTACACCTGATTTAAATTTAAAGGAAAATAGGGTGGAAAAAACAATTTTTGTGACATGGTCACAACAAAAGACCTTGAAATTTGGTGAAGAGGTCCCAAATGGAGTGGCAATGCTAGAACGGTAAGTGAAATTAGGGTTGGAGTACCAAAAATTGATGTTAGAGCCCATATGTGGTAAAAATGGTCTAGGCTAAATGAAAATTGCATAGTGATATAGTTTTAGGATGTTACACTTAGCTCCCACTTTACCAAGAGTATGATTCCACTTCATGCTCATGAAAAAATAGAAGAAAGAAAGAGATAAAATATATCATCATGGGTAAAAATGCAAAGAGATGAGACATCACTAAATTTAAGGGAAAAATCCCACAAATGAAATATATCAACTCATACAAACACATGCAAGGGCATACAAAACAAAGACAAAAGACTAAAACTTACTAAGGTTCCAAGTCAACTAGTTTAAGAGACCTCTATAAAGAAAATTGCTCAACCACTAGTACGACACTGAGAAAGTTATAGAAAAAGAAGAAGTGGTCATATTGAAAGAGCAAGAGAACACATTAAAGATGAGACAAGACTCCAAGATCCAACCAACCAAAAAGGTGTGTTATGATGATGTTATGGAGAAGAGAGACAAAAATTCATGAGTGAGATAGACTAACAAATTTCATCGTGCTAGGTGATCCATGAAAGAAAATATTTGGTACAAATATGGAATTTATAGTATAGAAAACTTAGTTATGCTAGTCAACCCATCCAAGGATAACCAACCAAAAATTTGTATGTGATTAAATCCACTACATGGATAGTCTAAGGAAAGCATTGTATATGAGGAAACCCATAAAATAAGGCATAAGAGAAAAGAAGGAATGCAAAAGGGAATAAAAGGATAGTCCAAGGAAAAAAATACATCCAAGGAAATCAATTATATGATGATTTGTAGAATCCTAAAATGTTAGCACCCATAATTGGAGGCTCTAGGTGCTTATAGATCCCATTTTGGTGATTTTGAGGTTTGAATGACTATTTTTCTTGATCCTAGAAACTTGTAATTTCTCTCTCCACTTTCTATCACACTCCACTAGATCACGACAAACTTTGAGGAAAATTTGTCTAGACTACATCAGCTAGGTCGCTCTAGTCCTGGACTAGGTCAGCCAAGTCAACCTAGTCCTAGGTTTTTTGCCTCAAAGTTGGTTCAAGGCTAGATGGTAGGGTTTTCTTCTAAATTATAGATCTTTGGTTGGTTGGGATTTAAATTGAATCCTAAAATGGGTATAAAAGGGAACTCTCTCCTCTCATTTCGATATCTCATATAGTAGCTCTCCCCATTTTAAGGGATTTAAGTGTTTATTATTTATGATATCATGTGTTGTTTAACCTCTACAAGTCTCAAAGGTCTTTGAAGTTTGAAATTTTGAGCATTACCTTAGAGAAAGGTACTCACATATTATATATACTAATTTCATGTTTGTCCATTGTGTTATGATTAGTATATTATGTATTTTTTCCCTCTGTTATTGGACAGTTGACTAAAGTGCCATGAGCATAGGAGGCTTGGTGGATTGAATATATTGGGTTCTCAATTGGAAACTCTTGTGCATGAGATATCAGTTTTGAAGTAAGATTATTCAATCTCGATCTCATTTCATTATTTTAAATATTATCGAAGTGTAATTAAAGATTTAATTACATTATCATTTGTCTCCCACTATATTCATGATATACAAGAACTTTTCTCATTTTAATTTATCAGTATTACACTCTCAATTATCTATTCCGAGATGTTCTTACTCTGAATTCCAATTAACTAAATAGAGGGTTGCATAAGTTATCTTTTTTCATTTTCAACTTCATTCATAACTGATCTAGAAGTCTTTCCATTTTATTGTTTGCAATGTTGCAACTTTAGTGTTAATGGTTTTCAATTACAATTTGACACTTTTTGGTTCTCCATTGTTGTGTTTCAAGATGTTCTCAATTTCAATTCTAATAAAGGGATTAAAGGCTTTCATAGGTTATCTAATTTTTTATTTTAACTTCACTCATAAGGGATAGAGAATTCATTTCATATAGGTGGTTGTAGGTTTTCCCGATTAGTGTTCATAGTTTTGAATTACACTTTTACTCCTAACTTCATTTATCTGTTGCATAATTTATCTATTTTTGTTTTCAACTTAATTTCACTTAACTTCACTGTAGTTCAATGTACTAGTCAATTCTATCAGACTTCATTTCAATTTTTCACTTTGTGGTGCTCAGTTATTGTGTTTCAAGATGTTCTCAATTTCAATTCTAGTATAGGCATTGAAGGGTTTTATAGGTACTCGAATTTATTATTATAACTTCACACCTAAGGGATATATAATTCATTCCATATAGGAGGTTTTGGGGTTGCAAATTTAGTGTTAATTGTTTTGAATTGCACTTTCACTCCCACCTTTGGGGATCAAGGGTTCAATTACTTGTCAGCTTGATGGTTTGACACCCTAAATTTTATTTATTTTTCACCTCAACTAGCCTAGTAGGCAATCCAAAATCAAAATTTGAACCCATTTTGAAATAATTTTCCATTGAGGGTTTAATTATCCTTATTGTTTCCATTTATGTTTAGGCAATCCCATTGAAGGCATTGAAAGCACCCTTTAATTTAGGATTTTGTAAAATATTTTTAAATTATAAATTATTTGTAAGCCACCACTTTCCATAGAAATGTGATAATGAATTGTTGTTTCATTTTCTGAGCTTCTTATGTGATTATGATTTAGGATAATCAACACAATTTTTTTTTGACATTAACAAAATTGAAGATATGGAACTAGCGACTTCAATTCTTTATAGTTTATAGAATTTTTTCAAAATTCTTATTTACAGGATGGCTTTCAATGCCTTTGAAGGATCGCAATGCACATTTTATTTAGGATTGCAATCTAATTTGTTAACACTTTTACGACTATAATGCACTTTGAAATTTATTGCTTTAGGTGTTCACTGAATTAAAGGCGTGAAAAAATATTCATATATTCTATGGCCACTTGTAGGATCAGTGTTTTTTAGGACTTCCAAGCACTTTGTACTTCATTTCTATTGTCCTCTTCTATAATATTTTATGTAATGGTTAATATATTAAGAAAATATTTCCCATTTCTCTTTCCTCATTTTTATACAAGGCATTGAAAACACCAGACAATTAGGATGTCGTAAAATTTACTAAAACTAAAGTTCACCTTTACACAATTACAAAAAATTGAACATAAATAAGGAGGCTAAAGCCATGAGAAATGCCAACACTTTGCCATTGTAGTCTAGGCTTTTTTGGTGGAAGCTTCAAATTTGCCACTCGTAGTTACATACCACTTCAACTACGGAGTCAAACCTATGACCTTCAATTTTTTTCTAGAATACTTCACAAGTTGATGCATAGAATAAAAAAGAGAAAAAGTATAACTGTGATGGAGATGCACGCCTATTTCTAGAAAGAATCTGATCACCAAAAAAAATTGAGCACTCAAAATAAAGAATGCCACACACAATTAAGGATACACAATTATATATTCACAAATTCAAATTGCAGAGAAAATACCACAAAGGCTACTCTACCAAGTAATATTTTCAATATAAAATGTTAAAACACTGAATGAAGATACCTATTAGTTAATTTGGATATATTTAAAACAAGTCTGAAATTACACCAACAAAGATCCTTATGTAGTCATAGGATTCAAACAACAAGATTTTTGTACCTTGAGATGGTTGCATCAAGGATTTACTTCATCAATATTGTCTCTCAAGATGACAATGCAACCACAAGACTTGAACAATGCAAATAGGACATGAATCAACTAGGAACCTACTATGCAAGCCATTGAATCATGTTTAGTGCCCCTGCTCTTTTGGCATCAAAATCCTAGTAAATGAATTTGGATAATCTGAACATGGGTATGAAGCCTATAGTGTTGTATGTGTTAGAAATAGGGAATACTAAGAGGGGGATGAATCAATATTCTACAAACTTTATCTTTTTCCCAATTATGGATATAATAGATTATCTTTATACATCCATTACATAAGAAGCTAAACAACATGCATAACAATAAAGAACTCATAACACATTATTTGTTCTTGAGGAAACCCTAGCCAAGGGAAAACCCCGATGGGGATGGTACCCACAAAGATCCACTAATCAAAAGTATCATGTTAAGGATGTTGACCCTGTTAGGAGTCTATTACAAGCATATAGTGTATTAGTCCTAATTAAGGGACTATAGGCCTTGTTAGAAGCCTCAACCCTGTTAGGAGTTGTAGTACAAAATGTGATTACCATATGAGCCCACTACCCAAACAAGTAATGTACAATATACACGGATTAAAAAATAGGTTAAGGTACTTAGCCTTATATTGCTTGCATCAATATCACTTTGCTACTCTTTCACTATCACTATTACATATGCTTCATATACTTCACATCATATTACTTGCTACTTGTTTACAATTTACTACTACACTTTACAATTACAATTACAATTACATTTACATTTATACCAATAAATTTATCAAAGATTTAACATCTAGGATATCATCCCTTTATATTGTTAAGTCATTATTTTGATAAACAAAATAATCCCTTAACTCTTTACTAGTTATGTCTTCATATTCTGTCCTGTTGACTTTACACTGTCTTTGGTAAAACTGTCATAACTTCTTCCATACATGTCGTACTAACTTGCGCTTTGAGATGGGTGGTCAATAGACATAATAGAATCTATGTTCAAGTGCAAAAGCATTGAACTTACTCTAGTTGACATTGCAAACAAAAATTGTATCCAGGTTCACTGGTAAAACACTATCTCACACTTAGACAAATTTGCAATGTGCTTTGTCATACTTGCTCTCTGACTTATGTGATCATCATGAGGATCATATGTTTCCATAATGACAACATCTATGAAATCAACTCAGCCAAATTTCCAACAATCTCCCCCTTTATCATTGGTGGCAACATATGAGAAAATTGGCTAAGTGTACAACTGAAAATCTCAAAAAATGTTCAAAAATGTGGCCATAGTATAAAATACATACTATCCTTATAACTCCTCAAAAATTATTGCCTCTAATATAGTACTCCCCCGAAGAGTAACAACCCTTATCATATATTATCAATTTTCTTCTATATATCTCTCCCCCTTTGACAACAATGACAAAATAAGGTAGGGAGTGTCACAAAATTGTATCACAAAAAGATTATACCTCAATTTATTTATTGCAAAGCTGGTAGGCTTGCAACACAATTTGCAAAATCTATCTTCATGGATTCTATCTCCTTCTCCCATGATTTCTTAATGGAATCTGCCACATTGAGTAGTGCACTCAGTCCATAAGAAGCAATTTCACATGCTTGGAGGTTTTCAAAGTTAAATTTTTGAAAAGATGTCTTTGTTGAAAGACAATCTTCCAACTGTTCTTCAATTATGCTTAACTTCATAGAAACATGCTCTCTCAAAAGAGTATATCTTCTCAGTTTCCTGTCTTTCTCATCTTGTACAATTTTGATTTCATCATACAATTTTCTAATTTTCTTCTCAACATTACAGACTTTCACATTGGGGTTAGATAGAAGGTTTGTTTCATTTAGAATCTCTGCTTCCTTCAACTTTATCTTCTGATCTTCCTCAGCTGTCAAAGTCTTTGATTTTGTACACTGTATGTACAAAGATTTTCCTGTTTCCAAATGTTTCCTCAAATATTTGATACAGATATCAAGAGTATCGATATCATTGTTGATGTACTGAGTGATGTTCAAAATCATTCTAGCCTCATATTATACTTGTGCTTTTACTTTTGCAATATCAACTAGGTGTGTGAATTCATTATCAAAGGTACTCATTACCTTCTTTGCCTTCTCCAAAGGGTCTTCTTTTGAAATTTGTGTGGTCACAATATTTTGTAACTTCTCAGTTAGCTCCTTCAGACATCCTTCAAGACTCTTCACCTTCTTATTCTTACCAATTATTTTGTTTAAGGATGTAATCAGTTACAACTAATCATCATCATCTACTTCTTTTCCCAAATGCTCAATCATAGAGCCAATTTGAGTCTTCTTTCCAGTTTCAGGAGTAAGACTGATGTCTTCTTTGGTGGGAAGGGGAACTTGTTCTTCTACAACTAGTGGTTCCACAATAGTGGTCTCTATCATTTATTCTTCTTTTATAGCTTCCTATTCCTCAAAGGCCAAATTGTCAATAATGTTCTCCAAATTCATGAATACATTTTCATCAGTATCCAAGGTGATTTGTGTACCTTCCACATTCATTGTTTCATCTTCAATATTAATAGCTGGAGAAGAGGGAATGTCCTCTTGTACTTTCTCACCTGCTTGCTTTGCCGCAATTGATGATTCTCCAACATACTCTACCATAACCTTGATAATTGCCTATTCAGTCTCAGAATTTACTTCTTCATACCTGCCTCCCATAATCTGAATTGTTCTCCTTTTGGTTCTCAGATGGGTACTTAGGGCCTTCATAATCTGGTTGAAATGAGCTTCATCTCTTATCTCACAAAGATTCCTCACAACCTTTTCTCTGATAGCTGTCTCTTCATCTGATGCTCTCTTCTTTCTGTCATTCCTGTATCCTTTAAGATTTTCTTAATGGTGCTCTCAACTCTCTTCTTAGACTACTTTTCTTCAATTAGAATCTTTGCGGAGTTGAAGTTCTCCTCAAAGGTTCCAAACCTGTTACACTGAGTGTCCAATTTACACTTTAGTAGTCTGCTAACATACTCTTCAATCACTACCTTAGATATTTCATAGCCAAGAGGGTCTATAAACTCTATTCTAGGCTCTATTGCTTCAATATAGGTAAGGTTAGTATCCACCATAAAACATATATCATCTTTGTATTTCTCAACAAGAGACTTAGGGATCCTTGATCTGCTAGACACAATATTCTGAAATGTCTTAATAACAAGTACTGCACTCTCATTAACACTATCAATAACATGTTTTCTGTATACTACATTAATCCTTTCCATTGTGGTTTGTCCATCATTCCAATCATTTCCTATGGTGTAAGGAAATCTCCTCAAAAGATGAAAGAACATGTATGTGATTAGCGATGAGAACCTAAACTGTGTATACTTAGTTTTCTTGATCTTCTCCAAGTTCTCAAATAATTGTATTCTAAGAATTTCACACATATCAACTAGTACCATGTCAACACACATAAGATAAGCTACATGTACCATTCCAACTGCCATGTCATCTTCTCTTGAATTAGCACAAAACTTAGTAGTTAGGATCTTGCATATGTATCTCACATCAACTTGTTTGATCTTGCTAATCATAATTTCTGTACCATTATAGGATGAATTAGTGTTGTCAATGACTATTTTTCTCATGTTTTTCTCATTAAAAGGAATATCTCCTATCTTTGATAGTCTAGTGACTTCATGAATCAAATCAACTGTAATATCTATCACTCTATCCTCTAGCCAAAACTTTCCATTATGAATTCTACTCAAAATGATCTTAGTGCATTCTTCATTATCAAATTCATACTATAATCCATATTTGACAATTTCATTATGTTCCAAGTGTTCAAAACCTTATTTTAGTGTCATATCCTGATTGTACATCTCCTGATATTCATCTGTAAAATCACTATCATTTACTATCTCTAGTTTGCATCCAAGATAACTCCTGAAATTCTCTAAATGTAAAACTCCATCTGGTATGGATGACAATGTAAACCTAGGGTCTTCTTCCAATGGTTCTACTAGCTCCCTTTTCAATTTAGGTCTATTCTTGTCTCTCAATTTCATGATTTTAGGGCTTGCGTAGATTCGACACATAATTCTTTCCCAAATCCTTGCAAAATGCTTTCTATCACTGCTCTTTGATCTCCTTGACACTTGATTTCTCTTTGATGATCAAATAATACCGATCATAACCTTTTATTAATTCAATCTCACTTAGATCTGACATCGCATTCAATTCTTTTGCTGCTTCTTTCCAAAAAGTTGTCTCTGCTATCCTGGAAAACTTAAAACTTCTTGCACTCTCGCAAAACATAATATTTTTATTTGCACTCTTAAGCATAGTGTTAGAATCTCATAAACTACCTTGTATTAATTGCGCAAGACTCAATTCATCATATATCTACTTCTATACTAAATCTAAGTTCCTATTCTACTGCAATTTACATGAATTAAGTACTTTGAGATAGGTCAGGCAAAGATTCATTCTTACCTTTCAATACTTCACCTTCCTGATCACCTTCAATGTTGATTATGTCTCCTTGATCTGTGCTTTTGGTAAACTTTACTTCATCTGAGTTACTATAGCATCCTTTCTGACTCTTACTAGCATCTTCATTTCTTCTTGCATGATTCCTGGGGTTAGGATTAGGATGAAAAACTCTATTGTTAATTCTACAAAACCTTGTTGTAAGTCCAATCTTGTTACATATCTGACAAACAATTCCATTGTTTCCATATCTTGGTCCAAATTGATTGATTTGTGATCTATAGTTTCTAGCAATGTGTCCAACCTTGTTGCATCTATAACATACTACTCCACTTCTTCTGTTCATATCTTCAATAGGTTTCTTATCTGCATTGTTAGTATTCCTAAACATTCTACTACCATCATTATTCTCAATAAATTTAGGTTTCCTACATTCAATAGCTCTATGTCCAAAACCATGACAATTGTAACAATAACCATTAAGAGGTTTAAATTGTTTACTTGTGCAATCTCTCTTCATATGACCAATAGTATTACAAGCAAAAAATCTACCTTTGAATTATCTTTGCATACCTTTGGGTGATTCCTCTTGCTTCGGTGATTCTTTTTTTTTAGGTGTATCTTTAGATTTGTTGAACTCATCAGGCTTCTTCTCATCTATGATTTTAGATATCTTCAGATCTGGTTCCTTGCTTTCATCATTTCCTTTGAAAGTGTTGAATCCAAGACCAGTCTTATCATAGAATGGTTTCTGATAGGATATTTGTTCATTAATCTTCTCACTAGTTGAATATAGCCTTTCAAGTTGTTGTTTGGATTGAGTCATTTCATCTTTCACAATCTTATTGTATTTCTCAAGTTCATCATACTACAAATTGACTTTCTCAAGTTCAAATGTTACTTTAGAAAGTTTAGATTTCAGTTCTTCATTTTCAGTCTTTAGACTTTCATTCTCAGATTTCAAATTTGCTTCATTCTTGCAATTTCCATCTTTCAAACTAAGCTTCAAATTTTCTATCTTCAATTCATGCTTAAGGATCTCATTTTATTTTTCCATATTGCCATCACAATCTTCAATAAAAACTTCAGATTCTTTTTTAGATCTTAGATCTTCCAATTTGATTTTTAGTTTCTCAATGAGGTTCTTTGCATCATCATACTTTCTTTTCAAAGTATCTTTTTCAATAGTAAGCAAGTCAATCTGTTCAAGATCTTCTTCAAGATTCTTCTGTAGTTGATCCATATGCATAGAGATCTTACTCAAGATGCTAGGCTTTCCTTGAATGATTCTATTTTGAGTAACTAAGCTCTGATACCAATTGTTAGAAATAGGGAATACTGAGAGGGGGAGGTGAATCAGTATTCTAAAAACTTTATCTTTTGCCCAATTATGCATATAACAAATTATCTTTATACATTCATAACATAAGAAGCTAAACAACATGCATAACAATAAAGAACTCATAACACATTATTTGTTCTCAAGGAAACCCTGGCCAAGGGAAAACCCTAGTGGGGATGGTACCCACAAAGATCCACTAATCAAAAGTATCCTGTTAAGGATGTTGACCCTGTTAGGAGTCTGTTACAAGCATATAGTGTATCAGTCCTAATTAAGGGACTATAGGCCTTGTTAGAAGCCTCAACCCTGTTAGGAGTTGTAGTACAAAATGTGATTACCAGATGAGCCCACTTTCCAAACAAGTAATGTACAATATACACTAATTACAAAATAGGTTAAGGTACATAACCTTATACTGCTTGCATCAATATCACTTCACTTCTCTTTCACTATCGCTATTACATATGCTTCATATACTTCACATCATATTACTTGCTGCTTGTTTACAATTTACTACTACACTTTACAATTACAATTACATTTACATTTATACCAATAACTTTATCAAAGATTTAACATCTAGGATGTCATCCCTTTATATTGTTAAGTCATTATTTTGATAAACAAAATAATCCCTTAACTCTTTACTAGTTTTGTCTTCATATTATGTCCTATCGGCTTTACACTGTCTTCGGTAAAACTATCATAACTTCTTCCGTACATGCCGTACTGACTTGCACTCTGAGATGGGTGATCAATAGACATCATAGAGTCTATTTTCAAGTGCACAAGCACTAAACTTACTCTAGTCGATGTCACAAACAAAAACTATATCCAGGTTCACTGGTAAAACACTGTCTCACACTTAGACAAATTTGCAATGCGCTCTGTCATACTTTCTCTCTGACTTGTGCGATCTTCATGAGGATCATAGTTTTCCATAATGACAACATATATTCAATAAAATCAGCTAAATTTCTAACAATATGGTGGTAGGCTAAGTTACTGATGCATAGGGAAAAGCCCTGAATGTGGAGGTGGATGTGAGCGGATGTGGATGTTGATCTAGGTGGCCGGTGGATGCCACCCAAAAAAGCATCCTATGCCTTGGATGCATTGTGATGCACTCACAATGCATCAAAAATCATCTGGGGCCCCAAGATGCACCCGCACATTTATTGTGATTCACTTACAACACACTCAAGGGTTCATTGATGCACTCATGGGGCATCACACTACATTTGAGGGCCCAAGATACACTTTTAGGTGGCATTCGAAGGGCACCCGAGCACATCCTAAGGCATCCCAAGTCAATCTTTCTCACATTCTAAGTTTTTCCATCAGGCCCAAGTCAAGCTTGCTCACATTTTGCACATCTACGAGCTGAAGCACAAATAGATTTCCAAGGTACCTTGGGGCTATCCTTCGATACATGCACTACTCCAACTTAGCTAATTCAAACCCTCTATTATCTTTTGTGATCCATCCCCGTGTACTACATTGGTCATCCACCTTCTTCCACCACAACCATCTCCTCATTTCATTTCCTTGGCTTTGCGCAAAGTCAACATATAAATAAAGCATTCAGTGGTTTTCGCTTAAAAAGACCAAATGAAAAACTAAAAGCATTAAAAGGTATTTGTTAAAATCATTGATTTTTTAATAAACAAGATCTCTTCATTGTAGTTTATTTCCAACCAACTTCTAGAACTTTATGGAAAGATATATTGGGCATCATATATATGGAAAGAAGCATGAATATGGTGTCATATTTGGTAGGCATTTCATAAAAAAAAATTCCCAGCACAAAGAATACTTCATCCAAACCATCACCGGCTCTATCTACCATGTCACCTATCTTAGCAGCCCATTTTGACAAATTTGAAGCATATTTACTAAAGAGGTAGCCACCAAAAGCTTTAAAGGCTAACAAATGAAATCTTTGAGCTCTAGGAACATTGCCACAACTGATCTCTTTCAACAAACATATTTTAGCACACTTCAAAGAAAATCCCCTATCCCCTGCCCTTAATGTTGACTCCCTTGGAGACGTCATTTCCAAAAATATTGTCATAGCCTCTTTCTCTTCAAGCCTTATTTTTGAATATTTTTTTACATTTCTTTCAATATATCATATATATCATATAGTATATTATATATATTATATTATATATATATATATATATATATATATATATATATATATATATATATATATATATATATATATATATATATATATATATATATATATATATATATATATATATATATATATATATATATATATATATATATATATATATATATATATATATATATATATATATATATATATATATATATATATATATATATATATATATATATATATATATATATTATATATATACACACACACATTCAAATGCATCTTCATCCCTTAAAAAAAATTCCACACATCTGCACATTCACATCTTGCATCCACACCTGAATCAGTATCTTAGGTGGTGGGTGGTGTACTAAAGGCTATTTGTAAAAAAATAACATTGCCAGTGAGAATTAAGTGCATCAACTTGTAGACTGTCATAAGATATGATTTTTCTAGTCACTTCATCCATTAATATCAATTAACAAATCTACAACCATAAATGCATGCATCCCACCAAATTTTGGCTTAATTTTGACATACCTTATTATGTTGAAGGCATTTCCTTACATGAAAAATCCCAACATGCTAGAAGATATCAATGAATCTCAACATTAATACCAATGGATGACCATTAAACAAATCATGTCTGTCCATATTTTTCTAGATCAACATTTTTTATCCACCGTCCACCTATTTGCATTGTTCCAGTTCTGTGGCTGCATCATAAGAGTATTATTTTCTATCTAGCGTCCATCCGTCCATCATTTTGGTAGGATTTGATATATATTTATAATTATGTTTGTATGGATATCAATATATGTAATAATAATAAAATCAATTATTATTATTATGTATATTGACCTGTGTATACATACATATAAAAAAATCATTAATCATTCTATTGATATAATCATCATTCATGATTATAATTATCTGACTAAAGCTACCATCATTAACAAGGCATGTGAATTGTTTAACAAAATGCCTCATGAAAATATTATTTCATGAATTGAAGGTCACAGGTTTGACTTTGCAGTTGAACGGGTATGCAACTATGAGCGTCAAATTCGAAGCTTCCACCACAAAAACCTGGACTACAACTATAGAGTGTTGGCATTGCTCATGGCTTTGGACACCTCATTTTTCTTTAATTGTTTGCAATTTCTCGGCAAGATAGCTTATATAGATTCTTCAAAAGGAAATTGGGTGTTAAAACTTTCAGATCCATTTGGTAGAACCACAACATCTAATGAAAATCCCCTTTCCATTATGCTTCAACGAATATCCATACCTTGTTCTAAAGCTCCCATTTTCACACAAGCTATAAGGATGCTAACAAAGGTTACAAAATTTGACTTTACACTTGCCTATTGCATTTATCTAAGACTTTCCAAGGTATTTTGAGCATATCTTGCTATAATTGTATTCCATGAGACAACATTTTTTTTAGGCATTCTTTTGGAAACATTAAAAACCTCAACAAGAAAACCATCATGACATTCTATGAGACAACATTTTTATCAAACATTATGTCAAATAGTTCATATGCCTTGTGTATACTTCCACATTTTGTGCACATATCTATCAATGCATTTGTAACTACAACATCAAATGAAAGTTCACTTTCTAATATTCTTTGATAGATGTTCAACCCCTATTTCAAATCTCCCACTTTTTCGCAAGCTAATAGAATACTAGTAATGGCTATGGAGACTGGTGTTATACCTATTAATTGCACTCACCTCTTCAAAAAACTCATTATATGAATATCTTGCAATCATCACATTCCATTATACGATATTTCTGTGAGGCATTTCTTTGAAAACTCTTAAAGCCTCATCAAGAACACCACTTTGTGCATATCCTACTATGATTGCCATCCATGAGAGAATATTTTTCTGAGGTATTTTAATAAACAATTCAGAATTCATGATTATATCTGTTAAATATGATTAAATTTATTTCAGATTTGATTTATCTATGACTTTTCTATTTGTAGAATATGATTATTATAATTACTGTACTTTCTTGTAGATTATAATTAGAATATTGAACCTGATAAATATGAAGTTTATGCCAAATCAATACTAATCATGAATTCAAAAGTCTGAATTTTTTGTTAATGGTATTTGATCTACAAGAGTGGAACATTTATTGATTTGGATGTCTCCAATTTTGGATCGGATCTGCATTCAATATATAATGGAAGAGACACATCCGATGAGCAAATATGTCTCCACAAAGTGGAGGAATGTCCATTCATGATAGGTCTCATGAATTGTGCATTTTCATTTTAACTAAACAAATGATCTCCTTGTTGGAAATCTAATATGGGAAAGTGAGATACTGAGAGGGGGGGGGGGGGGTGAATTAGATATCTATTATTAATTCCAGTTTGACATAAATTTAACTTATCATAAACATAAAATTCAATACTGAAATAGATCTAACAATCTAATATTCATCCATGAAATTGAAACATAACACAAAGATTTTGGTTACCCAAAAAACCTTGAAAGCTAAAACTGGGGTGGGGATGACACATGTTAGAAATTGCAATTGAAACAATTGTTATGTTTTCATTGATGTCAAACCTTGACTCGTAAGACAATTGCTATCTAGGATAGCACTATATCTATTGATTGATGAATAGGATTAGGGAAAGGAGATAACAATATAACCTAAGGAAAGGTTGAGTTATTTGATACTTCAATGGGTACTTGATTAGTTGGCACATTGATAAGATAATGTATTGTTTATTTAAGTAATAAAAAGGACTAAAAAAGTAGGCTTAATGGAGAAAAAGTGAAGAAATCTTGTTTAAGCCAAGTGATATTAGTGTTGACCAAGTGCCAGTATATGCCAAGAAAATTTAGTACTATTGACCGAACATCAGTTTATGCCAAGTGAAAGGAAATTATCGAGAAAATATAGTGTTTTTCGAGGAAGACAGTTTGTAGAGATGACTGAGACATGCAGTGATGACCAAGTAGAAGAACACAACGCTGACTAAGTGTTAGTAATTTACATTTGTTGAAATAATTTAGATTCCCAGTCGACATAGTTGAATTCTTGGGATATGTAAATCATGTTGACTTTATTAATGAATTGTATAGAGTATTTATTACATGGTAATTCATTATTTTATGGATTCAAAGAGAAGTTTGGATATGTATCTAAAAGGAAGGATGAAGAACATAATGATGGAAGGATTAAATGAATTTGACCTAAATCTAAGATTGACAGAGGAGATTAAGCGGCAAAAGATGGATCTACCTAATTGTGAGGTTACATCATGGGCTGAAGTTGTTGATGTTATTGATTGATAAGTCTAAGAAAAAGGCTGAAGGTGAAATTGTGAAGGAGCTGAACAAAGTTGTGATTTCTTGAAGCGAATTCTGAGTAGATTAGTGATGGAGATGGAAATGAAGGCCAGTCAATAAATCAACATATATGTATGAAGTGGATCTGTATTTGCAAAATGATTTGTATTTTTTTCAAATAAAAAAACTACTGTTACTTTCTAACCATTGTATCAGTCTAAATCCTTTAATCAAGGTTGACCTAGAAATCATTGTATAAATCCTTTAATCGAGGTGACATTCTAATGGAATATTCTTAAATCCTTTAACTAGGTCACTTTTGACAGAGTGTTTAAATCCTTTAATAGGGTCACACCTAGCAGTGTGTTTGTAAGCCTTTAAGAGGGCTGGCTTTTCACAGAGCTCACTTTAGAAGAGTGAAATATCAGTAGCATGTTACAAAGTGGTTTTTCCCAAGTTGGGTTTCCACTATAAATCTCGGTGTTATACTTGTGTGAATATTTTGATGTGAATGTTGTTATATTCTACAAGTTAATTACTTCTGGACAATGATCTGCATGTTAAATATGTTTTTGATATATGTTATAGAGACCAAGCTGAATACCTGATTAGATCTAAGATTGTTGAAGTGCTAGAAAGTTCAATTGGTACATCTAGACCCGAGAACAACTGATTCATCCCCCCTCTCTGTTATTCTAAATAATTCTAACAATTGGTATCAAAGGTGTTGGTGCTTACAAAGAAAATTTTAAAGGTACTTGAAGCTAATGATCAAGATGTATAAAAAGGAGGTATCAAAGTTGAACAAAGAGAACTTCCCTACATGGAAAAGTCCATTGAAATTGCATCTAGCTGGTATTGGTGATTTGATGAAGTACTATGTGGAACATGACTATGTTATACTTGTTGCACCTTTGACTACCAAGGAGATGAAAGAAAACAAGAACATAATCAAGCAATGTTGGAGATTGCATATGCCTTAAGCTATCCTGAATTTGAAGATATCAAAGACTACACTACTACAAAGAAAATGTGGGATACTCTTGAAACTATCTATGGTGGAGATACTAATGTAATAAGAGAAAAATTTAAAAGTTTGAGAGGTAAGTTTGATGAAATGAAAATGCAAGAAGGTGAAAATATTGCTCAGTAGTGTGGTATAATTAAGGAGGTATTTAATACTATTAGAGGAGCTAATGGAATAATTGATGATGAGACTGTTATTGGTAAGGTATTGAGAAATTTTCTTCCTATCTATGCGATTAGAATTTCTATAATTCAAGAATCAAGATATAACCCTGGTAATGTTTTAACTCTGGAAAGTATTATTGGTAAGCTTACTACTTTTGAGCTATCTAACTATGATAACTACATTGTTCCTAATGTTGAATCTACATTCAAGTCACAAATGGTTTTGCATAATTCTAAGAGGGAAAAATAAAAATGTGTGAAAAGTGACAGTGACAATGAAAGTGACACTTCTAATGAGGAACTAGATGATCTTGAGGTACTCATGACTAGAAGACTACAAAGAGGAAAAGGAAAATATAAAGGTAAAATTCCTATAATATTTTTTTCTTGTAACAAAGTTGGCCATATTGTAGCAAGATGCCCTGACAAGACTAACAAGGATGAGAGAAGAGAAAGTAAGTACAAGGACAAGAGAAATGACAAAGACCATCGAAGGTACAATGACTACAAAGACAAAGGTAACAAATCCTACTATATTGCTGAAGAGGAAACTGATAGTAACACTAGTGAATCTGATGAATGTGATATTGAAGTAGTTTATGTTTCTATGAAAGATGATTCTGATTAAGATGACAAGATTGCACTTATCTCTTATGTTAGTAAAGGTGATAAATGGATTATTGATAGTAGTTTCTCACATCACATGACTGGTGACAAAAGTAAATTTGAAACCCTAGATCATTACAAAGGTAGAAGTGTTAAGTTTAGTAATGATGCACCATGTCCTGTGAGAGGTAAATGATCAATTAAGTTGACTGATAAGATCACATGTGAAAATTCTTATTAGGTTGAAGGTCTTAACTATAATTTTTTGAGTGTTGCATAGTTGAACAGTACTAGTTAGTGAGTGGAATTTCATCACAGGAAGGATAAAATATTTGATGACATTGGTGAACTAACTGGAATTGGAGAATAGACAAGAGGTAACTTTTTCTATCTACACCTATCTGAAGAAACATGGTTGTTTGCACAATTTGGTGATGTATGGCTATGGCATAAGAGGCTATGTCATGTGAATTTTGACAATCTAGTAAATATTAGTAAAAAGAAGAAAGTTAGAGGTTTGCCTAGATTGAAGAAATCTGATAATGTGATGTGTAAATAGTGTCAATTGGGAAAAATGACAAATTCTAGTTTTAAGAGCAAGACATATAGTTCTAAAAATATTTTGGAATTGGTTCATACTTACCTTTGTGGACCTATGGGCGTAAAAAGTTATTTTGGTGATAACTATTTTATTTTGTTTGTTGATGACTACACTAGGATGATGACTATAATGTTTTTGAAAGATAAATCTGATGCATTTCAGTTGTTTAAGTGGTATTTGGAAAAAGTTAAAAAAGAAATAGGTAGAAGATTGAAATGTTTGAGATTTGATCGAGGTGGAGAGTTTATATCAAATGAGTTCAATCTGTTCTGCAATGATAGAGGAATCAAGAGATAGATGTCTGCACCAAGAACACCTCCATTGAATGGCATAACAGAGAGAAGGAATAGGTTAATTATGGATTGTGAAATAATACTAATAATTGAGAAGAATGTTGCACAAAAATATTGGAGAGAAGCTGTAAGTACAACTATTTATACCCTAAACTGAGTACAAATCAAGAAAGGTACAAATGCTACACCTTATGAGTTATGGCATGGTTATGCACCTAATGTGAAGTATTTTAGAATCTTTGAGAGTAAATTCTATATAATGAAAGACAATAGGAATGAAAAATTTGATACAAAAAGTGATGAAGGCATATTCCTAGATTATTCCACTAAGAGAAAAGCTTATAAGTGTTTGAATTCTAACACTAACAAAGTTGTGGAAAGTGCAAATATTAGAGTTGATGAATATGCAGAAAAGAATGAATTAGAAGGCAAACAAGAACCTAAAGATTATAGATCTTTTGTTTACATGGAAGAAGGAGAGGCAAGTGATACACTTGAACCAAATGCAGAGTCACAGACAAATAATTCCGAGCATCAAGAGGATGCTGCCAAGCAATTAGAAGAAGCTAACAATTTGCATGATGAACCTGAAGATCAAAATCAAGGAGAAAAGAAATACAAACCTACATTGGCACAATATATAAGAAGACATCATAATCCTAAGAAAATCATTGGAGATAAGGAATCTGGAGTCTCGACAAGAAGTAAGTTGAAATACCCTACATGTTTACTATGTGATTTTGAGCCTAAGACAGTAAAAGATGCTTTAGAGAATGATGACTAGATTCAAGCTATGAATAAAGAAATTGCTTAGATAGAAAAGAATGATACCTAGACTCTGGTGCTGAGACTAGAAGATAAGAATGTTATTGGAATAAAATGGGTATTTAGAAACATGCTAAATGAACATGGACAAGTCACAAGAAACAAGGCAAGATTGGTATGCAAGGCTTATGCATAAGAAGAAGGAATAGACTATGGGGAAACATTTTCCCTTGTAGAAATATTAGGAGTGAGGACTCTACTTGCATATGTTTCATATAAAGATTTCAAAGTATATCAGATGGATGTGAAATCTGCATTTCTAAATGGTATATTAGAAGAAGTATACATTGAACAACCTGAAGGATTTGTTGACCCGAGAAAGAAAAATATGGTTTGCAAGCTGAATAAGGCACTGTATGGATTGAAACAAGCTCCCAGAGCATGGTATGAGAGACTGCACAATTATTTAATAAAGATTTGATTTTCAAGAACAAATGATAACAACAATCTGTATATGAAAACTGAAGAAGGTAAAGGGATTTTGTTAGCTGAAATTTTTGGTGATGATATCATATTTGGAGGACAAGATGCCCTATGTTAGAAATTTTCAAATGAGATGCAAACTGAGTTTGAAATGTCTATGTTTGGTGAGATAAAATTATTTGTTGGTTTACAAGTTTATCAGATGGAGAAAGGCATTTGTATTACTCAATCTAAATATGTTAAAGAAATACTAAAAACTTTTGGTATGGAGGATTCCAGACTAGTAAGTACTCCTATGGCTACTAGACAGAAACTATCTAAAACTGATGATACTGCTGAAGTAAATCAAACCTTGTATAGATCTATGATTGGAAAGATACAATATCTTGTCCACAATAGACTAGATATAGCCCTAGTAGTTGGGATTATGGAAAGAATTTCTATCAATCCTAAGGAAAATCATATAATGGTAGTGAAGAGAATACTGAGATATCTAAAAGGGACATAGGATTATGGATTATACTACAAGAAGAATGAAAAATTTGAACTAAGAGTCTAAACTGATGCAAATTGGGCTAGAAATGTTGATGATAGAAAAAGTACAAGTGGTGGAGCACTCTTTCTAGGAAAGATATTAGTCTCCTGGACAAGAAAGAAACAAAACTACATTTGCCAATCTATAGCAGAAGCTAAGTATGTAGCAGCTGCAGTGAATTGTTCAAATTTAGTGTGGATCAAACAATTGTTAAAAGGAATGAAAGAGAAAATTATTGAGTCAGTTGTTATTTTATATGATAACATAAGTTCTATTAATATATCAAAGAATCCAATGACGCACATGAAGAATAACTATATTGCTATCAAGTATCATTACTTGAGAGAGCTGGTACAAGACAAAGAAGTGAGAATGGAATATCTAAATACAAAAGAACAATTAGAAAATATATTCACAAAATCCTTACCTAAGGATGCTCATGAATATCTTAGAGGTAAAATAGGGGTGATTCTCCTAATTGAGGCTTCCTAGTTTACTAGGATTACTACATGAAATGTACTACACATAATATCTAACAAATTGATGCAGAAAAAGGTTACACTTTAGGAGTTGCATAAAGTTGTGAGAAGTAAAGAAGATATGATAATCAGTCATAAGTAAGATGATAGAGGGAGAAATACATCATACTAAATTGACATGAAGACATCTACATATGGAAGATGTAAGTGATAGATATTTCTTTGGCATTGTTTTCAAAGAGGGAGAGATTCAAATGAAAACACAGAGGTAGAAGATTCAATGAGATTCAAAGATTCAGATGGAGTAACTGTGTATGCGGTCAGGAAAAGAAAAGAAATTGTGAATCAGAATGAAGCTAAGGATATTATAAAAGTCTAATCTACAAAAGTTTTTTTTTGGATTGTCTAGTAAATCACGTGTTATTCATGTGTTGTTGCCATCAATGCCAAAATGGGACATTGTTGGAAACTGCAATTGAAACAATTTTTATATTGTCATTGATGTCAAACCTTAACTGGTAAGACATTTTCTATCTATGATAGTGCTATATCTATTGATAGATGAAGAGGATTAGGGAAAGGAGATAACAAGAGAACCTAAGGAAAGGTTGATTTATTTGATACTTCAATGGGTACTTGATTAGTTGGCACATTGATAAGATAATGTATTGTTTATTTAAGTAAGAAGAAAGACTGAAGAAGTAGGCTTAACCAAGAAAAAGTGATGAAATATAGTTTAAGCTGAGTGATTTTAGTGTCGACTAAGTGCTAGTATATGGTGAGTAAATTTAGTGTTGACCAAACATCAGTTTATGCTGAGTGATAGGAAATTACTAAGAAAAGATAGTGTTTGTCGAGGAAGATAGTTTGTAGACATGAATGAGACATGCAGTGATGACCAAGTAGAACACAGTATTGAATGAGTGTCAGTAATTTACATCTGGAGAAAGAATTGAGATTCCCATTTGACATAGTTGAATTCTTGGGATATGTAAAGTGTGTTGACTTTATTAATGAATTGTATGGAGTATTTAATGCATGGTAAATTATTTTATTATGGATTCAAAGAGAAGTTTGGAGATGTATCTAGAAGGAAGGATGATGAACATAATGATGGAAGGATTCAATGAATCTGACCTAAACCTAAGATCTACATAGGAGACTAAGCGGTAAAAGATGGATCTACCTAATTGAAGAGGTATAAAGGAAAACCTAATTGTGAGGTTACAACATGGGCTGAATTTGTTGATGTTATTGACTGATAAGTCTAAGCAAAAGGGTGAAGGTAAAATTGTGAAGGAGGTGAACAGAGTTGTGATTGCTTTTAAGTGAATTCTGAATAGATTAGTGATGGCAATGGAAATGAAGTTCAGTCAATAAATCAACATATATGTGTGAAGTGGATTTGTATTTGCAAAGTGAGTTGTATGTTTTTCAAATAAGAAACTATTGTTACTTTATAACCATTGTATCAGTCTAAATCCTTTAATCAAGGTTGACCTAACATCATTGTATAAATTCTTTAATCAAGGTGACATTCTAATGGAATGTTCTTAAATCCTTTAACTAGGTCACTTTTGATAGATTTTTTAAATCCTTTAATAGGGTCACACCTAGCAATGTGTTTTTAAGCCTTTAACAAGGTTGGATTTTCACAAAGCTCACTTCAGAAGAGCGAAATATTAGTAGCATGTTACAAAGTGGTTTTTCTCAAGTTGGGTTTCCACTATAAATCTTGGTGTTATACTTGTGTGAATATTTTGATGTGAATGTTGTTATATTCTGCAAGTTAATTACTTTTGGATAGTGAACCGCTTGTTATATGTTATAGAGACTGAGTGGAATAGCTGATTGAATTTGATATTATTGAAGAGCTAGAAAGTTTAATTGGTACATCTAGACTTAAGAACAATTGATTCACCCCCCCTCTCTATTGTTCTAAATAATTCTAATAGACACCCCCAAATCTTCACTACTGTAGTATTAAATTTTGCCTATTAGGGCTATAAAATTTGATCATAAACTGATGATCTACCCTGTGAGGGGTCTACCTTGTTAAGAGCTTATAGACTTATAAAATGTACCTTGGTTAAAGGATTTAAAAATTACAACAAAGTAAGCACTCAATTAAGATATTTACATAGGCCTATTAGGACCACTTTGTTAAGAGATTACCTTGATTCACATGCTAAAATGTCTTAGTACCCAATCCTTCAGTTTGCACTGTCAAGCTGATAACAAA
Source organism: Chamaecyparis obtusa (assembly GCA_027943335.1). Lineage (NCBI taxonomy): Eukaryota > Viridiplantae > Streptophyta > Pinopsida > Cupressales > Cupressaceae > Chamaecyparis > Chamaecyparis obtusa. The sequence goes on along the minus strand of BSBK01003868.1, from coordinate 514,708 downwards.
TCTTCTCCTTTCAATACTTTTTTGATCTCCTCAATCAAAAATATCTCTTTTTTTCCTTCACTTCTTTTCTTGGTCACTCTGACTAATCTCTGCCTATATCAAAATACTTCTATGTTTTTTATATGAGATCCTCTTCATTCCATTCATACACATGCATACTAGATTTTAGGGTTTAATATCTCATCTTATATAGACAAAAAATCAACCTCTTAGATCAAGATCAACGATCTAGATTTTCTATTTATGTTGGTTAAGCATTCCTTTAATCTGATAGGCTACATATCTTGCATAGGGATTAATGATTACAAATATAAGGCATAATCACCTATTAGGAATGAATGGTGAATATATCCTATGGGGGAGTATTCACAACCATTCTATAGTAGTTGTTGTTGCATTCATGACTTTGATTGTCATTGATGTCAACAGAGTGATCTACTGGAGATTAGTAGAGAAGAAAATAGTGTTTGAGTTAGTGCACTTGGGATATTGAAGATGAAGCTCTGCAAAGTTGAGGACTTACTCTATGATTTTATATGAGATCTTGGTTAAGAGCACTAATGAAAATTCATTTATTCATGATATTTATGAGGAAATCAATGGAAGTAGTATTCAGGCAGTGTTCGTGTGTAGTGGTTTGTGAAAATCGGATGATATCTCCTAATCGCGATAGAATCTAATCATGCGTAGTTATGAAGTAGTTGAAAACATGATGTTAGTGATGTGGATCTGAGTGCAAGATCCAAGGTCGGATGAGTGAAGAATTATCTTAATTGGACGCTGACAGTTTTGTGTAATTTTGATGTAATGTGTGGAAACTTTTATTTTGTAATTTGTATGTCGACTCATTTGTAATTACTTGAGTGTGGTATAAAGGAAGGAATGTTTTCCTTTTTTTAATGAGTGTTTGTATGTAATGTAAGTGTGAATGAAGAAGTTGTGAAAGTGAAATTGTGGAAAGAGGATATGCAAATTATAGAGATCTGGTATTGAGATCTGAAGAAGCAGTTGGTGCGGTTTGGCACAGTTAGAGAAGGAGTATTGAATTGTTAAGATAATTAATCTTGTGGTATTATTCTATTGATTAATATGAAGATCAATTGGACAATGAGTTTAGTGATCTTATCCTGAAGCTATTTGGGTAGTGGGTCCTTCTATCTTCCACAACTCCTAACAGAGTTAGAATCTTTTAGCAGGGATTCAAAGTCTCCTAATAGGGACTCATATGGACTAAATGTATTTCATAAGACTCCTAATAGAGTCCATCCCCTTACAAGGAACTTTCATATTAGTGCATCTTTTGTTGGCATCATTCCCACCGGGGTTTACTCTTTGATCAAGAGGTTCCCTAGTCAACATATCTTGTGTCATTGTGTTATTGTGCATATATATATTTCTATGGTTGTTGATTACATTGCTTAAATGGTTAAAATTTATTAAGGTTGATAAAAGTTGTATTTATCTGTTAACTGATTCCCCCCCCCTCAGTTATCTTGGTGGACTTTACTTTCTAACAATTGGTATCAGAGCGGTAGGTCCTTGAAAGAAAAGTTTAACAGCTTAAAGAGATCCATGGAAAATCATTTCAAGAAAGAAAGCCCCAAGTTTGATGGAGTAAATGTTGACAGCTGGAAAGAAAAGATGAAGACAAACCTAATTTGTTTAGGACCAAGTTATTGGTTAACTACAAAGAATCATAAGACTATCATTGATGAGGATAAGATTGAAGATTGTACAAATGAAGAAAGAGATCTATTTATGTGCAACATACTTGCTAGAGAAGCACTCTTGTCAGTCCTTCTGGAAAATGAGTATAGTCAGGTAAAATATCTAAAGACATCTCATGAAATTTGGCTAGCTTTACAGTCTACTTTTGAAGGTGATGAACATGCTAAGAAAGTTAGATTACATAATTGGATATGTGCATTTGAAGATATAAGAATGATGGAAGATGAATTTGTTAGAAGCTATATTGGTAGAATGTCAGAGATTGTTGCAGGTATAAAATCTTGTGGAGGAACCAAGATAGAGAATGAAGTGATATGGAAAATTATCAGAACATTGACTCCTGCATTTAAGCAGACAACACAAATGATTGAACAAGTTATACCTTGTACTATGAACTTTACTAGAGAGACTCTTCTTGGCAGATTGGAAGTAGAAGAGATGAACCTGAGGCTATTGTATGGTTTCACAATAGATGAAGATAATCACACCATTGTCTCTCCTTCAAAGATAGTATATCTATTCTAAAGATTACCTATTCCATCATGAAATACACTTGAATTGTCAACCCAGGGATGTAGGACTTGAAATAGGTCATCACAGTTTGTGCACTAAGTTCCTTTAGGAGTCATAACACCTATGCTATAGGAAAGTAAAATGCATTGGAAGAATCTATGCTACTACTACAAAATAGTAAACACACCTTGGCTAACTACAGATAATTGCAGGAAGCTTAAAAAATGAACCTAAACTAATTAACAACTCAGAATATCCACTATGATCATTTTCTGCAAGTGCTGTAGGAACTTTCATAATAATAATGCTGCAGGACTAATACAGTAAATCTATCTGAAAATAGGAAACTGCAAGAAATGAATCTATTCTACCTAAATCTATTCGACCTCCCAAGTGGGCCCCCTTGGTTGGTTTCAATTAAACTATGAACACAACAAGTGCTTCAAAATATTTCTTCCATTAAAATCCTTCTTTGATTACATAGAAACTAAATAATTCATGAAGAAAAGAAAGAGTAACTTCTGAATCTAAATCAACATTATCTATTTTCTCCTTTTCTTAATAAGACAATCCAAATCCATTATATAGAGGATTGGATGCTTATTAAAAACATACATAAAAAGTTTTGAACAAACATCGCTAGAAAAGAAGGTGGAAGATCAACCATGACATGGTACATTTATTGCCAAGCAACAAAATAACAAATTGCAAGAAATATAACAAGTTGTATCCCCTATATTCTTTGGAACTCCTTTGCAGGCGTGGCTTATCCAACAAAACTGAACTGTGCTTTCTTTGCCATGACTGGTCTTCATTATCTTCCTCCTTAAATGCAGTAGTCACCACTCTTTGCATCACTCCTCATTCTCCTGAAAAGTTAGCAACATCTAAAACACACATGAAAGATAACATTCCTACTTTTACTCAGATATTAGAACATAGCTTAAAATAGTTATATGAAATACTGCATTCTATGTATAATATTAAGCAAAATATGTCATACACACTACCCATAGGTTTAGTAGGTTCTAGTTGTCTCTGGCATAATTTCACAAGATATTTACAATAAGTGTTCAGGAATGTTTTGTTAAAGTACAAAGAGTGTGTCCAAATTATAAAAACTTATATAAAAATTAAGACATTAATATGCCTCATCATCTGCCCCCCCACTATTCAAATGCTTGTCCTCAAGCATTATACTTCTTTGCCATAGCTCTAAAGTCTCCGACTGTGGTTCTCCCCTTTTTCCCACTTCTGAAGGTGTAGAAGAATCCTCTGTTGCCCTCCCAGTGGTCACCTCTATGCTCCTCAACCAGCAGGTCTAGTTTAGTAGCATTATTATCATAAAGAGGCCAAAGAAGCGTAGGAGGTTGAAAGGATAAGGGAATCCATAGTTCCTTTCTGATCTGTCATCCAAGTTGTATGTATCTAGTCACCCTATGAATAGCTACCTAATAATTGATAGGGCTATGTGGTTCTACCTTTTTTAAGGCATCTGGCAATCAATTCCACGTGTTCCTAATCCCTGAAAAAGCTCTTTGATGTGTAAAGTTTGGGAGTGTTGGGTAATCTCTATAAACCTTTTCTCTTTCTAAAAACACTTTAGCCCTAATCTTTGGTTTTGGTTTCCCATAAGTTAATCTGAACCAATCTCTTAGAAGATCATCAAGCTTATGTGATTTAGCCCATAGTGGTAAAGGTTCAGATTTTTCAAGATCTCTGTAGGCATTTAACTACTAGTCATAGTTTGTCTCATTGTGCATCCAAGATGTTAAAGCCCTAAGGTGAACATCTCCTATGTAAAGTATAGGATTCCACTCTATTTCATGTGGAATTATGAAATTATGAAGATAAAGTTCAGATAACAAATTCTTCTACCATATGGGCAGAGTCTGATACACATTGTAAAAATCTTGAGCAGTTTTAAATTCACAATCAATATCCCTGATTGTCATCATTAATTGAAATAATAGAAACAGTTCCTTCAGACAAAAAGAATACACCCTTGGTGGTGGTCTACTGGCCATGAATTGGCCAACTAATTTTAAAGCCTTATTCATCTATTGTTTCTATTTCTAAAGCTGTTCCTTGAGGGATTCAATTTCCTCATCTTTATCAAATATTATTTTCTGCATTTGGTCTCTTTCTTGTTTCCACAAGGTCTTTTGAAAAATGAAGTGATTGTACAAACCAAATAATACAAATTGAATTGTAGACGAAGGAAATTCTTGAGCCATAGCTTTCTTCTTTTGTTCCTTAGCAACTTGCTAGAAATAATGGGTGTACCAAGAGGATCTATAAGGTATAAAAAAACATTAGAGTATACAGGGACTAGTGGAGAGGTAGGTTGAACACTTTTAGGGGCATTTTCTGTGACTACAATAGGATTTGACTCACTCATTTCTTGATCACCATGTGGCATTTCACTGTCAGGCTTACTTTCACATGTTTCCACATTTTGGGGTTCCAACTGTATAGGAGAATCATCTGGAATATTCTTGACTTGCTGTTCTGCATGAGGTTTTGATACTTGACCTCGCATGAGAAGGCTTCAACGTACAGGAACCTCCTTAACCTCTATTTTTTTGTAGGTCCTTTTTGGTTTATATGGTGTTGGGGTAGACGCTGTAGGATTAGTTACTGTAGGAGTAGACCTTTTTCTCTTTATCACTTGAATAGTAGGGTTTTGGGCCTCCCTTTTAAAATTAGGGCTCTTTTCATCAACCTTATGTTTGCCTTTGTCTATGGAAGAGCTAGGTATATCACCCTCTAAAATAGGCTCAACAATTTTATCAGTAGGAGGTAATGTTGGTTCTTTCTCTGTTTCACCTGAATTTTAACTAGGCCCCTCAATTTCTTTCTCATTCCCTAAATTTTTCTGAACAAGGTTGGCTTGAGGATGCAAGGTTTTAAATTCAACAAATTTTGCCCATGATATAGGGGAGGAATCCCTAAGAGACTTTTCAACTAAAATTTTAACTAGGGAATGATGAGAAATAGAATTTTCATTTTCTTTTTGAGTTTTCTCGGCACTTATACACAACATATTATAAAGGAAATTGGGGACATTAACTTGAATGTTATGCCTTACACAACTAAGCACCTTAAAATGATGTGCATGTAAGTTTTAAAATCTACCTTCAGGTCAAATACCTGATGATATGGTTTTCCAATTCTAGATACGGTGCTGGGAGAGATAGTCTCTTACACCCTTGCTTTGAGATTTCCAATGGAGGGTCACCCGACTGAGAAAACTATGCCCGTGACAACCTGGCTTCATGTTCATTTCGGTAATGCTCTCCATTCACTGGTAGTCCTATGACTTTTGCTATCCGCTTCTCTATAGAAACCACTTTCAATCCCCATACTGTGGCTTCTCCTTCATCAAATGTCCTCATAAACTCCATTGCTACTTCTTCATTGAACTCTGTTAATTGCAGGAAGTAGCCAAGCCATCCACAAGTGTTAAAGCTACAAATTGCTTCCACATCCTCTAGTAGAATACCATGGACAACTGGCTCATGTCTCTACAATTGACCTCCCATCTTCAAAATGCCTAGTTTTAAATTTCTCTATTCTCACCACCATGATAATTTTTACCCCCTTAACTCTCTGCAAATACCTTCTTCTCAGAATTCAAATTGATCTTTCTAAGAAATGCCAATATCACATTCTATTAACATGGCTCCATTATGTTTGGCATGTAAAATAATGATGTTATTAATTATGAATGACATCAAGGTTTTAACTGGAAGTGTTCTTGTATAAATGATAGTCCTTTTAAGTCATGTCAAACTCAAGAAATCTTTCCCAAAATCAGAATGAAAAGGTACAACAGATACAATAAAGATTTTAAAATTAAAAATAGACCGCAACCAAAGTACAACATATAATGTGGACATGACTAGGGTGATGTGGAGATGACACTTGGAAATAAATACACTTTCCCTATGCCCCACAAATTTTTGACAAGTATCCACACCTAAAAATTTTTGCACAGGGATGGAAAACAGGCTTTAGGCTTATACGATACATTTAATGCAGTATTATATATAATTATTGAAACCTATGCTCTAAAAATGAGGAGATAGTAAAAATGTGGTACCTAAAAATTTTAGTTCATACATCTGCATGCTAGTTGATGAGTTTGTGAAGTTTGGTGATCGCAGAAAAGGTGCTGACGGCATGTTTTATTGAAAGCAGTAAAAATAGAATTTGTGGGTGACATGGAGGGTGAGTGGATAGTAGACAAAGAAATGAGATGAGTTGATAAGAAGAAAATGAAAAGTTTATGAAAGAATGGACCTCATATGAAATGAGGTTTTATTATGTGTTGCTCATTGAAGGCTTGTTATGGAACAGCTGCAGGAAGAAGGCTTGCACCCTCCACTGCAGGAACTATGTCTGTAGGAGTTGGTAAATTTCTTGGTTGGAACTACTGGAGGAACTCATCCTTGGTCTATGGTTTGTGATAGAGGTGCAATCAGTGGCCATTTATAAGTAGTTTGAACTAGACTAGATCAATGGTTGTTAGCTAGATGACTCTATTGTCGAATACATACTGAATTTCGTAAGGCCCTAGCCATCAAGTCTGCAATTTTCCTAGAATCTCCTTGAATTGAGAATCATATAAAAGAGCCCAATCTCCTACTTGGAAGTGTTTAGCTCTGATATGTGCATCATGCAACTTTTTCCATTGTTTATGAATGATCTCTATTCTTTCCAAAGCTATCTTTCTCATTTCATCCAGTGAGTTCAAGTGGAGAAGTCTCTCTTCTTGTGTTGCAGGAAGGCTGATGTTCAATTCCAAAGCAGTGCGTAATGTTTTATGTTTAAATTCAATGGGAAACATTGCTTCTTTTCCATACATAAGTTCAAATGGGGTGAATCTAGTTGTTGTCTTCCATGTAGTTCAGTAAGCCCAAACAACTTCAGTTAATCTGTTGCTCCAATCCCTCCTATAGATTTGCACTGTCTTGGTCAGAATGGCCTCAATTTCTCTATTGGTGACTTCTGCTTTCCCATTTGCCTGAGGGTGATAAGGGCTGGATTTCCTCTGCCTTATGTTGTATTCTTTCATAAGTTTAGTGATCAAATTTGATGTGAACTGGGCTCCTTGATCTATTACAAGTTCCCTGGGAACTCCATAGCATGTGAATATTTCTTCATATGAGAATTTAGCTACTTTCTCATCTCTTGCATTTTTCATTGCCCTGACTTCCACCCATTTTGTTAAATAATCTATACATACTAAGATGTAGGATTTACCATTTGATGGTGGTTCAATTGGCCCTATGAAGTCCATACCCCACTTGTCAAAGGGTGTTACAACAACCTGTGGATTGAGTGGCATTTCATCTGATCTTTTTGGCCAGCCCATTCTTTGGCATTTGTCACACTTGGTGGTATAAGTTGTTGCATCCTTGTGTAATGTTGGCTATTAATATCCAGTTGTAAGTATCTTTAATGATGTTCTTTTTCCTGCAAAATGGCCTCCACATGGGTCATCATGGCATGCATGTAGTATGTCATATATTTCATCTTCCTTGACACATCTCCTCATGATTTGATCTGGTCTAGTATATAAGAGATTATTATCTATCCATGAATAATGAAAACTTTTCTCTACAAGCTTCTTCTTGTCTTTTTGGGATAAGTGTGGTGGCATTTTATTTGTAGCAAGATAGTTTGCTATATCTGCATACCTTGGTGTATGGATTGCTATATGGAACAAATGCTCATCTAGAAATATATCTTCAATTGGAGTTGGATCTTCATCAGTAAGTTGAAGTCTTGACAAATAGTCAACAACTAAATTGGCTTTTCCTGGCTTATCAACAATGGTAATATCAAACTCCTGCAATAACAATAGCCATCTTGCCAATCTACCAGTTATAGCTAGTTTATTCATCAAGTACTTTATGGCTAAGTGGTTAGTATGAATAAAAATAGGATAGCTAGTTACATAGTGTTTGAATTTTTTCAATACATAAACTATAGCTAAAAGTTTCTTCTCAGTTACTCTATAGTTTAGTTTAGGGCCATGGAGACTTTTACTAATATAATAGATTGCATTTTCAAGGTTAGCAGGCTTTTTTCCTAATACAACACCTACAACATAGTCTGATGCATCAGTATGGATATGAAATGGAATAGACCAATCTAGTCCCTTAAGAACTGGTGTTGTGGTGAGGAGTTTCTTAAGTTACAGGAAGGATTCATTACATGCTAGTGTCCAAATGAATTTAGCTTCTTTAGTCAGCAGTGTATACAAAGGACTAGCTATTTGATTGAAATTTTGAATGAAACACCTATAATAGCCAGCATGACCTAAAAAAGATCTTACATCCTTTAGTTTAGTAGGTATGGGCAATGTTAGGATTACCTCTATCTTGGTTGGGTCCACTTGTATCCCTGTGGCTGATATAAAATGACCAAGCACTACCCCTTCTTGCATAAGCATGAAACATTTCTCACTATTAAGTGATAGATTATGTTCTTTACATCGGACAAGAACCTTTTCAAGATTCTTCAAAGCCTCCTCAAAGGTCACTCCAAATGCTGTAAAATCATCCATATATATTTCCATATAGTCATGTGATATGTCAGCAAAAATACTTATTGTACTGCTCTTTGAAATGTTGTTGGAGCATTACATAGGCCAAATGGCAACACAGAGTATGCAAAAGTACCCCATGGGCATGTAAATGTAGTCTTATCTTGATCCTTTGGAGCTATACTTATCTGATTATAACCATTGTATCCATCAAGAAAAGAAAAATATTTCTTACCAGCCAGAGTATCCAAAACTTGATCAATAAATGGTAAAGGAAAATGATCTTTCTTGGTTTCCTTATTCAATTCTTTGTAATCTACACAAATCCACCATTTCCCTCCCTTTTTAGGTACTATAACCAGAGGTGAGACCCATCCACTATCAGATATAGGGTATATGAAACCAGCATTAAGCAATTTTTGTAATTCAGTTTTAACTATTTCTCTAAGTGCTGGATTAATCCACCTCTAGGGTTGACGGAGTGGCAGGCACCCTTCATTGATATATATTATATGAGTGCATAATGTGGGGCTTAATCCTTTCATATCTCCATAGTCCCATGCAAAATCCTTTTCATATTTTTGAAGAAGCTCTGTTAACTGTTTCAGCTATTTGGAAGGTAGTTTATTATTGACATGGAGATTATGACCTTTGGACAACTCAACAGTAGTTGTGAGATTAACCATAGTAGCTTCGGAGATGGGACTTGTATCTAGTTCACATGGTAAAAGCTGATGGATAATGTCTGGCTCCTTAGACAGAAAACAATTCTCAATATATTCCTCATATGTAGTTAGTTCCAACACAAAGTTTTCAGATACATCCTTTTCTATTACACAAGTATTATTAAGAATACTCTGAATTACTAAATCCTCCTCCTGTAAATTTAGAAAAGACTGTCTATGTAACATCATAAGCTGTACTAAAGAGTTTAACTCTTCCTCTCCATCCCCTAAATCTGGCCATACAGGTGTGCTTAAATTTGGTTGGGGTTGTGCTAGAGGATACAAGATAAATTTATTTATTTCCTGTCCATCCAATATGGTCATGTTTCCTGACCTACAAATTATATTTGCATCAGCTGTAGCCAACCATGGTTGTCCTAAAATGATAGGGTAACCAACTAAGTTGACTTTTGGAGATAGAATCATAAAATCTGTAAGGTACTCTAGAGAATCTAGGGCTACAACTATGTCTTCTATCATTCCATCAGGAGTGATAGTAGAACTATCAACAAGTTGCAAAATTGTTGGGGTAGCCCGTAATCCCTCTATGTTCATCTTTTTCATAGTATCCTTGGTCATTACATTTATAGCAGTACCAAGATCAATCAATGCATTTTTAACTGACTGACCATTTATAATCACATTCACAACTGGACTTCCTGGATCAGAATATTTAGGAATAACCAATTTTTCTAACATAATGTCAACCAATTTTCCTATAACATGGACTATGGTTGGGAACTTTTTCTTCCTCCCAAGTTTTTTAAGATAGGCTTCTCTGATAGCTTTTCCATAAATAGGAACATCTTTAATAGCTTGGAACAAAGGAATCTGGACATGCATGTTCTTTAGTTGGTCAATGATGTCAAAGGATTGTTCCTTTGTTTGTGTAGGTTTACTTTGTATAAGCTTTTGTGGAAAAGGAAGTTCAACTGCAGTTTGAGTTTGAACTGAACTAGTTACATTGGTTGGGTCAACCTCTTATGGCAGAGAAGTTGCTGGTGTTGATGCTATAGGAGGATTTGGTATTTCAATTATAAGAGGTGGTTCAGGTGCTGGTAAGGTTGTACCAGATCTCAAATGTATATCTACAAAATTTAGAGCATAAGCAAGATACTGCTGACCATCAATAGCATACATTGGTTGTTGGTTATTTGGATTTGGCAGAGGTTGTGTAGGCAACTAAGTCTATTTTTGAGGTCTAGAAATTGCAAGAGGTGGCATTAGTGTAGGTGTATTTGCTAGAGGTGGTAAAGGTGGGTATCCAGTGTTGTTAGACCATTGCTGAGTTCCTCTCCATTGGTTTGTAGACTACCAATTCCCTTGGGGTGGTTTCCATTGGTTTGGGAACTATGGCCATTGGAGTTTTTGTGGAGGATACCATTGAATTTGTGGATTATTTTTCCAAGCATTGTTCCAATTAGGTTGATTATATTGTGGAGGACCTTGGACACTATGGTTTTGCCATTGATTACTATATGGATTTGAATTTTGTAAAGGGTCTTGAGGCATACCTTGATGTGGGGCCCATGGCCAATGTTGAGCAACAAAGAATACTTTCTCATCTTCTCCTTCTATGTTTAGGTACTTAGTTGGAAGATGCTATTTTTCTACATTAGTGACCAATTTGCAATGACAATCTTTCTTCTATTTTTGGCAGTGTGGACAGTACTCAGCTAAATGCTCCTCAGCTTCTGCATGTTTCTTCTTAGTAGCCATTATATCCAAATGTGTGGCGACATCATTGATGATGTCTTGCTTGAAATCAAATAAAAAATTTGAAATTTCCATCTTTGAAATACCAGAGCCACTTCCCTTGGCTATTGTTGAGCGAAATCCCCTTCCTTTCTTTATTGCTAACCTAGAGTAGTTCTGGCAAATCTTCTGAAGGTCATCCCATGAAGATTGGGATATATCTCCTCTTGCCATCAAATCCAATGCTTCAAGATAGTTCTCATTTACTCCTCTGAGAAAAATAAGCTTTTGGGACTCCTCCTACAGGGTGTGTTGTGGGTTCTTTTGTAAGTTGAACAGGAAGCAAGATATATAGTCTTCTAATGTTTCATCTTCCTGTTGTGACATTCTAAAAATGTCATCACCTTTTGAATCATTTCCTCTGAAATATTCCTTATACTTGTTAAGAAACAGGCGTCTCATATCATCCCAATTTGCTACTGCATTTTCCCCCAAGCCCATAAATGATTTTAAAGCTAACTCTTTTAGTGTGGCTGGGAATAATTTTAGCTTGTGACTATCATTATTATAGTCAAAGCTCCAACACAAGATATCAAATTTGAATAGAAAAGTATCAAGATCCTCTGTGATGAGACCATAAAACTTTGGTAATGTTGATGTAGGTATATTTTTGAGATTGGGATTATTGACGAGACTTGGTATTGGAAATGGAAATGTGGGAGCTGCCATAGCTGGAGTTATGGGATATTGAAACTATGGCTGGAAATTGGTAATTGTTGGGGGATTCAGAATAGCAAGTAGTCCTAAAGTGGAGTTAGTATGGAAGCTAGCCAATATTTCCTCAAATGGAAAGAGGTCAAATGTTTTTTGGATGTCTTCTTCTACTAAAGATGATGATGTAGTAAACTCTAGGCTTGCATCTAGAAATGGCAGTTCAGGTTCTTCAAATTCTTCTTTTGGTTTCACAAGCTCCTTAGGAAGGAATCTACCATGGACATCTCTCCTTCTTCAATGCATGCAAGAAATTGGTGAGTTTTTAATCAAGCTCACAACTTTGTAGTTCCTAGCTAACAAACTAATCTGAAAATAAATGACTCGTGAAGGTTCCTAGCTTGACACCATCCCTGGCAGCGGTGCCAAAAATGTACAGTTTCACAATAGATAAAGATAATCACACCATTCTCTCTCCTTCAAAGATAGTATATCTATTCTAAATATTACCTATTCCATCATGAAATACACTTGAATTGTCAACCTAGGGATGTAGGACTTGAAATGGGTCAGCACAGTTTGTGCACTAAGTTCCTTTAGGAGTCATAACACCTATGCTACAGGAAAGTAAAATGCATTGGAAGAATTTATGCTGCTGCTACAAAATAGTAAACACACCTTGGCTAACAATAGATAATTGCAGGAAGCTTAAAAAATGAACCTAAACTAATTAACAACTCAGAATATCCACTATGTTCATTTTCTGCAAGTGTTGTAGGAACTTTCATAGTAATAATGTTGCAAGACTAATACAATAAATCTATCTAAAAATAGGAAACTACAAGAAATGAATCTATTCTACCTAAATCTATTCGACCTCCCAAGTGGGCCCCCTTGGTTGGTTTCAATTAACTATGAACACAACAAGTGCTTCAAAATCTTTCTTCCATTAAAATCCTTTTTGATTACATAGAAACTAAATAATTCATGAAGAACAGAAAGAGTAACTTTTGAATCTAAATCAGCATTATCTATTTTCTCCTTTTCTTACTAAGACAATCCAAATCCTTTATATAGAGGATTGGATGCTTATTAAAAACATACATAAAAAGTCTTGAACAAACATCGCCAGAAAAGAAGGTGGAATATCAACCATGACATAGTACATTTACTGCCAAGCAATATAATAATAACTTGGAAGAAATATAACAAGTTGTATCCCCTATATTCTCTGGAACTCCTTTGCAGGTGTGGATTATCCAACGGAACTGAACTACGCTTTCTTTTCCATGACCGGTCTTCATTATCTTCCTCCTTAAATGCAGTAATCACCACTCTTTGCATCACTCCTCATTCTCTTGAAAAGTTAGCAACATCTAGAACACACATGAAAGATAGTTCATTCCTACTTTTACTCAGATATTAGAACATAGCTTAAAATAGTTATATAAAATATTGCATTCTATGTATAATATTAAGAAAAATATGTCATACACACTACCAATAGGCTTAGTAGGTTCTAGCTATCTCTGGCATAAGTTCACAAGATATTTACAACAAGTGTTCAGGAATGTTTTGTCAAAGCACAAAGATTATGTCCAAATTATAAAAACTTATATCAAAATTAAGACATTAATATGCCTCATTAGCTATCAGGAGACTTACCTAGAATGGAGACAACATTCAGTGCTCTTAGTGTTCACACTACTTTGTCAAGAAGCATCAGTGCGAGTGGAGATTATGCTAGCAGTAGTAGATCTAGAAATGAAGAAGACAGAAATATTGAAGAAGGTATTGCCTTGCTTGTGAAAAGAGAACCAAATGGTAAGAAATTTTTTAAATATTGGACTTGTCAAGAATATGGTCATTTTGCATCTAAATGTCCTAAGAGAGTTAAGAAGTATAGAAACAACTTTAAGCCTAGAATATCTAAAGAATGTTACTATGCAAATGATGAAGAAATTGAAACTAGTTTGGAGAAAACTTTAAGTGAAAGTGATACTGAGCATGATGATATATGATTTGTATCAATTAAAGAAGAAAATCTTAAAACAAAAATTAAGGAAGAAAAAGCTTTAGTTTCTCAAGTAGAAAAGAAAGTTGATTGGATTATAGATAGTCATTTTTCACATCATATGACTGGAGACATGAAAAAGTTTATAAAGTTTAACAATTATGATGGAGGAGTTGTTAGAGTTGGAAACAATGCACTTTGTTTGATTAAAGGTATAGGATCTATAACTCTTGATGGAAAGACTAATAATGATGATGTTTACTTTTTGGATGGTTTGAAACCTAATCTTTTGAGTGTTTGACAACTAGTTGATAAGGGATATCAAGTTTGGTTTATAGAGAAAATTTGTGTGATAAAAGACAAGGATGGTAATTTGATTGGTACTAGATCTAGAACCAGAGGTAATGTATTTTAGTTGAATCCTACTAAGATGACATGTTTGATTACTAAGATTGATGAAAGTTGGTTATGGCACATAATATTTTTTTGTATAAACTTTGATAACATTGTGAAAGTGAGTACTACACTTTTAGTTAGATATTTACCTAAAATTATGAAGCATACGAACATGATTTGCAAGGAATGTGTGATGGCTAAATAGAAGAGAAGCTCATTTCCTAGCAAGAAGTTTACAATAGTAGAGAAGTTGGAGATTGTTCATACAGATTTGAGTGGCCCTACAGGGACTAGAGGATTCTATGGAGAAAGGTATTTTATTATTCTTGTTGATGATTTTACAAGAATGATGTGAATTGCATTTCTTAAAGAAAAATATGAAGCATTTGATAAGTTTAAGATCATTAAGAACAAAGTTGAGAATGAATCTAGAATGAAGATTAAATGTTTGAGGTCAGATAGAGGTGGAGAATTTACTTCAAAAGAATTTAACATTTTTTGTGAAGTAAATGGTATTAAGAGGCAGTTTTTAGCCCCTAGGACACCTAAACAAAATGGGGAGAAATAGATCAGTGGCTGAAGCAACAAGAGCTATGTTATTTGAGAATGACTTGGTGAAGATATTATGGAGAGAAGAAATGAACACAACAGTGTATACAATGAACAGAGTACAAATAAGAGTAGACATAGATAAGACATCCTATGAACTATGCTTTGGACATGCACCATCAGTTAAGTATTTTAGAATTTTTGGAAGAAAATGTTATATTAAGAGAGATGATGACATTGGAAAGTTTGATCCTAGAAGTGATGAAGGTATATTTCTTGGATATTCATTGAAGAGAAAATCTTATAGATATTACAATAAGAGAACTAAGACTATTGTTGAGAGCGCAAATATTAAAGTTGATGAAAATTTTAGAATTTAGGAAAGAATGCTTGATTATGAATTAGATGAAGGAACTCGGCCTAGACCTAATCTAGAGACTACTAAATTATTCTATGAAATTGAAAATGATTTGTTGAATGAAAGCCACAGTGAAGAAACCATTGAAGAACCTGTAGCAGAAAAAAGTACTAAGACAGTGACACCTAACATGAATCTATCAAGGAATCATCCCATTGAATAGATTATTGTAAGCATAGATAGAGGACTTCATACTCGAAATAAGGTACAAGAACAGTTGTGTTTGATTTCTCAAATTGAACCTAAATCTAATAGTGAAGCTTGTGAAGATGAACATTGGATTAAAGCCATGAAAGAAGAATTGGATCAGATTGAAAAGAATGAGACATGGGAATTGGTCCCTAGACCTAAAGATAAGAATGTTATAGGAACAAAATGGGTATTCAGAAATAAGATGAATGAACAAGGAGAAGTTTTAAGGAACAAAGCAAGATTGGTATGTAAAGGATACTCACAACAAGAAGGAATTGACTATGAAGAAAATTTTGTACTAGTAGCAAGAATTGAAGTAGTGAAGGAATTGACTATGAAGAAAATTTTGTACTAGTAGCAAGAATTGAAGTAGTAAGAATGTTTTTGGCATATGTAGCTTACAAAAAATTTAAAGTGTATCAGATGGATGTGAAGTCAGCATTTCTGAATGGAGAATTGGAAGAAGAAGTCTACATTGAGTAGTCTACAAGGAGACATGGTATGTAAACTGAAGAAAGCTTTATATGGATTGAAGCAAGCACCTAGAACTTGGTATGCGATATTGGATAAGTATTTGTTAAAGTTAGGATTTAAAAAAGGAATAGCTGATAGCAACCTATACATAAAGGAAATTGAAAATGGTTTGTTGGTTATTGTTATTTGTGTTGATGATATTATCTTTGGAGGAGAAGATGAAGCTAGTGATAAATTTGCAGATGAAATGAAGACTGAATTTGAAATGAGTATGATTGGTGAAATGAAATACTTTTTAAGATTGCAGATAACACAGAACAGTGATGGTATCTTTGTAAGTCAAAAAAAGTACTTGCATGACTTATTTCAAAGAGATTTGGAATGGATAACTATAAACTAGTTGGAACACCTATGGTAACTAGACACAAGTTATCTAGCATAGATGAGACTCCTACAGTGGAACATAAAAAGTATAGATCTATGATTGGAGGATTACAATATTTGACTCATACAAGACCTCATATATCACATTCAGTTGGAATTGTAGCAAGATTTCAAGCTTAACCCAGAGAATCACATTATGCAGTAGTAAATAGGATATTGAGATACTTAAGAGGCATAATTGAGTATGGATTGTGGTATGAAAAATTTGATGATTTTACCCTATGTGCATATACAAATGTTGATTGGGGAGGTAGTGTTGATGAAAATAAGAGCACCAGTGGTGGAGCATTTTTTCTTGGAGGAAGATTAGTTTCTTGGCTAAGCAAGAAGCATAATTGTATTTCACAGAGCACATCAGAAGCAAAATATGTTGCAGCAGCAAACAATTTTAAGAAAATAATTTGGATGTGTGTGTGAGTGATTACACCTTCATGAAATAACAAGATTTAAAGAGAATTTACACTATTCAAAGCAAACTAATCTAAATAATGCACAATTAATCTAAATATCTCATGGTTCTCTAAATTGAAGTGGTAAATGAGGCTCTCAGCTGCAAATCCTCACTAGTGACACTCTAATTATGAGAATTGAACTAAGAATGATATGCAAAATAGATCTAATTATCAAATTCTAGCTCTATTTGATAAGAAAATCTCTAAAATGATCAACAATTAAGCTAAAATATCAATGAAAATGCTAAGTGAGTGGTGTGGATGCAAATTGCAAGAGCTTTGCTGTAATTCAAAGATATGGAGTGGATGATTAATGCCTCAAAATGCCTTCTATTTATAAGATTTTCCCAAGGGTAGGGGGTAGAGTGAGATAACCATGGTTATGCTTGGGTAAGGTCAATTGGCTTTGCTTTGTCCCTAAATTGGGGGACAAACATTTAAATGGTTTCAAAAGGCTGGACCATTTCAACAAAAGTGAGTGATTTGTGTCCATTTTGTCTCCTTTTTCCTTTGTTGAGAGAATTTAGGATTTATTAATTAATTAAAGTAATTAAATTTAGCCATGAAGGGTAAGAGGTTCATTTTGATTTTTCATTTCAACAACTATGTCATTAATTGAATTTAATCAATTTCTTAGTGTTTTTCTCCTTTTCAAGCTCTATTTAATCATTTAATCATTTAATTGAATTTTCCTTTGATTTGAATTGCCTTTGTTCCATTTATCGATTTTTAGTGCTATTTTGATGACTTGATTGCACCTTTTGATTGAATTAAGCCTTTACCAATTTTCCATGTCTACAAATGCCCCTCTTTGAGTCGATGTGCGAAGAACATTGATTCAAAGATTCCCTTAGTATGATGATCTGATTCTGGTCCTGGTTCTGATATGCCTCTGATCGTTCTGATTGATGTACTTCCTGATGATGATGATGTGCCTCTGATGATGGTGCTGATATGGTTCTGATGCCTCTGATATGATATGGGTCCTGATATGATGATAGGTCCTGGGTTCACTGATAAAGGTCCTGGGTTGATTGATTGCTGATATGTTGATAGGTTTGATACGATGACAGATTTGAAATGATGACATATTTGATATGATGATATGATATGATTTGATACTGATATCTTGATATGATACTGCTATCTTGATATGATACTGCTATCTTGATATGATACTGCTATGATATGATATGATATGCCCCACTGATAAATGTTTTTGATGTGATGCCCATTTGATACTCTGATGCCCCCTCAGAAATAAAACATATTGAGTCCTTGATTTGAACAAGTTTGAGTAGTTGGAATATGTTTTGATTTCTGATACCGTTTGAAAGAAATAATCAAATTTGATTTATGCCCCGATTAATGAAAATGTCCTATGATAGGTTCAAAGTGCATTGTTTTAAGTGTTTATGAGGACCAATTTTACCTTAAATAGGGTAAAACCCCTCATTTTACTATTCATTTGCACCGTTCCTTCTTGAGATTTGAGCTCTGATTTTAGCCTTTTGGAGACGATGGTGGTCCCACATCGCGAGCATCGGTTTGAGAGAGCGCGCCGGTTCAGTCGGAGAGCGACCGATGGTCCTCCGGTATGTCATTCAAATTTTCCTCATATCTGTAAAGTCGCATTTATGACCTTATTTAATGCTTTTAAAAATTTTAATTCTACGTGCGTGAAAAGAAATGTCGCCTCCGTGCATTTTAATATCGCCTAAAAATTTTAAATGTCGCCTTTGATAAATCTTATGTCGCGTCCCTTAGGTATTTTCACGCATTTAGAAAATCTAGTGTCGCCTAAGGAAAATTTAATGTCGCGTAGGTTTTAAACATTTTTAATCAGGTGTCGCGTGATAATAAGATGTCGCCTACGGAAAATCTTATACCGCCTCCATGAAAATAAGTCACGCGGTGAAATAAAATTACGCGTTTGATCAAAGAAATGTCGCCTCTGGTAAAAGAAATGACGCCAGAAAGAAAAGTCGCGTGAGTAAAAAAAATTTGTTTATTTAAAACTTTTCTAAGACGTCTGATTGCTCGATTATGTCAACTTGATTGATATCGATCACGTCAATGAATTCAATCGAATGTTTAGTTAGGGTATTCCCTTTGTTTGACTTCAACAACGAATTAGAACATAGGTAACTATAATATCGAAGAATAAGATTAATCAATCTTCATTATGAATGATAGATCATGGATCTAAATGTCCATCCATTTTATGCCCAAATGCTTAGAGACATAAAACTAGGATCGTCCTTCCTCAACGCTTAGAGTTAGGATTGGTAAGTCTGATAGGTATATTTAAATTGATGACCATGATTGATTGTTTGATTTCCTGATAGTAAGTTACTCATGTGGTTCCCTTGTTTTGATTAAACAGGAGGATGTCCCTGTGCTGTACCTTCGAACTGTACCACACTGGGTGATGGAGCTGAGGACTCAGTTGACTGACGCCGAGAGGCGAGTGATTAGGCGCTACGGTTTACTGTGCATACTAGAGCTTCCTCGGTTCCAGATGAACCGAGGTTTGATTACGGCTGTCGCAGAGCGTTGGCACTCTGAGACAAACACATTTTGGCTACCACAGGGCGAGATGACTATTACACCGGAGGATGTTTATAGATTGCTACGGATCCCGACTCATGGAGAGATAGTATATTATGACGCAGTCTATGACGGGACATATTGTCGACGAGTATTCGGAGATCCATCTATTGGTGATGACTGTATCTTATGGCCTCAGTTTGCCTCATTTCCTGTTTTACCAGCCTTATTAGGTGCTATCATTGGTGCTGTCTTATTACCTGATCGGCGAGGTCGCGGATTTTCAGTGGGATGGGGCAGGATTATCGAGGATTTGCTACATCATCCTCGACGCTTTGACTGGGGATCTTGTGTGCTAGCATAGCTTTATCATGATCTGCATGAGGTGGTTTACAGGAGAGCAGCCTCATTATCTGCTGGGATTCATATTTTACAGTTGTGGATATGGGAGCACTTACCAGTCAGTCGTCCTATATCAGATCGAGATCGTCCTCTAGGATATCCTTTTGCATGGCAGTATACTGGTATGGTGACACAGCATCACTTGGGTCACTTGGAGTATTGGCGACGACAGATTGATGACATGGATGAGGTCTATTGGAGACCATATGTTGAGGTCGACGATTGGAGAGAGGATAGCTTGGAGTTACCCTATATGTTTGCTCCTCGATGGATGATCGGCAGGATTGACTCTGTTTTGGAGAGATTCTTGGCAGGGAGAGTACTACGACAGTTTGGGCGGATTCATCCTATGCCTCAGGGATCTGTAGTATATGCTCGTTCTAGTGCAGAGCGTGTTACTTGGGGTCACATGCCTTCATATGATGATGCTATAGAGCAGATATCATTACTGGGTTATATGGATTGGGACATGAGGTTACACATCAGAGATGCCGGCGTCACACAGGAGTATCTAGCTTGGTTGATGGAGCATCCGATGCCTCGCTTTACAGACCCTGCAGAGCCAGTACCTGGGCGAGATGATGGTGAGGATGTTGGTGGTGGGAGGAGACGCAGAGGTAGACCCCGAGGTAGGGCAGTGATTCGGCTCAGAGGACGAGCGAGAGATGCACAGGTACAGGCACCACCTCCTCCTCCTCGTCCTGTAGTAGCACAGAGACAGAGGTTAAATCGTCAGGATCATGTGAGGGCTGCTAGACAGGATCCAGGGACAGGACAGGATACGAGAGCAGGATTGCAGCAGACTACTGTGGATGATCAGGACACAGGTGCACAGCAGATGCCAGCAGCTTTTTCCCGTGATCGGGGAAAAGCTCCTATAGATACAGGTGATCCTCAGAGTACCTATGAGGTTGGAGAGAGCTCTAGTACTAGCCAGCTATGAGCAGATGTGGGAGCATTACGGACAGAGGTGTCACAGATGTCATCTATGATTCAGCAGTTGGTATCAGGTTTGGCTCCCTTGGTTCCTCTCCTTGTTGCTATGGTTGGTCAGACGCCTCCTCAGCAGCCTCCATCACAGCCTCCTCCACAGCCTCCTCCACAGCCTCCTCCCAGTGGTGACGAGAGATGAGCCATGAGTGCTCTTATTGATCATTTATGTACTGATACTGAGATACTTGATATTGTACCATAGTCTTGTGACCTTGGTGTCACCTTTCCAGTTGTATTTTGACACTTATTTGACATTGATGCCCCTATTGATGGGCGATTATAGAGTTGAGTTTTTATGACATCATTGTTATGAGTAGACGTGTGATATGAGAACATTTATGATCTTTCCTGCTTTTACTTGATGATATATGAGATTTCCTTTAGATGCTGCTATATGTGTTTATCTAATGCATTTGTTTTTTTGGATGACTATTGGTTATGGATGCAACGTATCTTATGTATGATATAGATAGATGGATGCATTTCTTCTTCATATATGGATGCAGTTTTGATATGTTATTTCTCATGTATGCAATCTGTATGCAAATGTAAATGATTATTTACTTCTTTTCTTTGATAATATCTATGTAATGATTAATGATATGGAATGAATGCAAAAAGTATAATCTCATTTATTTTTATTTTTGTAGAAAAGATGATGTTGAAATGATGTTGTCCTTGTTGATTTAACCCTGTTAATGATGTCATGTACCCCCTTTTTGATGCGAAAATAAAACCCTTGGGAAAAAAATGCACATGCAATTAATCTAATATGAGAATGCATTTAACCTTTTTTATGAATGCAGCTAAGTGTCACTAGCTTTTTAGCAAATAAATGCCTTGAGGATATATTTTCATCATTGAGCACTTGGGACCGGAAAGTCGACACAACCACCACTGCCCACTGACATGATGATATGAATATCGCTTTTTACTTTACTGCTCATATGGTAACCTCCGTTTTGCTTTCCCATCGGTCTCATCAATACGACTATCACTGATTTCCAAAAAAAATCATGAGAGTACGAATACCGATTTTGTCGGATTCTATGTTGCAAGTGGATTTTGTCATTTAGATATGAAGAATCTAAATATCCAAGGTATCCGGTTGCGTAAACAAACAAAGGTTAACTCATTATTTTATAAGATAATCCTCGATGATTCTTTGATGACCATGTCTTCAGATGAATTCTCATAAGGCAATGAATTTTCCTCCAAACAGTCACATCATAGTCAAGAAAAATATCATGTCTCCATCATTGCCAATCTAGTCGAAACATCCTTGATGAGCTAAAAAGACTTGATACAAATTGAATGAATGTAAGTAAACAGATTTTTAACCAACTTTTCAAAAGAATCTATCTAAGTGTTTTGCATTGTTTTCTGATTTTCAACAAAATATATTTCCAAGTGTTTGATCATGACATGATTTTTGATTTTTAATCCTGAATAATAAGTCAATTTAGGCTCATGGAATTTTGTTGTGGTAGTCAACTTTTTCGTTATCAATCAAAGGTTTACACAAATCTGATCTCTCTTCTGAAAAGGTTGATCTCTTTCTGCTTGTGACTGAATGTTGTTCATATGAATCCCTTTTGAGGTACCCACTTTCCAATCCATTTATGCTGCCCCCAAGTATTTGATGTATCAACTTTGACAACTTTAGGCAATGTAAAGGATGGTGCTACAAACTGTTATGATGACTATGTACAAATGACGGATGCAATGAAGGTTTAAACAAATGGGATGATGAGATGCATTATATACACATGTGACTAGGAAGGAAATGACTTAAGGGAACCAAAAGCGCTTGTTACCAAGTTTTCACTTTTGGATATTCTCTCTTTTTTTTTTGCTACCAAGGCGCCTATTTGCTAGGTTTTCACCAAGGCACTTTTTCTTTTTTTTTTTTTTTTTTTCATTTTTTCCTTTTTTCTTTTTTTTTTTTTTTTTCATTATCAACTTGGCGCCTATTTGCTAGGTTTTCACCAAGAGATAATTTTTCAAATGTTTTTGCTTTCTTCAGGCTCAATTTTCCACTGTTTTTGATCTTTCTTCTTTTCCAATGTTTTTGGATTTTCTATTTTCAAATGTTTTTGGTATTTTTCATTTTCAATTATGTACAATAATTATGATGCTCTCTCATCTGATACTCTTTATACTCTTTCATCTGTTTTAGGTGTAGAATCTTTTCAAATGAATGCTATTTATGGGTTCTTGTAATTCTTCACCATTACAATCTGATAATTTATATGTTCCAGTTCCAAAGGATGATGCTATAACAAATGGGCCTATCCAATTAGCTTCCCACTTTCCTTTCTTTTCCCTTTCAACTTGATTTTTGGGATTTTCTCTTAGTACCAAGTCTCCTACTTGAAAAGTTCTTGGTTTGATGTGTTTGTTGTAATTGTGGGCAATCCTGTTTTGATAACCTTTTAAATGCTCATAAGCTTGAGTCTGATGTTCCTCTAACAATTCCAATTGTTGTAGTCTAGCAATCCTATAATCCTCATCAGTGATCAATCCTCTTAATGAAACCCGTAGAGATGGAATTTCAACTTCTAATGGTAGAACTGCTTCAGTTCCATAGACTAAAGAGAATGGGGTGGCTCCTGTAGGTGTTCTGATACTAGTTCTGTAAGCCCATAGTGCGGGGTTTATTTGCACGTGCCAATCTCTTCCTGATTTGTTAACTGATCTTTTTAATATTTTGAGGATATTTTTGTTTGTTGCCTCAGCTTGTCCATTGCCTTGTGGATAATAAATGGATGATGAATGATGTGTAATGTGAAATGTCCTGCAAAGTTCATCAATATCCTGATTTTTGAATTGTTTCCCATTATCCGTGATAATGGCATGTGGAATACCATAGCGGCAAATTATGTGGTTCAAAATGAACATTGAAATTTGTTTGCCGGTTGCTGTTATTAATGGAACTGCTTCCACCCATTTGGTGAAGTATTCTGTTGCTGTGATGATATACTTGTGTCCGTTTGAAGACGGAGGATATATGATCCCAATCAAGTCAAAACCCCATTGATAAAAAGGCCATGGTGTAATGAATGGGTGTAATTCTTGAGCCGGTGCATGTATCATATTACTATGATATTGACATTTGCTGCATGTCTTCACAAATTGACAAGCATCCTTTTCTAATGTTGTCCAAAAGTACCCTAGACGAAGGATTTTCTTAGCTAGATTAAAACCGCTTGAGTGTGACCCGCAAATGCCTTCGTGGACCTCGCGTAAAGCTAACTTAGACTCTTCTTCCTCTAGACATCTAAGTAACGTCCCATCAAGACCCTTACGATACAATGTGTCTGAAAGGATTAGGTAACGGGCGGCTTGGCGTATGAAGTTATGTTTTTGGGCACGAGTTTGGTCTATGGGGAGTACTTGGTCTTTAAGGTAAGTATAGATGGGTCCATACCAAGGAGAGTCATGTCCATGTAAAAGAGCAACAATTTGGGTGTCAGGAAGGTTAAATGTCGGTTTTACCAACTCTTCCACCAAAAACTCATACTTCTCATGTTGATCTGGTTTTTGTAACAATGAAGCCAAGGTAGCCATGGCATCTGCTGCTCTATTCTTTTCTCTTGGAATCTGTTCAAATGTGATCAAAGCAAAGTACTTCTTCCATCCATCAATCAAGGCTTTATATTTCATCAATGTTATGTCCTTGGTATTGTATTCATTATTAACCTGATTGATTATGAGTTGGGAATCTCCATACACTTGTAATTCTGCAATACTCCATTCTAAAGCCATTTTGATGCCAATGACTAATGCCTCATATTCCGCTATATTATTGGTGCATGGAAATAAGAGTTTATAAGACTTTGGAATGGTGTATCCTTGAGGAGTAACCAATAATATACCTGCTCCAGAACCTCCTTGTGTGTAAGATCCATCAAAATATAACTTCCATGTCTTTGCTTCTATGTTGACAATTTCTGCATCTGGAAATTCAATTTGCATGGTTTGTGTAGACTCCATTGGGTTATCTGCTAAGTGATCTGCTATCACTTGTCCTTTAATTGCTCTTCTATCAACATATTCAATGTCAAATTCACTTAGGATCATGACCCATTTTGCTATTCTACCTGTTAAGGCAGTTTTACTTAGTAAGTATTTGAGAGGATCAATCTTGGCAATTAATTTGATCTTATGCATCAACATATAATGTCTTAGTTTTTGAGATGCAAAAACCACTGCTAGACATGCTCTTTCCATGAATGAATAATTGAGTTCATATTTTATCAAGGTTCTACTAAGATAGTAGATTGCCCTTTCTTTTCCTTGCTCATCTTCTTGTGCCAACAATATGCCTAGAGACCTTTCTGTGGCTGATATGTATAACAACAGTTCTTTACCTTTGATAGGTGACATAAGAATAGGTGGGTTTATCAAATAAGTCTTCAAAGTAGCAAAGGCCTTATCACATTCCTCATCCCACATAAATGTAGTGTCCTTGTGTAACAATCTTGTGAAGGAGTGACACTTTTCTGCTAATTGAGAGATAAATCTCCTTATTGATTGAATCTTTCCTTGGAGTGACCTCATTTGGCTAATATTTCTTGGAATCTCCATTTCTAGAATTGCTTGTACTTTTTCAGGATCAACTTCAATACCTTTTGCTGACACTATATAACCCAATAACTTGCCGGATTGGACACCAAAGGCACACTTCTTTGGGTTTAGTCTAACTTTGAATTGTTCTAACCGAATGAATATTTTTCTTAGGATTTGTAAATGCTCTTCTCTATTGTGGGATTTTGCTAGAATGTCATCCACATAATCTTCTAAAAAAGTATGCATCATGTCATGGAAAATAGTTGTCATGGCCCTTTGATATGTAGCTCCAGCATTTTTTAAACCGAAGGGCATAACATTCCAACAAAAGGTACCCCAAGGGCAAGTAAATGCTGTCTTTTCTTGGTCTTCGGGAGCAATCTTGATTTGGTTGTAGCCACTAAATCCATCCATTAATGAGTACATTGCGTGACCTGCTGTCAAATCCACTATGGTATCAATGCTTGGCAATGGAAAGTCATCTTTGGGACATGCAAGGTTTAAATCTCTGAAATCCGTACACACACGGATAGATTTATCATGTTTAGTAACTGGCACAATGTTAGAGATCCAATCAGCATATGCTATTGTTCTTATGAACCCCACCTTTAACAATTTTTCCAATTCTGCCTTGACTAGAAGAGCCACATGTGGGTGCATTTTCCTTAGTTTTTGCTTTACAGGTTTAACTCCGGGTCTAACATTCAGATGATGCATTATGAAATCAGGATCCAATCCAGGCATATCGGCATATGACCATGCAAAATTTACTTGTTGTTCTTGGAAGAATTTGATAAAGTCCTTTCTTTCCATAGATGTAAGTGATGCAGCCAAGTGTACAACCTTTGGCTCTAGTTCTGTGCCAATGTTAACTTTTTCTATTGGCTCTATAAGAATAGATGACCGTTCTTCTTCATGTTCAGGCAAAGTATCCAATCTCTCTTCTAATGGTGCCACAGTTGGGTTTTCACCAAAAGAAACGTCTTTTATTTTCATTGTTTTTGGTTCTAAGGGTGCCACAGTTGGGTTTTCACCAATAGAACTTTTCATTTTTTTATTTTTTTTTGTTTTTTCTTTTTTTTGACTAAGAGATTGGACCCTTGCTGTTGTCATCATGTCCGTATTGAGTTCGTTGGTGAAAGAGGGTTCAACCGCATTGAGGTATTGGTTTGTGGCTTGGTCATTTGGGAAGTAAAGTAAGTCATGTGGTTCAGTTTGATCCCAATCAATGAGGTCTGGATGTATCAAAATTAAGGAATTATTGGGTAAGGTATCATCAATAGGATTTATGGACATGACTTCGTTTGAGGGTTCATACATTGTATCGTTTAGGTCTATGATGTGTGCTTCCTCAAGATGATCCATGGAAGCAGGGTCAAAGTCCCCTTCGCTTGAATCCTCGTCGACCTCTACGGGAAACAATGTGGGAAAAGCCACAAGCGGGTTAAAACTAACGTTTGAATTTCCCTCCTCTGAAGGTGTCCAAAATGTTTCTATCCATGCTCCACTACTAGATGCTTGTTCTATATTAGGCCCTTGAATAGAAGATTCTTCATTAATTGGAGCATCTTGTTTTGAGATTTTTGCATAAGTATGTATAGCAATGACTTCTTTATCTTGACACGACTCATCTGATAAAGTATCCCATTCATAATCCCTAGAATCATCACTATCTCCTTCGGATTCTAATGCATTTATTTGAGGATGAAAATCATGCATTGGACTTGAACTTTCTCCCTTATGTTGAAAACCTACTCCGGCTTTTTCATGACTTTCCCTCCAAATAGGTTCAATAGGTTCTAATAATCCTCTATTTCTTTGGCCTAGGGGTCCTCTTCCTTTGTATCCCATCTTTTGCATAATATCAAATCCTTTCCCATATTGTTCTGTTTGTATATTAACATGCTGAATTCTTTCCATGGGAGTGTCTAGGGTACCATCCTCATCATGATAAAGCCATTGAAGGACATCATCCTCTTCCTTATCCCATGTTGCTTTGTTATCTTCCCTCACAAAATAAGAATTATATTTATGTGGAAGATGTTCTTTTGAGGGTTTTCCATGTGATTTAGGAGACATGGGCATGTCAAATAGAGAAACTGAATATTCTCCTACCCCTTTTGAACTAATCTTGCATTGTTTGTCAAATTTGTTCATCATCTCACTCATGTATTGGTAATGATCTGCTTTAGCTTGTTCTTTTTCCTCTTTAGTAGGTTTGTAAATCACTGTTTCCAATTTAGGTGTCACATATGGACTTTCCATCACATTTGGACCCTCGTAGCTCACTTTTTCCTTGCCCTTAGTTGATGTAGTTGAGCTAGCTTGAAGAGGATTTTGTGCATCTTCATTGGTGATTCTTGGAACAACTCCTTCACGATTATGTGGAATGTATAATTCATGCAAGGGTTTGAGTGCATTACAATATTGAAATGGATTTGAGTCTCCTCCAATTGTGATTTCTTCACCCATGTATGGGAACTTGATGCATTGGTGGTATGTGGAGGGGACAGCTTGCATCTCATGAATCCAAGGTCTTCCCAATAAAATGTTATAGGTTAATTTCATGTCCAACACTTGACATTTGGTTTCCTTCTTAACTGGTCCCACTTGGATGGGCAACACAATCATGCCTTTAGAAGCTCTTTCAGCCTCATCATAAGCTTTTATGGTGATTTTCTTTGTAGGGTCAATGCAAGACTCGGAGAAACCTAGGGATTTTACAAGACTCAATGTGCATATATTAAGGCCAGCCCCTCCATCAATAAGGGCTCTTTTGACTCTATGCCTTTCGATCAAAACCTCTATATGTAATGGCAAATTTTGAGGATGAGTTATAGACATGTCATCTTGATCTGAAAATGAAAGACAATGAGGAGCCACAAGATGTCCTACCATATTTTGAAACTTTTCTTCCCCTAAGGTAGTAGAAACATGTGTTTCTTCCAAAGCTTTTTCCAAAATCCCTTTATGATTTGGTGACAACTTCAATAACTCTAAGATTGAGATTTGTGCTGGAGTACGTTGCAATTGGTCTACCAAACTATAAGGTCTTGCTGTTGTAGGAGATTGTTTGACCACAATGTTGGATGATGGGATATTGGTGTTTTGAGGGACTATCCCTTGTAAAGTCATTCTAGAATTCTGCCCTCTTGTAATGACATTTGTTGCTTCCTTTTGAGGCTGTTTATTAATGATGATAGCATTAACAATATGATCATATGATGGCGCAAAGTTGAGATTATTGGCACTTTGTTTCTTGCCATTTGATGACTCACCTTTATCATGTTTGTAAAAAGGTTGTTTGAAGGCCGTATGATCTTCATTATTTTGGGGTCCATCAACAGTGATTATGTTATTATCTATCAAGTCTTGCACCACATTCTTTAATTGTAAACATTCATTTGTAGGGTGCCCCCGAATCCTATGATATTCACAATGATGCTTAGCATCCCACCAACCCGGCTTGTGGTCTGGTTCATAAGGTTTAATGGCGGGTAATGTAATAACATTGTTAGCTATGAGAGTCTTTAATGCAGTTTCAAGTGATTCTCCCAAGGGTGTAAAGTGTCTTGCAGGAGTGGGTTTCAAATACTTATCATACTTGCTGTTTTGATCCTTGTTTCCTTGATTATTCTTATTGACATTGTTGTTGTTGTTGGAAGGGGCATTATATGCTTGATTAGCATTATTCACTTGATTTGGTGTCTTTGTAAGGGCAAATGGAATCACCTTCAAGTTGCTGGATTCCACTACACCATCATTAACAATACTTTTGTTGTTATTCCTTGCCGCATAACGGCTATTGTTGTTGTACCAACTTTTATTTGGATTGTTGTTATTGTTGATATTGTTGTTGTTGGAGTTAGAGTTATTCTTATTTTCCTTGTGCAATTTCAACTCTCCACTCTTAATCAACACTTCTTCCGTTGTAATTCCGTTATCAATTAGATCTTGAAAGGTTTTGGGACATTGCATCCTTAGTCTATAATTCAGCTCGCTTCTCAAACCGTTAATAAAGATATCCATTTTTTCTTTTTCCTGTACACTTCTTGGATATCTAGCAAATGCAGTCCTCCATCTTTGCAAGAATGTGAGAAAGGCTTCTCCATCTTGTTGCTTCGTGTTACATAACGTTATCATGGTGACCTCATGTTTGATGTTATAAGAGTAATGAGTCACGAATTTAGATGCTAACTCTTCAAAGGATTTTATGCCGGATGGTAGTTTTGAAAACCAATCCATGGCTGTTCCTCCCAAGCTTCTTGGAAATAGTCTCATTAAATAGGTTGATTCATGCATGAATTCAAGACTTAATGCACAAAACCCCCGAAGATGGTCATGTGGGTCGGATGTTCCTTCATATCTCTCATATTTAGGAAATGTTACATTAATGGGAAAAGGCACCATGACCAAATTCTTATCAAATGGAAAAGGGCATAATGTTTCAATAGAGAAAGGCTTAGGAGCCCCATTTTGTTTCAAATTGTCAATTTCCATTTGTAATGCTTTGAATTGTTTCCTCATTGCTTCCATAGGGTCTTCTATTTCCTTGGGCTTTAATTGTTCTATGTCAAAATCTTTAGGTAGCTTTACCCCCGTTTGTATTAAGTCCATGAAGTGTTTTTCTTTATCCATAAGCATGGTCTTTTTCATTAGTTCTATGAAATAAGGACATTGTCTTGCCTCTAATGCTCTTTCAATCGTGGCTTCTTCTGCAGTTGGGGGTAAGTTTGTATTATGAGGAGGCAATAAGTTGTTGCCTTGTGAATTTGCCTCTTGAGAATTAGGGTCTCTTCCTCCATTATTAGAATTTCCTTGATTGTTGTTAAGATCCATACCTCCATTCATGTTGTTCCCTTGGTTGTTATTGGGATCTATGCCCCCATTCATGTTGTTCCCTTGGTTAGTGGGATCGATATTTCCTAGGGTACCACTAAACATGTTGTTAATGTCCTTTGCCTTAGTGGGATTTTCAGTCACTTGTGAAGTAATGAAAGTGTTCTTTGGAAATGGGAGCTCTTCTCCGTTGTAGGTCCCGTCTGTTTGTAATGCTTTCCTTATAGAAAATGACCTTGTAATAACAGGCATGAACAAACTTTTAAGGGTATGTTGACTTTCTTCTCTTGATAAGCTATTTTTGGAATAAGGTAAAAGTTTTTGATCAATTTTAAATGGTTTAAAATTTTAATGGTGTTTTGATCAATAACTTTGGAATATCTTGTTTGAAAATAAAAACAATCTCAACACACACATCAATTGGGTACCATATCCCTAGAATGCTCTAATGTGTATATTTTTGAACGTTTTCACAGGTTTAACACAAGAATAGCTTCCACACAATCTACCTAGCACATAATTGGTTCGTAAACATGGCTCTAATAGGTAGTTTTGCTATTTTACCGTTATGTAGTAAGTTTTCCGTTCAAAAGAGATCTTAGCTTTTCATCCCCCAACTATGTTAAGGGGCTTCCCACACGCACAAAAGCACGATTTTGCGCAATCCGTTAGGACTACTAGAGGAAGTTCGAAAGAGCTAAAATCCTTTTGTCGTGTACCCCATTAAGGATACCCGCGTTTCGTTTTATAGTGGGTCAGATTCTCGCGGTAAAAGCAAGTGTATCCCACTTTGGGCTGTCCCTCTCACCGGCCCTTCTAAGGCAATCTCGGGAGGCGAGCCCACTAAGTTTTAAACATATTCATTGAAAAGCATGAAAAATGGATTTGGTAGAGCAAGTTTGGGAATTTGATTCACTCAAAGAGTGAAGAGCATATCCCTATTGCTTTTCCCTTATCCCAAACACTCACAATCAAATTGGTTCTTTTTCAACCCCGTGACAAAGGGGTTCTTAGAATTGAAGTGTTTATTTTTTTCCTTTTTTTATGATTAAACTATGTTTTTGAACTTTGAAAATACCACAATTTAAGGGAAGTACAAGCTTGATGAGAAAAATACCTCAAACGATGCTAGCAAAGGCTAGGCGCATTTTTAAGTAGTAGATTTTTGTTTTCTCTCCAAATCCTTCTCTTACCTTGGCAAAATGTTCCCTCCACCAACAAGTTAGTCAGCACAATACAAACAAAGTGAGGGAAAACCAAAATCAAAGCTAAAAATGATGTAATTGATTATGCTTTTGATTCTTTTTTTTTTTTTTTACCAAGATACTTGCAAAATTCTTACAAATTTAAGGACTAAATTCCCAATTCAATGAAATATATTTTCGTTTGTAAGCATCTACAACAGCAATATATTTGGCATGCAATTCTACTTCTTTCTCTAAATTATTATTGAGAACAAAGGTAGAATGTACCCGGTTTTCTTTCCTTATCCTCTTAGAGATCAATTTCTCCTCTAAGTTGTATCTTCTCTCTGGTTTTTGCACTTTCTTATGACAGACCATGCTCCTGATACAAAAAAAATGACAGTAAAGTTAGCATACAGTCCTTATTTTGACAAAATAGTGAAAATACTGCCAGGCGACATTGTCCAGACTACAGGCGAGATTAAATTTAATAAAGGCGTGACTACTTTAACCGCGAGCGTCACCAAAAGGGGCTCAAGCGAGATTAAAATAGACAAGTGCGATATTAAATTTAACAAACGCGTGAAATCTTTCTTACAGGCGACAACAGCAATTACACTAACAGAAAATAGATGCTATACCAGGCGACATTTCTTTTACCAAAGGCGATATCTAATTTAACAAAGACGTAATCAATTTAACCGCGAGCGTCACCAAAAGGGGCTCAAGCGAGATTAAAATGATTACGTGCGATATCAAATTAAATGAACACGCAAACTCTTTATCCAAAAGCGACAAAGTAATTCAGTTAAGCGACATCTTATTAAATGAAAGCGACATTTCAAATTATAGAAGCGACAAATAAAAAGCAAAGTGCAGGAAACTCCCTTTACACCAGGCGTGAACTAATTCATCGACCGCGGCTTTTAATTCGTTGTAGGCGACATTGAAATAGCCAAAGGCATCATATCTTTGTGCAGAAGGCGATAATCTGATGTCCGCAGGTGTGATTTCTTTATCCAGAAGCGTGACTCTGCTTGTAAGAAGCGTGAGCGTTCAAACTCCAGGCGACATCTAAATTTCCGCGAGCGACATCTCTTTACTGTAGGCGTGATTTCTTTACTGATAGGCGTGATTTCTTTCCTGTAACCTGCAAACAGTGAGCAAAATCATGCAATTCTAGCCTAAATTTGCAAATAACGTGAAAATTTTGATAAATTTGAGGCCTAGGGCCCCACGGTGGGCGCCATTTATGTGTGAGTGATTACACCTTCATGAAATAACAAGATTTAAAGAGAATTTACACTATTCAAAGCAAACTAATCTAAATAATGCACAATTAATCTAAATATCTCATGGTTCTCTAAATTGAAGTGGTAAATGAGGCTCTCAGCTGCAAATCCTCACTAGTGACACTCTAATTATGAGAATTGAACTAAGAATGATATGCAAAATAGATCTAATTATCAAATTCTAGCTCTATTTGATAAGAAAATCTCTAAAATGATCAACAATTAAGCTAAAATATCAATGAAAATGCTAAGTGAGTGGTGTGGATGCAAATTGCAAGAGCTTTGCTGCAATTCAAAGATATGGAGTGGATGATTAATGCCTCAAAATGCCTTCTATTTATAAGATTTTCCCAAGGGTAGGGGGTAGAGTGAGATAACCATGGTTATGCTTGGGTAAGGTCAATTGGCTTTGCTTTGTCCCTAAATTGGGGGACAAACATTTAAATGGTTTCAAAAGGCTGGACCATTTCAACAAAAGTGAGTGATTTGTGTCCATTTTGTCTCCTTTTTCCTTTGTTGAGAGAATTTAGGATTTATTAATTAATTAAAGTAATTAAATTTAGCCATGAAGGGTAAGAGTTTCATTTTGATTTTTCATTTCAACAACTATGTCATTAATTGAATTTAATCAATTTCTTAGTGTTTTTCTCCTTTTCAAGCTCTATTTAATCATTTAATCATTTAATTGAATTTTTCTTTGATTTGAATTGCCTTTGTTCCATTTATCGATTTTTAGTGCTATTTTGATGACTTGATTGCACCTTTTGATTGAATTAAGCCTTTGCCAATTTTCCATGTCTACAGGATGAAGCAAATGTTGAAGGATATTGGAATAAAATTTGTTGAGCATGTTGTTATACATTGTGATAACACTAGCACAGTTAGTATGTCTAAGAATTATGTGTTACATTCTAAGACAAAGAATATAGAGATAAAGCATCATGTAGTGATAGAGAAAGTGGTAGAGAAAGAAGTTAGACTTGAGTACATAAGCACAAAGGAGCAGATTGCAAATATATTTACAAAACATTTTCCTAAGGATACATTTGAGTATCTGAGAGGTATGCTTGGGGTTATGCCCCAGCCTACTTTTGAGAAGTGATGCAAATTGCTACATTCGTCTAGTGGTATATGAGCCTTATCTTTCTTTTGGACTAGATGTTGGTACTTCCTCTATGGGGGAGTATGTGTATCTAAGCTGAGTCATGAGGACTCTAGTGAATATATTTTCTGAATAGTGTCTTTTGACATTGAAGTTGTTGTTGACATAATGATGAAACATCTATCATTGATGTCAATGGGGGAGAAGTATACATGAAAAACCATCTACTGGAGAGAAGTGAATAGGAAAATGAAGCAAGATTTGATTGATGAAGAAGACTTGAAAGCATTTTTAGAGCAGTAGTGTTGTAGTGTTGGATTCATGGAACTTGGATGTTTTTTCATCTATGTTTCCATCAATGCCAATGAGGGAGATTTTTAGGAATGAATGCTAAATATATCCTATGGGGGAGTATTCACAGCCATTCTATAGCATTTTTTGTTGCTATCATCATTGTGATTGTCATTGATGTTAACATGATGATCTACTGGAGATTAGCAGAGAAGCAGACAATGTTTGAGTTAGCACACTTGCTATATTGAAGATGAAGCTATACAAATTTTAGGACTTACTCTATGATGTTCTATGAGATTTTTTTTAAGAGCATAGACATAAATTCATTTATTCATGACATTTATGACGAAATCAATGGAAGCAATATTTAGGCAGTGTTCCTGAGTAGCAGTTTCTAGAAATCAAATGATATCTCCTAATTGGGATAGAATATGACCATGTGAAATTATGAGGAAGTTGAAGAAATGAATTTAGTGACATGGATGTGAGTGTAAGATCTGAGGTCATATGAGTGAATAATTATCTTAATTGGAAGCCGACAGTTTTGTGTAATTTTGATGTAATGTGTGGAAAAATTTATTTTGTAATTTGTATGTCGACTCATTTGTAATTACTTGAGTGTGGTATAAAGGAAGAAATGTTTTCCTTGTTCTAATGAGTGTGTGTATGTAATTTAAGTGTGAATGAAGAAGTTTTGAAAGTGAAATTGTGGAAAGAGGATATGCAAAGTATAGAGATCTGGTACTGAGATCTGAAGAAGCAGTTGGTGCGGTTTGGCATAGTTAGGGAAGGAGTATTGAATTGTTGAGATAAGTAATCTCATGGTATTATTATATTGAGTAATACTAAGATTAGTTGGATAGTGAGTTCAGTGATCTTACCCTGAAGCTATTTGGGCAGTGGGTCCTTCTATCTTCCATAACTCCTAACAAAGTTAGAATCTTTTAGCAGGGATTTAAAGTCTCCTAACAGGGACTCATGTACTAAATGTATTTCATAAGAATCCTAAAAAATTCCATCCTCTCATAAGAAAATTTCATATTAGTGCATCTTTTGTGGCCATCATTCCCACTGGGGTTTACTCTTTGATCAAGAGGTTCCCTAGTCAACATATCTTGTGTCATTGTGGTATTGTGCACGTATATATTTCTATGGTTGTTGATTACATTTCTTACATGGTTAAAATCTATTAAGGTTGATAAAATTTGTATTTATCTAATAACTAATTGAACCCCCCCTCTCAGTTATCTTGGTGGACTTTACTTTCTAACATCACCTCCTTGATTCCCTCAACAAATATTAAATATTATATAGATGTCGGCCAAAATGGTTTACCTAAGTGTTTGTGCTATTACAAAAACATATGTCAAATCTAGCTTGCTCGACATATGAAGTCTCCATAACCATTCTTTTCAAATGGATATCTCCAAGTGTCAATCACTCATTTATTGGGATGATACACCTTTTATGCTTTATGTAGGTGCTTCATCAAATCTCCAACACTTTTTACAAACTTTACAGACTATAGTGGGTTGGTGACTAAGCTTTTAAAACACACACTCACCAAGTTGCAAGCATTCCTTATGAACCATCATAGATCTTTGTGACCTGGCAAACAAAGGAACTTCACTGACCATAGTGAGTTCTCTCTATCTATCGCTAAATTTTTTTATCACTACTTAGAAACTTCTACGAGCTAGTGGCCAAAGGCTTCCTTTTAGCATTTTCTACCAATCACGGCCTCACCAATAGTTAACCTTAACTACACAAAACCCTTGTGAGCTAGTGATCAAAGTAAACACTCTTTTAAACAACTGCCACACATCACCCTCTGCATGATCAAAAATATATGACTACACTTTACCTTCCCTTTAGACTAGAGACATATGACATCACTAGTGACATGTGACATCAAAGCGTAATCCCACAATCACTAACCTTTGATCAAATTATCATTCATGCATTATGCATGTCATTAGATCAACTTGATTTGACCATAAATTATCTCTTTCTTTATCCCCCAGTCACTGACATCAAGGTGGACACATATCATTTAGTTAGGATGCCACGATTAATAAAAATCTTGCATCTCTGGATAGCGGCAACATGCACACTGTTGGATTAATCTTGATTAAACCATTGTTTAATCTGTGTCCAAAGCTTTGAGCTCAGCCCCAACATTTTCCACAAGGCACTTTCTCATTAAATCACAAGGAAAACAACTAGGTCATGAATAGAAACTGTGAGCCAATGACAAACATCAAAACTTAACACTCACTAGGTTGCCAAGAATTTCACTAACCGCCAAACATTTATGTGATCTAGCAACTAAAGGAAAAAAATAACCACTATTGGGTCACTGTGGTTAGTGACAAAGTTCTAAAATAGTCTGTGACCTAGCAACAAAGGGTTTGAATCAGGTACTCATAGGGTCACAATGT
Source organism: Chamaecyparis obtusa (assembly GCA_027943335.1). Taxonomy (NCBI): domain Eukaryota; kingdom Viridiplantae; phylum Streptophyta; class Pinopsida; order Cupressales; family Cupressaceae; genus Chamaecyparis; species Chamaecyparis obtusa. The sequence continues at coordinate 478,172 of BSBK01003868.1, read as the reverse complement.
TTATCCTCTAAACTTCTAAACTACTAGCGAGCTAGCGATAAGTGGCAACTTAATTGCTCACCCACTCTCAGTGGTTAACATGAATTTAAGAAATGAGATAGAGAGCTTGTGAGTAACAGCTTATGGGAATTAGTGACTTATCAACTAAGTGAAAAATATAAACTTAATCAAAACCTAGACTTAGTCACTTTTCAAAAAGACACGCTTCAAGATTTAAAAAGCGGGAGGGATTTTCAAAGGCAAATGACTAATTTCAAGGTCAAAAATTCAAAAATAAGAACTGGGCCAAGACTCAAAAAACTTTGAATCAACATTGGCTTTGACTGAGGATGCTTCAATGCAAGTTCAAGACAAGAAACTAGGACTCTAGGACACAAACTACACACAACTAAAAGAAAACACACGCCTAAAATATATATAAATATATAGATCTATTGTGCATGGAAAAGAGTTTTAATTAAAGAAAGATTTTAGAAATTGTCCATGCACTAGAAATTCTTGTACCTCACTATACAAATTCTTAAAAAATTATGAATCCATACCATGTATCTGATGAACAATGTATAGCCCCAACCACAAGGATTCAAAATGTTTGTGCCTTCCCTTATCTTCAGCCCTAGCATTCCATTGTAGCACCATATCATCAAGCTAAAATTTTCTATTACTGGCTCTTTTATCAAATAAATACTTCATATTTTGATGAGCCTTCAAATTTCTCTTATGTTCTTCTCATCTAATTTCCTCCAGTTCCACAATCTGTACAATCCTTTCTTTCATAGCATCAGTTGTTTCCAGATCTTACTCACTGATAAATTTGTATATGGGCAGCAGATTGTTTGATGGAAACCTATCCTGAAGACCATATGATAATTCAAAAGGGGGACTTCTAGTAGACTTTTTTAGAGTGATTCTATCATCTCATAAAGCCAACTTCAATTTTGAATGTCATGCTCTTTTCTTACTCTCCAAGGTTTTCTTCAAAATCTACAAAATACTCTTATTGCTAGATTCTACCTATCCATTTCCCTGTGGGTGATAAGGAGAGGAATAAGACATTACAATTGCATTCTCATCACAAAAATGCTTGAATTCCTTAGACCTAAAGTACATGGAATTATCCATTACCAACTTAATAGGGACACCAAACCTAGTAAGTATGTTATCCATCAAAAAATTAATTACCACTTTGTTGGTTTCCTTCCTAGTAGGGATTTCTTCAATCCATTTTGTAAAATAATTTGTGGCAACCAAAATCCAACTGTGTCCACCAATATAATTTTCTAAAAATTCTCCAATGAATTCTATTCCCCACATAGCAAAGGGTGCCTCCACATTCGTTGGATTTAACAATAAAGCACCTGAATATTTCAATTTGCAAGAAATTTTTTGGCATGGTTCACATCTCTAAACAAATTTGAATGTGTCCTTTAATATAGAAGGCCACTAGTATGCATCCCTTAAAATATTATGAATGGTTATCCTAGCTGAATAATGTTCTCCACAAACTCTAGCATGCATCTCTTTCAAGACCTTTCCATCCTGCCATTCATCCAAGTACAAAAAAATCACACCATCTCAATTTTTCCAATATAAATCACCTTGCATCAATGTGTACTTCTGAGCTTTCATTCTAAGGGTTCTCTTTTGATTATCACTTAAATTATCAAGGCACTTGGCATTTTGATAAAATAAAAAATATCTGAATACTAAGGCTACATCTTAATACTAGTAACAAACTGACTTTGTATTTCAACATTATTAATGTAGACCAAATCCATATTTTCTTGTCATAATATTTTCTAATCCTTTTCCTCATATCAATTTTGTGATCTGGATTTCTAAATTGAACTCCTAAACCCAGTTGATCCACTTACATCTCTTACAAGTAACTTCTGACTCAGTTAAGATATCCTTGACAATTGCATAGGGGACATATGAAATCAAATTAGCACATACCAAATAAGGTCTTAATGCCTTGACTTATTTTACTAATGCATATGCCTATTTTTCCATCATCTCATAATTTAGTTCAACTCCTTGCAAGGATTTACTGAAAAAGCAATATGATGTTCTAACCCCGCTTGGTCCTTTTGCAACAACACCACTACAATTGTATGAAAAGATGCAAAGAAAAACAATGAAAAGGGTTTACTGTAATCAAGAGACCTAAGGATACGTGCTTCCTAAATTTCCTTCTTTATCTTTTCAAAATCATCTTGTGCTTCAACACCCCATTCAAACTTTTCACTCTTCTTGAAAAGTTTTATTATTGGCTTAACAATTTTTGCAAAGTTTGCAATGAATCATCTCACAAAATTGATCTTTCCTAAGAAAGACTGCATTCCTTTAATGTTATTTTGGGAAATGACCCTTTGGATTGCTTCCACTCTTTTTGGATCAATTCTAACCCTCTCTTTAGACATGATATGCCCCAAAAAATTCCCCTCTATTACTGCAAACTAACACTTTCTAGGATTCAATGATACACCATATTCCAAAGCCGTGTTAAAATCATTTCCAAGTGACCACAATGGTCCTATGCCTACTTGTAATATGTGGTCAAATCAGCTTGATAAATAACCATAAAGACATCAGCAAACTCTTTAAATGCTACATCCATGCCTCTCTAAAAAGTAGCTCCTGCATTCATAAGACCAAAAGGCATTTTGACATAAACATAAGTTCTCCACTATGTAGTGAAAGAAGTCTTAAATTGATCTAATTGTTTTAGTATTACCTGGTTACAACCTGAGAATCCATCCATCACTGATAACAGATCATAGTGAGTAACTTTATGTAACATTGCCTCCATATAAGGAAAGGAATATATATCCTTCAGATCCCACATTCTAATTTTTGAAATCAACACAAAGTCTTATATCACCATTTTTCTTCCTCACTGGGACTAAATTTGATACTCAAGTAGACTGTCTTATGGGCTAGATTATTCCTACATCCCTCATCTTCATCAATTCTTGCTGCATCTTGGGAGCTAATGATGGGTTGATTTGTCTCTTATTTTGTATAAATGGTTTGGTATCTAGTTTCAATGGGATTTCATGTTGGACCAAGTCTTCCCTATAGGATTTTAGAACTTCATATGACTAGGAAAAGACATGCTTATATCTTCTTAGCAATTTAATTAAATTGACTCTAACATGTGAGTCTAACTTGTTTCCAATGTATACTAACTATGGTGATGTATTTGATCCAAAATTTACTTCCTCTAAATCCTTAATCTTAGGATTAGACACTTTTGAGTATTCATCCTCATAATTTGACAATGATATTAACTCTATAAGTCCCTTAGGAATTTGGTTAGAGTTTAACTACACAACCTCATGTTTTCATAAATAGTATCCTTTCTATTAATGACCTCAACTAAAGCATTGCAATCAACCTGATGGCCTTGATAATGGTCTAGGCATTGGATAAAATTAAGTATATCTTGGTCATTTTCAAAAACTTGCCAGTTGTAAATGTTATCAGGTACAAATGGCCTACTCTTAACCTCCAAAATAGACAATCCATTTAAAGTCACATCATCATTTTTTAAGACCACATTGGCCAAGAAATTCACCATAATGTTCTTTGATATTTCAATCTACTTAATGTTAAAATCATCAAAAAACTTATTTTTATCCCATAAAGTATTCTTATACAACTTTAATCTATCATTCTTTACAACATACTGAGATCTGACCTATGCCACCACAAGTTCAGATTCTCCAAAAACCTTTACAAGCTTGATACCATGCCTAGTTGCAATATCTAAACCCAAAATACAAGCTTCATACTCGACAATATTGTTTGTGCATTGAAAAGATAACAAGAAAGAGTACTTAAAGGTATTACATGATGGAGAGATGAATAAAATGCCAGCTCCTAATCCTTCTTTTGAGCTAGCTCCATCAAAGTACATTTTCCACAAGACAAACTATTTTCACCTCAACTTCTCTAGTAATGGTTCAATATTTCTACATTGTGGGAGTATTTTCTCAACCCTAAAATTTTCCATGTCAATATCCACATAGAAGTTAATTATATTATCTTGCACCTTTTCAACCATCACTAGTGCTCTAGGTTCCCTATGCAACTTTACCTCCTTCCCATTTATTGGAATTGTTGCATAAGATAAATCCAACTATACATGGCCCCCAGCTGGTGCAACCCATTTTCATGACAATAACATACCATAATGTGGTTATGTATCCACAAAAACAACATCCATTTTGTATGTGGCCTCTAGGAATGTGGAAATATTAACCTCTATTCCCTTTAAAGTACCAATCATAGGGACTTCCCTGTTATCCATAGCATAGCATCTTCCGAAGGAAGTGTCAACTTCCAATCCAAATCCTTTTATTAATGCATAGGGCATGACATTAGTTGTTGCACAAGAATCAATCATGTAGTTCTTTGCCAATTTATTATTTATGAGAAAGGTCACATTAAAGGGATCAATCTGTGAGGGCTCTCTAGTAATTATGTTCCCCACATATATGATAGGGACATCTTGGTCAAAATGATTTTTCTTCTCTTTATTTTCTTTTCTATGATCAATTGGAACATGTGCAATCCCTATCAATAATGACCATGTTTCTTCCCTATGCTCTTTAATCTTTAACATTTCTATCAAAGGAACTAAAACTTTCATCTAAGTAAGAGCATGTTTCATATCAAAGACAGACAATTTTGACATAGGGGAAGTGAGTTTCTTACCTTTTTTTCCTATATCAAGTGCAACTTGTTTGTTAGCCCTTATTTATTTCTTCTCCCCATGAGTGGAAAAAGGCTCTTATTGTTTAGTATTTTCCTTCTTTTCTTTTCCTTTGTTGGGGGAGCTAGCATCATCCTTAGAGGCATTTTCATTGATAAATATTGATCTTGATTTTTTCTTAATCAGGCTCCACTCTTCTATTCCTTAGATTATAAGCATTCCTAGCTTGCTTGATAGTTGCCATAGTGAGAGATCTCTTCTCCTCATCACTAGGGAATTTGAAATGTGGATGTTTCTTTACACTACCTACTACATTTATGGTGTTGAACAACACATGATCATTCTCATCCTCAGAATCAGAGAGCACTTGCTACTGATGACCTTGATATTATTTTCTCCAGACAACCACATCTACTTCAGGTTCCTCATCATCAGAAGAAGACAATTGATGAGATCTTTCAATAGTGAACATGTTGACAACAAGATCTTCTTTTTCTAAACTCATTTATTCACTAGCATCTTCCATTTGTTCTTCTAATGCCTCAGAGACAACACATTGGAAAGAAGAATGAGGCATGTTGCAAGCAACACACCAAGGAGTATTCTCAACATTATGAGAATTGTTCCTTTTCAAAGGATCATGAGTCTTTTTATTCTTCTGATTTTCTTCATTCTCATGGATATGCCTACCATCCTTCCAATTTGTTTTATAAGGCATCTCATGCAAATTTGGAAATCTATGATTTCTTTGGTATTGATGCCTATTGTCATAGGACCCTCTATCATTTTTTTCAATCTTTGTAATAAGATCCTTTACCACATGCATTAGCTTATCAACTTTATCCTCTTGTTTGTTTGATATGTTGGCTTGTTCTTTTGTGTCCTTCCACAATCTGCCATCCTCTCTTTTTCCCATCTTTCTTGAGGCCTTTCTATTTATTTCAATATTTATAGCCATTTTAAACTCCTCCCTTAGGGTTCATGGATTTTTATCTATTAAGAGGTATGACATGTTCCCATCTAATCTATTGAAGTATGTTGTTAAACATACCTCCTCATTAAGTCTCAAGACCTGAAACAATTTATTCATGGCCTTTTGAAATCTATTGTTAAATTAAACCATATTCTCATTTGGAAACTTTTTTATGTTGTTAAAATCATTTAACATAAAGCTTGAGTTAACATTCTCTTCATACTGCTCCTTAAAACACCTAAAAAATTCATCCCATGATGCTATAGTATTTTTAAGCTATCCTCTATACCAGTCTCTAGCATCTTCATTAATAAATTGAACAAACAAATTCATTACTATATCCTCATGCTCAATCTCAAAGTCATTCATCTTATTAGTAAAAATTTTGAGGTTCTCTTCACAAGAAATAGCAATATTTCCACTAAATTCAGAGATCTTGTCTCTTACCTCATTTGGTATGGCATTAGGCTGACTAGGTATTCCATCAAAGAATAAAGGATGGTACCTATCCAAATGGATAGGTCTCCTTTGAAAATTTCCAGTAGATTGAGTGTCACTAGTTCCAACTACAGCTACTTGATTTGTCACATTTATAGCCATGCTATTGGCCATATCAGCAGCAAAGACTTGGGCTAGGCCAGAGGTTTGGATATTTTGGCCAGCAACATTCTCCATTACATTTTGCATTGGAACCATAACTTGGGGACCCTGACTAGGACCTTCTCCTTGTGATCCTAGTATCAGTCTAGTTGTAGTTTGTATTATTGGTCATTGCAATATTATTTGTAGAATGACCTAGGGAGGCTATTTTTCTTTTTATTTCAACAACCACAAATTATAATTATGCTTTCCCCAATTCTTTAGAAATGTCTTCTTTAGCCCTCCTTTCTTTCTCCAACTCTTGATCTAGTTGTGACATTCCACTAGGGAAACTAGCTTTAGGTCTTGGCTCCTCATGATGTCTAACAAAAAAAATTTGTTTTCCCTTTTCTTTGATAGTCACACTTGACTTTTTAGTGTTTTGTTACAACTTAGCTGGCCTTTGAACCTCCCAACTTTGTAACTATCTCAACACAGGACCTTCACCCTTGAATTCATCTCCCCTTAGCTGAGATTCATCTTGTTGTGACCTTTCTCTTAGTGCATTCATGTCACCAAAAAACTCCTTATTTAGGCCTTTGTATTTTTTACTTAAAGATTTATGACTAGCCTAATGTGGTGTAGTGACTCTCAATAGTCTTTCTCTCTTGAGCAACAAATCACAAATATCCTTCTCTCATTCCTTTTTTAAAAAATTTTCACTTCTATTATTTTTTCTCTTTCTCTTTTCCTCAAGGCCAAGACCTCCTCTTGAAGGACCTCAACATCATATTGTGTAGAGTCCAAACTTGCAACATCATCCAACTTAATAAAGTCTTCAAGACCTTGGTTACCCACTGGATAACATGGTTGATCCATTAAATTTGGGGATGCATCACTTGGATTTGACACACTACTACATGTATGACCTTGATTTCTCACTCTATTTGTATCAAGTCTCTTGTATTGGATATGAGTTATACCTTAACTTTGAGGCCTATCCTCAGGAGTATCAAACATATGATTTAGTAAAGGATGAGTGTCTGACTTAGAACTTATGGAAGATGATGAATATTTCTCAGGTACTGTGGTTAGATTATTGTTCTTAGGCATCCATGACACACCAGGACCTGAATTAGCCTGACTTGACCATTCCCTCCTATTATTCCTAGGAAGTTCCCTTTCCAAAACAACCTTGGGATGCTTCTTCAAATAAGATTGAGTATTATTTTGAGGCTTTATTTATGTCAATGTAGGGAGAGCCTATCATTGAATTTTGACACTAGTATAATAATGAATGCAATGTCGCCACCTTGAGAAAAACCATGGAAAAAAAAAACTTCTAAAGGGTTTTAGTTCCATGAAACACTAGATATCCTTAGACATATAATCAACTATATTTCATGTTATCAAGTTAATAATATGGAAAACTAGAGACTCTCAATAAGTCTCAATACTTTTATGCTCAGTTCCCCAGTGCAGTTGCCAATTTTGTTGGCCGACTTAGATGGGCTAACTTGACTGGATAATTTTAACAAGATTATAACATCTTCCCTAATAGAGTCACTAAATTTGTTGGAGCTATTTCCTACAGATCGAATATATTAACAAAACATGCCTATGACTCCCTATTCCCACTTCCAAATCTAATAGGAAAAAGATCTAACTTAATGAGGATGAGAAATCCCCGTTCACTTCGAGCTCCATAGATTCAAGCAGGTATACCTTTCTAATTTACCACCTTAGTAAATCACACAGTGGATTAGTATCCTCTTGACATAGATTTAAATATTACTTGAACAATAATTGTACATAAAATAATTTAGTTATTTTAATGTTTCAAACAAGTCTAGATTATGACTAGTGCTAAAATCCTTGGGCTAGAGTCTAAAAAATGTACATCCATATGAACACATTACTGGAAATGAATTTCAAACCCTCTTAAAAATTCCATGCCTTCCATAGAATTTTAAAAAATCAACACAAGAACATAAAATTTGTAAACCCTCCCTAAACCCTCAGAAACAAATTTTAGGATTTATATTTTCCTTGAAAATAATATGCAATTATATCTCAATCTACCTTGTAAATTGATGAATCTAAACTTCCTTGTATTCCTAATTCATAAAGATTAAAAAAAATAGTAGAAAAAGACAATCAAGTGCCAAAATGAGATTTAAAATGACATCTTCATTAACATATTCAGTTTCAATACAATCTTAGAACTCAAAACATTCAGAAAATAAAACATGTCCTAGATAAGAATTATATTGCCCCTTTCTTCTGAAAGCATCAGAATGTGGGAAGAAGGTCTTTTACAAGAATTACAACTTGCAATATATATATCTGGCCATCTTGGAATCCTGTTATGAGTCAAGAGGAAATAAGCTATGGATGGCTAGGATAGGACAAAAGTTGGTTACAAAAACATCACTTTCACAAAATGGCATGCCAAAATAACTACCTCTGATAATGCCTATAGTAACCTAGTATGTCAACATCATGGAGCCTTTGTATAGGAATGTTCAAGATGAAAAATGATTGTACTAGATGGCTTCAACTATTTTAAGATAATTTTCCTCCTTGTGCTCAATGCTCAGGTGCCATGTGTCCTTCACTCTTATGGATCTGATAGTGGGTCATAAAAAATTGGCTTTCTTTTCTACTTCTTCAAGATGGAATCCCACTTTACCACGTCTTCATCTGAAGGCCAATAAAATGATTTGATCCCATTCAACTACTTGACTATCTTATCCCACCTTGAGTTTTCCATATCTTTTGCATCTTCCATGTACTTTAAAAACCCTATTTCTACCTTAAACACGGCATCAAGTACATCATTGAAAACCACCATGTCGAGGGTGTAATCCATAGCTACAATGGACTATCTCTTTGGCATCTTGGCATCAAATTCCCCACTCCAAGTACTAATTATCTTTATACTCATGTCATCATTGAAAATGGATGGCACAAAAGGGTTGTAGTTAGAGGTGAACATGCCTAGTTTTATTTTTATTAAATTATCCTTACCTTTGAAGAATGATAGGGATTCATTGCTAGCATCAATCATCTCTTTGGTGATAGTGATGGTCTTAGGAAAATCAAGCCTATACTACTGCACTTCCTCCAATTTTTCAAATAGAGCCACTCTACCAGACCAAATAGTGAAAAGAGGCTCTAGAGTAGCCAATGCATCACATGCCATTACATCAGAGGACTAGAATTATGATTATGCAATCTTCACAACTATCTCAACTTCAAGAAATTTCACTAGGATGGTATACTATAGTAACTGTTACCCAAAATTTCCTATTCCATATAATTTTGGCCATAGGCTAGGCTCTATCCAGCAAATCTTCATGTTTCAAATCCTGTTGAGCACCTTGAGAAGTGTTCATGGTTCTATGAATTTTCCTCTAATCTCTACAATTTGTTAACTCTCTGGACTGATAGCCATTAAAATTTGAAAATATGACCGTTGGAGGCAAAAAACCCTATGGCCTATTCTATTTTGCCATTACTGTTTCCGGTCACTTAAGTCTTCATTTTGCATGTGTGCTTTTCCATGATTGGTTGGTCTCAAGATCTCTTAAGCCTTTCTATCTCCCGATCCCGTGACTACCTTTTATCTCTTAATCTCTTGATCAGATGGAATATTCTATTTTCATCTAGCAACTTGGCAATTTTTCCTTAGTCAAGAGGTCTCGTGATTAAACCCATGGTTAGAAAGTGATCATGATACTTGGAGTTGTATGTAGTCACATGATCTCTAGATATACCTTAGGTCAAGGTGAGATAGGTTAATGTCAGAATAGTTAGCGGTTGTTAGAGCTGATAGAGTAGTTGAAAGCAAATGAAAGAGTGACACATGTGAGTGGGGCCAGGGTTTTCATTGCTTGGAAAGTTAAGGTTCGGTTGAGATCAATGATTTTCATGATACCATAAGGAAAAGGTACTCAAAAGATAGTCTTCATGGCTATGCGACAACCATCAATCCTCTCTCCAGCTCAGCGCTCCTATCAGGTGGGTCCGCTATCAGTGATTTTTGAGGTGTCTACTTCTGATTAGTCAAAGGCCAGTGGTATGATGACAAGTGGTAGGGTAGGCCTAGGTTTGTAAGCTTCAGTCAGGTGATCACTCAATAAAAGGAGAATATTCTTTTCTATCTAGTGACTATGAGATTTCCTTCAGTCGAGCAATCGCCTAATGAAAAGGAATATGCCAAAGGTATTAAGGGACTCAGCAACCACCATCAGATAGAGATAGGATCAATGCTTCTTGTGTGATCCCTAGACAAATCCAGAGTTAGTGAAAAGGTCATGAGATTTAATGACTAAGGGAAAATGAAAACCTAATGTTAAATGCAGAGTTAAGGTTAAAGTCTAAGATGGTGCCCTGGTAAAGTAGAAAATACCTACGACCACATTTTAAAATTAGATCAGATTTGATTCTCGGCCCTAGATACAGATGTCACGCCTTCACTAACTGTTATCTTTTAAAGATTTAAAAAATTCAAATATCAGGTCTGAGCATTCATGGTGAACCCCACTTGCAAAGAAGTAGATGGATCGACCAACTTTCTAGAGATAGCTATGGTGATGGAATTATGTGTAGAGATAGTTATCTGATCACCAAGATATTTTCAAATGCATTTATGACAAAAATGATAGAATTAGGTTTTCCATTATTCTATGAAAATTTATGTAACCCTAATTGATTTTTTGCTCCTGCGTGCATGTAGTAAAGGAGATGTATATATTAGTTTTTGGAGCTTTTAGAGCTCAGAGTTTACAATTGTAAAAGAGAGTTTTCCTTTCTTAGGAGTTATCCATGGCATTCTTTCTACCCTCTAACTTCTACAGTCTATAATCTTTCATTAATGTTTAGATATTGCATAGGTATTTTGTGACATTCTTTCTGTCCCTATGCTTTCTTGTCTAAATTTTCTCTTATTGTATCAAGTATATGTATGTTTTTAGTGATATCTTAGGGTTCATGATCCCTCTTTCTTTCTGCAATTCATATGTATTTCTGTGGATGATTTGATTTGAATGACTTTGTGGGTATACTTGAACTCCCCGATAATCTGTCTCATTCCTATACCTAGTTGCAGAAGTGAATGTTTGTTTGTAGGTTGTAGATTGTGTCTAAATTCTTAGGAATTCTATTGTTTGTGAAATTTTCTCTTTCCTTGAATAGCCTCTTTCTATTGCAAACCCTTCTATGAAATATTGATGCAAACCTATTCAGTGAGTTGTGATCTCCTAGACCTAAGTTTGTACACTGATTTCAATCTCCATACTGTGACTCATACCATCTTTTTGGTGTATCACCTAGTAGGATAGTTTTCTTTCAGTCATTTCCCTTTCATGCATTCCTTCTATCCCTTTCCCCTCAAAGATTTATGATTTCTATCAAGAAGCAAATTAAGGTGATTATCCAAGAGGAACCAGCCTAGAACCTAGAGGTCTCATCTCAGTTAGCATAAGTTCCACAACCCAGAGATGATTCCCATGTTATACTAGGTTATCAAGACCAAGAGGGCTTGAACCAAGGGTGAAAACCTAGTGTATAAAAATTATGGCATGCTTGGTGAGGCTAAAAGAATTTCATCTTCAAAGATTATGCTATCTCTGATATATTGATTGCATAATATAGACCTTAGAGAGGTTAATATTCAAGTATATTTGGCGACTCCACTGGTGTAAGATTTAGGAGCACTATTCAAAGTTTATGAGAAAGATAGAGACAAGGAGCTCAAAGCCCACTGAATTTTTAGAGTTTCCCTTAAAAAGAAGGTACAAAGGTAGATCAACCCAAAGAACATCCCCTTCAAGAAGAGTATAGTCTACAACACCTGATACTTTAGAAAGGAGACCTTTTCCCTTTCATCTCAAAAGAAGAGGAAGATCTCTAACCAAGGATCTACATGAGGACTTAGATCCAGCATCAAATACAACTCACATAGTTGCTACTCAGCAATTTTTAGCTCCCACAATGGCTAGGCAGTTTTCCTTTGCACCCTTCAACCAAGGAAGTCCATTGAACTTTGTTGTACATCATGATGTGCCCCTGGTGGCACTAAAGAGTCTACTTGATTTCATAGGTGAAGGACAAACAACAGCTTTTGAACACATAAGAGATGTGACCACTATCTGTAGCATACATAATATAACTCAAGAAGATGTGGCCACTAAGTTATTAGCAGCCTCCCTCAAAGGTAAGGCTCTTGAATGGTTTATAACTCTAGCTATTGGTTCCATTAATTCATGGGATGGATTAGGGGATGCATTGAGTAAACAGTTTGAGGATAAATCAGACAACTTGTCTTTGGTTGAGCAGTTGACAACCATAAAAAGAGACCCTCAAGAACAAATGACACATTATAACAATAGATTCCTCAAGTCATGGAATAGAATTCCAGTCTCAGTAAGGCCATCAGTCAATCATGATTTCTTATACTTCTTGCAAATCTTGAATAATCAAATTTCTATCATGATCCATTCTATGGGTGGTACCTCTTTACCCCAAGCTTTTGACATAGCAGGCATGATAACAAGAAGGCCACCCATGCCCATCTTCCCTAACCTTTAGCCCACTACACCTTTACAAGTACCTCCTTTTACCCCTATTCCTACCATATTAGCACCTTAGGCTAGTGCTAGCAGTGAGGAGATGAAGACAAGTTTCTCTCAAGAACTACAAGAGATGAAGAATAGTTAGCAAAGTAGTCAGAAATAAATGACAAATCTATTGCATACTTTAACTAAGGAGGTGACAAACCTAAAGAGGCAAGGGAAAGGAATTAGACCACCCTTCCAACCACAAGGCCAAGGTTCTAATCAACAATATCAGAATCAAGGACAGCCTTATCAGCAAAATGGACCACCATACCAAGGAGGTTATCAAGGAGCTTACCAAAAGTAAACTTTTAATCAAAGACCATTCCAACCATACAACCATACACCTCTTAATTCTACAAATCCAATCAAAGATGTGGTTCCTAGTCAAAATAACTTGGCCTCAGACAATGAATGGTGCTTTCCTTGTAACCAATCTCACAATCAGGCTACATGTTCAAATGGGTGGATGATTCAAGCCCTAATGGTTCAAAATGTCTCATAGACTCAATTAGAGGCCTCTTCTAGTGGATCAATTCCTCAACAAGAATCACAAAATGATGAGACTACTCTTTTCAATTAGGAGCAGCTAGACTTTGATGGAGTCAATGGTGAATTTTCCATTGCTGCCAACATAAGATCAAAGAAAAGTGCTCAAGACATGGATTGAGTAGATTTTGGGATTAAAGCTACTACATCTGCAGAACCACTACAGAAATATACCCCTACCATATTAAAAAAGGCTCCTGTCATTACAAGAAAAGAAGGCCAACTTTCCAAAGAAGTGAAGCCTATCATAGTAAAAACACAAAAAAAGAGTACATACTATGACACCTTTTGGTTGTCCTTTTGATTTCAACTTGTAGGTTTACACTATGATTGACAACTTAATGTCACTGATTCTATCACCACTCCAAATTCTACAAGTAAAAGGGCCAATTAACAAGGATCAAGGAGATCCTCCTACACTTTGAACCAAGATGCTCAGGCGGGTGTACCCTTGATTCACTTCTTGAAAGGAATCACTACATGTTATACCAATATACCCCTTACTAACTGATTGAAAGATTTTATCATTTAAATATGTGTGTGTGATTGATGATGGACTACTTCTAGAGAATAGATCAGTGCCTTAACCCAAGGCATAGAGTCACTAAATAACCTATACCAACTGAAAATTCTAACTCAAACACACTTGAATTCAGGATAAGTACTTTGCCTATTATCCTTCTCACTCACATACCAGGACATCAAATTCTTATCAAGCCATTAACTCACTGAAATTACCTGAAAGACTTTAATCCTAACTTTGTTAATAACTCAAAGATAATTGCACAATACTCTTTGTTTAGCATATGCTAATTCAATTTGTGACATTAATATATATGAGCTCAGTATCAAAACAAGAAGACATACACCACTATGAGATTGGAACTCAACTATATTCTCATCAAAACTTGCAGAATCAATACATTATTCAGACAACAAAATGCAAAGGGAAACAAAACCCTAAATCCAAGTTCTCCTTGTTCAGTATAATACCATCAACAACCAGGGACCAAAAAGAAAGTTTTGGAACCCCTACCAAATCAAAAATCCTACAATATATACCCCCCTAGTCATCTTGAAATCCCAAAATAGGATACAACAAGCTACGGATGACTAGGGTTAGGGTTTCACCCACTAGACTAGCTAAAAATAGTCACAAATTTATTACAGGGGAAGAAACCCAGGCAACCAGGAGAAAATAGATCTCGGAGTGATCCTCAATCATGACAAATTCACTGAGAAGGTACTAAGAACCATGAAAGTGCCAAATTTGTCAACCTGTTTGGCCACCTGCAACACACCTCGAGCACAAAGAATATAGTACAGACCCCTACAAATGATCAAGGAGCACCCTGGACCACACTGCAATAGTCGGCAAAATCAATTCTACCAGATTTGGCCACTTAAATAATAAATTTTAGTCCTTTCTATCATGAAAAACCCTCTAAGAAATTTGAATTTGAATTACAATGGCTACCCCGACAAAGTTTAAAATGTGACCATCGATTCTATTCATTTCCTGGTAGATCAGGCGGCTTACATTTAATCTCACAATGGTAGCGAACCCTTTTGAAAAGTCTTCGACCCAATAAGCACACCACAGCCAATAAGAATCATGCACGTTAGCTCCGTGTAGCAGATAGGACCCACAAAGTATAAGCCTTTAAATCGAGCGGTTGTCGCATGATCGCATGGCCTAAAAAGATTCCATGCGATCATGCGATAACCATAGATCTTTCCAAACTGTCAGCCCCCTTTGAAAGATTTGGGCCCAATGACAAATCCATGTCAACCCTCATCCACCAATCAGAACACCACAAGTGCACACCACCTGTCAGAGGACCCACCCTCTTCAGCCACCTCAGAAAAAGCAAAATTGATAGCTGGTGTAAGATCTCATGGCTCTGACAAACTCCATGAGAACTTACGCCAACCATAGATCTTTTGCAGATGTTAGGACCCTCTAACAAGCTAAAAACTTAGGTCCCACTGACAACCACCAAGTCAAACATACACCAACCAATAAGAGACCATCAACTATACCTACATGGCAATGGACCCACAAAGAAAAATATTCCGCCTGGAAGATCAGACGGTTGGCGCATAATCTCAAGGGTTTAAAAGATTCTATGAGATCATGCACCCACCATAGATCTAGAATCTGTTGCCATTGACATGAATCCCAACCCCATGTTGCTGCATAGGATACTTCAATGAATCACAAACTGTCATGTTGCAATATTCGGCAAGTGAACATGCAACTTTTTCTTCATTTACAGATCATTCTGACAACCTTGCCACCTCATTGATTCCTTCGACTAATAGGGAAGCACCATTTTTTCTTATGTGGAAATGGACCCACCCACCTTGAAAGGCTATGTCATGAAAAGGAATCAACAGTTGGCATAAGTTCGCAAGCCTCTGACAAATCTTATAAGAACTTACACCCATTGTTAGATTGAGATGGTGTCAAAGTCAGGCCCAGGAAAATATTAAAGCTGAAACCGTAATAAAAATTAAGCACTGGGACTTAGGAAGAATTAAAACATTAGGACTTAGGAAATATTAAAGCCCACTAGGCGCTAGACTTAGGGAAAATTAAGCACGTGCAAATTTAGGAACTTTAAGTGGCCCGAAAAAGTAACAACAAATTAGAACAGGGCCAGGGCAAAACAAAGGGGTTTTCATGCAACAGCTAGATTTTTAAATTTTTGAACTAGGGACTGAGGCCAGAGACATGAAAAATGTTGTAGAGATAAAATGGAAACACCAGAAGCCATGAAATTTTTTCTAAGTGATAATAGTGGCTTTGTCTAGGGATGTATGCCTCCTGCAGGCATAGCAAGAATCTAGAATCACTGGTTAAAGCAGACCATCCCACTAGAAAAATTGACAATAGAGAGCAACAGGACCAAAACCCTATAGACCAGGACAAAATAGGACAGGGGCAAGAAACTTTACAAAATTTACAGAATGTACAGACCTAACTACTATTCATTGAAATAAAATACCTTCACCTGAAGTATTGCTTCAAGAATTGTCCATGAACTGGCAATTCCTGAACTTCACCATTCAACTCTTTGATCATATATGAATCTTGGCCCCATTTCTCATGAATTAGATATGGCCCTAGCCAGAGTGGATCAAATGTACCATGTTTTCCTTTATCCTCCAGTCTGGCATTCCAAATTAACACCAAATCTCCAAGCTCAAACGTCCTCTCAATAGTCTTCTTGTCATATAAATTTTTAACCTGCAACTACAACCTAGCATTTTTTGAAGCTGGTTCTCTTCTAATTTCATCCAGCCTAATGAGATCCTCAATTCTCAACTACATTTCATCATCTACATCATCATCATATAACTGAAAAAACTTATACATTTCTAATAAATTATTCTGAGGCATTCTTGCATGTATTCCATATACTAGATCAAATGGTGCACAACCAATTGCCTTCTTTATAGTCACCCTATCAGCCCATAGAGCTAATGGAAACTTTGAATTCCATGCCTTCTTATTCTTTTCAAGAATCCTCTTTAGGATTTTCATCAGGCTCTTATTAGATGATTATGCCTGTCCATTTCCTTGTGGATGATAAGGTGAGGAATTTGACATCTGGATTCCTAGACCTTTGCAGAATTCCTTGTACTCAGCAGACCTGAAGCACATTGCATTATCACTGACTATTCTCTTAGGGAAACCAAACCTTGTAACAATATTATTCAATAGAAAATCAATTACCACCTTACTAGTTACATTTCTTGTAGGGATAGCCTCTACCCACTTAGTAAAGTAATCAGTGGCAACTAGTATCCAGGAATGTCCCCCACTAGACTTGTTTGGTATCTCCCCTATGAAATCTATTCCCCACTATTGGAAAGGAGCTTGTACTTGTACTGGCCTTAATGGCATGTTACCTGAAAACTTAAGCTTACCAGAGAACTTTTGACAAGCATCACACCTCCTTACCAACTGTTCTGCATCCTTGAAGACTATGGGCCACCAGAAACCTGCTCTCAAGATCTTATGAGTAGTTGTTTTACCCATGTAATGCCCCCCACAAACTCCCTCATGCATTTCTTTTAACAACCTGTTAGCTTGATTCTCATCAACACATTTCAAAAATATGCAATCTAAATTCTTTCTATACAACTTACATACTTGATGGCCTATAATTTCATTGTCCTCTTCTTATTGTCATCCATGTCTACTGGACATTTCATATTTCTTAAGTAATAGATGATATCTTGATACTAGATACAATCATCCATATCACATGTGTAATCAACCTCAGCTTGATTTATTTGATTTGCATCAAGATTGGATTGTGCCATCAATTTTTCCAATCCTTGTCCTGTAACCAATTTAGTAATTTGGATATCAATGTTGAATTCTTGGATCCTATTGATCCATCTGCACCTTCTCCCAAACACCTCTTGTTGTGAGAAAATATCTTTGACAGCTGCACTTGGCACAAAGGCAATCACAATTGCTCCCATCAAATAACATCTAAAATCTTTTACAGCCTTGACCAATGCATATGCTTGTTTTTCATTGATGTCATATTTCAATTCAGCAGCCTGCAAAGATTTACTGAAAAATGCAATAGGCTGCTCATAACCTTCCTTATTTTTCTACAACAATACTGCAGCAATAGTGTGAAAAGATGCAAAAGAGAAGATATGCATTGGGATACTATAATCAGGTGCCTTAAGCATAAGTGCATCTTTAATAGCCTGCTTGATATTCTTGAAAGCTTCATCAGGCTCACCTTCCCATTTGATAGCAGATCCTTTCTTTAACATCTTGGATATAGGTCTAGTGACCTCAGCAAAGTTTGTTAGCAATCTTCTCTGGAAGTTTACCTGACCAAAGAAGGAATGAATTCCTTTAACATTCTTTGGTCTTTGAATCTTGTCAATGACTGCCACCCTTTTAGGATCAATTCTGACTCCTTGCTTCCCAGCTAAGTGGCCAAGCAACTTACCCTCAGTGACACCAAAAGAACATTTCCATGGGTTTAATGAAATGCCATATTCCAAAGCCCTCACAAATATTTTTTCTAAATGAGTACAATGGTCTTCTTCCTTCTTGGAATAGGTAGTTAAATCATCCTGATAAACAACAAGGAAATCATCAATAAAATCTGAAAAGGCAACATCCATTGCCCTCTAAAAAGTTGCACCAGCATTTGTGAGACCAAAAGGCATTCTCACATAGACATATGTCCCCCAAGGTGTTGTGAAAGCTATCTTGAATTGTTTTGATTCTTTTACAATCACCTGATTGTAACCAGAGAAACCATCCATCATAGACATCAATTTTGATCTAGTCACTCTCTGCAAGATAGCTTCCATATTGGGCAGATAATAGTTATCTTTTAATGAGTTGATGTTCAAATTTCTAAAATCTACACAAAGTCTGATGTCACCATTCTTTTTCCTGACAAGGACAAGATTTGACACCCAAGAAGAATGCCTAATAGGCTTGATAATTCTGGCATCTCTCAACTTCATCAATTCTTCTTACATCTTGGGTGCCAAAGTAGGATTAATAGGTCTTTGTTTTTGTCTGAAAGGTTTAGCCTCATCTTTCAAAGGAATAATATTTGAAACAAATTTTCTCTATAAACCTTTAGGTCATCATATTACCATGCAAAAACATACCTGAATTTTCTTAATAATTCAATCAAAGATTTCTTTACCTTTTGAGACATCTCTTTACCAATATAAACCTTCTTAGGTGTCTCTTGTGTTCCAAGATTTATCTCTTCCACTTCCATGTGATCTTCCTTTTTGCTATCCTTCTGAACTCTATCCTGGTTATCAAACATAGTTTCTAGAACAATAAGTCCCTTAGGAACCTTGTTAGTTCTAAGATAAATAACTTCATTGCCAAAGACAACCTCCTTTCCTTCTATAGCCTCAACCAAGGATGAAAAATCTAATTCCTGACCATGATACTGCTCTTCACAACTCATAAATTTCAAAATATCCTGGTCATCCTCAAAGACATGCCAATTCTCAACATTGTCTGATATACTAGGCCTAGTCTTAACTTCAAATTTTGAGAGACCAGCAAAAGTAATATCACTATGATTGATTTCTATATTGGCTAACAAATCAGCCATATTATTATTACTCCTATCCTTCCATTCAATATTGAAGGCATCAAAACATTCAATCAAATCTCACACAACATTCCTATACTATTTCAACCTCTTGTTCTTGGAAGCATACACTGACTTGACTTAAGACACCACCAATTTAGAATCTCCAATAACCCTTATGCATTTAATCCCATGCTTTTGTACAAATTTTAGTCCTAACAACAATGCTTCATATTCTGCTATATTATTGGTACAAAAGAAATTCAATGTGAAAGAAAACTTGTAGGTGTTCCCCTTAGGAGAAATGAGTAAAATACCTACTCCTGCTCCATCTTTGCAGCTAGCACCATCAAAGTACATCACCCACAAATCACCCTTCATAGACTTAGCATTCACCTCAATAGAGACAAGTGGCAATATAGATTCCTTTTCAAGTGGAGGGATTTCTGCCCTGAAAGCATTAATGTCAGTATCCACAAAGCATGTAGTTTCATTGTTAATATTCCTTTCAATCATGTGGCATACTCTTGGCTCTCGATCAATCTTGACAAACTGGTGATCAATCTTGAAAGTTTCATAGGACAAGTCACATTGTAAACTTCCACCCATGGTAGCACTCCATCTTCTAGATAATAGAATCCCATAATGAGGAGGGATGTCAACCACCAAAACACTCATGGTTAATTATTTCTCTGGATAGGCCACCAATCTATAGGGCATAGCATTTATAGTGCCAATGACTGGCACTTCTCTTTGATCCATTGCACAACATCTGCCTTGAACTGTATCAACTTTGAGACCTAACTTTTCCATAATTTTGAAAGGCATGATAGTATTTGAGGCACCAAAGTCAATCATGCAGTTTCTTAACTTCATTCCATTCACAAGAACACTCAAAAAGAATGGATCTATGTTCTCAAGGCTAGCATTGATAGAACTATCCAAATATATAGGTGGAATTTGAGAAACCATTCCCTGAGCTTCTACTCTTTTCAAAGCCTTAGCTTGAGACTCATTGCATGCAACATCATTGTTATGAACCTTATCTAACCATGCAATAGCTTTGTCCTTATGTTCAGGGATCCTCAACAGTTCTGAAAAAGGAATCTTAACTATGATCTAAGACAATACAGCCAACATATCAACAGGAGCAAAGGGAGGGATCTCAATCTGCACTGCTTTAGTGTCCTTTTGTTTATCTGATACATTAGGTGTATTGGCGACTTTCATCTTTTCATCTTTAGCCATTGTGTCAACTGGCTTCTCTATCTCATTAGAAATATTTTCAACTCCAACTCCCTTAGGTTCCCATTTCTTACCTTTGACATTCTTGAACTTGACCATATGATCATTTTTTAACTTTTTCTCACCTGGTTCTCCAGAGTTGGAATTCTTTATGAACATTCTTGCAGCTTTCCATCTTGCTACCATGCCTCTAGTTTTCACTTGAGCAATCATTTCTGTAGTAATTCTATCCATCTCTTCCCTTGAAGATCTTCTTAAATTCACTGGCTCGGAGGAAGAGTTCATGTTACATGTCTTTTCATCAATGTCATCATTATCAGAAAAAACCTCTTGATGGAAAAGTGCCTGATTGTGTCTTTTTGAGTATACATATGCTTCTTCACCAACATCAGAATCATCTTCATATTCCAAATATGAAGTTTCCATGTTGCACCCAATGTCATCATGATTTTCCTCCTGATCTAATTCTCCATTACTATTTTAATCTGCAGACATAGATTGTGCAACCACACAATGCTCTACAGAATGAGGGGATTGGCATGCAACACACCATGGTGTGTCCTCCATGACATTTATAGAGGACCTTTGTAAAGGATCAGGGACAACTCTATCATTATTATTTCTTGCAGCAAGGACAATAGGCTTGCCATCCTTCCATTGGGTGTTGTAGGGATAATTCTGCAATCTATTTTTCCTATTGAAATTATTGTTAAATTGAGGCTTTTCATTAGTAGGAACATTACTATTCCTATTAGCAGGTTCTTTCAAATCCTTCAATGCATTCAACACCTTGTCCAATTTATCTTCCTCTTTCTTCTTATTTCCAACATTTCTCTCATTATCCCTTTTATATCTTTTGTCTCCAAACAACTTTGGATCATCTCTTTTCCCACCTAATTTTCTTGATATTTTCATATTGTTTTCAATGTTGACAACAATCCTAAAAGCATCCCTCAGAGTTCTTAGTTCTTTGTCCCTCAAAAAGTATCCCATTTTTCCATCAAATGCATTGAAGGATGTGGTTAAACAAACATTGTCATCTAACCGCATAACTTGAAACAACTTATGCATGCCTTTCTGAAATCTCATATTAAATTCAGCTATAGATTCATTCTAATTTTTTCCTTATGGTATTGAATTCATTCAACATGAAACTAGCATTAGGCTTGTCACCATATTTTTCTTTGAAACATCTCTCAAAAGAATCCCAAGTGTCAATACATCTGTCAGGGAGTCTCTTAAACCAATCTCTAGCATCCTCCACCAAAGATTGAACAAATAATTTCATGACTACATCCTCATGCTCTACCTCATAATCATTAAGCATATCAACAAATAACCTAAGATGTTCCTCACAACTAATAGCATTGTTACCAGCAAACTTAGGTACCTTATCTCTTATATCATTTGGAAAAACATTTGGGTAGCCAGGTATTCCATCAAAGCTAATTTTCCTTATAGCTTTCTAATTGCATAGGTCTTCTTTGAAAACTTGAACTAGTGTTAACCCTAGGATCAACATTTACATTTACATTTCCATCTACTTGTGCATTTGACTGTTGTCTAGGATCAGCACATGTCCTAGCAGATGAAGAAGGATTTGAATTAGTAGTAGCATTACTAAGTGGAATAGTAGTAGTCATAGATGGCATACCTAGTTCATTCGCAGATGGGCCAAGAGTGTTTGCAGATGAAGACTTCAAGAACTAGATATTTCTTCTTTTTTCTGCAATGGAGGCTTCAATTTTAGCCTTCTCTAGTTCTCTTGCAAGGTCCTCATCTTCTTTTCTTCTTCTTTCTATCTCTGTGTCCTTATTTGAATTGGGTGGTGGGACCCTTGGTATTGTCAATGATTTTCTTGTTTGATGTCCCACCATCTTTTGCTTTCCTCTTTCACCAATGGCAACAACAGGCCTAGTGATCTCATGCCTATCTTTATCTTTAGGGAGGGAAGCATAACTTTGAACCTGTCTAACCTTGGGGCTCTCTTTATCAAATTCATGATCTTGCAGCAAGTGCTCCTGCTCACTTCTCAAAGCATCAAGATCACCAAAGACATCATGTTGCAAAATCTTAGGAGCAGAAGCAAGCATCTTGTTTCTCTCCTTCATTTCATTAATCTTTCTTAGAAGAGACTATCTTTCTATTAGAGCATTCACCTTTTTAGCTTCTCTCTCCTCTTGTAACCTCTTATGTATGGCATCCTACTCTGCCGATTATAACCTTAGTGCATTCAAATCATCTGGGTCTATCATAATATCATCAAAACCTGATGACACATCCATATCAATGATATTTTGATATGGGAAATGGACCTATCTTGGTCTCATGGGTTGCTTTATGAATATATCCTCATCAGGATCTAAATCTAGTCCAGAACCCCTTTCTCTAGCTTGTTCATCCTAACCTATAGGCAAGGAACCCTTGTCTTGAAATACAACCTCTGGGGTATCATAAAATTTATCTTCAGAGAGACCACCATCTGATCTAGAACTTTTGTCTTGTGAAGCTTCCTCACTTGAGGAAACATGTCATGCTCTACCTCTAGTATTTCTTTGTTCTCTCATGGGAGCACTCGTAGACACACCATTTCTTTTAATCCAACTCTTCTTCTCCTGTCTAGGAAATTGTTCTAGAGTAACCTCCAGATTTTTCTTCACAAGGGACCTAGTATTCCTTCTTTTTTCCATGATTTGCAATCTATAGCACTGGTTCTAACCTTTTGAGTTGCCACCCAGCAAAGTGGGAAATATTTTAACTAAGTACAACAGGAAAACAAGAGTCCACTTAATAACTTTTACCTCTAGACTCTCCCCAGCGGAATCGCCATTTTGTTGGTTGTCCTTTTGGTTTCAACTTGTAGGTTTACACTATGATTGTCAACTTAATCTCACTAACTCTATCACCACTCCAAAGTCTACAAGTAAAAGTGCCAATTAACAAGGATCAAGGAGATCCTCCTACACTTTGAGAAAAGATGCTCAGGCAGGTGTACCCTTGATTCACTTCTTGAAAGGAATCACTAAATGTTATACCAATATACCCCTTACTAACTGATTGAAATATTTTATCATTTAAATGTGTGTGTGATTGATGATGGACTACTTATAGAGAATAGATCAGTGCCTTAACCTAGGGCATAGAGTCGCTAAATAACCTATACCAACTAAAAATGCTAACTCAAACACACATGAATTCAGGATAAGTGCTTTGCCCATTATCCTTCTCACTCACATACCAAGACATCAAATTCTTATCAAGCCATGAACTCACTAAAATTACTTGAAAGACTTTAATCCTAACTTTGTTAAGAACTCAAAGATAATTTCACAATACTCTTTGTTTAGCATATGCTAATTCACTTTGCAACATTAACATATATGAGCTCAATATCAAAACAAGAAGACATACACCACTATGAGATTGGAACTCAACTATATTCTCATCAAAACTTGTAGAATCAATACATTATTCAGACAACAAAATGCAAAGGGAAACAAAACCCTAAATCTACGCTCTCCTTGTTCAGTATAATACCATCAACAACCAGGGACCAAAAAGAAAGTTTTGGAATCCCTACTAAATCAAAAATCCTGCAATATATACCCCCCTAGTCATTTTGAAATCCCAAAACAAGATGCAACAAGCTACAGATGACTAGGGTTAGGGTTTCACCCACCAGACCAACTAAAAATAGTCACAAATTTATTACAGGGGAAGAAACCCAGGAAACCAAGAGAAAACAGATCCCAGAGTGATCCTCAATCATGACAAATTCACTGAGAAGGTACTGAGAACCATAAAAATGAAAAATTTGTCAACCTGTTCGGCCACCTACAACACTCCTCGAGCACAAAGAATATAGTATAGACCCCTGCAAATGATCAAGGAACACCTTCGACCACACTGCAACAGTCAGAAAAACTAATTCTACCAGATTTGGCTGCTTAAACAATAAATTTTAGTGCTTTCTGTCATGGAAAACCCTCTAAGAAATTTGAATTTGAATTACAATAGCTACCCTGACAAAGTTTAAAATGTGACCGTCAATTCTATTCATTTCTCAGCAGATCAGGCAGCTTACATTTAATCTCACAATGGTAGTGAACCTTGTTGAAAAGTCTTTAGCCCAATCAGCACATCACAGCCAATAAGAATCATGCACGTTAGCTCCACGTCGTAGATAGGACCCACAAAGTATAAGCCTTTAAATTGAATAGTTGTCAAATGATCACATGGCCTAGGAAAAGATTCCATGTGATCATGCGACAGTCGTAGATCCTGCCACACTGTCAGCCCCCTTTGAAAGATTCAGGCCCATCAAAAAATCCATGTCAACCCTCATCCACCAATCAAAACACTACAAGTTAGCACCACCTGTTAGAAGACCCACCCTCGTCAGCTACCTAAGAAAAATCAAAATCAATGGTTGGCATAAGATCTCATGGCTCTGACAAACTCCATGAGAACTTACACCAACCATAGATCTTTTGCAGATGTCAGGACCCTCTGACAAGCTAGAAACTTAGGTCCCACTGACAACCACCAAGTCAAACATACACCAACCAATAAGAGACCACCAACTGTACCTACGTGGCAATGGACCCACAAAGAAAAATATTCCACATAGAAGACCGGACAGTTGGTGCATAATCTCAAGGGCTTAAAAGATTCTATGAGATCATGCACCTGCCGTAGATCTAGAATCTATTGCCAATGACGTGAAGCCCAACCCCACTCTGCTACATAGGATACTTTGATGAATCACAAACTGCTACATTGCAATATCGAGCAAGCGGACATGCAACTTTTTCTTCATTTACAGGTCATTCTGACAACCCTGCCACCTCATTGACTCCTTCGGCCAATAGGGAAGCGCCATTTGTGCTTATGTGGTAGTCGACCCACCCACCTTGAAAGGCTACATCATGAAAATGAATTAATGACTGGCGTAAGTTTGCAAGCCTCTGAAAAATCTTATAAGAACTTACACCTGCCATTAGATTGAGATGGTGTCAGAGCCGGGCCCAGGAAAATATTAAAGCCAAAACCATAGGAAAAATTAAGCGCTAGGATTTAGGAAGAATTAAAACATTAGGACTTAGGAAATATTAAAGCCCATCGAGTGCTAGACTTAGGGAAAATTAAGCACGTGCAAATTTAGGAACTTTAAGTGGCCCGAAAAAGTAACAACAAATTAGAATAGGGCCAGTGTAAAACAAAGGGTTTTTCATGCAACGACTAGATTTTTAAATTTTTGAACTAGGGCCTGAGCCCAGAGACATGAAAAATGTTGCAAAGACCAAAGGGAAAGACCAGAAGCCATGAAAATTTTTCTGAGTGATAACAACACCTTTCAACATTGTAGACAACATAAAGAAGGTGAATGTTACTATGTCTATGTGGGACTCTTTGGCTATTCCAGGACAACCTGAGATTTTGAAGAAAGCCATGACTGAAATCTCAGCTCCTCAGTCCAAAAATGATGCAAAAAAGCTAGTGTTGGTCAACACTGATCAAGGAAAGGAGGATCCAAGTATAAATTCCAAAGCAAATACCATTCAAGGTAGGAACTTAAAATCACCTCCCTTTTATGTATCTTTAATTATTGGAAAATCCTTAGTACATAACTATATGGTAGATAGTGGAGCTACTAGTACTATAATGCCCAAAAAGGTGGCTGACCAATTAGGACTTAAATATGAACCCTCCCAAAAAAGGGTTACACAACTTGACGGATCCTCAATCAATAAAATAGGTGTATCCAAGGATACTAGTCTAATCCTCCATGCAAGTCCTACCTTTTCCATCCTACTTGATATATATATCATAGACCTCCCTGCTTTATTTTCCATATGTCTGTCAAGGGAGTTTACAACCAAGATAGGAGGCTATCTTTCTTCTGACTGGTCTCACATGCTTTTCCACACAAGATATGGGACCGAGGTCACCATTAAATCTGAATCATTGGTGGCGCACCATATAGAACCATATGTGTCCAATATGATCAATGCAACTTGCCTTGCATTTGATAGCAATGACTTCCAAATTATTGAAGAAACAAACACTAAAATAGAAAATATCCTTGATGTTTTACTAGATGAACTAGAATCAGAAAAGATCTAGGAGAATGTTGTTTGGGATGGTGGTTTTGGAAGTTCTTTGATACAAGAAAGTGGATCCATAGAGCCGAACCTTATCAAAGAGGACACTGATTCAGAGGATTAGAGTAATCAAGTTTGGGAATTTTTTTTTGATGGAGCTAGAAGTAGACATGGTTTTGGTGGTGGTGCTATGCTAGTGTCCCCAAAAGGAGAAAGATACTATATATCTTTTATATTTAGTTTCTCCTACACTAGAAACACTACAGAGTATGAAAGCCTTATAAATGGACTGGACTGGGCTAGAAAAAGAGGGCTCAAAGCCCTAAAAGTTTACAATGACAGTGAGTTAGTAGTTAGCCAAGTGAGAGGGATAAGTACAACTAAAAATGGCACTATGAAAGCATACAAACATAGATTTTGGGATGCAATTGAAGACTTTTGTGCTTTCAATATTGTTTCCATCTATAGGAAGCTAAATCAAAATCCAGATAGGTTAGCTACTGTTGGATCTCAGTATGACATTCCTAATAGTATTTCAAAGGAAGAGACCCAACAACATATCAAAGTAATTTTCAGACCTTCTATCCCTAAAAATGATGTCAATTGGAAAGTGTTTGACAATGATGAGAAAATTCTGTAATTCTTGTTTGAAGAAGATGTTTTCTCGGAACATAATCAAGATAGATTATTGTAGAACTATGGTGACCAAGTGATATAACTTAGGTCTAATAAGATGCCTATAGGTCTTGTCACCTTAGAGACTATATTTAACAAAGATGATCAAGTTAAGAAGAACAAAGCTGGCTTGGTAGTTCAACAAGAACATTGTGTTGAATTAGAGTTGGAACCAGATAAAAGCTTACAATTTGGAAAAGTAAATACTGATTTAGAAAAGAAGGCTTACACCCAATTATTTAAAGAGTTCAGTGATGTATTTTCATTGAAATATGAAGACCTCAAAGGTTTTAATCCAGCCCTTTCTCAACACACTATTGAATTAGAGCCTAATGCCAAACCAGTAAGAAAAAAATAAAGGCCTGTTAATCCCAAGCTTGAGCCACTTATGCATAGAGAACTGCTCAAATTGATAGAAAGTGGTATCATCTACCCCATTAAACATACCAGTTGAGTTTCCAATCTTGTTCTTGTCAGGAAGAAGAATGGGGAGTTGAGGTTATGTGTTGACTTTAGGGATCTTAACATGGCCTCCTTAAAAGACTACCATACATTACCCTCTATGGAGAAAATCTTACAATGTGTCTCTAGGTCTGAGAGATTTTCATTATTGGATGGCTATTTAGGATATAATCAGATCCTAGTTAATGAAGAGGATCAATACAAGACTACATTCACAACCAAGTGGGGACCCATGGCATATCATAAAATGCCCTTCAATTTTTCAAATGTAGGTACTACATTTCAAAAGGCAATGGATATGGCCTTTAAAAGCCTCATGTACAAGTTTGTACTAGTCTACTTAGATGACATAACTGTCTATTCTAAACATGCAATAGATCATATCAAACATCTGAGAAAAATATTTGAGAGGTGTAGAGAATTTGGGATATCTCTCAATCCCAAGAAATGTGTGTTTGTAGTCCATGAGGGGAAATTGTTAGGATGTATAGTATCCAATAAAGGAATCATAGTAGACCCTGAAAGGATTGCAACTATCTTAGAGCTACCATTTCCACATCACAAGAAAAACCTTCAATCTTTCATAGGAAGGATAAATTTTGTTAGGCATTTCTTGCCTAATATTTTAGATTTATTGAAGCCTCTAACAGCCATGTTAAAGAAAAGTTTAGTCTTTAACTAGACTAAACAAGGGAAGGCCAACTTCCAGTCTATCAAAGAGGCCTTGACAGAAGCTCCTACTCTATTAAACCCAAATTTCAGTAAGGATTTTTTCCTTTATGCTTATGGTGGTCATGATGCTATTTCTGCAATGTTGACCCAAGAAAATTTAGATAGATTGGAGCAGCCTATTGCTTTCTTCAGCAAAGGTTTAGAAGAGTATGAACAAAGATACTCTTTTGTGGAAAAACATGTACTTGTTGTGGTAAAGAGTCTTAAAAATTTTAAATATTTATTGACCCATAGCAAGGTACACTTGAAAATTACTCATCCAAGTGTCAAATAATTTTTTCTTTCCAAGGACCTAAATGAGAAAAGAGCTGGCTAGGTTACCAAAGTAATGGAATATGACTTAATATCCAAACCACCAATCTACTTAGAGGAAGAGGTCTTTGTGACCATCTGATAGAGGATGAAGGTTCAAAGAAAGAAGAGCAAATGGATGCATCCCTAGTTGTGCATTCTATAGAAGAACAGGCCAAGGAAACAGGATGGTTGCCTAACATGATTCAATTTTTGAAGACAAGACAATGTCCTACAGACCTAAATTCAGAAAAAAGAAGATATTATAGATTACAATTTGTTCCCTTTGTGCTGATAGATGAAGTTCTTTTTAGAAAGGATCACAATGGTGTTCTTTTGAGATGTATTGATTCGAAAGAGGTAACAAATATCCTATTTGAATTTCATGATGGACCTTCTGGAGGTCACTTTTCTCCTAGGACTACTACTTTTAAAATCATAAGGGCTGGATAGTATTGGCCATCTATCTTTAAGGATAGTCATGATTATGTGAGAAAATGCATCAAATGTGCCATGTTTGTAGGAAAAGAAAGGCTTGTAGCTCTACCCCTTTAGCCAATCAAAACCAAACAACCTTTCATGAGATGGGACATAGACTTTATTGGCATGATTAATCCTCCATCTAGTGTAGGCCATAAGTGCATAATCACTATAGTAGATTATTTCACTAGATGGACAAAAGAAGTTGCATTAAAAGAATCAAATGAGAGTGTTGTCTTAAGCTTTTATGATGATATAGTCCACAAATTTGGCACTCCAGACTCCATAATATCAGATAATGCATTGGCATTCATAGGCCTTAAAGTCTTAGAATAGGTAATAAAAAATGGCATTTATCTGAATACAAGTTCAAATTATTACCCTTGGGGAAATGGTTTGGCATAATCAACCAACAAGAACTTGATTAGGATAATCAAGAAAATTCTGTAGGATAACCAAAGAGATTGGCATACTAAATTGAAATCTGCCTTATGGTTAGATAGGATAACCCCAAAGAAGATCATTGGGAATTCTCCTTATATGTTAGTATATGGAAAAGAGGCTAAGCTTTCCATTTCAATTGAATTGCCAGCTTTGGACTTGGCCACTCAATACGTCCTATTTGAAGAGGGAGATCCCTTGCAAATCAGATATGCTCAGCTGATGGAGTTAGAGGAACTTAGAGATAAATCCATGAAAGATATGGAGTTCCATCAAATACAAACTAAGAAAAGTTTTGATAAAAGAGCCAAGGCTAGAAATTTCAAAATTGGAGATGTAGTCCTCAAGTGGGATGAGTTCAAATCAAAGCCTGACAGACATACAAAATTTGATTCCTTCTGGGGTGGACCATTTGTTATCACAAAATGCAAGGGGCCTAATGCTTTTCAGCTATCAACTCTTGAAGGAGATGCCTTGCCTATATCAGTTAATGGTTTACACTTGAAGCCTTGTTTTGAGGTTAATCCTTCCTTGTAAATCTCTATAATTATGTTTCCCTACTTTTCTGTCCCTGCTTTCTAGGTTAGTTTTTCCTTCTTTTAAAGAAGTGCTCGAGCAGAGTTTTATTCCTCTCTCTGTCAAAAGGTCCTTATCCTCAGAACATGACTCCTATGCCTAATGGATTGTTTTAAGACCACTGATATAATGTCTAGTAGGCTGACATCCAGCAAAAATTGCCAAAATGTTACCCAAAATTTCTTGTTCCATAAAATTTTGGCCACAGGCTAGACTCTATCCAACAAATCTTCATTTTTAAAATCTTGTTGAGCACCTTGAGAAGTTTTCATGGTTCTGCAACTTTTCCTCTGATCTCTACAATTTGTTAACTCTCTAGACTGATAGCCATTAAAATTTGAAAATATGACCATTGGAGGCAAAAAACCCTAAAAACCCTATGGCCTATTCTATTTTTCCATTACCTTTTCCGATCACTTAAGTCTTTATTTTTCATGTGCACTTTTCTATTATTGGCTGGTCACGAGATCTCTTAAGCTCAAAAGAATATGCCTTTCTATCTCCTAATCCCATGACTGCCTTTTATCTCTTAATCTCCTGATCGGATGGAATATTCTATTTTTATCTAGTGACTTGGCAATTTTTCCTCAGTTGGGAGGTCTCATGATTAAACCCATGGTTAGAAAATGATCACGAGACTTGGAATTGTATGTAGTCAAATGATCTCTAGATATACCTCAGGTCAAGGTGAGATGGGTTAATGTCAGAATAGTTGGCAGTTGTCAGAGCTGATAGAGAAGTTGAAAGAAAATGAAAGAGTGACACATGTCAGTGGGACCACGGTTTTGATTTCTCGATAAGTTAAGGTTCAGTTGAGATTGATGATTGTCATGATACCATAAGGAAAAGGTGCTCGAAAGATAGTCTTCATGGCTATGCGACAACCGTTGATCCTCTCTTCAGCTCAGTGCTCCTATCAGGTGGGTTCGCTATCAGTGATTACCTAGGTGTCTTCTTTCGATTAGGCAAAGGCCAATGGTATGAAAAAAAGTGGTAGGGCATGACCAAGTTTCTAAGCTTCAGTTAGGTGATCGCTCAATAAAAGGAGAATATTATTTTCTATTTAGCGACTGGGAGATTTCCTTCAGTCGGGCAATCACCTAATGAAAAGGAATATTCCAAAGGTATTAAGAGACTCAGTGGCCACTGTCAAATTGAGATAGGATCAACACTTGTCACATGATCAATAGACAAAGCTAGAGTTAGTGAAAAGGTCATGAGATTCAACAACTAAGGGAAAATGAGAACCTAAGGTTAAATGCAGAGTTAAGGTTAAAGTCCAAGACGGTGCCCGAGTAAAGTAGAAAATATCTATGACCACATTTTAAAATTAGATCAGATTTGATTCTCAGTCGTAGATATAGATGTCACACCTTCACTAACCATTATCTTTTAAAGATTTAAAAAATTCAAATATTAGGTCTGAGCATTCATGGAAAACCCGACTTGCAGAGAAGTAGATGGATCTGCTGACTTTCTAGAGACAGCTATGGTGATGGAATTTTGTATAGAGATAGTTATCTAATCACCAAGATATTTTCAAATGCATTTATGATTAGAAATGACAGAATTAGGGTTTCCATTATTCTATAAAAATCTTTGTAATCCTAATTTATTTTTTTCTCCTGCCTATGTGCAGTAAAGGAGATGTATATATTAGTTTTTGGAGCTTTTAGAGCTCAGAGTTTATAATTGTAAAAGAGATTTTTCCTTTCTTAGGAGTTATCCATGGTATTCTTTCTGCCCTCTGACTTCTACAGTCTGCAATCTTTCATTGATGTTTAGATATTGCAAAGTTATTTTGTGACATTCTTTTTGTCCCTATGCTTTCTTGTCTAAATTTTCTCTTATTGGATCAAGTATATGTATGTTTTTCAGTGATATCTTAGGGTTCCTAATCCCTCTTTCTTTCTACAATTCATGTGTATTTATGTGGATGATTTGATTTGAATGACCTTGTGGGTATACTTCAAACCCCTGACAATCTGTCTCATTCCTATACCTAGTTGCAGAAGTGAATGTTTGTTTGTAGGTTGTAGATTGTGTCTAAAATCTTAGGAATGCTATTGTTTGTGAAATTTTCTCTTTCCCTGAATAGCCTCTTTCTATTGCAGACCCTTCTATGAAATATTGATGCAAACCTATTCAGTGAGTTATGATCTCCTAGGCCTAAGTTGGTGCACTAATTTCATTCTCCATACTGTGATTCATACCATCTTTTCGATGTATCACCTAGTAGGATAGTTTTCTTTCAGTCATTTCCCTTTCATGCATTCCTTCTATCCCTTTCCCCTCAAAGATTTACTTTTTCTTTCAAGAAGAAAATTAAGGTGATTATCCAAGAGGAACTAGCCTAGAACCTAGAGTTCTCAGCTCAGTTAGCATAGGTCCCACAACCTGGAGATGATTCCCATGTTATACTAGGTTATCAAGATGAAGAGAGCTTGAAGCAAGGGTGCAAAATTAGTGTATAATAGTAACTTCTATTTTTCTATTGTAGTTTCAGACCATAACAATGTATTTAAAATGAACATCTCTAGGTGTCAATCACTCATTGGCTGGGTTGATACACCTTTTACACTTTATGCAGGTGCTTTGCCAAATCACCAACACTTTTGACAAACTTTCCAGACCATGAAAATTTGGTGACTAAGCTTTTAAAATACACACTCCCCAAGTCACAAGCATTCCTTACTAACTATCAAAGAACTTCACGACCTAGTGAGCAAAGGAACTTCACTAACCACAACTAGTTCTTGCTAGATCGCTAATATTTTTTATCACTACTTAGAAAATTCTATGAGCTAGTGACCAAAGGCTTCCTTTTAGCATTTTCCACCAGTCATGGGCTCGCCAATAGTTAACCTTAACTGCCCGAAACCCTCACAAGCTAGTGATCAAAGAAAAAACTCTTTTAAATAACTAGGACACATCATCCTAGCATGATCTTGTAATCACTATTAATCATTCATCTTTTCATCAAGGAATTATGACCTCTTCATGATGAAAAAGATCTGATTGCACTTTACCTTCCCTTTAGACCAGAGACATATGATGTCACAAGTGACATGCAACATCACAATGTGATCCCGCAATCACTAAAATTAGATCAAATTCTCATTAAGGCATTATGCGTGCTATCAAATCAACTTGATTTGACCAAAAATTATCTCTTGCTTTATCTCATGGTCATTTACATCAAGGTGGACACATGTCATTCAGTGGCAATTCTATAATGAATAAAAGCCCGCATCTCTAGATAGAGGCAACACATACACCGTTGGATGAATCTTGATCAAACTACTATTTAATTTGTTTCCAAAGATATGACCTTGGCCCCACCATTTTCCACGTGAAACTTTCTTGTTAACTCGCAAGGAAAACAACTGGGTCATTAAAAGAAACTGTGAGCTAATGACAAACATAAAAACTTAACACTCACCAAGTCACCAATAATTTTACTAATTGCCAAACATGTCTACGATTTGGCGGCTGAAGAAAAAAAAACCATCGTTGGGTCTCTATAGTTAGTGACAAAGTTCTAAAACATTCTGCGACCTAGTGACAAAGGGTTTGGATCAAGCACTCGCGGGATCAAAGAGGTTATCCTCTAAAATTCTAAACTACCAACAAGTTAGCAATAAGGGGCAGCTTAACTGCTTGCCCACTTGTGGTGGTTAACATGAATTTAATAAATGTAACTGTGAGTTTGCGACTAATAGCCTATGGAACTTAGCAAGTTAGGGACTAAGTGAAAAATATGAACTTCCTCAAAACCTAAACTTAGTCACTTCTCAAAAAGATGCACTTAAATATTTAAAAGGTAGGGGGATTTTCAAAGGCAAATGACTACTTTCAAGGTCAAAAATTCAAAAAGTGGAACCATGACAAGTCTCAGAAAAATTTGAATCAACATTAACCAGTACTGATGAAAAATTGAGTGTTGGAAGTTTTGGACACGTTTTGAAGGTGAGAATGAGGCCCAAGTAGAAGAGGTTAGCACTCTAGAAGTGGTTTGAATGATAGAATCTAGCATTCACACACTCACTTATATAATTATGTTCATTTTAATGAATTTTTAAAAAGATGTGTGCATGTGCATATTAGAATATTTGGATAATAGATCATATTTGTTATTTTTATATGCGAGATTGGGATAGTTAGGGGTAAGTATGCAATTATTTGGACAAATATCATTTCTAACTTCTTTGTGAGACAAAAATAAATAAATATTGTGAATAGTCTCAAAAAGAGTATTCTTATTAAAAATTAATATAGTTTTAACTATAATTTGTTAAAATTGATTAAAGTGGAGAATACATAAATAGAATAATAAGAAAAGTAAAGAAAATTTAACTTCTATTAAGTTGAGAATAAATATATAAATATATATTCTTTTATATTTACCTACAATACCAAATCAACATTTATTTATTTTGTCAAAATATTTCGTTGTCACATTTATGTTGAGCATGAGAGTAACAAAAACATGTCCATACCTATTTAGTGTTGTAAATCTATTATGGGAAAGTGAGATACTAAGATGGGGGGTGAATCAGATATCTCCTATTATCACCTTTTTGACATAAATTCACTTGCATAAAATAAGCATCAAATTCAATACTGAAATAGATCTAACATTCTAATCTTCATCCATGAAATTGAAACATAACACAAAGATTTTAGTTACCCAGAAACCCTTGAAAGGTAAAACTGGGGTGGGGATGACACGGACAAATCTTCACTACTATGGTATTAAAGTTTTTATGTTATGACTATAAAATTTTGATCATAAAATAATGATCTACCCTATGAGGGGTCTACCCCTCTAAGAGCTTACATAATTATACAATCTACCTTGTAAAAGGATTTAAACTTACAACTAAGTAAGCACTCGGTTGAGAGATTTTCTTAGGCTTGTTATGACGACTCAGTTAAGAGATTTACCCTGATTCAATTGTTAGAAAGTCTTAGTACCTGATCCTTTGGTATGCACTATGATCTTGATAACATATGTTCTCCTTCCAATATAAGATTTGATCTCCTCTATCAAATATATATTTGTTTTTTCCTTCACTTCTTTGCTCGGTCACTTTTACCAATCTCTGCTTATATCAAAGGTGCTTCAATTTTTTGTATATGAGATTCTTCTTCTTCCATACATTTCTTCACTCATACATCATTTTAGGGTTCATATCTCATTTTATATAGATAACAAATTAACTCCATAGTTCAAGATCAACGATCTGGATTATCTATGTATGTCACTTAAGAATTCCCTTAATGTAATTGGCTACATAGTTACATAGTGATTAATGATTAAAAATGTAAAGCATAATCACCTTCATGATTTCCTTCACAAACATAAAACTTTGTATAGATGTCGGCCAAAATGGTTTACCTAAGTTTTTGTGCCATTCTAAATACATATGTCAAATCTGGCTTGCTCGACATATGAAGTCTCTAACACTTGGAATTAATTGTTATTCATATACTAGTGCTTGGCACACTAGTACATTTGAGGCCAAATTTTGATGGCCATTTGTCAGATTTTCAATGGCCATTTATCGAAACTATGACACATCTGTCCATCGGTATTTTTGCATTGGAGATGGTGATGGAAGTGATAATCACTGGTATGCTGATGTCACTACCCGTCAAAATTGGCCACATAAATAAAAATTTTACCATGTGACTGATCTATCAAAAAATTCTTCTTACAATATTTCGTCAGTCAGAAAGGTGACGGATATTCAGTAGATCTCCGATAGGAGTACCTGTCAGAGGTATAGCCATCTTGTCGCACCCATCTGTCAGATTGGGGTCCCACCGATGGTTACTTGTGGAATGTCTGACAATATGTAATCAAGTTCTGATAGAAGTAGTCATCGGAGGAATAGCTCTTCTATCGAAAAAGGATTACTAGTTATAAAACTGACGAATTAGCATAGTAAAAATAACAAAGCTCAAGAGACCATCAGAGTTGGTCTCTGTCTTTGGTCCATATACTAACAAAACATTTTACATTTTGTTAGCTCATCAAATGAGGGGATTTGAAAGAATTTAATAGAATATTTTCATGATAACATATATTATTTAAGTTGATGTTGCACAAATTTATTGACTCCATGCACTTGTATACTACGAGCATAGGCATAAAGAAGCATGTCCTCCCATGGCCTACATTACTCAAGCCATGGGAGGGGATTCTTCTTTATGGCTGTGCTCAATGTATATAAGTGTGTGAATTAGGTAAATTCATTCACCATCAAACTAAAATAATATACGTTATACATGAAAATATCATCCATTAAATTCTTTCAAATCACCACATTTGATGAGCTAATGAAATGTAAAATGTTTTGTTAGTATATGGACCAAGGACAGAGACCAACTATGATGGTCTCTTGAGCTCTGCTATCTTTAGTCCTAGCTACTGGGTAAGGGCTGGAAGACTTATACCTATCGATCATTGAGAATACTCACTGCCTTGCCTTTATGTACACTGCATAGTATCCAATATAAGAGAAGGCAAAAAATATGAATGGATAAAATAAATAAAAGATACAATAAAATTAGCTTGTTGTTTACCTTCTCATAATTGATCCCAGTCTCACAAAAGTAATTTTATATGATCACTAGCACATTTTGTGCATGGATGAGAAATAGTATCCAAAGTTTCTAGATTCTGAGAAGAGGTATGAGTGGAGGCCAAAAAAGGGATATTTGTGAAGGTTTTATAGATATAGTACTAAATCATCATCTCTGCACTAGTACTCAATCTGGAAACCCTCTAGCACATCTCCACATCTAGAAAATCTCCATAAAAATCCCTTCTAGCCTCCACTGCATATACGTCTTCTTAGTATATAAAAACTCTCTAGCATTGATTCCCATCATTTTTCACCATCTCCATGGATTAAGACCTTAAATTATTGAGCTTCTATTTGTTTTGAGAATAGTTTAACATTCTCTAGTTAACAGAGCCAACCACGTGAAGGTGGAAGCTCATCTGGCCCCTCCTAGGAGCCTCTTATGACCCTTTATGACATTTTAAGACCTCTAAGATGTGTATTCTTAGGGATCGTAAAGGGTCGTAAAGGGTCATAAGAGGTCCTGGGACACAAGAGCTGAGAAACATAAATGTAGGCATCATGGTCACAAGTTTTTGGAGACAACATAATTGAGTGGTATACCCAGACGATGCAATGAAACCACTACTCCTCTAGAACCAAAGGAGTAGTAGTTTCTTTGCATCATCTGGGTATACAACTCAATTATGTTGTCTCCAAAAAATTGTGACCATGATGCTTATATTTATGTTTCTTAGCTGTTGTGATATCTACATTTATGCTTCTCAGCTATTGTATGTGTTTATGTGCATGTTTTTAATGTGTTTGGGAAGACATATTTCTAGCCTAGGCTTGGATCCTATGACAATTAGCTTCATAACAATGAAGTAGATGATAGATGAGCAATTAGATTCCCAAGAAAAATCACATAAATGAACTATGCGTACCCCAATTCCTGTGGCCTCTGTGCGTACCCAAAGGATAAATTTGAAACATAAGGGTAAGGCTTAAAGATCTGTCTAGTGATGCAAAATTAACTTCTTTAAGCCTTACCCTTGTTGTTTCAAATATATCCTTCGAGTATGCGCAAAGGGCATAAGAATTGGGGGTACACACTCTAATACCCCAAAATTGGCACCCAATAAATTCAATCAATTTTGGTGCATTTTTCTTCAATTTCACATCTTCAAAGCCCTATTTTACTAGGCAATTTTCTCTCTCTTACCTAAATTTATTTTGACTTGATGTCAATTGAAAAAACCCTAATTTTCATTAATCTCACACTATCATTAATTCCTAAGTATTCAACTTTATTAGCTAAATAATCCCTATGATAAATTAATTTAATTCTAAAGTCTTAAGTGCTTTAAATTAAATTAGAAATCCACCCCCTTTAGTTAATACACATAAAAGGAATTGATATTACTTGTTATTTGAATGGATTATATTATTTGGACTTAATAATTCAAATATTTGAATGGTCACCCATATGTGGCAATAATTCATTCTTTTTAATAAGTAATTCATGAATATTTGTCTCAATTGGGAATGAAGAGTCAAAAGTTTCAAATCAAGACCCTCTTCATTCTCTCCCCAAGCTTGTCTATTTAATAAACCTTCTTCTTCATTCAAAAAGAGAGCAATTTGAGAGCACATAAACTATAGCAAAATTCTGTCTCGTTTATTTTCATATCTTTCAAGCTTATTGCATAACTAGTTTACTTCTCATTTTAGTGTAATTGAATTTTCATAGTAGATTAATTTGTTCATTACTCTTAGTTAAATTTACATCTCTAGATTTCAGTTATTTAGATTAAAATTTGCATTTCATATTTACTTCAAGCTCTTAGATTAAAATTTGCACTCCATTCTAGATTATAAACTACATCTTCATTCTTATATTAATCTCATTTTACTTATCATTCTAGCTTTCAAATCCTCCATATTAACTCGGTCTGATGGTTGTTGAATCTCCAATCTAAGAGTAATTAAACACCCCGATTAATTAGGAGGCAACATGTCACTTCACCATGAATTTTGAATTGAGTAATCCATACTCATTCTCGTAATTTGTTGTGTGAGTAATGACTATGTTGTGTGTGTAGTTGGATTAGAGGTCCACATTCAGCTATATACATTTATGGTGCCCACCGTGGGGCAGAAAGATCAATTTATGGCCTCATTCTCAAAATTTTCTGACAAGAAACTTGAACTCTGCCATGCATCCATACTTCTCTGTGTATGGAATCTTGCACGAGAATCCAAAGCCTACTGTGTGAAGTTTTTCTCTTAGTAGCACTCTCTCGTGTGAAATTGTACATCTTCGCACAATATCCTGTGCTTTCTTGCGGGCTGTGGAGTACTTCCTCATGTGAGATTTGGTCCCAATTTTTAAAAATTTACAGTCTCTGTGTTTTTTGTTACACATTTCTAACGTTTCCTGTTTGTTGTTGATTTCTATTTCTCTATTTTTTTTCACAGCATAACAGTTGTCTGTAGATCACTTGTCAAAGAATATAAAACTTGCTAATGGTTTCCTTGCAGGACGATAGTTGAAGATTTTCTAAAATGTTGTGTTTTTTTTATTGCTTTCATCTTATAGTCTTATTAGGGCTCTGTTAAAATTTCTTAAAGGTCCTAATAGAAAAGTAGGGGAATAGGCTCTTCATTACATGGAATTGATACCCACAAATGAGACTGAGACCCAGATGTTGCTAGAATGATGGATACTTGGGGAAGCAGGGAAAGGTAGTGAATCTTTAGCACTTCTACTTGCGAGGGGATTATGCTCTTCTCTCTTTGAGAGAACCAAAAATCTAAAAGCTTGTGGATTTGGTGGAGTGAAGCTAACTCAAAGATGAATTTTCTTGATGTGTTTGGGTAAAGTGATGAGGTATAGAAGTATGCTCTTCTCTCTTTGAGAGAAATAGAAAATCAAACCGTCAGATCTAAGACAAGTTGTGTCACCTTTAGAGGGCTTGCCAGAAGTTGAACCTCCCAGAACGACCCAAGTGAGTATGCACCTATCATCAGTGATTCCACCTCACTATAATAAAGAATTTTTTGTTGAGTCTAAAGACTCCAAAACCATGTTAACTTCCTTCTCTTGATTTTGACATCATCTTGAGAAGGCTCTATCTTTTGTACTAAGCAATGCCACTCCTAGCCCTGCTTGCGAGGGTGTATGAATTTTGGGTGTTAGTGTGGCTATGAGGCCTCAACCCTATATTGGGGGCACCGAAGGTTAGTGTGAATGGAAGCCCACTAAAAAATTTCCCTAGTTAGTTGCCTGCTCGGATCACCTCCAAAAGGAGTCATAATATTTTCACAGGGAAGGGGAAGAATCTCTCCCATAGATTCTCATCATAGGCATGCACCTAGACACTTAAAGGTGGTATATGACATTGGCCCCTACTTCAAGAGTAACCTTTGAACATATACTATTGAGTCCTTGGAAACACCAAAAACATAGGCATCCTCTAGGGGGTGACATGGCTGTGTGAGATGCACACATGCATTCAATTTGTGGGGAAAATGTTTTGGTTTCTCACTATTTTTTTGTAGGGATAAGTTATGTGTTTGTTATCGAGTCTTACACTTGTCCATCATGATTAAAAAAAGACTCTCATGATACTACCAAGTTGCTTTGTCCTTGGTAGGTTTGTTTACGACTACTTCTTATGTCACCATTGCTTGATCAAACCTTCATGCTTGTAAACAAGTGCTTGGAACCTTCAAATTGAGATTGTTGATTAAACTATTCTTTAAACCTGTCAAAAAACTAGATTTTTTTCTGATAACCATTCATTCTATATCTGGAAACCTATCCTTTATCTTGAAATTTGCATTAACCCTGTCAAACACTGGTATTTTCTTGCATGAAGTTTCAAAAATAATGCACTTTCTCATGTGGCTTTGCACTTTCTCACACAAATCCTAGTGTTTTCTTGCATGGCCCTACACTTTCTCGCATGAACTTGTACCCTAGTTTTCAAAATAGAGACTTATTTCCTGTTGATTGGTTGACTTTTTCCCTAATCTAGTTTTTGTTTGAGGTCTATTTGTCCATTTTCCCATTGGTCACTATTAGAAACTGAGTGTCTCAAGCTGTGAATTGATCAATTATTGCTTTGACTTGTTTTGTCTCTCATTTGTTTGTCTCATCTTTTGTGCTTTTGTACGTTGCATTGTGATAGTCTTATCTCAGTTGTTCTAGCCACCCTCCTAACAACTCATACCGGGTTCATCTCACATCTTGGCTACTCTAGCCACTTATCTCC
Organism: Chamaecyparis obtusa; assembly: GCA_027943335.1. Classification (NCBI taxonomy): domain Eukaryota; kingdom Viridiplantae; phylum Streptophyta; class Pinopsida; order Cupressales; family Cupressaceae; genus Chamaecyparis; species Chamaecyparis obtusa. Next base: position 436,763 of record BSBK01003868.1, on the reverse strand, counting down.
TTTTCATTATCTTAGAGACCGAGTCTTAGCATTATCCCAAGTCTTCTCTCATTTCATCTTTGTCTATGACTGTCATGAATAGAAGTGGCAAAACTTTTCCCATTCAGAATATTGCTCAAGGTAGAAGTAAACCTTCCAATCAAGAAATAGATCATCCCAAATCTATCATGAAATTTGAACTTTGTCAGGGATCCTCAACCTCTTCATTAAGTACTATGAAAAATATCCTACCTCAATCATCCCCTCTCATATTCCAAGAGTGTTTCAATCCATTGTTCCAAGCGCAACCTGGTTTCTCGTTCCAAGATCAAGACAACTCATTCTTTCAAAACAATTCATTGTTTCATAACTTTGAGAGACCACTCCCTCGGACTAGTCCTATTATTGAATCTATTGATCCTGTTGAAGATATCGACTCATTTGAGTTTGTTGACCCATTGGATCCTGTTTGAGCACCTGGTTCTAATTCTGACTAGTTGTTTTGAGAGCAACCTGGTCCTTACTTTCAAGATCGACAAAACTTTGAGAAACCACCCTCTTGGGTTGACCCTATTGACAATCTCGAGCCAATCAACTCTTCTGATCTTGTTTGCACACCCAAAGTTATCTACTTAGTTCCTTTTTGACATCGTACGCATCATTTTAGCTAGGCACACATTGTCTAACCCCATACAAACAAGATCGGAGATCCATTCGATTTTCAATTAGGAAAATATGGCAAAACTCATGACCAATCTCAAAATAATTAATATCATGGTCAATCTTCTAATGCCCAAAATCAGACTCACAAAGATGATCAATCTCAAAGCAAACCTCAAGGTGATTGGCAATCACATCTGTATCACCCTCCTCCATATGATCAAAACCAAGATGATCAGCGACAAGACCAAATTTTGAGAATTTATGAGATCCTTGGGAATGAAGATGATGTAATAACTCAAAATGACATAAATGTTGCTAAAGCTAACAAGAGTCTTATCAAAATTATGGAGATCCTCCTCTTCAAGGATAAGGAGAAGTACATTCTTGAGTTAGCTCAATAGGGGGCCAAGTTACCACCGGATTTCCAAGTAGAAATACTTATGGCCAAGGAAGAAGAGAATGAGACCACTGAGTTACAAAAGATGATTAGGGATATGCAAGACTAGATTGGTCAACTCGCAAGAGACAAGGATAAACTGATGTAACAATTCACAATGGACAACATATGCCCTTTTCCATTTGACAAAAGTATTCACATGCCTCCTTTTCCAAGACGAGTAGAGTTGCCGAAACATGACAAGTAATTGGGTACCACCGATCCCCAAGCTCATCTAAGGGAGTTTGGTGCTTTGTCCATGGAATTTATACATGATTAGACATATCTTATGAGACTTTACCCTTGTAGCTTGGGTGGATCAATTATGGAATGGTTTTGTCGATTACCTCCTGGCATCAAGACCTTTGATGAGATCACTAATCTTTTTCTTCAGCATTATTCACACAACATTCAACACCCTATCAATATTCATGATTTGTGCAATCTAAAACAGCTACAGGGAGAGCCTTTTTTGTCTTTACTCTAGAGGTGGAGACAACTTTGTACTAAGTATACTTGGAAACTACCTGAATATGAGAAACTTGATATCTTTTTGGACAACCTTGTCCTAGATTTTGGATACCAAGTTCAACTACAAGGTCCTTTGACCTTCGACAACATGATCAAACAAGCCATGAGGATAGAGGCCTTCATGATTAAGAAAGGAGAATTGATTCTGAATAAAGATAATAAACAAGGATTCTCCTCAAACAAATACAAGGGAAAGGTTGTTAACAAGAATAGAGATGTTGTGAACAACAGAGTGGTTGATAACATTACCGCTAAGCCTCTGAAGTCTTATTTTAATCTTACCTTGAGTATACAAGTGGCTAAGGGTATTGAAAAGACTACAAAAAATAATCAACCACCTTCAAGGTTCTCTAACAATAAGCCTTGGGCCTCTCAACCCAAGCATGAATTCACTTCCCTAGGGGAACCGATGGATGTAGTCTTCCAGAGTCCAGTGAAAAATCAAGTTCTTACTCCTTTGGAAAAGCATCTCCATGGTCCTCAACTAAGACCTCATTGGTGGAATGACAACACATATTGTGACTATCACTAGAATAAAGGTCACAAGATTGCTACTTGTCTCCAGCTAAAGCATAAAGTTCAATATTTGATTGATAACAGCGATATTCTCATGGACAATCACAATAAGAATTCAAATCATCAAGTGTTTAAAGATCCCTTCCCTCCTCATGAGAAGGGTGAATCCTCTCAAACTAAGAATACCAATGCTAAAGTCAACTACATGTACACTAATGATGACAATGCTATTAGCATGGTTGAACCTGTTGGAGTTAAGTATTGCAATATGATTACTTCCAAAGGGGGCAGTGAGGCTCCTATTAGAAAGTAAAGTCTACCAAGATAACTGAGAGGGGGGGGGTGTGAATCAGTTATCAGATAATTATAACTTTTATCATCTTCAACAACATTTAACCATGTAAGCAATGCAATTATTAACCATACAAAGATATTCATACACAATAACACAAGATATGTTGACTAGGGAACCTCTTGATCAAAGAGTAAACCCCGGTGGGAATGATGCCCACAAAAAGATGCACTAATATAAATATTCCTTGTGAAAGGATGGAATCTATTAGGAGTCTTATGAAATACATTCAGTACATATAAATCCCTGTTAGGAGATTTTGAATCCCTGTTCAAAGATTCTAACCCTGTTAAGAGTTATGGAAGACAGAAGGACCCACTGCCCAAATAGCTTCAAGGCAAGATCTCTGAACTCACTGTCCAACAGATCTTAGGATTATTCAATAGAATAATATAAAATATGTTACCTCCTTACTATGCCAAACCACACTCATTGCTACATCAGATCTCAATTCCAAATCTCTGTACTTTGCATGTCTTCCTTCACAATATCGCTTTGACAACCTCTTAGACTCTTTTCTTCACTTCATGCTTACATTCACATGCAACCAAAACCATGCTCACACTTCTTTCATATTACAACTCTATACAATAAGGAAAAACATTCCTTTCTTTATACCACACTCAAATAATTACAAATGAGTCAGCATGCAAATACAAAATAATAATCTCAACACGCTACACCAAAATTACATAAAATTGTCAGCTTCTAGATGCAATAACTCTTCACTCATGTGACCTCAAAGTTTGTGCTATGAACCACCTCACCATCAATGTGTCTCAAACTTCCCTTTAACTACATAGAATCAGATTCCATCCTGATTAGGAGATATCCTCCAATTACCAAAAACTGCTACTTAGGAACACTGCCAGAATACTGCTTCCACAAAAATGCTTATAAATTTCATGAATAAATGAATTTATTTTTGTGCTCTTAACCACAAGATAATAAAACACCAAATAACATAACATCAATGTCGCATAACTCTAATTGCAATATCCCATGTGTGCTAATCAAAACACTATCTGCTTCTCTGCTAGTCTCCAAAAGATCAATGTGTTGACATCAATGACAATCATAGTCATGAATGCAACAAAAACTACTACAGAATGACTACCAGCATCTAGAATTCATTCCTAACAATCTCCCCCATTGGCATTGATGGCAACATAGATGAGAAACATCCAATGTTCCAAAAATCCAATACTGCTGCACTGATACTCTGAAAGTTCTTCAAATCTTCTTCATCAATCAAATCTTGCTTCGTTATCCTATTAAGTTCTCTCCAACAGATGGTACATAGGGTTTTTCATGTACACTTCTCCCACATTGACATCAATGATAGAAATTCTATCGCTATGTAAAACAATAGCTCAATGTCAAAAGACATTGTTTAGAAAATACATTCACAAGAGTCCTCATGACTTAGCTTAGATACACATACTCCCCCATAGAGGAAATACCAACATCCAGTCCAGAAAAAAGATAGGTGCATAAACCACTAGATGGATGCAACCATCTGCATCTTTACTCAAAAGTAGGCTGGGGCATAACCCCAAGCATACCTCTTAGATACTCAAATGTATCCTTCGGCAAGGGCTTAGTAAATATGTCTACTATCTATTCCTTTGTGCTAATGTACTACAATCTCACTTCTTTATCTGCAACTTTCTCTCTTACAACATAATACTTGATCTCTACATGCTTTGTCTTAGAATGTAAAATAGGATTTCTTGACATACTAACTATACTTGTATTGTCACAATGTATGACAATAGGCTCATCAAACTTAATTCCAATATCCTTCAGCATCTGCTTCATCCAAATTATCTGATTACAATTGTTTGCCACTGCTACATATTCTACTTCTATTGTACTCTATGAAATACAATTATGCTTCTTGCTCAACCATGAAACCAATATTCCTCCAAGAAAAAAGGCTCCACCACTAGTGCTTTTCTTATCATCAATACTACCTCCCCAATCAGCATCAGTATATGCACATAGGGTAAAATCATCAGAATTTTCATACCACAATCCATAGTCCATTGTGCCTCTAAGATATCTTAGTATCCTCTTCACTGTTGCATAATGTGACTCTCAGGTTCATCTTGAAATCTTGCTACCATGCCAACTGAATGTTGTATATCTGGTCTAGTGTGTGTTAAGTACTGCAATCCTCCAATCATGGATCTGTATTTCTTCTGCTCAACTGCTGGTGTCTCATCTTTACTAGATAGTTTATGTCCTATAACCATAGGTGTTCCAACTGGTTTACAATTCTCCATACCAAATCTTTTCAAAAAATCATTCTAGTACTTTGTCTAACTTACAAAGATACCATCACTATTCTGTGTTATCTATAATCCCAAAAATTATTTCATCTCACCAATCATGCTCATTTCAAATTCTGTCTTCATTTCATCAGCAAATTTATCACTGGCTTCATCTGATCCTCCAAAGATAATGTCATCAACAAAAATAACTATAACTAACATTCCTTTTTCAATTTCTTTTGTGTATAGATTCCTATATGTTGTTTCTTTAGTAAATCCCAATTTCAACAAATACTTATCCAATCTAGCATACCAAGTTCTAGGTGCTTGCTTTAGTCCATATAATGCTTTCTTCAGTTTACATACCATATCTCCTTCTTGAGTCAAAGGAAAACCTTCAGGCCACTCAATGTAGACTTCTTCTTCCAATTCACCATTCAAAAATGTGGACTTCACATCCATCTGATACACTTTGAATTTCTTCAAAGCTGCATAAGCCAAAAACATTCTCACTGCTTCAAGTCTTGCTACTGGTGCAAAGGTTTCTTCATAGTCAATTCCTTCTTGCTACGAGTATCCCTTACATACTAGTCTTGCTTTGTTTCTTACTACTTCTCCTTGTTCATTCATCTTGTTTCTAAATACCCATTTAGTTCCAATCACATTCTTGTCTTTAGGTCTAGGAACCAATTCCCATGTCTTGTTCTTTTCAATTTGATCTAGTTCTTCTTTCATAGCATTAATCCAATGTTCATCTTCACAAGCTTCATTAGTAGATTTAGGTTCAATTTGAGAAATCAAACATAAATGTACCTTATTTCTAGTCATAACTCCTCTGTCCAAACTTCCAATAACTTGTTCAATAGGATGATCTCTAGATAGATACCTGATCAGTGTCATAGTCACAGATCTTGCTTCAACTATAGATTCTTCTCTAGATTCTTCTTCTGTAGTATGATTCTCATTCAAAAATTCACTTTCAGTCTCATAGAATAATTCAGTAGTTTGAATGCTAGGCTGAGGGTTAGTTCCTTCATCAGATTCATAATCAAGCATTCTTTCTTGAATTTTAAACTTCTCATCAACTTTCACATTTGCACTTTCAACAATAGTCTTAGTTCTCTTATTGTAACATCTATAAGCTTTTCTTTTCAAAGAATATCCAAGAAAAATACCTTCATCACTTCTAGGGTCAAACTTTCCAATATCATCATCTCTCTTTATATAACATTTGCTTCCAAAAATTCTAAAATACTTAACTAAGGGTGCATGTCCAAACCATAATTCATAAGGTGTCTTATCTGTGTCTGCTCTAATTTGTACTTTGCTCATTGTATCTACTATTGTATTCATTGCTTCTCTCCAAAATATCTTTGCCAAATCATTCTCAAATAACATAGCTCTTGCTACTTCAGTTACTGACCTATTTCTTCTTTCTGCAATACCATTTTGTTCAGGTGTTCTAGGGGCTGAAAACTATCTCTTAATACCATTCACTTCACAAAAGGTGTTAAACTCTCTAGAAGTAAATTCTCCACCTCTATCAGATCTCAAACATTTAATCCTCATTCCTAATTCATTCTCAACTTTATTCTTAATCACCTTAAACTTATCAAATGCTTTAGATTTTTCTTTCAGAAATGCAATCCACATCATTCTTGTAAAATCATCAATAAGAATCATAAAATACCTTTCTCCATAGAATCCTCTAGTCCTGGTAGGACCGCTCAAGTCTGTATGAACAATCTCCAACTTCTTTGTAGATGTGAACTTCTTGCTAGGAAATGAACTCCTTTTCTGCTTAGCCATCACACATTCCTTGCAAATCATGTTAGTAGGCTTCATAATCTTAGGTAAATCTCTTACTGCAAGTGTAGTACTCACTTTCACAATATTATCAAAGTTTATATGACAAAACCTTCTAAGACATAACCAACTGTCATCAATTTTAGTAATCAAGCATGTCATCTCGGTAGGATTCAACTGAAATACATTACCTCTGGTTCTAGATCCAGTTCCAATTAGATTTTGATCTTTATCCTTTATCACACAAGTTTTCTCAGTAAACCAAACTTGATATCCCTTATCCACTAACTATCCAACACTCAAAAGATTATGTTTCAATCCATCAACAAAGTAAACATCATCAGTATTAGTCTTTCCATCAAGAGTAATAGATCCTATACCTTTAATCAAATAAGGTGCATTGTTACCAACTCTAACAACTCCTCCATCATGATTTTTAAACTTTATGAACTTTCCTTTATCACCAGTCATATGATGTGAACAACCACTATCTATAATCCAATTAGCTTTCTTTTCAACTTGGGAAACTAAGGCTTTTTCTTCTTTAATATTAGATTCAGAATTTTCTTCCTTAATTGCTACAAATCCTATTTCATCATTATTCTCAGTATCACTTTCACTCAAAGTTCTTTCTATACTAGCTTCAAGGTCTTCATCATTAGCATAATAACATTCCTTAGATCTTCTAGGCTTGAAATTATTTATGTACTTCTTAACTCTCTTAGGACACTTAGATGCAAAATCACCATATTCTTGACAAGTCCAACATTTAAAAAATTTCTTACCGTCTGGTTCTCTTTTCACAAGCAAGGCAATACCTTCTTCAATCTTCTTATCTTCTTCATTTTTAGATCTGCTACTACTGGCATAATCTCCACTTACACTTGTACTTCTTGACAAAGTAGGTCGAATACTAAGAGCACTGAATGTTGTCTCCATTCTAGGTAAGTCTCCTAATAACCTTAGGTGCATCTCTGCTACTTCCAATCTTCCAAGAAGAGTCTCTCTTGTAAAGTTTGTATTACACAGTATAACTTGTTCAATCATTTGTTTTGATTGCTTAAATATAGGAGTCAATGTTCTCAAAATTTTCCATATCACTTCATTCTCTATTTTTTATCCTCCAGAAGATTTTATCCCTGCAACAATTTCTGAAATTCTACCAACATAGCTTCTAAAAAAGTCATCTTCCATCATTCTAATATCTTCAAATGCACATATCCAATTATGTAATCTAGCTCTTTTTGCATGTTCATCACCTTCAAAAGTAGAGTGTAAAGCTTTCCAAATTTCATTAGATTTCTTAAAAAATTTTACTTGACTGTATTCATCCTCCGGAAGTGCTATCAAGAGTGCTTCTCTTGCAAGTATGTTACACATGAATAGATCTACCTCATCTTTAGTACTTGTTTCAAGATTGTCTTCTTCAATTATAGTCCTTTCATTCTTTGTAATCAACCAATAGCCTGGTCCTAAACACAATAGATGTGTCTTCATCTTTTCCTTCCAACTGTCAAAATTTACTCCATCAAACTTAGGGCTTTCTTTCTTGAAATTCGCCATGGATCTCCTTAAGCTGTTAAATTTTCCTTTCAAGGACCTGCCACTCTGATATGAATTGTTAGAAAGTAAAGTCCACTAGGATAACTGAGAGGTGGGGGGGGTGAATTAGTTATCAGATAATTATAACTTTTATCATCTTCAATAGAATTTAACCATGTAAGCAATGCAATTATTAACCATACAAAGATATTCATACACAATAACACAAGATATGTTGACTAGGGAACCTCTTGATCGAAGAGTAAACCCGGGTGGGAATGATGCCCACAAAAAGATGCACTAATATAAATATTCCTTGTGAAAGGATGGAATCTATTAGGAGTCTTATGAAATACATTCAGTACATATAAATCCCTGTTAGGAGATTTTGAATCCCTGTTAAAAGATTCTAACCCTGTTAAGAGTTATGGAAGACAGAAGGACCCACTGCCCAAACAGCTTCAAGGCAAGACCTTTGAACTCACTATCCAAAAGATCTTAGGATTATTCAATAGAATAATATGAAATATGTTACCTCCTTACTATGCCAAACCACACTCATTGCTACATCAGATCTCAATTCTAGATCTTTGTACTTCACATGTCTTCCTTCACAATATTGCTTTCACAACCTCTTAGACTCTTTTCTTCACTTCATGCTTACATTTGCATGCAACCAAAACCATGCTCACACTTCTTTCATATTAAAACTCTATACAATAAGGAAAAAAATTCCTTTCTTTATACCACACTCAAATAATTACAAATGATTCGGCATGCAAATACAAAATAATAATCTCAACACGCTACACCAAAATTACATAAAATTGTCGTCTTCCAGATGCAATAACTCTTCACTCGTGTGACCTCAAAGTTTTCACTATGAACCACATCACCATTAATGTGTCTAAAAATTCCCCTTAACTACATAGAATTATATTCCATCCCGATTAGGAGATATCCTCCGATTACCAAAAATCACTACTTAGGAACACTGCCAGAATACTGCTTCCACCAAAATACTTATAACTTTCATGAATAAATGAATTTATTTTTGTGCTCTTAACCATAGGATAATAAGACACCAAAGAACATAAAATCAATGTCACATAACTCCAACTACAATATCCCACGTATGCTAATCAGAACACTATCTACTTCTCTACTAGTCTCTAGAAGATCACTGTGTTGACATCAATGACAATCATAGTCATGAATGCAACAACAACTACTACAGAATGACTGCCAACATCCAGCATGCATTCCTAACAGCTCCCAAACCTAAGACTCCTTTCATCTTGCAAAGTTCCATGTCTCATTCTTATGAATCTAAACAAACTCAAGATTGTGCTAATATTGTTACTTGGTCACATGGAAGAGTTGTTCTAAAGGGTCATGACCCTCCTACATCCACTCCAAAACAAACTACAGATAAGACTACTACTGATCCTACTAGAAAAGATTTGAAACCAGTTCCTACATCTAGCACTGCTAGCTATAGTATCTTAGATCAGCTTTAGTGAACGAACACTCAGATCACCATTTTTGAGTTGTTGAAGAACTCGCCTACTCACAGGAAAATTCTAGACAAAGCCATCACTGAGGCAAACGTCCCCAAAGATCTTGACCTTGGTTGGTTCCAATCTATGGTGGGTCATTTGACTTCATCGCATTATCTATCCTTCTATGAAGAAGATGATCACCCCTTGAGTCATCTGCATAATGCTCCCTTGCATATAGAGGTCATGATAGGTCCCAAGTGTGTCCATCGAGTGCTAATAGACAATGGCACTAGTCTCAACATCTGTTCTACCAAATTGCTTACCCAGCTAGGTTATGATGAGGACTATATAGACTCCCACAAAAAGATCACTATTAAAGCTTATGATGAAGAAGAGTGCAAGTCTAAGGGGTTAGTTGTGCTACCTATCCACGTAGGACCTGTCGAAAGAGATGTAATTTTCCAAGTTATAGATATCCCACTTGCATATAACATCTTGTTGGGTAGACCATGGATCCATGAGATGCAAGAAGTTCCCTCTACATACCATCAGTGCATCAAGTTCCCATTCCATGGAGTGGAAGTCATTGTACTTACTAATACCAATTTCTCATGCAACACATTGAATCAGTCTATCGAAGCTTTGTTCCAGAAAATAGAGAATCCAATGAGTTCTATGATGCCAAGATAAAAGAGATGGAACAAAATTTGAAACTCAAGGATATAGGCATGGAAAAATATCAAATTCAGCCTATGTTATCACTAGTTACTCTTCCTCCATCTCCACACTCTTATGGGAGACCTTCCAAGAATAGAAAACCTTCTAATGCTTCTCCTCAAATAGTTTATGATGGTGCCTTTGTATTGGACTCTACGCAATTAGAAGATGACGATGAAGAAAGAGCTATCACAGCTTGGATCTATAAGGGAAAAAAGAAACATTTGAAATGACTACTTCACCTCTAGACTTAGAGCAAGAGCCATATAGCGAGACTTTCAAGATCATGAAGTGCTTTGGCTATAAAGGAAGTGGTTCTATAGGAAGGAATGATAATGGCTTGTTGAAACCCATTGAAGCTATAGGTCATCACACAAAGGATACTACTGGCTTAGGCTTTAAAAAGATCCTCTTTCATCTAGGGCTAAACAAGTTTGTGCTGAAACCTAAACCTGAACCTGAACAAGAAATCAAAGATACTACTCCAGAGGTAAATCCAGAGGCCATCTCTAATGAAGACATATTTCCATATCCTATTCCTTTGGATCTTGCAACATTCTTTGAAGAACCTGATGAACCTATCATGCCTATCTACCAAGTAGAAGCTGAAAGTGACTCCGATGAAACTTCCTCTATCACCCCAATAACATATCAACAGTGGATGGAAATGCAAGATCCTAACTTTGTGGGTGAACCTTACATACCCTTATTTGTTCAAGAAAGGCTCAAACAAGAAAAAAATTATTGTGTTGTAAGAGAAGACCATGAGTCAGACGGTATAGCCAATGCCAATCAAATTCCCACATCAAGTACTGACTCACATGAATATGATTTTGACTCTTTATCTGATGCTACTTGTGAAATAGGCATAGACATGGTGCATATCTATGAAAGACTTCTCAAAGTAGGTGAAGACTCTAGCATTAGGTCACCCGAATAAAATGCCATCAGTGTTAACTTGTCTTTTACTTTCAACATGGGTTCTCATAGGGATTCAAATGCTCCTTTGAACAAGATCACTCTAGGTCTTGACTTGCTCATCCATGATTTTGATGATTATACCATGAATGAAATTGAATGAGTAACTACTTCCCTCTCACTCAAAAATATCAATCTAATAGACTAGAACTCCCCCTCCTCATGAAATGAAGTCCTAACATTCTAGAATAATTACACTCTAGCCTGTTACCTCCATGCTATTGAACCTGTGATGTCCTCCACAAACAAAAGAAGTGTTAGTATGATTGAGGAAGATATCAAGTATCTTAGTCAAAAAATTAAAAGAAGAAAAAATAGAAGACTTGATGGTGAAAACCACGTTGTGGTGGTATCAGAGCCAAAAATAGTAAAAATAAAAGATGTATCCAAGGGTGAAAACCTCTTTGAGGCACCCAAGGATGAGATACTTGATATTCTCCCAAGCCATTTTCAAGAGAGATCATCAGTATTGATTGAGCCGACACAACCAGTAAATTTGGGTACAGAAGATGCTCCACAAATTATTCATCTAGTACAATCATTATCTGCAAAAGAAAAGGAAGAGTTCACTAGCTTCTTTCATAGGAAGAAAATAAAATTTACATGGACTTACTCTGACATGCCTAGATTAGATCCCAATCTAATCATTCATCATTTGTCCATTGCACCAGGCATTAAACCTGTGAAACAGAAGCTACGAAATATGCATCCACACATAGCACTTCTGGTCAAAGTAGAGCTAGAAAAGCTTCTTAAGGATGGTTTCATAAGGGCTATTGATTATGCAGAGTGGATTTCAAACATTGTTCTAGTCACCAAACATGATAAATCCATTCGTGTATGCACAGACTTTAGGGATCTAAATAAGGCATATCCAAAAGATGACTTCCCATTTCCTAACATTGACATGATAGTGGATATGGCAGTGGGTTATGAGATATATTCCTTGATGGATGGCTTTTCTAGCTATAATCAAATAAAACTTGCACTAGAAGATCAAGAAAAGACCACTTTCACATGTGCCTGGGGCACCTTTTGCTGGAATGTCATGCCTTTTGGGCTTAAGAATGCTGGAGCAACATATCAGAGAGCTGTCACTACCATTTTCCATGATATGATGCATAAAATAATGGAAGATTATGTGGATGAAACTTTAGCCAAAAGAATGCAGTGGAAAACTCATCTGATAGATTTGGGTCCCATACTTGACCACATGGAATAATTTAGTCTCAGACTTAATCCCAAAAAATGTGCATTTGGCATCACTTATGGGAAACTCTTGGGTTACATCATTTCAGCTAAAGGAATAGAAGTTAACCTGAAAAAGGTTCAAGCTATTATGGACATGCCTCCACCTAAAAACATCAATCAAATGAGAGGATTTTGACGAAGGTTACAATCTATCTGGTGTTTCATTTCACAGTTGGCCAACAAGTCACAACCGTTTACTAAAACCTTGCGTAAGGGTGTGATTTATGAATGGAATGAAGAATGTGATAGAGGGCTCACTCAGATTAAATAGTATCTTGCTAATCCACCTATATTGATGCCTCCTATTCATGGGAAGTCACTCATATTATACATCTTAGCATCGAACACATCTTTGGGTGCTCTCCTAGGTCAAGAAGATCAGAACAACAAAGAGAGAGCCATATACTATATTAGCAGAACATTGGTTTCATATGAGATGAATTATTCTATCATTGAGAAAGCCTTTCTAGCAGTAGTATTTGCTTCTCAAAAGTTGTGGCACTATATGATCACTCACACTACAAGGCTTATTGAAAAAATTGATCCACTAAAGTACTTATTGAGCAAGGCTAGCCTCATGGGTAGATTAGAAAAATGGGTGATGATACTTAGTGAATTTGACATTGAGTATGTGGAAAGAAAAGCTATTAAGGGACAAGCAATTTTTGATCAGTTGGTGGAAGTTCCTCTAAAAGATCACTAGCCTTTGAATATTGAATTCCTAGATGAAACCATCATGCTTCTCATGCATCAGGCTTGGAGCATGTTCTTTGATGGATCATTCACTTAGGAAGGATCAAGTGCAGGCATTCTATTTATAACACCTCAAAGATACTCATTACCAAAAGCTTACAAAATGTTGTTTCCCTGTAGAAACAACATCTTGGAATATGAAGCTCTAATTAATGCTACTAAGATAGCCATTGAATGGCCTGTGGATGAGCTCAAGGTCTTTGGAGACTCTTAGTTAATCATCAACCAAGTGAATGATATCTATCAAACAAAGGATGACAAGCTAGTGCCTTACAAAATAATGGTGGATGATCTCAAACAGTATTTTGTGCACATTTCTTTCTAGCATATTCCAAGGGAAGAAAATAAAGTATCTGATGCTATGGCCACTCTCACCTCTCTGTTACAAATTCTAGAAAATGACTTCAAACATGAATTCCTGGTGGAGGCATTACACTACCCTACCTATGACATTCCTGAATCCAGGATGATCTGTTCAATCATTGGACATGATTCATCCCACTACCACCATATCTATTCCTACCTCCATGACCAGATCATTCCAAACACCTATACCTAGAATGAAAAGCATCACCTAATTCGTAATGCTTCACGATATGTTATCATAGAAAATTACTTGTATAGATGGGGTCTAGACGGTACCCTCCTTAGGTGTCTAGAACCTGATGAGTCCAAACATGCGCTAGTTGAGGTACATGAAGGTATCTGTGGGTCTCATTCAAGTGGTCAAATGTTAGCTCAAAAACTTATTAGAGCTGGTTACTACTGGCTAGATATGGAGAAAGAAGCTATTCAATATGCCAAGACTTGTAAATAGTGCTAGTTTCACAAAAATCTGATCCATGCTCCTACTAAAGAGCTTATTCCTTTCATCAGTTTTTGGGAATTTCATCAATGGGCCTTTGATCTAGTGGGTCAGATACATCCTTCTTCTTCAAGAGGACATAATTTTATCATCACAACTACTGATTATTTTACTAAGTGGGTTGAGGCAGTGCCTCTAGCTATAGCTGATGGCAAGTCTATGGCTATGTTTATACTAAACTATATCATTTGTAGATATGGTGTAACCTCATCCATTATCACTAAAAATGGGGGACAATTCAAAAACAAGGACCTTAGAGATTTATACACCAAGTTTAGGATTATTTAACATTGGTCATCTATCTATTATCCTTAGGGCAATGGACAACCAGAAGCTTCTAATAAGACAATTCTCAAAATCTTGCACAGAACAGTTCATAAATCTGGTAGAGATTGGTATCTCTAGATTAATCTAGCATTATGGGCCTACAGGAGAAGTCTTCAAACACCAATGGGGGCCACACCCTTTGCCTTGGTTTATGGAGTAGAGGTAATATTTCCTATTGAGGTCAAGATTCCAACATTGTGAATCTCCCTGAGGGGCCTCATCACTGATGAAGAAAATAGAATATCTCAACTTCAAGAGCTAGAACTACTGGATGAACACCAGAAGGTGGCATTCAATCATCTTCAAGCATACCAAAAGAGGATGTCCAAATCTTACAATAAGAAAGTCAGATAAAGAGAATTCCAAGTGGGTGATCTTGTCCTGATAGAGAACCCCAAAACTCAGTAGCAGTGGGCTTAGAAAGGGAAATTTGAACCAAACTGGCTTGGTCTGTATGTTATTATTGCAGCATTTGGGTCTAGTGCTTACCGACTCTCCACCATTGAAGGAGAACAACTCAACGAGCCTATCAACACTCTTCACTTGAAGAAATTCTACAGCTGACACATTCTCTGTATGCTCATGTACATACTTATTTGTCTTGAAAAAATCCTAAAAATTGTAAAATGTCCTGAAAACATGATCATCTTAGTGAAAACTTGGTAAATAGGCACTTTGATGTATCTATTGTCCTGGTGAAAACTTGGTAAATAGGTGCCTTGATAATACTCAAAAAAATAGAAAAATAAAAAAATATATACAAAAAAAAATAAAAGATCAAAAAATACAAAAAAAATGAAATATTCAAAAATACAAAAAAAAAGAGAAAAGTACAAAAAAATTGAAAAAGAAGAAAATGTGCCATTGATGAAAACTTGGCAAATAGGCATCATGGTAGAAAAAATAGAATCTCTGCCAAGATGGTGAAAACCTAATAAACATGAAGCTCTTGTTTCCTGAAGCTATATCTCACCTCAACATCACTTGGCTCTTAGTTTCCTACTTTAGTTTCCTTGCATTCCTACTTTAGTTTTCTTTCTTGCTTCCCTGCTTTAGTTTGTGTCCTACTTTGGTTTGTTTCCCACTTTGGCTTGCTTTTCTCCTACACTTGCCTTTAGTAGTCTTTGAGATTTTCCTCGACTGTTCATGGATTGGAACTGATCACACTTGGGGCATCTCCCTAACCTAGGGGGCATTGTCCTATCACTTTCAGAGATGCTTTCTTGCATCAGTCACCAGTGGTCCTTATTGTGTCTACCTGTTGATGCCTAGCTTTCACTTGGATCTCTCACCTTGAGGATCCCTTGTACATTAGTCACTAGTGGTCCTCACTATGTCTGCCTACTGACATTTTGCTAGTTTCTCTGAGATCTCTCTCCTTGAGGATCTCTCTTGTATCAATCACCAGCATTTCTTGTTGCATCTGCCTACCGATACTTCATTTAGTTATCCAATTTTCTCTTTGAGATGACTTCTCACATCGTATTCTTCTGATCTGATTTCAATCTGCTTGAACACAAATGTAAACTAAAACTAAAATTGAATTTGTGATTCTCTAAAGTATGTTGAGCTTTTCTTTTGTGTTTTGTTCTTTCTCTTTATCATTCCTCCTCGAGTAACTCTAAGACATCTTCTTGACTGAGAGAAGCAAAGACTAGGGGCATGATCTTTTTCTTTGCTTTCTATTTTCTGGTTTAGTTCCAATGATCCAATGAATTCACATAAGAGGGGTGTCCATCTATAAGAGCCTTCATCTTGTATTGGATGGCCGTGTGTACCTTAACTCATTTTATATGGACACTTTGGTGAGGTTGGTTCTTCTCCTTGTTTTTTTTGAGTGACTTCTTTCTGCTTCAAGTGAAATTGCAAATGCTCATCCTGCTAAGTGAACATAAGGGTCAGTGGGAGAAATCTTTGGCAAAAGAAGGAACTCTTGTGTGTCTAGTGTGTTTGTTCACAAGAAAAATTCAAGTCATTCTAGAAATTATTCTTTGATGCTTATGTTAACTTGCTAAATTAAAAGGAATAGGTGTTCAGGTCATTCTGGCTTCTTGTGCCTTAATGCTTACACCTCATTCTGAAAAATCAAAGACTAATGTCATATTCATATTCTCATGATTGTAAAATCAGTGAGGATTGTATGGCATCTTTCAATTGTCCCATGCCTAATAGAACTTGATGATGATAAATATGATGAGTCCAACAACCAAGTCCTAGGGATTGCATTCGTTCATTCTAGGATTGCATCTAGCTTAAGCTTGCATTTTTTTCATTCTAGGCTTGTATTGAGATAGTGTTTGGTGCTCTCTTGAATTTCTTCTAGATCTCTTCATCGAAGGTTCTCATCTTTTGTCCTAGGTTCATCTTGGCTACACAAGTATCCAGTCCTTTCTCTTGATCTTTGAAACATCTTTTTGGTTAGTACCTATCATATATTGCTATATCCTGTATGAAATGATTAGTACCACATACATTGCATGTTCATTGCATTTCCATTTGCATCCATAAAATCCATATACATTTACATATTCATTTGCATGTGCATCCATTATAAGCATAAAATCATACATTACATTTTTCATCCATCATATGCATACCCATCTATAATCTATCATTGCATTTAAACATATGCATATTTGTATCATAAAAGAAAACATGTGCATTTCATATCTACTCCATACATCTAAAGCATCTAGGAAACATCTCATAAAACATCAACATCAAAGCAATATATACACAAGTATGATGATGTCAAAATAGAAATTTCATATATATATATATATATATATATATATATATATATATATATATATATATATATATATATATATATATATATATATATATATATATATATATATATATATATATATCTGGATCGACTCAATGTCATGTAAAAAACAATGGTGCTACTCGAGCATAGTATAAAAAATGGGCTACAATATGATATCACCCTAAGCTAACTCTACCCATCCCCACTTGGTGGTGGTGGTGCCTGTACTGGTACCTATGGGGATGGCATCAGTCTCTGTGGAGGTTCCTATTATGGAGGTGCCTTCTGCGGAGGTGCCTGTGGTGCTCTAGCATACTTAGAAAATGGAGGCACCTGATCTGATATGTCTGGAATGGCTCCACAATATGCTGCATAATAATAAGCTACCTTAGTAGCTTCATATCTAGTCTCTATTCGCAACCTTTCTAGCTCCTCTTGTAGCTACCTGATCTTTGCATCTTTATTAGCTATGCGGGTCTCCTCTCTGATGACTCATGTGCGGTAGTCATCTCTCTCATGCTAAACCTGTCTGACCCTCTCATAGATCTTCCTGAGAGCCTCCTATAGCTATGGTGCCTGTGCTCCTATCAGAACATCCAACATGTCTATATCATCTCCCAGAGGTGCCTGCTATGATGGACCCCCCTTCCTCTGCCAGGTGGATCTTTGTTGAGTCCCACTACTCCCAACACTTGCATTTGACCCCATAGTCCTTGGGGGATGTCTATCTGGGTCGACCTGGGCCTCATTTCTCTCTACCTAGGCCATTGTAATGGTAATTGCTACTATATAGGTACCTGTTGCTATTGCTACTGTGGCCCCTGTTGTGCAGCTTGCTATTGTACATGTTGCTATACTAGTACCTACTGCTATGCTAGTACCTACTATTGTACTTCTTGTCCCATCTTGATAGGATCTATAAATCTAGGAAATGGGTAGGCTAGGCAATGATCCCTATATGTAGGCATCATCCCTGCATTGGTGACATCCACCATGTAATCCCATCAGGCCTGAGGTAAACGTGCCTCAATCGCACACCTACCTTGATCTAATCTTGGATGCCACCCCTTCTTCTCCTCATCAGTGAAGCAAGCATAGGGGTAGTACTCATGGGAGGTGTCTTGTTCTCTCCTAAACTGATGCATTACATGTGTAACAAGAAAGTGCTCAATGATAGTGACACTATGTCCAATCAGTGGATGTGAAACAAACATATAAGAAAGCTCATGATGAGCATCATCCCATGGCTTAGTAAAAACCCAAGGCCTCTAGACTACAGCTGCCATATTATTAAGCTGTCTGCGCCACTGCTCCATCTTACCCAGCAATGGCTGAGTCATCGAACCTACATACCTATATATATAGCTCAAGAGCCTACTGTGTATCATGATATATAAGCCTACAAATAGGGAGGTGCTCCCAGGCCCAAAAATGAAGAACAAAGACACCAGACACCATGGTCCTCACACCGTAATATACTATCTCATGCATCTCATGGTACATATGGGTGAGCATGCACTCCCCCCATCTGAATCTAACTGCTAGTCTAGCTAGCATCCACTACAGCATAGAGCCCCAACTGCACTCCAAACCATGCTGACCTCGATCAGGAGCTAGATAACAACTTGGGAACATAGAAAGGACAACGACTAATGGATGATCTCCACCATGCCTACTAATCAAATCCTCCTAAGAGATGGTCTAGCCCATCACTAGATCATCTTGGAATATAGTCCTTAATGCCACTGTGCCTACCCTTGGCTATACATTGTACTCTACTCGAGCACCGTGGATGGGTATCCGCAAGATCCTATATATATACTCAGGAGTGACTGTCATCTCCCCTAGTGGAAAATGGAAGGTGTTCATCTTCAAATGGAAATTCTCTACAAGTGCACCAAGAAGACCATGATTTACCTAAATGTTGGGTATATCATGCAAATATCCTAATCTAAGCCCCTCAATGTGTGCACTCTCAGCATCTGTCAATCTCTATACTAAGGTAGTGATCACTAGATGATGTGACTGGAAGGCGATGTTAGGGAATTCAACTTGCAAAGCAATCGATGACATGGGATCAATATCTCAATATGATAGTTTTCAAAACAACAACAAAAAATATAGCAAAGCATCTATCCCAAACATGACTCTACGATGCTCTACTTGGCTGATTTCATGCAAATTTGGAAAATATTGGAAAAATTTTTTACAACATTATAGCAGATTTTCACACAAGGAAATTGTTCCCTCATGCGAGACAGGATCTTCTCCTGTGCAAGAGTGAGAAAGTTCATGTGGCAGAACCTAGCGCTCTGCACGAGACTTCAAATAGGCCCCGGGTGAGGAAGCCCTAAACCATGTGAGGAAACCATTTCCTCACATGAGGGGCAATCTAGACTAGCATGAGGAAATTGTTTCCTCATGTGATAGTTGAAGAACATGATGTAAAAGTTGCTAGATCTAGCCTAAATCAACCTAGAAAGCAGTACAAATTGAAATGCTAGGAGGATTATTGACTACTTATAGGTGTGTCATACTTCGGTGGCTAGGCGTGTCATCATGAGCACTCAAATTGATGAATATGTAATGGAAGGCCCTTCATTCTCTCTCTCATAGCTCAGAATCACAAGAAGACAAAAGTGAATAATGAATTGAAAATGACCCCTCCGGGACTTATATAGCTTTTTGACCTGATTTTCAAAGTGCTCCGTTTTGAGCAAAAATTGCACCCTTGGCTAAATCGACTACTCTGAATCCATTTTCAGGATCGAAATCAAAAATTGACATCTCTAGATAGCTTTAAATCATGTTTTAAATTTTGGGACCCTTTGGGATCGGATGCTTGTGCAGTCAGTCTTTTGGCATCATTTTCCTACCAGAATTTCATCTCCTCATGATTTTTTTGAGATCTTCAATGTTTTCATCAAATTCAACTCTAGTCAAATTTGGTCAACCATGGTCAACCATGGTCAAACTTTGTCAACCAGACCTCCCGATCACTCCAAATTGCTTCTGCAGCTTCTCGAATCTACTCTGATTGCTTCTACTCTGCAACCTCTTGCTGTCAATCATCCTTATGATATGTCATCTTTTGATTTTGCTCTCGAGGGGGTAGGATGATTGGATCATTTGAATTTTGTCAAACTAGTCTCATTTCAATCTAATCTAAATCAAAGTCCACACTGCTTGGGGCATCTCTTCGCTAGGGGCATCTTTGTGCCTCATATCTAGTTATCTGGTCATCTATCTTTTACATATCTGAGCAATCTAACTCAGATCCTTGAGGATCAAGCTTCATTCTAGAGATGGTTCTTGAAATCTTTTAGGTATTAGGGCAATCTAACCCTAATTCCTAGGAGTCAAGCTTTGTTCTGGAGATGACTCTCGAAATCTCTTTTGGACCGTTATCTGGGTAATCTAACCTAGGTCTCGGAGGGCTAAGTTTTGTATTGGGGAAATCTAACCCTGATTCTAGAGATTAGTCCTATATCTACATCAGTCATCAATGGACATTGGGGCAATCTAACCCTGATTCCAGTCTCCTCTCAAGACCGTTGTCTTCACAATCTAACTTGGACTTTGAAAAATCATGCTTCGATCTATTTCGTGTCTTGGAATCCTAACCTAGACTTTCAAAATTCTCATCATCTATCACATCAGACTATTCTTTGAATCAACACATTGCTTGCACATCAATTCAAAGAAGGGCAAATGTAATACCCCAAAATTGGCACCTAATAAATTCAATCAATTTTGGTGCATTTTTCTTCAATTTCACATCTTCAAAGCCCTATTTTACTAGGCAATTTTCTCTCTCCTACCTGACTTTATTTTGACTTGATGTCAATTGAAAAAACCCTAATTTACATTAATCTCACACTATAATCAATTCCTATGTATTTGACTTTATTAGCTAAATAATCCCTATGATAAATTAATTTAATTCTAAAGTCTTAAGTGCTTTAAATTAAATTAAAAATCCACCCCCTTTAGCTAATACACATAAAAGGAATTAATACTACTTGTTATTTGAATGGATTATATTATTTGGACTTAATAATTTAAATATTCGAATGGTCACCCATATGTGGAAATAATTCATTCTTTTTAATAAGTAATTCATGAATATTTGTCTCAATTGGTAATGAAGAGTCAAGAGTTTCAAATCAAGAACCTCTTCATTCTCTCCCCGGGCTTGTCTATTTAATAAACCTTCTTCTTCATTCGAAAAGAGGGCAATTTGAGAGCATATAAACTATAGAAAAATTCTATCTCATTTATTTTCATATCTTTCAAGCTTATTGCATAATTAGTTTACTTCTTATTTTAGTGTAATTGCATTTTCATAGTAGATTAATTTGTTCATTTCTCTTAGTTTAATTTGCATCTCTATTTCAGTTATTTAGATTAAAATCTACATTTCATATTTACTTCAAGCTCTTAGATTAAAATCTACACTCCATTCTAGATTATAAACTGCATCTTCATTCTCAAATTAATCTCATTTTACTTATTATTCTAGCTTTCAAATCCTCCATATTTACTGGGTCTGATGGTTGTTGACTCTCCAATCTAAGATTAATTAAACACCCCAATTAATTAGGAGGCAATAGGTCACTTCACCATGAATTTCAAATTGAGTAATCTATACTCATTCTCCTAATTTGATTGTGTGATTAATGACTATGTTGTGTGTGTAGTGGGATTAGAGGTCCACATTCAGCTGTATACATACATAGTTCATTTAAGAGATTTTTCTTGGAAACTAATTTCTTAGCTCTCATCTACTTCATTTATTATCAAGCTAATTGTTGAAGGATCCAAGCCTAGCCTAGAAAGATGTCTTCCCATTCTATTTAAGCCATATTCCTTGTTCTTGTCCAACTTCCTTGGTATGGTAGGCATGCTCTCTGCAGTACTCTTCTTCAATTTGTGTTTGACGATAAGCATCTTCTTCTTCCTAATTGTAGCTAGAGCTTCCTTTTCATCAGGATTCAACTCCACTTCCCCCATATCATCATCCTAATCACCCTTAGCTACCATCCTAAGCCCTTCTTGCCTCTCCAGTTCTTCAAGCCTCTGCAAGATATTTGGATCAATAAAGTCTGCAACATTGTGTCCATCCATGGTCTCAGGAATATCATCTTCTTTCCACTCTTCATTTGCCAAAATATACTGCTTCTTCAAGCTTTAAGTCTCTAGTGGTTTCAAATCAATCTTATTACAAAGTACAATATGAGGCTTATTGGCAAACAAAGGTTTTATGCTATGAAATAGAGCTGCCTATTGTACAATACTATAACCACAAGACCCTGAAACATCAAGGAAAAAAAAAACAACCACCTTCAAATGAGCCAAGGTAATAATATTGAGCATCTCTATGGTGTTCCTTTCCTCCAAGGGGTGGTCCAAAATACCAAGGGTATCAATAGGCTAAATAGCTTCAAATTGTCACAGAGGCCTAATGGCTCTGCCTTGTAGCCCACAACATAAAGCATAGTGGTCAAAGAAAATTACATGTCCGTATTGTAGAAATGGAAAAGAAACAACAAGAAAACAAATAAAAAAGAAAATATTGCAATTAAATAATCACCAACAATGATACACATAATACCTCTATATGCAGCCCATATTTAACATTTCAAATGCAAGAATGAAACAAAACATGGGACTAAGCCCACAGTTCATAGGCCCACAGAGGGACATTTATCATAGTCATAGAAATATGATTATTTTAAAATGGAATACACCAAGGAGTACCATCAGAAATATTGACCATTTACAATCATAAATAGTGAATAATCAAATAGCTCATTTTTTTATCAGCATGTGTAGTCTCTGTGTATATGAAAAATGAATGAAATATCAAGATGAAATAAAAAAGTGAACAAAAATTCAAATTCAAGGCTTAATTTATCAAGAGAAAAAAACATTAGGATGAAAGAAAAATCATTAAGACTACAAAAGTCATTAGGACTATACAAAAATCATTAAGACTAGAAAATCAAGTTCTAGAAAAATCATTATGACTATAGAAAAATCATTTAGACTAGAAAATAAAGTTCTAGAAATGGATAGTTCTGATGCTTTTCCATTACAACAATTGAGCATCCATCATTTGGTACTTCTTGGTGTATTCCATTTAAGTTTTTTAAGCTACTATGTTTATGCGCATGTTCTTTATGTGTTTGGCTTCTCTCCCTCGCAAGGGATACGCTGATAGGTAATTGATTTGAAAGAATAATAATTTGATAGTCTTTTTTCAAGATAGGCATAATCATCCCACCAACCTTAATTAGCAACATTTGTGATATATGTCAAGTACTTATAATCAGTATGCCCAACAATCAGTGACTTAGTAGTAAAAGCATGTCCTTTGGTTTACTAGTTTACTTATAATCAGTATGTCCTTTGGTTTACTAGTTTAATCTAGTTTAAGAATGGTTTGTTTCATGTTTGAATGTACTATTGAATGAAGCTTGGATATATTAAGTACAATCTTAAGACTCGTGACTCTAAATGTTCATCAAAGCTTAGGCAAATATGAATGTTCATCACCTGTGCATATAAATGTTGATCATAGAAGGTATATGTACAGGTGAAAACATGCATAATTGACTAAGCAATACTAGGAGCTAGACCCAACAACAAATAGATTTGTGGTGATTTTCACAATAGTACATGTGTTGTTGGGTAAGCTCCCAATAGCGCTCAGGAAAATATGCATGTTCATCACCTATGCATATGAAGTGGCTCTAATGGAAGATACAATCACTAAATTTTGCATACTCCTTATTTTGTTCTGGGTTGATATTGTTAGACATGGTATTTCTTGAATGGAATGACTTGTTACTTGTATATTGACTAGAATGTTGGTGGAAGAAGGATGATTTGTTTGCAAACATTTTTTCAACTCTAATTTTCTCAACACAAAGGGACATTTATCATAGCCATAGAAACATGATTATTTTAAAATGGAATACACCAAGGAGTGCCATCAAAAATATTGACCATTTACAATCATGAATAGTTAACCTAAATCAAATAACTCATTTTTATATCAGCATGTGTAGTCTCTGTGTATATGAAAAATGAATGAAATATCAAGCTAAAATAGAACAGTGAACAAAAATTCAAATACAAGGCCTAATTTATCAAGAGCAACAAACATTAGGACTAAAGAAAAATCATTAAGACTATATAAAAATCATTAGGACTATAGAAAAATCATTAAGACTAGAAAATCAAGTTCTAGAAAAATCATTACGACTATAGAAAAATCATTTAGACTAGAAAATCAAGTTCTAGAAATGGACGGTTCTGATGCTTTTCCATTACAACAAATCATTTGGTACTTCTTGGCATATTCAATTTAAGTTTTTTAGCAGCCGTGTTTATGTGCATATTCTTTATGTGTTTGGATTCTCTCCCTCACAAGGGATACACAAATAGGTAATTGATTTGAAAGCCTAATGATTTAACAGTCTTTTTTCAGGATAGGCGTAATCATCTCACCAACCTTAATTAGAAACATTTGTGATAAATGTCAAGTACTTATAATCAATATGCCCAACAAATAGAGACTTGGTAGTAAAATCATAAGATTGCACATCCACATCTACCCTAGTAAGTATTAGATCCTTTCAAATTTGTAAAGAACACAAACTTTGCAAATCAAATTGATACTTCATTAAAACCTATGTTCTTGATCAAGTTCTTAAAGATTAAAACATGAAATAAAAAGAAGATGCAATGAAGATGACATGTGTGTTGTAGTGAGGACATTCAAGAGAGGTTTAATGAGTATTCAGATTGCTCAAAGATTGATTTTGAATCAGCAATTGATGAAGAACATGAAGTGGTGTGTGGTGAATCTAAAGATGAGGAAAATCTAAATTTAGTGGTGTGTGGTGAATCTAAAGATGGAAGGAAAGAAAAGTCCCAAGTTTTGAATTTGGATAGTAGAGGCTCCATTCCTCATTCTCACAAGTCTACAGATTTGTCACATGGATTAATCAGTAAAGAAGAGGCATCTCGCATTGGCATTCAAGATATAAAGGTTGGACCTGATTGACCATTGCACAAAAAAGTGCTTGTATCCATTTAAAATTTGTCACCAGGGTATGACCATAATTTTGAGTTCATAACAGTGACATAACTCCACTACGTCAAGATATGGCAACCTTTGGTCAAGAAGAGAACAATGATTTACATCCTATATTTAAGGGTACATATGGTGCAAGCATGGGACATGATGGGAATGATACAACTCATCATAATTAATAAAAGAACTATTTCCAACATTAGGATACCCATAGATCAAAATAGTCCTGGTATTTGGGTCAATAGATGGAAATATTTCCATATGTTGCCTCACCTATTTAAGGTAAGCCAAACTTAGTGCAATTCTCTTAACAATGGTACACATTCATCCAAGTGCAGCAACCTTCAAAGATTTGCAGCAGTAAAGAGAATCACTATGGTCATCACAAGATGGAGTGATATATAGTAGAGAGCTATATAGGGATGGTTGATAGTGTTCCTTGAGGGAAGGAGGATTGTGAAAGACTTGTTATCATTTTATTGTGTATTTCCAATATGTTTGGATGCAGGGCAGACTAGGAGAATAAAGGATCACTCATTGATTGC
Source organism: Chamaecyparis obtusa (assembly GCA_027943335.1). Classification (NCBI taxonomy): domain Eukaryota; kingdom Viridiplantae; phylum Streptophyta; class Pinopsida; order Cupressales; family Cupressaceae; genus Chamaecyparis; species Chamaecyparis obtusa. Next base: position 410,847 of record BSBK01003868.1, on the reverse strand, counting down.
ATGATAACCCAGTTTTGAAGGGTTACTAGTTGGGGGGATAGTCAAGGTCTGGATGTTGATAGTGTTCCTTGAGGGAAGGGGGATTGTGAAAGACATGTTATCATTTTATTGTGTATTTCAAATATGTTTGGATGCAAAGCGGACTAGGAGAATGAAGGATCACTCACTGATTGCATGATAACCTAGTTTTGAAGGGTCACTAGTTGAGGGGACAGTCAAGGTCTGGATGTTGATAGTGAATTCCTTGAGGGAAGGGGGATTACGAAAGACTTTTTATCATTGTATTGTGTATTTCCAATATGTTTGGATTTCAAAATATAGTTAAGAATTCAAAATTCATCCTCTAAACTAGAGACAGATTAGTATAGGGGTTATCTCTTCTCAATGGGTAGACATAAGATACTACTATCATACAACTACCTTTGTGAACATTTAAAAAATAAATCCATTTAAATATTAAATTTTCCATATACATCAGCACATAGTTTTGTGAGTAACCTTTCCGATAGGATAAAAACAAATCTCTTTTATGGAACAAGTTATTTTTGCCCATAAGATCTAAGGTATACTTATAGGATAATATATAATATCAACTTACATGCAAGATGGAATACACATAAAGATATTCCTAAGAAATTTGAACATGATTCATTAAGCTAGAGTTTCATCAACATTACTTATTAACTAGCTTATTTAATCAATTCCATATCCTAGAAATCCATAATAATCTTCTTATGAGTATATCTTTTCCCAACATTAACAAGTTTGTTTGAATTTGACCATTTTCCAAAATAAAAGTCATAGATTATTTAATAGAGGGATAAAAATACATGAGTCATATGGCTACCCTCTTATTCAATCAAATTAATATGTTCAACCCACTAACATTTTGTACACACATTTCAACAAAAGCACATTTGAGGAGTAACTACAAGTATTGTTATCCTTATACGCATCTTCAATATGACATCTATACCATTTCCTACAAATTCACATTCTGCTAATATTTTGATTTTAGGACAGTTAGAAAGTTTGACTTAAATCTTATTCTAATAGACATATCATTATTCCTTTCATAATAACTCATTGTTCCTATATAATAGCAATGTTGTTAGCTTCAAATTCCATTTCACACACAAAACACCAACAAAGTAAATAATTACTACACAAATTTGTTTAATATCATATTCTTTCCTTATAGTTGATGGTTTTCACTTGATCAATTCACACTGTTTACAATGATCATATATAATTCAGAATTTCTACCATATAATCAAACATTTATCCTTTCAACAATTGTGTACTATAATCCTATTTATTACAAAACCTTGGGGACATAGGTCCTTTACCCAAGGGTTCCCTCCAACTAGGCACATTCTCCTTATGGACACATTGATTTTTCCCTATAAAATTTAATCTTTTAAACATATTTCTTGAGAAGAAGGGAGAGACACATTTGATTTCAACAATAAATTTAATTTCTTACTTGAGAGGGTATATAAAAGAAAGATGCTTCTTAATGAATTTCAGTCATTGGTAATGCATGGATAGTCAAACCACTAGTCTCCAAAGCATTCAATAAGTGAATATGAATGTTTGAAAACTACTCCCAATAATTCTTAAATAAAATAAAGTATGTTTAAGAATTGTTGGGACTGGTCCTTTGGCGTGTATTAAACATATAGAATTTTCAGCATATTATTATCATTCTATTTCTTTGTTGTAAACATGCCATTGGTTTAGTTTTAATCTACTAGTGTTGTGCCCTAGCTCATGCTTTATCTCCATTATTTGATGTTATTCACTATTTTGAAATGTTGACTGTGGTTATAAAATGGAAAAAAATAGAAAAAAAAAAATTAGCATGAAATTTTTTTTACAAAACTAAACCAATGGCATGTTTACAAAAAAGAAAGAGAATGATAATAATATGTTGAAAATTCTATTTTGTTTAATACATGTCAAAGGACCAGTTGTATGAAAATGTCAATCACATAGCATTTCACTATTGTATGAGTGGATTGTGCAGGAATAGTTAACATTAAACAAGGAGAAAACTCCTCAACACATCTTGGAAACCATCAAATTCAATAATAAATGAAACCTAACACCAACACTATTCCTTCCATTCACTTATACCAATAATAAAGCATTTAATCCATTCAACATTACATATAATAATTAGACAGTTACATTCCCTAACTGTGTAGAGGAACAGTCAGGACCAAAATAATCAAAAGTACTTTCACCCTTGCACAAGCTATTCCAAACTTCAATTAAGATGAGAAATATGCTATATCAAATCATTCATATTCATAGTAAACATTAAAAGGATCATTTTTTCAATGAACCCTCTGACTGTGCCCCTGTGGCAGAGAAAGGAAACCTCAAAATAGAGAAAGGAAACTTAGTAAAACTAGTCTATGCCACTGTTTGTGAGGGTACAGTCATGATAAGTGCCTCTCAAACCTCTCCAAACATGTAAGAATGGCTTTAAATACATTATTGATCTCTTCTAAACATTAACGCATGGACAGTCAAACTAGTAGTCTCCAAATCATTCAATAAGTGAATATGAATGTTTGAAAACTTTCCTCTCAACTTACCCAGCCACTCCTAATCGGTTAGAGGGATTAGTTGAGTGTTTAGACACTAAAAATTCTTAAACATACTTTATCTGATATGATGAATTGTAATATCAACAAACGTGAATCCAAACATTTCAAAATAGTGAATCGGTATCCTTGAGCACAAGCACCAATAACATCAAATAATGGAGATAAAGCACGGGCTACGGCACGACACCAATTAGGAGTGGTTGGGGAAGTTGAGAGAAAAGTTTTTAAACATTCATATTCACTTATTGAATGATTTAGAGACTACTAGTTTGACTATCCATGCATTACTAGTGACTGAGATGCATTACCTGGTTTTCAAGGGTCACTGGTTGAGGGGAAAGTCAAGGTCCATATGTTGATAGTGAATTCCTTGAGGGAAGAGGGATTGTGAAAGACTTGTTATCATTTTATTGTGTATTTCCAATATGTTTGGATGTAGGAAAAACTAGGAGAATGAAGGATCACTCACTGATTGCATGATAACCTAGTTTTGAAGGGTCACTGGTTGACAGGACAGTCAAGGTCCGGATGTTGATAGTGAATTCCTTGAGGGAAGGGGGATTGTGAAAGACTTGTTATCATTGTATTGTGTATTTCCAATATGTTTGGATGTAGGGAAGACTAAGAGAATGAAGGATCACTCACTAATTGCATAATAACCTAGTTTTGAAGGGTCACTGGTTGAGGGGACACTCAAGGTCCAGATGTTGATAGTGAATTCCTTGAGGGAAGGGGGATTTTGAAGGAATTTTTATCATTGTATTATGTATTTCCAATATTTTTGGATGTAGGGAAGACCAAGAGAATGAAGGATCACTCACTGATTACATGATAACCTGGTTTTGAAGGGTCACTAGTTGAGGGGACAGTTAAGGTATGGATGTTGATAGTGAATTCCTTGAGGGAAGGGGGATTGTGAAAGAATTTTTATCATTGTATTTTGTATTTCCAATATGTTTGGATGTAGGGCATACTAGGAGAATGAAATATCACTCATTGATTGCATGATAACCTGGTTTTGAAGGGTCACTAGTTGAGGGGACAGTTAAGGTCTGAATGTTGATAGTGAATTCCTTGAGGGAAGGGGGATTGTGAAAGACTTTTTATCATTGTATTGTTTATTTCCAATATGTTTTGATGTAGGGCAGACTAGGAGAATGAATGATCACTCACTGATTGCATGATAACCCGGTTTTGAAGGGCCACTGGTTGAGGGGATAGTCAAAGTCCAGATGTTGATAGTGAATTCATTGAGGGAAGGGGGATTGTGAAAGACTTTTTATCATTGTATTGTGTATTTCCAATATGTTTGGATGCAGGGCAGACTAGGAGAATGAAGGATCACTCACTGATTGCATGATAACCTAGTTTTGAAGGGTCACTAGTTGAGGGGATAGTCAAGGTCTGGATATTGATAGTGAATTCCTTGAGGGAAGGGGGATTGTGAAAGACTTTTTATCATTGTATTGTGTATTTCCAATATGTTTGGAAGCAAGGCAGACCAAGAGAATGAAGGATCACTCACTGATTGCACGATAACCTAGTTTTGAAGGGTCATTGGTTAAGGGGACAATCAAGGTCTAGATGTTGATAGTGAATTCCTTTAGGGAAGGGGGATTGTGAAAGAATTGTTATCATTGTACTATGTATTTCATATATGTTTGGATGTAGGGTAGACCAGGAGAATGAAGGATCACTCATTGATTGCATGATAACTCAGTTTTGAAGGGTCACTAGTTGAGGGGACAGTCAAGGTCCAGATGATTGGGCCATTCGAGGATCCTATTTCTTTGTATTAATTTCTATTCAAATTAGATGCATGGATTTCTTGGAAATTATCAGCTGTTATGTATCCTGCAACTGCATCTGTAAATCTGCATATACTTCTCTAGGTTTGTAAGCCACTTAGGGATCAAAATAGAGAAAATAAATCAAAATCATTCTTTGTCATATTTCCTTTTAACAAAGTCTCAACTATCAATGATATAATATATTTGATGCCCTAAGCTATCAATACAAATGGCACCTAGCTAGAAGCTCATGGGCTGTCCATTTGATAACCAGAGTCAACATTTCAAAAAAATGGATATCCTTGAGCATAAGCACCAATAACATCAAATAATGGAGTTATAGGGCATGACATCAGTACAATGTAGTCATTTCAGTGAGCATCTCAACAATATACAATTGCATCATTAAACATGCCAGTAATATCAACAAACGTGAATCCAAACTTTTGAAAATAGTGAATCGATATCCTTGAGCACAAGCACCAATAACATCAAATAATAGAGATAAAGCATTGGCTAGGGCACAACACCAATAGAATGTGGTCATTTTAGATAGCATTCATGATCAAATAAAATGCAATGTATATAAAATTTGCAGTTGAATATGATGTGAGAGGCTTGAAAAATGAAGAAATCACACACCTTCTCTCACACTCATCTTTCACTCATTTTCTCCCGCTCCTTCTCTATCCAATCGAAATAAAAATGATTTGGCGCATCACATTTTTTTTTTATGTATACCCCAAACCTATCAGAATTATGATGGTCAATTTAAAACCCATCAGAATAACAACACCATTGGGGCCTATTTTTAAAAAAAACAACAAATTCATTAAAAAAAATTACCCGTCGGAAGCTTCTATCGAAATTTGGCCCCAAATGTAGTAGTGGCATTGACATATCTACAAAACTCTGCATAATATTCTTGACTATTACTGGATTACTCAGTGACCTCTGACTTTCTTGACAATAAATACTACTTAGTAAATGTACAATATACAATTCTAGACTTAACTCAGCCTATACATGATGACCAACCAACATTGCCTAGAAAATGACTGAGACACTAATAGACAAAAAAAATTAGGGATCAACAATCTCCCCTTTTGACATTAGTGGCAAAAACACTTTGTCATGATATTTACATTACAACATGAGTACTTAGTAATAAGAAAAACTCCTATATGAATACTCCCCCTAAGACTTTGACTCAGTCTTAAAAAATATTCTACGCATATATTTACATAAGACTCTTTTGACATACAAATGAATATATACACATTAAAAAATAGTATGTCATACTATGATATACATTTCTTCCTATATTCTTCTATATGTAGCATTTCAGTTCCTCTATGTCATTTCCCTATTTTTGCTTTGAACTTTTCATTCCCCCTTTATATTCTATAACTCTATCATTTTATTTCCCCCTTGTTTTTGTCACTTGAAGTTTATGGGGTGTAGGGGTTTTGAAATACTTATCAAAAAAATTTTTATGGAGCTGCATTATGATACCTAATTCATTATCCTATCCAAACCTTATAGATTCAAAAACCTGTGACTTAATTTCTAGCTTGATAGCTAGTTCAACTAGGCTCTCTACAATAGAAAGATGAGGGTCTTTCTGCACTAACTCCTTTATCATTGCTAACTCCTTCTTTATAACCTCAATATGAGGTGTCATCATTGTTTGGATTAAAATTAGCCTTGCCCTTACTTTTCCATCATTAGCCATCAATTTGGCTAATCTTTGTCGTGCATGTAGCAATCTGGTGAAGTGAATGGAGCTGGAACTTGCATCCATGCTCAATGAATGACTTGTAGAATTTAAGTCTAATTGAAATTTTTCAGTCAAATCTTGATTGTCCTTAGTGAAATCTTCAATATTTCATAATTTCTTGCATAGAGAATGAGCATTCTACACAACTTACTCTAAGTTTTTCACTAAGGTAGAAAGTTCTACCTATTTGACTGTAATGTCACTTGAAACTTTTTCTAGTACCTTGGTCTCAAAAATTTCTCTTAGACCACTACATAAGCTTATCATTTGGCTCATTGTCATCACTATTCACCTTCTTAACAATTTGTACTAGTTTCTCTAAGATAGGTGCAGACTCATTCACATCATCCATTTCAAAAGCTTCAATAAAAATGCCTTTGATCTCATGAAATACTTTCTTTTGCTGATGCTCCCTTCTTAGCTCTTCTTGTTTTCTCTTCTTCTTCAAAAGATCTTGTAGTATTTTCATTTCCTCATATGTTAAGTTATCAGTGTCCCACTTAGGAATCACTATAACTTCATCAAGTGACACCTTTGTGGCAAGATATTTATCCTTGTTCTTCTTTGTTTTCTTCCTTGGTGTGTTTCCACTCGACATCTGTATAAGAGATTTTATGGCCTCGTGCTCCTTATGTTAGAAATAGGAAATACTGAGAGGGGGGGGTGAATCAGTATTTCACAAACTTTTACTTTTGCCCACTTATGGATATAACAGATTACTTTAAAGCATAAGAAACTAAATAGCATACATAACAGTAAATGTAAAGAACTCATAACACGTGATATGTTCTCAAGAAAACCCTGGCCAAGGGAAAACCCCAGTGGGGATGGTACCCACAAAGATCCACTAATCAAAAGATATCCTATTAAGGATGTTGATCCTGTTAGGAGCCTATTACAATCATATAGTGTATCAGTCTTGGTTAAGGGACTATAGGCCTTGTTAGAAGCCTCAACCCTGTTAGGAGTTGTACATACAAAACCTGATTACCAGATGAGCTCACTACTCAAAAAAGTAATAAAAATGTTTACTAATTACAATATGGTACTGCTTACAACTTCGCATCAACAAATTTCACTGCTGTCACAATATACAACTATCACAAGTTACATTTCAAGTATGTTCGGTACATCTTTATTTATACAAGATACAAAATAATATCTTTCTCCAGTTGGCTTTCATATCTTTATCCAAGAGTGAAAATCTAGGATGTCATCTCTTTATAATATTAAGTCATTATTTTGACAAGAAAAATAATCCCTTAATTCATTTACTAGTTCTACCTTCAAAACTGCTCTGTCGGCTTAACTCTGTCATCGGTAAAATAATCATAATTTTGTTCGTACTGTCTGTACTCTTTTGAAAACTGAGATGGGGTATCCTTAGACACAATAGATTCTATGTTCAACTACACAAACTCTGATCATGCTCCAATGAACGTCACCAAAACAAACTGTATCGGGTGCTTTGTCAAAAACATTGTTTCATACTTAGAGAATTTTAGTCTATGATCTTCCATACTTACTTTCTAGCTTATGAAATCTTCATAGGGAACATATTTTTCCATAATGACAACATCTATGTACATACCTCAACCAAATTTCCAACAATCTCCCCCTTTGTCATTGGTGGCAACCTATGGGAAAATTGGCTAAGTGTACAAGTCAAAATCTCAAAAATTGTATCAAAATTGTGGCCATAGTATAAAATAAGTATACTATCCTTATATCTCCTCAAAATATACACATAATCTATAACACTTCATAATACTCCATAGAACTACCCCTATGAGTATCCTTCCTTATCATATATAGACAATTTTCTAAGTATCTCTCCCCCTTTGACAACAATGAAAAAATAAAGGGTGGAAAGGGATATACAAAATTGTGTCAAAAATTTTTACCTTACTGTCTTATTGCAGAGCCAGTAGGCTTGTAGCATAATCTACAAAATCTGACTTCCAAGCCTCAAAATCTTTCTCCCATGCCTTCTTAATTGATTTTGCTACATTGAGTAGAGTACTCAATCCGTATGCTGCAATCTGACAAGCTTGAAGGGACTCAAAATTGAACTTCTGAAATGATGTCTTAGTAGTAAGACATTCTTCTAGCTACTCTTCTATTATAGTCAACTTGATTGAGACATGCTCTCTCAAGATGTTTATCTTGATAATTTTCCTGTTCTTCTCATCATTCAAAGTCCTTATCTCATCACATAATTTTCTGATCTTTTTCTCAACTGCGCTGATCTTAATGTTTGGGTTGGCCATTGAGTTTGTCTCTGCTGCAATTTCATCTTGCTTTTCTTTTATCTTCTTCTCTTCCTCAATTATTATATTTTTAGATTTTGTACACTGAATGTACAAACACTTTCTAGTCTCAAGATGTTTCCTTAAGTTCTTAATGTGTCTATCAAGGCTGCCAATGTCATTTTTGATATTCTAACTTATATTCTGCAACATCTCAGCTTCATAAGCTGCTTGAGCCTTAACCTTAGCAATATCAGTCAAATTAGTGAACTCAACATCAAAAGAATTTATTACCATCTTTTCTCTTTCAAGTGGATCTGAATCAAAGACTTTTATAGATATAACACTTTATAGCTTCTCAGTCAAATCTTTCAGGCTACCTTCCAAATTCTTAACTTTCTTGTTCTTTCCAATAATTTTGTTCAAAGAAGTGATGAACTCTAATTGATCATCATCATCAACCTTCTTGCTCAAATCTTCAATCAATGTTCCTATTCCTTTCTCCTTTCCAATCTTAGGAGTAAGACCGATGTCTTCTTGTGGTTCAATAGGTGTATGGGCCTCTGTTTGCATTTGCTCTTCTATTCGTGTAGTCTCTATTTCAATAGTCTTTTCCTGCTCTCCCAAAGCCAAATTGTCAACAATGTTATCCAAACTGTTGAGTATCACATCATCTGAATCTAAAGTAAGTTTTGTTCCTTTAATGTCCATAGATTTTGTGCCAATGTTTATAGAAGAAGAGGGAATATCTTCAACTTCAACTACCTCTGCTACTGCCTCTACCTATTCTGAACTCTATTTCTCTACTGGTTCAACAACTAATTGATCTTTGCTATCTTTTCCTACTACCAAGTTTGCTAGCACTTGCACAACTACCTATTCAGTTTCAGTCTTCACTTGTTCATACTGACCTCCCATTATTTGTATAGTTCTTCTTTTGGTTCTTAATAGGGTTTCAAGTGGCTTGAGGATCTGTTTAAGGTGGTCATCATCTCTTATGTCACAGAACTATCTTATCACATTCTCTCTCATTTTAGTATCTTCTTCTTGTGCTCTCATCTTTCTTCTCACAAGTCTATTGTACAAATCTTCTGGTATCTTTCCATGAATAGTATCAAATTTCTTGTTTGTCAAAATCATATGTGTAACCATTGCATTCTCTAGATTTAATCTGTCAGACGATCCATATAAATCATAGTATTTGTTCATCTTGGTAAAGTCTCCATGCCGCAATATGTCTTCATTAACTCTTTCTATCCTTGGTTTCCATGATTTCTTCTTTATTGTTACTTCATCATCTTTTATCTCTGCAACTCTTCTAGGTACTGGTGGAACAATTACTTTTTGTCTTTTACCCAGTCCTAAAGCACTTGCCTTCATTCTTTTGGTTGGTGCTAAAGAAGAGGGTTTCTCTATCTGACTAATTTCTTTCTCCTTCCCAAGTTCTTCAACCTTTACTTCAACTTGAATGGGTTCTTGAAAGTCTGTACTCAAAGGTGGGATTGATAGTATCTCACTTTGCCTTATTACTTCTATAGTCTTTCTTGTAATATCAAATTCCTACTCACTCAAACCTGTTTCTTTTAGAATTTTCTTTATTGTAGTCTCCACTCTCTTCTTTGATTATTTCTCTTCCTTAAGTGTCTTTGCTGAATCAAAGTTTTGATCATATGTTCCAAATTTGTTGCTATGTGCATCCAATTTACTTTTCAACAATCTACTAACATATCCTTTTGTTTCAACTTCAGAGATTTCATAGCCAAGAGGGTCTATGAATTCATGTCTAGGTTCTACTAGCTCAATGTAAGTGAAATTAGTATCAACCATAAAACATATATCATCTTTGTATTTCTCAACTAGGGATGGAGGAATTCTTGATCTATTTACCACAATGTTCTAAAAAGTTTTCAACCCTAACTTTACATTGTCATTAACCTTCTCAATAAGATGTTTCATGTAAAATTTATTGATTCTTTCCATAGTATTCTCACCATCATTCCATTCAATAGTGTAAGGAAATCTTCTTAGAAAGTGGAAGAACATGTAAGTAACCAATGAGGAAAATATAAAGTGAGTGTATTTAGCTTTCTTTATCTTTTCCAAATTCTCAAACAACTGTATTCTCATAATTTCACACATATCCACAGGCTTCTTCTCCACACACATCAAATAAGCAATGTGTACCATACCTATTGGTATATCATCTTCTCTAGAACTTCCACAAGATTTTGTTGTCAAAATCTTACACAAGTATTTTACATCATCTTGCTTAATCTTACTAATGACTATACCTCTGCCATTTTACATTGAACCAGTGTTATCAATCACAATCTTTCTCATGTTTTTCTCATTCAGTGGAATTGCACCAACTTTTGATAATCCAGTCACATCATTAATTAGGTCTCCAGTTATGTCTATAACTCTGTCTTCTAACCAAAATTTACCATTATGTATCTTACTCAAAATGATCTTAGTACACTCCTCATCATCAAATTCATATTTCATAGAGTACTCAATGATTTCATTGTTTTCTAGATGTTCATAACCTTGTTTTACTGACATATCCTTGTTGTACAATTTATGATATTCACCATTAAAATTACTCTCCCTTACGGTTTCATATTTGCATCCAAGATAACTTTTAACATTCTCTAAATGAAGAACTCCGTCTAGTACGAATGATAAAGCTAAACTAGCATCTCTTTCTGAGGGTTCAACTACATCTTTCTTACTTCTAGGTCTGTTCTTATCCTTAATGTTGTGAATCGATGACACATCCATGATTATATCCAATTACTTAAGCTGATTCAAGATCTTAGTCGAATAAATACCTTAAATTCACAAAATTAGGGCTTTTGCTAGATCGACGCTTCAAACTTCTGCAAATCACTTCCAAACTTCTTTCTTCACTCTCCAAATCACTTCTAATCACTTGATAATCACAATAAATCTTAGTTCAATCTTTTAATACTTAGCATTTACTCGATCTGACATCACATTCAATTCTTTTGCCGCTAAAATACCAAAAAGTTGATTCTGTAAACCTGCAACCATAAATCTTCTTGCGACCTTGCAAAACACAATATTTCTTTTTGTGCACTTGACCATAGCATTAGTATAACATAAAAAACCTTCATCTAACTACACAAAACTTAACTCATTCAAAATCTAATTCTACACTAATTCTAAGTTCCTAAACTACAGAAATTTACATAATTTAAGTGCTTAAAGAAGGGTTAGGTAAAGACTCATTCTTACCATCAGATACATTACCTTCCTAATTACCTTTAGTATTAAATATACCTTCTTGATCTGTGCCTTTAAAATTTTTTACTTCATCTTCATTGCTATAGCAACCTTTCTCTTTGTTTCCTCCATTTTCATTCCTTCTTGCATAGTTTCTAGGGTTAGGGTTATGATGATAACCTCCATTGTTCATTCTGCAAAATCTTTTTGTGTCCAATCTTGTTACATATCTAACAAATGATTCCATTGGTTCCATATCTAGGTGTTTGCTGATTGATTTGTGTCCTACAATTTCTAGCAATATGTCCAATTTTGTTGCATCTGTAACATACTATTCCATTTCCTCTTTTCATGTCTTCAGTTGATCTCTGATCCACATTGTTAGTATTTCTAGGCATTCTACTATTGTAATTATTCTCAATAACTTTAGATCTTCTACATTCAATAGCTCTATGTCCAAAACCATGACAATTATAACATTATCCATTAAGAGGTTTGAATTGTTTACTTGTAAAATCTCTCTTCATATGACCAATAGTATTACAAGCAAAACATCTACCTTTGAATTCTCTTTGCATACCGTTGGATGGTTCATCTTGCTTTGGTGATTCTTCTTGCTTAGGTGCATCTTCAGATTTGTTCTCATCTAACTTCTTTTCTTCACTGCTTTCACATACATTCAGATCTGGTTTCTTGGTTTCACTAACTATCTTCAATATGTTAAATCCAAGACCAGTTTTGTCATAGAATGGTTTTCCATAAGATACTTGCTCATCAATCTCTCCACTGTTTGAATATAGCCTCTCAATTTGTTGTTTGGATTGAGTCAATTCACCTTTCACAATCTTGTTGTATTTCTCAAGTTCATAATATTGCAATTTGACTTTATCAAATTCAGATGTTACCTTGCCAAGTTTAGATTTCAGATCTTCATTTGCATTCTTTAAACTTTCATTCTTAGATCTCAGATTTTTATTTCCATCTTTCAAGCTAAGCTTTAGATTTGCTATCTTCAATTCATGTTTGAGGATCACATTTTCTTTTTCTAAATCATCAAAATCTTCAACAAGAATTTCAGATTCCTTCTCAAATTTCAGATCTTCTATCTTACCTTTCAATTTGTCAATAAGATTCTTTGCATCATCATACTTTGTTTTTAGAGTGTTTCTTTCATCAGTAAGCATATCAATTTGTTCAAGAGCTTCTTCAAGATTCTTCTGTAACTGATCCATATCCATAGAGATCTTACTCAAGCTGCTAGGCTTTCCTTGAATGTTCCTTCTCTGAGTAACTGTGCTCTGATACCAATTATTAGAAATAAGAAATACTGAGAGGGGGGATGAATCAGTATTTCACAAACTTTTATTTTTTCCCACTTATGGATATAACATATTACTTTAAAGCATAAGAAACTAAATAGCATACATAACAGTAAATGTAAAGAACTCATAACACATGATATGTTCTCGAGGAAACCCTGGCCAAGGGAAACCCCGGTGGGGATGGTACCCACAAAGATCCACTAATCAAAATATATCTTGTTAAGGATGTTGACCCTCTTAGGGGCCTGTTACAATCATATAGTGTATCAGTCCTGGTTAAGGGACTATAGGCCTTGTTAGAAGCCTTAAACCTATTAGGAGTTGTACATACAAAACATGATTACTAGATGAGCTCACTTCCCAAACATGTAATACAAATGTTTACTAATTACAATATGGTACTGCTTACAACTTCGCATCAACAACTTTCACCGCTGTCACAATATACAACTATCACAAGTTACATTTCAAGTATGTTAGGTACATCTTTATTTATACAAGATACAAACATAATATCTTTCTCCAGTCATCTTGCATATCTTTATCCAAGAGTAAACATCTAGGATGTCATCTCTTTATAATATTAAGTCATTATTTTGACAAGCAAAATAATCCCTTAATTCATTTACTAGTTCTGCCTTCAAAACTACTCTGTCGGCTTAACTCTGTCATCAATAAAACAATCATAACTTTGTCTGTACTGTCTGTACTCTTTTGTGCACTGAGATGGGGTATCCTTAGACACCATAGAATTTATGTTCAACTGTGCAAACTCTGATCATGCTCCAATGAACGTCGCCAAAATAAATTGTATCGGGTGCTCTGTCAAAAACATTGTTTCATACTTAGACAATGTTAGTTTGCGATCTTCCATACTTTCCAGCTTATGCGATCTTCATAAGGAACATATTTTTCCATAATGACAACATCTATGTACATACCTCAGCCAAATTTCCAACACCTTAGGCTCTGGTTTATCCGTTATTGTAGAAATAGTCATCCCTCTTTTGTTCCATACCGCCTGAGTGTTTGCTTGTATAATTTCCTTGCTCTGGCACTTGATTGTCTTTTTTCCTGTACGACTAGGGTAACCAGTGACTTGGTGTATCATCTCCTTTGTAATTTTAATTGGTCCACCCTCCAGCCATAATTTCATATCATGAAATCATCTCAACACAATTTTGATCCATTCAATCTTAAAATTCTATAGGAAATCAAGATCATGCACTAACCCTCACTTGACAACCTTCTAGTATTCAAGCATCAACACCTTGTTGTTGAAAATTTTGTCATATGCTTCTCTAAGCTTGTAATCACCTATTTCTCCAATCTTCCACATGTAGCATGTACATACATCGTTAATCATTAGGACCTTCAGAGGAATAGATGGCAGCACACCTGTGAGATCTCCCTTTATAGAACTTTTAGGAATGACTTTAAATTTATATGATTTGTATGCATCATTCCTTACAATTTGAATGTTGAATACCTCCTTTCCTTTCTTCTTGGCTTTAGAAAATGATGTAGATGCCATATCATTGAAATCCAGGGTTCAATTATGAATATCAGTCGCTCGATCGATACCTTGTTCTAATAGTTCTTTGATGATTGCTGATGGCACACTGTAAAGATCTTTGAAAATAACACTTAGCACAAATATCTCTGGTTAATCACTTTGGAATCACTCTGAAAGCTCTTAAATTACTGGTGAAGTGAGAATAAATGGTAACATTCCTCTTTATAGACTTCAAATGGTCAGATTAGTGCTTCATTAATGATACATACACTTTCAAGTGAAATACAATAGTCTCGGCATTCTTAAGTCAACTTAGTAAACATATGCTTGGTCAATACTACCATTCAGTTTCAACTTGGTACATATCACATCTCGGCTACCATAGGAGTTTGACATATACTAGTGACTCAGTCACTATGAACTTAAATATTGATGCTCGACATCAAATATAGAATGTACCTTCTTTCTCAAATCTATCCTAATGCATCTTAATTTATGCAGATATGGACTTTAACATATCAAATGTTAGGAACTAATGTAAAATAAAGCATTGTAAGATTCAATTCCACACATACGTTATTTTCTTAGTTTGAATTAGTGGAATCACCTTATCCATTAGATTGGATGACCTCAAGTTCATTGGCTCCACTACTTGCCTCTTCTTTCTTTTTCCATGTCATGTTCATATGGTTTCTCATCTATTCAACAGTCCCTTCATTCTTGACTTTTTCATTTCCTGGTATATGTGCTCCACTATATCTC
Organism: Chamaecyparis obtusa; assembly: GCA_027943335.1. Classification (NCBI taxonomy): domain Eukaryota; kingdom Viridiplantae; phylum Streptophyta; class Pinopsida; order Cupressales; family Cupressaceae; genus Chamaecyparis; species Chamaecyparis obtusa. The sequence continues at coordinate 395,564 of BSBK01003868.1, read as the reverse complement.
TTTAAGTGACCAATCTTATTGCATTTGTAACAGACCAGACTTCCTCATCCAACTCTTGTATTTTCCTTTAAAATGTGTGTTCAAACAATTTACTCCAATATGACTATAATCTCCATAATAATGACAACTATACCATGTATTGTAGTCCCAATTGTATGTGTTACCTTTCTTATGTGCTTTAGTTTGTTTATTGGATATCCACTTAGCTTTGGATCTACACTCTTGTGTTCTATGACCATATTTCTGACAGTTAAAATAATGTCCTTGAAATCTAGGTGAGGTAGGTGGTTTATTGACCTTTGACCTACATTGATGTTCCTGATGTCCATGTTTCTTGCAATTAAAATAATTTCCATTGAACTTTTTTTTAGGATTGGACTTACCATACTTGCATCTGTAGATGTTAGTTGTGTGTCCTGGCTTTCCACAATGATGGCATGTAGGTTTTTTGTTCTTTGTCTTTGCATTCTTCTATTCTCCATTCTTTGATGATTATCCTTCTTTAGTGGATGATAGGTTCTCTATTAGGAATGAATGCAAAGTATTTTGGTAGTCATTCTATAGTAGTTGTTGTTGCATTCATGACTTGGATTGTCATTGATGTCAACACAGTGATATTCTGGATATCAGCAGGAAAGCAGGTATAGTTTTGTTTTGCGCACATGTTGTATTGCAGATTGTCTTTTGCATAGTTGATGGTATGTTCTTTGGTGTGTTATTAACCTATGGTTAACATCGCAAAAATAAATTCATTCATTTATGAGAGTTATGAGCATTTTGGTGAAAGTAGTGTTTAGACAGTGTTTCTGTGAAGTAATTTTCAGAAATCGGAGGATATCTCTTAGCTAGGATGGAATCTAATTTTGTGCAATTAAAGGGATGTTGGAGACTCATCAATGATGATGTGGTTCATAGCACAAACTTTGAAGATATGTTTGGAGAAAGTTACAGTATCTGGAAGCCGACAGTTTTATGTGAAATTTTGTGTGTAGCGTGTAGAATTTATTATTTTGTAATTGAGGACCGACTCATTTGTAATTATTTGAGTTTGGTATATAAGAAGGAATGTTTTCATTATTGCAATATGTACTTTGAAGGTTGAGAGGTGAATATATGCATGAAGTGAAGAAAAGAGCTAATTCAGTGATGAAGGAAGACTTGTGAGTACAGAGATCTAGAATTGTGATCTTGTGTAGCAGAGAGTACGGTTTTGGCACAATGTGAAGGAGGTAATATATTTCATATTATTCTATTGAATAATTCTAAGATCTTTTGGATAGTGGGTTCAGAGATCTTGTCTTGAAGTTGTTTGGGCAGTGGGTCCTTCTGTCTTCCATAAACTCTTAACCGGGTTAGAATCTTTTAACAGGGATTCAAAATCTCCTAACAGGGATTTATATGTACTGAATGTATTTCATAAGACTCCTAATAGGGTCCATCCTCTAACAAGGAACTTTCATATTAGTGCATCATTTTGTGGGCATATTTCCCACCGGGGTCTACTCTTTTCAAGAGGTTCCCTAGTCAACATATCTTGTGTTATTGTGCAATTGTGTATGGTTATCTTTCTATGGTTGATTAGTACATTAATTATATTGTTTAAAGAAATTGAATGGTTAAATTATCAAATAACTAATTCCCCCCCCCCTCTCAGTTATCTTGGGGATCTTTACTTTCTAACAATTGGTATTAGAGCAGGAGGTCCTTGAAAGAAAAGTTTAACAACTTAAGGAGATCCATGGTGAATTTTAGAAAAGGAAGCCCTAAGTTTGATGGAGTAAATTTTGACAGCTGGAAAGAAAAGATGAAGACTCATCTATTGTGTTTAGGACCAAGTTATTGGTTGATTACAAAGAATGAGAAGACTATCATTGAGGAAGACAATCTAGAGGCAGGAACTAAAGATGAACTAGATCTATTCATGTGTAACATACTTGCAAGAGAAGCACTTTTGTCAGCACTACCAAAGAATGAATATAGTTAGGTAAGATGTTTGAAAACATCTCATGCAATTTGGAAAGCTTTACATTCTACTTTTGAAGGTGATGAACATGCAAAGAAGGCTAGATTACATAATTGGATTTGTGCATTTGAAGATATCAAAATGATGGAAGATGAATCTATTAGAAGCTATATTGGTAGGATGTCTGAGATTGTAATAGGAATAAAGTCTTGTGGAGGTGATAAGATAGAGAATGAAGTGATATGGAAAATCCTAAGAACTTTGACACTAGTATTCAAGCAGACAACACAGATGATTGAACAAGTGATACCTTGTACATCAAAATTTTCAAGAGAGACTCTTCTTGGAAGATTAGAAATAGTAGAGATGAACTTGAGATTATCAGGAGAGCTACCTAGAATGGAAATAGCATTCAGTGCTCTTAACATTAGACCTACAAGAAGTACTAGTGTGAATGGAGATTATGCCAGCAGTAGCAGATCTAAATCTGAGGAAGATAAGAAGATTTAAGAAGGTGTTGCATTACTTGTAAAAAGAGAACCAGATGGTAAGAAAATTTTTAAATGTTGGACTTGTCAAGAGTATGGTCATTTTGCATCTAAATGTCCTAAAAGAGTTAAGAAGTATAGAAGCAACTTTAAACTTAGGAGATCTAAAGAATGTTATTATGCAAATGATGAAGATCTTGAAGTAGGAATTGAAAGACATTTAAGTGACAGTGATAATGATAACTTTGAGGAAATAGGATTTGTAGCAATTAAAGAAGAAAGTTTTGAATCTGATGGAGAAGCACAACCTCAGCCTAACATTGAAAATGTAGAATTATTTTTTGAAACTAACAGTGATTTGCTGAATGAAAGTCATACTGAAGAAAACAGAGAAGAAAACAGAGAAGAAAATAGAGAAGAATCTATAGTTGGAACAAGATTAGTAACTATGACACCTAATAGGTATATTTCGAGACATCACCCTGTTGAGCAATTTATTGAAAGTTTAGACAGAGGATTTTTGACTCAAAATAAGGTACATTTATGTTTGATTTCTCAAATCGAACCTAAGACTACTAATGAATCTTGTGAAGATGAACATTGGATTAATGCTATGAAAGAAGAACTGGAGCAGATTGAAAAAAATAAGACATGGGAATTGGTCCCTAGACCTGAAGACAAGAATGTGATTGGAACAAAGTGGGTATTCAGAAACAAGATGAATGAACAAGGAGAAGTGATAAGAAACAAAGCAAGATTGGTATGTAAAGGCTATTCACAACAAGAAGGAATTGACTATGAAGAAACTTTTGCACCTGTGGCCAGACTTGAAGCAGTGAGAATGTTTCTAGCATATGCAGCTTACAAGAAATTCAAAGTGTATCAGATGGATGTGAAATCAACATTTTTGAATGGTGAATTGGAAGAAGAAGTCTACATTGAGTAGCCTAAAGGTTTTCCTTTGACACAAGAAGGAGATATGGTATGTAAGTTAAAGAAAGCTTTATATGGATTAAAACAAGCACCTAGAACTTGGTATGTAAGATTAGAGTACATAAGCACAAAGGAACAGATAGCAAATATATTTACAAAACCTTTACCTAAGGATACATTTGTGTATTTGAGAGGTATGCTTGGGGTTATGCCCCAACCTATTTTTGAGAATTGATGCAGATGATTGCATTCATCTAGTGGTATATGAGCCCTATCTTTCTTCTGGATTGGATGTTGGAACTTCCTCTATGGGGGAGTTTATGAGCTGAGTCATGAGGACTCTTGTTATTGTATTTTTTTGAAAAGTGTATTTTGACATTAAGTTGTTTTTGACTTAGTGATGGAATTTCTATCATTGATGTCAATGGGGGAGAGATATACATGAAAAAAATTGAGGATTGTATGAGAGAGCTGAATAGGAAAATGAAGCAAGATTTAATTTGATATTTTGCAGTGATGTTGCAGTATTTGATTTTTGGAACATTGGATGTTTTTCATCTATGTTGCCATCAATGCCAATGGGGGAGATTTTTAGGAATGAATGCAAATTATTTTGGAAGTCATTCTATAGTAGTTGTTGCATTCATGACTTGGATTGTCATTGATGTCAACACAGTGATATTCTGGATATCAGTAGGAAAGCAGGTACAGTTTTGTTTTGCGCACATATTGTATTATAGATTGGATTTTTCAAATTTGATGGTATGTTCTTTGGTGTGTTATTAACCTATGGTTAATAGCGTAAAAAGAAATTCATTCATTTATGAGAGTTATGAGCATTTTGGTGAAAGCAGTGTTTAGATAGTGTTTCTATGAAGCGATTTTCAGAAATCGGAGGATATCTCTTAGCTGGGATGGAATCTGATTTTGCGTAGTTAAAGGGATGTTGGAGACTCATCAATGATGACATGGTTCATAGCACAAACTTTGAAGATATGTTTGGAGAAAGTTACAGTATCTGGAAGCTGACAGTTTTATGTGAAATTTTGTTTGTAGCATGTAGAATTTATTATTTTGTAATTGAGGACTGACTCATTTGTAATTATTTGAGTTTGGTATATAAAAAGGAATGTTTTCCTTGTTGCAATATGTACTGTGAAGGTTGAGATGTGAATATATGCATGAAGTGAAGAAAAGAGCTAATTCAGTGATGAAGGAAGACTTGTGAGTACAGAGATCTGGAATTGTGATCTTGTGTGGCAGAGAGTGCGGTTTTGCCACAGTGTGAAGGAGGTAATATATTTCATATTATTCTATTGAATAATTCTAAGATCTTTTGGACAGTGGGTTCAGAGATCTTGCCTTGAAGCTGTTTGGGCAGTGGGTCCTTTTGTCTTCCATAAACTCTTAACCGGGTTAGAATCTTTTAACAGGGATTCAAAATCTCCTAACAGGGATTTATATATACTGAATGTATTTCATAAGACTCCTAACAGGGTCCATCCTCTAACAAGGAACTTTCATATTAGTGCATCATTCCCACCGGGGTTTACTCTTTTCAAGAGGTTCCCTAGTCAACATATCTTGTGTTATTGTGCAATTGTGCATGGTTATCTTTCTATGGTTGATTAGCACATTAATTACATTGTTTAAAGCAGTTGAATGGTTAAATTATTAGATAACTGATTCCCCCACCTCTTAGTTATCTTGGGGATCTTTACTTTCTAACATGCTCATCATGTACAAGTACAAAAGTATCATTGGATCTTCTAGGTGACCTTAACATTTCTTCAAAGTATTTCACAACTTCATTAGGCTTGTTCATCCTCTCATTGAGTTCCTTTTCAAATCTTAGTTTATTCTTCAGTTGGCTATTTTCTGATCTCATATTTGTTATTTCCACATCTTTCTTGCTCAACTCTTGATTAGCAAGTAATAGTTGATTCACCATGTCCAATTGATTGTTTGTCAGCCTTTGCATCTCACATGTCCTTTCATCAAGTCTTATAGATATTTGTATTTTTTCTTCTTCATCCATTGTCTTGTCTTGTTCAGTTTTCTTTTACCTGTTGAACAACTACATAAAATCTTACTGATTGTATTTCTTATTCTCTCTTTAGATTTTTGATGTCTTCATTTAGTATGTTGTTTTTCTCCAACATATTTGTTATAGCTTTGTCAGCTTTAGTAGAATTACCACTGTCAAATATTCCTCTAGTATCCTCTTCTTGGTATTGATTTTCATTCTATTGAATTACTAATTCTCTCCTTCTACTTAAGGATTTCTTTAATTCACTTCTGGTTGCTTCAAGATGATGTGATGCAAGATGAATGACAATCTTCTGATTCTCTATGATCTTTCCCAATTTATAAACCTCCATCTCCAAGACCTTAACTCACAAGTGATTAGACTTCTTTAAGAGACTTAGCTCTGATACCAATTGCTGGAAATATATTATGGGACAGTGAGATACTGAGAGCGGGGGGGGGGGGGTGAATCAGATATCTCCTGCTATCACCTTTTTGACATAAATTCACTTATATAAAAAAAACATCAAATTCAATACTCAAATAGATCTAACATTCTAATCTTCATCCATGAAATTGAAACATGAAAAAAAGATTTTTGTTACTCATAAACCCTTGAAAGGTAAAACTGGGGTGGGGATGACACCCACAAATCTTCACTAATGTAGTATTAAAGTTTTCCTATTAGGGCTACAAAGTTTTGTTCATAAACTAATGATCTACCCTATTAGGGGTTTGCCTTGCTAAGAGATTACACACTTATACAATTTACCTTGTTAAAGGATTTAAACTTACAACTAAGTAAGCACTCAATTAAGAGATTTTCTTAAGCAAGTTAGGACCACTCTATTAAGAGATTTACCTTGATTCACCTATTAGAATGTCTTAGTACCTGATCCTTCAGTTTGCACTATGATGCCGATAACAGATCTTCTCCTTCCAATATAGATTTGATCTCCTCTATCAAATACATCTCTATTTTGTCCTTCACTTCTTTTCTTGGTCACTTTTACTAATCTCTCCCTATATCAAAAGTGCTTCACTATTTTGTATATGAGATCCTTCTTCTTCCATACATTTCTTCACTCATACATCATTTTAGGGTTCAAATATCATCTTATACAGACACCAAATTAACACCATAGATCAACATCAATGATCTAGATTATCTACTTATGCTTCTTAAGCATTGGCTACATAGTTTACATAGGGATTAATGATTAAAAATCTAAAGCATAATCACCTCCATGATTTCCTTAACAAACATACAACTTTGTATAGATGTCGGTCAAAATGGTTTACCTAAGTGTTTGTGCCATTACAAATACATATGTCAAATCTGGCTTGCTTGACATATGAAGTCTCTGACACTCGACATTAATTGTTCTTCATATACTAGTGCTCAACACTGACATATCTACACAACTTGGGATAAGCTACTCGACTATTATTAAAGTACTCAGTGACCTTTGACTTGATCGATAATAACTACTGCTCAATAAATGTACAATATACAAGTCTAGACTTAACTCAGCCTATACATGATGACTCGGTCGTAGTGATGACTGACCAACATTTCCTAGAAAATGACTAAGTGTGAGACACTAATAGACAACAAAACTTAGTGTAATACCCCAAAAATGGGCTACAAGTTCATTAATCTTCTATATCTACAAATCGAACGAAATCAATATCAAAGTCCTAACCTAAGGCACATCTAAACATCATCGAATCATAATTGATTATCTTATATTCTGCATCAGGGACTATTCCTAGCAATATTCCTAATTATCTTAATTATCTTTAATTTAATGATTATTTGGCAATAAATCACATTTATCCTAAAGTTTGATTAATTGAATATTTTCATATTTAATTAATTAGATTTAATATTTGCCACTTAATTGTGTAATTAAATTTAATTCTATCTATTATTAATTGTATTATTTAATTTTGACAATAAATCTAATATCATATGAATAATTGATTAAATTCTTATTTAATTAATTAAAGTAAATTGTCATTATTTAATAATATAGTTTTTAATAAAAGTTTGATTAAATAATTGATTAACCCATAAATCAATTGTTTTATTTTTAAAATCAGTTAAGTTGAGCATAAATCACTTTATTTATTTATTAAATCATAATTATCCATGTGCACATTCAAGGACCAGTTAAACTCAAAATTGGAAAATCAATGCAAGTTGTTAGCTTTTTGAAACTCAACATCTTTTTGAGTTTTAAAGTGGATCTAAACTTCTAATTCGAGTTGAACTGTGCTTTTGCATGATTTTTGTGACTTAATTATCTTTATTTAAAAATAACTCAAAAATCAACCTGAGTTATTTGAGTGATTTATGGCTTTTTCTCATGCACCTCCAAAGCCTTGGATTTCTATAAAAACAAGGCTCATCTCTTCATAACTCATCTCTCAATCATCTCTCAAATTTGCATCCAAGCATCTCATATTTTGCACAATCACGCTGGAGAATTGGAGGCTGAGGAATCAACTTGCAAATTCAAAGCTTTGTGAGATCAATTTCAATTGCATAGTTTTCATATCATAGCATAGAATTTCATAGCTTTCCCTATCATTGTTAGATAGATCAATTCATAGCATATCAATTTCATCTAGCATAGATTTTATATTAGATTAATCATTCTTATTGCATAGAAAAATCCCAAAAAATAGCTTAATTGCATTCATTCCATATCAATTGCATTCAAATCCTTCATTTAGGTGTCGTCTAGGTCACTGATCTCGATTACAATCTGAGAACATCAATCTCACACCTATTAGAAGGCAGTAAATCGCTTGGTTAGATAGCTTTCAATTTTGCACAATTTTGATTATCACTAACCTCTAATGTTTTACTGAAGTGTTGTGTCTACAAATCAGGTACAATTTTCACACACACATTTTTGGCACCCACTGTGGGGCCTTGAGCCTCATTCTCTTCATTTTTATCTAATTTTATATATTTTTGGCGTCACTTTTTTGCCATTTTTTGCGCAAACAGGAAAAATGCCGCTTACGAGCAATCTGACGCTGCTTATGAGTATTTAAATCACACCTGGGAACATTTCAGTCACGCCTATGCTCATTTCAATCATGCCTATGCTTATTTTGATCACGCCAGATTTTTGTTTTTTTTGAAAATTTTGGCATTTTCAGAATCCGTGCCTCTGGAAAACTGACACCCATTTTTTTTTTTGCGAAATTCTCACATATGGTATTGAAAGTTTAAGTGTGATATATCATTGGAAAGCTCTTTCCAAGCCAAATCCAAGCATGTTGGTTTCATTTTCAAATTTTGCCATTTGATCACAAAATTTGCATATTTGTACTTTTAGATTATTGATTTCTAATGCTTACAGTTTGCTGTTGATTTGTCTTGGTTTTGTACTTTCGGATGTGTGCTAAATTCTGGATTGTAGAGCATTGGATCTAAGGTATTCTTCTCAAGATAATAATATTTCAATTTGGATCCTAAAACAAATCTCTTATGTGTCTGGCTTGTGTGCATCTTTTCATGCTTTGATCTATTTCTACACACTTGCATAATTGATACTAGGTTGTGACCCCTTAAGGATTCATTAAGTAGTCTTAGAATACTTGTGATTGATCTTGATTGCTATCTTGGGTTATTGGACTCACTAATCCATCGGCCCCTCATTTCCACCCCGTGGTTGCAATCTCAGCACCATAAAGGGGAGGGGTCAACAAGACAGAAGCGTTAAGTGTTCCACTTAGCAACCCTTTTGTGCTTTTAGGAACTCACTTGTTTTCTAAGTTGGGGACTCATTTTTAGATTGTGTGAGGTGTTAAGTGTTCCACCTTGTGGACTCATCTCATATTTTCTTTAAGCGTTAAGTGTTCCTCTTTCTACTTTTTGGATGCTTTTGGTAGATTTGCTTTCAGGAATATATCTGTGCTCACATAGTAATTAGGCCCTATGAACACTATTCATGATTCTTGAGAGATTGGATTGCCAGTGAAATCCTTCTTGACAATAGAATCCTTGTAGGTAGGGAGGATACTTAGTGCGTTTCACATTCAACTTGGTTAGTGAGTCTTCTCTTATTGATCGACACATTCTCTCTCCGGAGAGGTTGATAGATCACGTGGGGTTGATATCATGAGCTTTGGTGAATCAAAATTGGTTAGTGCGTCTTCTCTTATTGATTGATACATTCTCTCCTCAGAGAGGTTGATAGATCACATGGAGTTGATATCACAGACCTTGGTGGAACAAAACTTTGTCTTAGCATGTCGGATTAATCTGCTTGCTTTGTTTGGGTTAAAAGTGAAAAGGTGTCAAAAACCTTGGATCTGGAGCCAAGTCCCCTTGTGGTATAAATCTGTGAGTCACCTTTAGAGAGGGTTAACCATAGCGGACAATCCCTTCACAAGGAAAACTATGTTGACAAAACCTCAAGCGGTAATAGCCATTTTCACCATGGTAGTGACAGCCACTATATAAAAGTCCTTGTGGAAGAAATCTCCACGGGTATGGTTCATTGTTGGGTTGTCAGATCTCCCTAGCAGCTCTTGAAGATTAAGTTCTCAAACTATGTCAAAACCCTGGTGCGCTGAGATTGGAGTTCACCCCTTTGAATCATAAAAGTTGCAGAGTCAAACCATTACTAAAAACCCTAGAGAGGCCAATTTTTCATTCTCAGGTATATGTGTGTTATTGCAAAACTTTTCAGAACATACACAATTAGTACTCTCAGGGATTAGCACAATTTGGTCACTTGATTGTTCATGCCCAAGGTTGCTTTTGCCCTTGTTCATTATTTTCAGACGTGCTTGGAATCACCTACTTGCTATTCTGTGTGCTTGTTTATCTACTTGGCTATTAAAAATGATCAAATCTAGTATAACCTTCAAAATCCAGACAGTACAATTTGCAAACAATCCAAAACTGAAGACAATAAATTTTGCAAAAATTGATGTAAAATTTTTTCTGGAGTCAAAAGTCATACGAGTTTTTGTCAAGTGTCATTTTAGTATTGCCCATCTGTCATATGATTGAGAACCCAGTGTCATATGAGTTTTCAAACCAGCAAATTCAAGAAAATCAAAACCCTATTAGCAACTGTCATTTCATTGCTACCCAACTATCGTACGAGTTTAGCAACTATCGTTTCATAGATTACCCAGTGTCGTACGAGTCTACAGAGTGTCGTTCGAAAAAATTTGAGAGTTGTCAGAAATTGTCAAATTGCAAGATATCCAATCTTTCCAGCCTAGTTCTAGAATCTGTCAAAAATATCATTGTGTCAGGAACAGAGCAGTAGCTATTGAGCATTCTACCATTTTCCAAGAGTGATCTTTTGAATCAGATCTATCCTTCTGTTTGATCAATTTGAATCTTTTTTATCTCGTGTCAAAACCCTGTCATAACTATCAATCTTCAATCAATCAATCTTCAAAAATAGACTAAGTGTTGAGAACTCGTGTCCGCTATCTTTTGGGCGATCTATCCCATACATCCAGGGCACGGTATCCTTCACCCACGTCTCATCAGATCTTCAAAACTATCATAATCTTGACAAGGTTGCATCATCTGATTTTCTCGAATCAAATTGTTCTTCAGTTGTCTTCATCCTTTTCTTCCATTTCATTCAAAGTTAATGGTGGAGACCAGAGCTTCTTCACACAAGAAATCAGAAGAAACATCTCAGAACTTACTTTTGACCAATACCCTGGGTCCAACTCTTGAACAACTCATCAAGTCAGGTATCTACGAAGATGATGGTCTCAGTAACTTTCGATTGAAAATTGGTTACATACCTCCTTTATCAACTCACAGAGGTAATCAACAAACTCCTCCTCAATCTATTCCAGGGAGCCCACAAACTCCTACCATGTCTCAAGTAGGGACAAACCATGGTTCTCTAGGAGGAGGATCCCAGGGACACCATTCTCAACATAATGCCGACCAAGAACCTACACCCTCTGAAATCCATCGATGTCAGAATGATGATGAATTCAAGAGAATGATGAGGCATTTCTTGAAAGTGGATAGAGAGGCATAGTTTTTGCAATTAGCCCAAGAAGGAGCTAAACTTCCTCCTCACTTCAATGTCGAAGATATCATCACGCATGAGGAAGAAACTCTGATGATGGCCATAATGAACCAGCTGCACGCTATGCAGGTCAAAATGAATAAAATTGAGAAAGAGAAAGAACCCAAGGAATTATCCATGGAGGCCCTTTGTCCTTTCCCTTTTGACAAAGACTTGTATATGCCTCCATTCCCAAAAAGAGTGGAGATGCCAAAGTATGACAAATATGACAGACACTCTAATCCTCAAGATCATGTCAGAGAGTTCTGTATGCACTCCATGGAATTCATGCATGAACCGACCTATCTGATGCATCTTTTTCCTAGATCCTTGGGAGGAGCATCCATTCAATGGTTTTCGAGATTACCTTCTACAATCAAAACTTTTGAGGAATTGATTAAATTGTTTTATCAACAATATTCCTACAATATTCAACATCCAATTACCATGATCGATATCTGTAACCTCAAGCAATATCCGGGGGAATCATTCCTAACTTTTCTCAAGAGGTGGCGAAAGAAGTTTTCTCTATATGCTAGACCAATTCCCGAAATGGAGAAACTTGAAATCTTTATCAATAACCTTGTTCTAGAGCTCAACTATCCATTACAAATGCAAGATCATGTATCTTTTGATAAAATGGTGGATAATGCAATCAAGATTGAGAAAGTACTTGTCAAGAAAGGAGAAATCACACTTCAAAAGGACAAGTCTGAATCTGGATCTAGCTCAAAAGATAAAAACAAGAGCTGCAATAGAAACAAAGGTATCATCTCTGATGGTGTTGTTGACACTATCCGCACCCCATCAAAGGCACCGGCCTACAATCTCACCCTTGCCACCAAAGCCATTGAAGCTTCAGAGAAAAAAATTGTTGAACCATCTCCAAAGAAGCCATTCAAATGATGGGATAATAAATGAAAGTTTACTCCCCTGGGAGAATCTTTGGAATCTTCCCTAAGAACCCTGATAGCTGATAACATGATCTCTTTACCACCAATCCAAAACCTTGATCTGGATCCAAAACCATATTGGTGGAAAGATAATGAATTCTGTGCTTTCCATTGGACTAAAGGCCACAAAACTAATGGATGCTTCCACTTGAAGCATACTATTCAAGACTTGATAGATCAAGGGGACATCACGATCGATAATCCTACCAGCAATAATGATCACACAGCATTTACAGAACCATTTCCACAACATGGCAAGGGAGTTTCCACTTCTTAGCCTAACATGGGGGCAAAAGTCAACTATGCCTACCTTGGAAATAGTGTTGTCATCAATATGGTTGAACCATGTCTCTCTAAGAGCTGCAATGTCATCATGATTGTACGAAGAGATAGAAATCATTCCTCAGCTAATGCGATTACCAGATCACAAGCTCAGGCTCATCTGAAAAGACAAACACCAAGTTCATCTAATGTCCCTAAGATACCTTTCAATCTCACATCTGCTTCTAAACAAAAGGCTACCCCAAAATACTCCAATCCAAAGGATACAAGACCTACATCTTACAACATTATCCAACAACTCTAGCATACCAATGCCAAAATATCTATGTTTGAGTTACTTCAAATATCTCCAACTCACAGAGATATCCTAGATAAAGCTTTGCTCGGCTCTAATGTTCCTGATGATCTAGATCTAGACAGGTTCTAGACTATGGTTGGTCATCTAACATCTCCGCAATATATCTCCTTTTTAGAAGAAGATGACAACTCCCTAAGTCACCCACATAATCAGCCCTTGCACATAGAAGTCTTGATCCAGAACCATCGAGTCAAACGTGTGTTGATAGATGGGGGCGCAGGCCTCAACATTTGTTCTTACAGCTTAATCACACAGTTGGGATTCTTAGAGATGGCTATTGATCCTCGAAAGAAGATCACCATAAAAGCCTATGACGAACAAGAAAGAGCTTCTAAAGGCACCATTGTCTTACCCATCTGAGTGGGTTCAGTCATCAAAGATACCACATTTCAGGTGCTTGATCTGCCATTGGCTTACAATATCCTTCTAGGGAGACCCTGGATACATGAAATGCAAGCTATTCCTTCTACATACCATCAATGCTTGAAATTTCCCTATGAAGGGGTAGAAGTTACTATCCCAGTAGATCTGAGTAGAACTTGCAATACATTGAAGGAAAGTGTCGATAAGCTTGTACCTAATAACAGAGAATCTTCCATTAAGCAACAAAATGTGGCTTCCACATCCAAGATGGAAGACATTGCTAAAGAGATCAATATCAAAGAAAATGGGATGGGAGAATACACTATAGAGCCAGGCTTGTCTCTGACATCTCTCCCAATCTCACCTAAGTCATATGGACAATCCTTGAAGCAGTCTAAATCAGAACCTAAGGAACCTATGGAAGCATACAAGAGAAATTTTGTGGCGGAGCAAGTATCCAAACAAGAATTTGAAGAGCATGAAGTTGTGCTGGCATGGCTATACAAAGAGGATTCTAAATCTAAAATTGTTCAACATGGTGAATCTATAGCACCTACAATCCCTTCAAATTCATATGGTCTAGGGAACAAATTGTTAGCCAAGATGGGATATTCTGGTCAAGGACCTCTAGGAATCAGAGGAAAGGGTCTTGTGACACCCATTTCACATATTGGTAGAGCCAACAAAGATACTGGTGGCTTAGGCTTTAAGAAGAAACCCTATCATCTCAAAGGTGGTTTTTCTCATGTCATAGAACAAATTGCACTAGGAGAACCCCTTCTTAAGAAAGAAGAAACACAACTCTCAGATGGTGATTCAGATAGTTCAAAACTCATCCCCTATGAAAAATTGCCTAAAGAGATCAAAGATCTTCTTGATGATAAAGATGATCCTATCAGAAGAATTAATGTAGTAGACACACAAGAACCTACTATAGCACAAGAGATGGTTGCACCACAAGAACCAGCCAATCTCAAAGGCAGTCAAACTAATCAAGAAGAAGGGGGTAGTTATTCTGACATTGATTCCCATGAATATGAATTCAAGTCAGAGGCTGAGGGTAATCCTTCTTGGGGTATTCATCCTGACTTCACACATTTTCTCAGATTTCCTAGAGATCTTGAATCAGAAGCTGAGTCAAATGACTATGAATGGGGAGCCATTCCAAAAGAAGATGAGCTTATCCCAGAGAAATATATTGATGTTATTCACCAATATGTATCTCAACCCAACGTAGGTCTAGAGTGAAACAATGAACTTAACATGTCTGATCCACCTATGGCTGAAGAGGATTCCCACGATAACATTGAGCCTATTCATGAGTTAAACATTTTGAGCTGTAATATCACCTTTGAACTTGAGCTTCAGGTTAGGACCAATGATGACATATCCACATCCGTGAACACCATATCCCAAGCCTTTCCCGCTTTGACTATCCAACGCCCTAATCTTATTGACCAAACTTCCACAAACCCAAGCCATGGTGTTTACACCTTTTCCAGTGACTATGCCCTTGCTTGTTACCTCAATGTAGTTGAGCCTATGAGGACTTCCATTAGCGAACCAAGCCTCAGCATGACCAAGTCGGACATCAAATATCTTAGTCAAAAAAATAAAAAGAAAAAGAAAAAGAGTTCTGAGGGTGAAAACCACTTTGTGGCAGTCTCAGATCCTACAAAAGTAAAAAGAAAAGACATATCTGAAGGTGAAAACCTCTTTGAGGCACCTAAGGATGAGATATTTGATGTCCTTCTGAGTCATTTATAGGATAGATCTCCAGTTCTAATTGAGCCCACCCAATCCATCAATTTGGGTACAACAAAGGAACCACAATTGGTACATGTAGCACAATCCTTATCAGAAGAAGAGAAATAGAAATTTACTAAATTCTTGACAGAAAAAAAGATCAACTTTGCATGGAAGTATTCAGATATGCCAGGGTTGGATCCAAATCTTATCATGCACCATCTATCCATTACTCCTGGAGTAAAACCAGTCAAGCAAAAATTGAGAAAGATGCATCCTCATGTTGCACTTTTAGTCAAAGCTGAATTAGAGAAACTCCTAAAAGCTGGATTCATCCACGTCATAGACTATGCTGAGTGGATCTCCAACATTGTACCTATTTCTAAACTAGATGGTTCAATCAAAGTGTGCACAGACTTTAGAGATGTGAACAGAGCATGCCCCAAGGATGATTTTCCACTGCCTAACATTGATATGATAGTGGACATGACTACAGGCTATGAGATGTATTCCTTAATGGATGGCTTTTCTGGATACAACCAAATCAAAATTGCTCCAGAAGACCAAGAGAAAACTACATTCACATGTGCGTGGGGAACCTTCTGTTGGAATGTTATGCCATTCAGACTCAAAAATGCGGGAGCTACATACCAAAGAGCAATGACATCTATTTTTCATGATATGATGCATAGAACAATGGAGGATTATGTTGATGATACCTTAGCAAAATCAATGATCAGAACTGAACATCTAACTGACTTGAGCTTGATCCTTGACAGAATGGAAAAATTTAGTCTCCGACTAAATCCTAAGAAGTGTGCTTTTGGTGTCACTTCTGGAAAACTCCTGGGATACATAGTCTCAAAGAAAGGTATTGAAGTTGATCTGGCTAAAGTCAAGGCTATCATCGAGATGCAACCTCCCAAGAATATCAGTCAAATGAAAACTTTGAAAGGGAGAGTGCAATCTATCAGGAGATTCATATCACAGTTAGCTAACATATCACAACCTTTCACAAAGACATTATATAAAGGTGTGACCTTTGCATGGAATGAAGACTATGCAAAGAATTTTGATCATATCAAGAATTATCTCTCAAATCCTCCTATCTTGATGCCTCCTATTCATGGGAAGCCATTAATATTATATGTCTCCGCAATAGATACATCACTGGGGGCATTACTAGCATAGCATGATGAGAACAAGAAGGAAAGAGCCATCTACTATATCAGCAAAACCTTAGTGACCTATGAGAAGAACTACTCAATGATAGAGAAGGCATGTCTAGCTGTGATCTTTGCATCACAGAAACTGAGACATTACATGTTAGCTCATACCACTCATTTGGTAGCTAAGATTGATCCACTGAAGTACCTACTAAGCAAAGCTGCCCTCACAGGTAGACCAGCTAAATGGGTCATGCTCTTGAGCGAATTTGACATTGAATATGTTGAAAGAAAAGCTATCAAAGGACAGGTCATTGTTGATCAATTAGCTGAAGCACCACTGTTTGATAATACACCCATGCAAATGGAATTTCCTAATTCCTCTATCATGCACCTCTCTTCTAGAGAATGACAGTTATTCTTTGATGGCTCCTACACATAGAATGGATCTGGAGCAGGCATATTGTTCATCACTCCTCAAGGATACTCGATACCAAAAGCATTCAGATTAAAGTTTCCTTGCACAAACAATATTGCTGAATATGAGGCACTTCTCAATGGTATGAAAATGGCAATACAGTGGAGAGTTATAGAGATGCACATCCATGGAGACTCACAATTGGTTATCCACCAAGTCAATGATGTGTACCAAACTAAAGATGAAAAGCTCATTCCTTACAAGAGAATGGTAGATGATTTAAAGAAATACTTCATCTCTATCACATTTGAGCAAATACCCAGAATGGAGAATAAGGCTTCCGATGCAATGGCGACACTATCTACTCTTTTATAGCAGCCTGAACATGAGCTACGCTATGAGTTCCTGGTGGAAGCCCTATCCTATCCTACATATGACTCCCCTGAAACCCGCATGATCTGCACTATTGTAGGTTATGAATCATCTCGCTACAAAAATTTGTTCTCCTATCTCCATGACCAAATCATCCCTAAGTCCTTTAACTATTTTGAGAAATGAAACCTTATCCGATCTGCATCTCGATATGTCATCATTGGTAATGATCTATACAAACAAGGTCTAGATGGTACACTGCTTAGATGTTTAGAATGGGAAGAGTCTCAACGTGCATTAGAGGAAGTCCATGAGGGTATATGTGGATCACACTCAAATGGTTTAACGTTAGCTTGAAAACTTATTAGGGCTGGGTACTATTGGCCTGAAATGGAGAAAGAGGCTATTAAATTTGCTAAAAACTGTCAACAGTGTCAAGTACATGGCAACTTGATTCATGCTCCAGGGAGAGATCTAATTCCCTTTACTACACAATGGCCTTTTCAACAATGGGCATTTGATCTCATAGGTGCTATCCATCCACACTCTTCTAATGGACATACCCATATAATCACAGCTACAGATTATTTTACAAAATGGGTAGAAGCAGTTCCTCTAACACAAGCAATGGGGAAATAGATCTCTATGTTCATCCTAAACTACATCATTTGCAGATATGGGATCCCTCATTCCATAATCACAGATAATGGGGGACAATTCAAAAATAAGGATCTAGATGACTTATGTACTAAATTCAAGATTACACAACATTGGTCTTCTATTTACTATCCTCAAGGGAATGGACAAGCTGAGGCTTCAAACAAAAATCTCTTGAAAATCTTGCACAGAACAGTGAATAAAACAGGAAGAGACTGGCATCTCATGATCAATCTAGCTCTCTGGGCATACAGAACTAGTATCAGAATGCCTACAGGGGCTACACCTTTCACTTTAGTTTATGGGTCTGAAGTGGTATTGCCTATTGAGGTTGAAATCCCATCACTTAGAATCAGAATGCATGGACTTGTCACTGATGAAGACTACAGAGTGTCTAGGTTACAAGAATTGAATTACTAGATGAGTGCAGACAAGTAATGTATGATCATCTCAGAGTATATCAGAAGAGAATGTCTAAAGGCTACAACAAGAAAGTCAGACACAGAGAATTTCAAGTTGGCGATCTAGTCTTGAGAGAAAATCCTAAAAATCAATCCCATCAAGAATGCAAGGGGAAGTTCAAACCCAACTGGCTGGGTCCCTTTTTCATCACTGCTACTTTTGGCTCTGGTGCCTATCAACTCTCAACAACTGAAGGAGAACAACTCTGAGAACCAATCAACATTCTCCATCTAAAGAAATTCTAAGCCTAAGGCATTCAGTCTATGGTAAAATGTCTTAAAAAAAATCTTAAAAATTGGAAAATGTCCTAAAAAATGAACATCTTGGTGAAAACCTAGCAATAGGCACCTTGATGATTCACAAACAAATTAGAAAATATCAAAAGTACAAAAAAATTGAAAAAATGAAAAATACAAAAAAAAAAAAAAAAAAGTGCCTTGGTGAAAACTTAAAAATAGGCGCCTTGGTAGCAAAAATAGAATCTCTGCCAAGATGGTGAAAACCTAGCAAACGGGTGCCACTTGTTCAAAATGCTACATCTATCAGCACAATCTTGGTCTTTCCCAGCTTTCAGTCTTGCTTTAGTTTGTACATATCTCCCGGTTTGTTTTTGCATTTCCAGTTTTCAATAAGTTGGTCTGTACACCAATCAGCTCAAGCGTCTGTATCCTATCAATGTTTAACACTTGGGGGCAATCAATGTCATATCCTATTATCTCCCATGTATCTTAGATGTATCATATCCAATTAGAGTCCTTTGAAGCTTCATTTGAGTCGGTCAAGTCTATCTCGTCTCCAGAAAGGATTTTACATCTACAACAACGCAATCAAACATCAAAACTCAACGGAAAACAATCTATGCTTTTTACATGCTCTTATCTCCTTGTATGCTTACTGATCCTCATTGAGATTTTTGCATATTATGTCCCTTCGAGCTCTTCGATGATGTCCTTTACAAGATTTAGAGGGTGATGACTGGGGGCATAATCTTTTCTTTGTCTTCTGCCTGTATGTAAAATCTAACGTCTTTGGAAGTTCTGGATTGAAATGGTGTCTGACTATAAGAGCCTCTATCTCGAATTGGATGACCATGCGTACCTCAACCATTGATACCCAAAAAATTCAAGGAAGTTTGATCTAACTATTGTCATTTTTTTGAGTGAGTTCTTTCTCCTACTGTGAAACGCGATCTTGCCTAAGGATGTGAACGATAAAGGGTCACTATGGGTAATTCACAGTGGATCTAGAATGATCTCTTGACTATTTGATGTGTTTACAATACAAGGCGTATTCAGGTCATCACGATGTTTATGTTTTGATGCTTATACAAATTGCTATATCAAAATGGACATGATATTCAGGTCATCCTAGCGTTTGTGCCTTGGTGCTTATATCTACTCTGACATTCTGAAAATAAAATCAATATTCATATATCCATGGTTGTTGACCAGTGGGTGTTGTATTGATTCTTGCACATACAAATCGATATTCATATGTCTATGGTTTCATAGCTAGTGGTCATTGTATTGATTTATCCAGTTACCTAAAAGTTCAATGATGATAACAAATTGAAATATGATCAGTGACTAGGTCCTAGGTCTTAGGTTACATTTCATATTGCATGCTTCTTTGCATTTTTCATCTTTGCATGATCTCACAATGACTAAATGAACTTCAATGCTTAAACAATTCTTCAATCACCTCTTTCAAGTCTAACAAGAGTTGAATCTCACACGAAGGTTCCTCCAATGAAGCAGTAAGTAGAATCCTTTTTCGGGATCAAAATTCAAATCTGAGATCATTCATATTGTCAACTACTTGCATAATCAAACCTTCAATCATCACAGAAATCTAGTATTCAACTTAACTGATTATCTTACATCAAACTATCAAAATTTTAACTTGGTCAACTATGGTCAACTCATGGTTTAACCTAGTCCAACTTGGTCTCCAGGACCTCCAAACGATGCAGAACACATTCTTGAACGTGTATAACCACTTTTCAAATCAATTAACATGCTTCTCAACTATCAACGCTGACTTTTCTTGTCAAATTTCAATTTTCATCTCGAAGGGGGCATGGTATTGCACATCAATTCAAAGTTTGTAAATCAAAATTCTATCAATCAATTTCTATCAATATCTTTCATCAGTGATCAAGACAAACAATCACG
Organism: Chamaecyparis obtusa; assembly: GCA_027943335.1. Taxonomy (NCBI): domain Eukaryota; kingdom Viridiplantae; phylum Streptophyta; class Pinopsida; order Cupressales; family Cupressaceae; genus Chamaecyparis; species Chamaecyparis obtusa. Next base: position 375,124 of record BSBK01003868.1, on the reverse strand, counting down.
TCTAGTTACTGATTCATAAAAATGACCTCATCGCTCGGGGCAAATCTATCATCACTTGGGGCATATCAAATTCGTCGATCCATATCAATCTGGTATTCTCCTAATCTTGTAAACTGTATCAGTTTTTGCAACCATCGGATCATAGTGTTCTTTCCTTGGTTCTTCGGTGACTAAAGGGTTTGCATGTGATACCTGCTAGTTCTGTTAAGACAATCGAGTCTAGAACGGGTCACTCACTTCTTTGCAATCCTAATGGTTTGGAATCAGGCATTTTGACACTTTTTCGCAATCATAGGTTCATTTGCTGTTATAGTAAACATTATCTTTGGTCATTCAAGACCTATTATCTCCATATCAAATCAATATCAATCAGCTTCTGTCTCATATTAATTATCAATTTCAAACATTAGTTTCATATCTTTATCAAACACAGACTTTTTTTGAACCACTGCGCTTCGCACAGTAATTCAAAGAGGGGCAAAATGTAATACCCCAAAAATGGGCTATAAGTTCATTAATCTTCTATATCTACAAATCGAATGAAATCAATATCAAAGTCCTAACCTAAGGCACATCTAAACATCATCGAATCATAATTGATTATCTTATATTCTGCATAAGGGAATATTCCTAGCAATATTCCTAATTATCTTAATTATCTTTAATTTAATGATTATTTGGCAATAAATCACATTTATCCTAAAGTTTGATTAATTGAATATTTTCATATTTAATTAATTAGATTTAATATTTGCCACTTAATTATGTAATTAAATTTAATTCTATCTATTATTAATTGTATTATTTAATTTTGACAATAAATCTAATATCATATGAATAATTGATTAAATTCTTATTTAATTAATTAAAGTAAATTGTCATTATTTAATAATATAGTTTTTAATAAAAGTTTGATTAAATAATTGATTAACCCATAAATCAATTATTTTATTTTTAAAATCAGTTAAGTTGAGCATAAATCACTTTATTTATTTATTAAATCATAATTATCCATGTGCACATTCAAGGACCAGTTAAACTCAAAATTGGAAAATCAATGCAAGTTGTTAGCTTTTTGAAACTCAACATCTTTTTGAGTTTTAAAGTGGATCTAAACTTCTAATTCGAGTTGAACTGTGCTTTTGCATGATTTTTGTGACTTAATTATCTTTATTTAAAAATAACTCAAAAATCAACTTGAGTTATTTGAGTGATTTATGGCTTTTTCTCATGCACCTCCAAAGCCTTGGATTTCTATAAAAACAAGTCTCATCTCTTCATAACTCATCTCTCAAATTTGCATCCAAGCATCTCATATTTTGCACAATCACGCTGGAGAATTGGAGGCTGAGGAATCAACTTGCGAATTCAAAGCTTTGTGAGATCATTTTCAATTGCATAGTTTTCATATCATAGCATAGAATTTCATAGCTTTGCCTATCATTGTTAGATAGATCAATTCATAGCATATCAATTTCATCTAGCATAGATTTTATATCAGATTAATCATTCTTATTGCATAGAAAAATCCAAAAAAATAGCTTAATTGCATTCATTCCATATCAATTGCATTCAAATCCTTCATTTAGGTGTCATCTAGGTCACTAATCTCGATTACAATCTGATAACATCAATCTCGCACCTATTAGAAGGCAGTAAATTGCTTGGTTAGATAGCTTTCAATTTTGCACGATTTTGATTATCACTAAGCTCTAATGTTTTACTAAAGTGTTGTGTCTACAGATCAGGTACAATTTTCACACACACACTTAGGGATCAACATTTATTACCACCCATACTTTAAATAAATAAATAAAAAATCTCCATATACATTTAGGAGGAAATAAACAGAATTTAACACTCTCCCTACCATAGATGTACGCAGGCATGAAAAATCAAGATGCCCATGCCTAATTAAATAAAATCATCATACACATTCATGGAAGGGAGGTGAAAATTTAATAAGAGCCTTTTAGTTTGACGTGGAAGGGGGAGGAAATTTCTTTATTTAGGAAGGGGAATGAAGTTGTAGGGAGGACATAAAGAATTTGTTGGAGAACAAAGAAGGAAGAGTGAAGTCAAGTGGAGGAGAAAATAGACTTTCGGAAAAGGGAGACACTTGCCTAGGTTCTCCAATTCTTCCTTGGTTTTGCATGTTTTTTCTCGTATTGTTTATATTTTAAAAAGAAAGAAAAAGTAGTACAATTTCAATTTTTACATTGAGGTGAAACACTTGGTTATGATCCAGAACACTTAATTTCTTTGTTTAAGAAAAAAATAACAATTACAGGTAGCTTAAAGTCCCTATTTACTTTAAACAACTTTTCTAGAGGCAATAGAGTTGCATTGAATTGTAATATGCATGTGTATTTTGGTGCTATTACAAAACTTGTCCTAGAAATTGTGCATCTTGATTAGAACTATAATATAAGATCCATAATTTTTAAATTTTTTTCAGAATAAATTCCTTGTCCAGCTCATATTTGCAACTATTCCTAATGTTTTTTCAACTCTACTTAGTTGATTTTCCATTTGAGCTTAGTTTTAAACCATAAATTGTAAGTCATTTGTTGAAATTTCATTTTCTTAAAATTTTTGCATACCCTATTTGTAAGCTCCCCATTTGGCACATGAAATCAAATTGCTAACAAAGAATTTAGCCTGGAATTTTTAAATTTTTGAGTTGTATTTTTCTTGCTAGTTTACTAGCACTATTCTATTTAATATCCAATAGAAATTCTTCCAATGTTAAGCTCAAATACATTGTTGAAGCTTAAGCTTCGCTGGTCAGAAGGCTATGAAATCAAATTTTAGTCTTGCCAAACCTCATTTTCTTCCCACAATAGCATTTCATTGACATCATTTGAAGTTTTTTCATTTTTACAGAAGTTCTTAATTCTTATCACTTCATCTGCTTATGTGGGAAAACAAAATAGAATAAAATAAACAAATTATAAGATGCCCACTACAAAAAACAAAATATCTTTGTAGGCGTAGGTCTCCTTATGTTTCCTTTTGTGCCATACATTTATTATACAAAAATTCCTAAAACCATTAAGTATCTTTGTGAATCACATGTTTTCCATATGAGAAGGAAGTTAAAATAATTTAAATTGAATTTATACAAACTTTTCACCTCTAAAAGAATTAGCAAGGAGTTTATTTTTATTTAATTCTTTACTCATATTCTTTTTCATATGAGACATATACGTAGGAGCTTGTTAATGGTAACAGGAAAAAAAAAAAAAAACTTTAAAAAAGACAAGTGGCACTTTATTCCTTGAGAGATCAATCTTTATTTTAGGAGTGGAAGTTAAGAATATTTTGTAGAATTTATGGTTGACTTTCTTTTTAAACAATAGTTGTTATGTTTGAGATTGAATACCATTTATGAAAGATTGTGAATAAAATGAGTATATATAATGAAGTTTTGGGTATTTAATTCATGTTGAATCTAATTTTCTAGTTATGAGAATAAAGTTAAATTTATTTAATTAAAATGGATTTGTGCTTTCTTAATTAGATGAGATAATATGGAGACTTAAATGTGAAATTAGGGAAAAGAGGTTATTTATTCAATAATTGCATTAATATTAATTTTTTTTTAAATGCCAAGAATCATGATTGGGTTTTCATATGTGCATATACATTATTTATTGAGTTTTATTAATGAGGCATGGAAAAGTGAAGGATCAATTTGTTTGTTCAAAATATGATAATTATCTAGATTGATAATGTGAGATATATAACTCTTTTTTTTAGCATATGACATGTAGGAAGGAGTGTATTATTATTATTATTATTATTATTTATTCATGTATGATTGTTCTATTAGACGGGTGAAAAATATTGACAATAGGGAAGGATAGGTAAATTTGATTGTATTTTTAACCTATCTGCCATGGAAACTAGCTTAAAAATGCTTTCGCCAAAGCGATTGTGCATTCATTTGATACTAGTGGATGTTTACATTTTTATTTCTCCCTGTCATATGACTATGTGGATATATCATTATTATAGTTATGGTTATGGATTATATTGTAGTTAGTCACAGTGTGGCACCAGATTCTATCTGACCTACCGATTCTGGTTCGCTAGGTTCTTTGAAGCAGGGTTAGGTGTGCAACCTTTCATGTTGAGCCTAGGGGAGCTAATAACTCTGAGGAGCTAACAACTCTATGGTTGGGTGGTAAAAGTTCTTGGACCTTATTCTCATTCTCAAGTACAACAAGTGGAGTGTAGTCCAAGGTTAAGGAGGAATAAATGACAAGGTACATTATTTGATTTATATGATGTATTGACCTATCATTTGTCAACTTGTATTTGATATTCTGACAAGATGGTCAAATTGATGTATTTATTATTTTGTATTGTCTCTTATAAAAATAAATTACCATGCATCTTATTCTATATGAAATGTGAAACTTTTTCAATTAATGTTGTAGTGTAAATTTTGGATTTATGTATATGTGGATTTGAGTAGCTTACATGAATTGATTATCTTTCATTGGTCATAATATTGTTTATGTTAAACACTTAATTAAAACTGAATTGGTATGTGGTTGGTTATACAAACCAATGAGTAAGAGAAAACATGTCAATAACGAGATATGTCTCCATATACATGGAGACATGTCTATTCAACAACATGCTTTGTAAACATAATATATATAATCTGAATAGATCAATCTATGGAAAGTAAAACAATCTATTAGTGCATGCCATTTGGAGATCGATCTCATTCTCAATAGTCAACAATATTTGTGATAAAATCAGTAACACGTGAAGTACATACAGTCTACTTTACATATCAGTGGAGTTCATATTAAAAAGAAATATTATCAATATTGAATAGTGAGATTCTATATTGGATATCAATTATAGATCAATATTGATATAAAATAATTCAGTGATATTCTTGTGAGACAAAATTCCTTATAATATAGAATTGTATACATAAAGCATTAAGTGTAAATAGAAAGTATCGATAGCGATCAATATTGATAAGATGATTAGACTTATACCATCATAGGTACAACATATAAGGAGATCGGTACAACAAGTTGATTTATATTTCAAGTAGACAATAAGATTGATAATATAAGTAAACCAATATTATAAAGAAAATCAATATTCATAAGGTTGATATGAGAAAATTGATATAAGATATCAAAGCATATTCAAGTTGATATTAATGTTATTGAGTAAGATTATTGTTAGCATGAATGTTGATGCTATTCCTATGGGGGAGTATCCTAGTAATATTGGAGGCATGTTATAATGATTGTTTGTTGCATTCATGATAGAGTTTTTAATTGATGTCAACATATGTTAATGAATGATTGTTTAGAATCTTTCAGATAGGTTGCAGATAGTTTTATGGACTCCATACAGAGAATTAGCATGTGCGAACTTAGATGAAGACTCATCATGATGTCTTGGGTCACTGGAGGTGATTGCATATTCTTATGAGTTGATCTGATAGAGTTATGACTAATTTTTAGATGAATGGTTCTCAGGAGACAAAAACTATGACTCTCACAGAGTTAATTGTAGAACTTTGTGGATAAAACTCATGGTTGTTTAAGTTATGATGTGAGAACATAGTTTCATGTTGGACACTAGCTTGAGAGCTGATTATGATCGTATGGAGTTGTGATTGTACAAGTGATGTCAGCTATGGTGTGTCCATTGGAAAAGACCTATTTGGAGGTTGACTTGGAACACGTTTCAAGTATTATGATGAGCAAGTTTGACTTGCGGATCTAAATGATAAATTGATATAATTATTATGTTATAAAATTTTAAGAGGTGTGGTGTGCATTTTCGCATGGGTCTATTTTGTATAAAATAGGATTTATCCTATGGAGGCTAACCTAGATTTAATTGTTGTAACTTGTATATAATGATTCAAATCCTTGGAAAATAATGTTGTGGTTGTACATGAAAAGTGCATAGGTTAATGAGAGCTTGATGTTGTATTGGTTACTATTTGGAGAATAGTAGTTGTAAACTTGGGCACAAGGTGAATCTTGCTTGGCAGTGGTTGAGTACTAGAAGCAACTTTAGAATAGAATTATCTCAGTCTTGAAGTTGTGAGGTTTGGAGAACCTGAGGGTGACTTTATATCTTAGATATCTTGATTAGGTTGATATATTATACACCCCTAATAGGGTTATTGCCTCTAGCAGGGTTCAAATCTTAGTAGGGTCAATTCCTTAATAGAGATCACATTGTAAAAGGCTCCTAATAAGGTCTATCTTTTAACCAAGACATACCTATTGTAATACTCATCTCCTAACAAGGTCAAAACTCCTAACATGGTTATTATACTTATAGTGTAGATATTTGTGGGTACCATCCCCATCACATTTTTCCCCTTAGCAGGGTTTTCCTTGAGAACAAATCTTGGTGTTCATGTGTATGTGTGTTATTGTTGCATTTACTTTTCAACTTAGTATTTTGTCTTCAAAAATAAGTTTCAAGTTAAAGTTTAAAGTATTAATTATTGGCATTAATTGATTCATCCCCTCCCCCTCTTAGTTTATTAGGATATTGTTACTCTAACAATTGGTATAAATGATTTTGGTCCTCAGTCAGAAAGGTTAACAACTTGAGGTAAAGGTCAGGATAGCCTTATTCAGAAATTAGAGTCCTAAGTTTGATGTAGACAATTTTGACACATGGATGGAGAAGATGAAGAATCATCTAATGTGTTTGGGTTGGAATATTAGCTCATTACTTGGAAAGATGTCCCTATAATAAAGGAGGAAGACCTTGAAACACTTACTACTACTGGAGAAGAAAGGAAAAGGTGTGTGCACGCTGTTGTTGCAAAGGAAGATTTGGTTAATGCATTATTTGATTGTGAACGCACAAAGGTTTTAGATCTAACAAAGGAAAGTGAGATCTAGAAAATTCTAGTTGCACTCTATGAAGGAGATGAACACACTAAGTGAGAAAAGTTGCAGAATTGTAGGACAAAGATGGAGACAATACAAATAAAGGATGATGAAATAATAAGGATGTATGTTTAGAGAGTATTTGAATGTGTGATTGGAATCGGAAACAATGGAGGTACTTATACATAAGATGAAGTCATAGAAAATATTTTGAGATCTATGACTCCTGCCTACAAACTAAAATTTCTTGCTTTTGAGGAGACTATACCACAATACAAATATTTCACCAGAGAAATGTTATTGGCTAAGCTAACTACATTTGAGACTATAGAGCTAAAAGATACACTACCTAAGGTGGAGACAACATTTAAGGAAATTATTTAGAGAAATGGATCTATTGAATCTAGATCTAGAAAAGTGAACAAGAACAACAAAGATCTTTGAGAATATGTTGAGGAATGGGAGGAGATTCAAAGACTAGACAATCAAGTGGATGATAAGATCATGGCACTGATCACTAGGAAATAAATGAAAGGAAAAGGTAAGTTTGAAGGAAAATTACCTTTGAAATGTTTTAACTGCAATAAGGTTGGTCATTTTGCATCTATATGTCCAACTAGAATACCTAAGCATAGGCCTAAATATGGGAAATACAAGAATGATAAGGAATTATATTATGCTAGTGATAGATCTAAATATTTAGATGATGAATTCAATGATGTGTTGGGTTTTGTTGCTATTAGAGAAGAGGATCTATGAAGAAAAATCCTTGATTTTTCATGTTGATAGGAAAATTAATTGGATAATTGATAGTGGATGTTCACATCATATGACTAGTGACAAGGATAGATTCATTAAGCTAAAGAAGTTTGATGGTGGAGTTGTAAGGTTTGGTAATAATACTCCTAGAATAATTGTTTGTAAGGATCAATTACTTTACATGGAAAGACTAATACTTATGATGTACTATTTTTGGATGGATTAAAACATAATTTTTTGATTGTTGGACATCTTTTGGATAAGGGTTATCATTTGGAATTCAAGGATGGTCATTTCTCTATTAGAGGATCTAATGGAGAATTGATCACATCTGGTACTAAGACCAAAGATAATATATTTCAGTTGAACTCTACTGAGGTTAGTTTTTTTTTTCCAAAGATTGATGATAGTTGGATATGGCATAGAAGGTTTGTCATATCAATTTTTATAACATGGTAATAGCATCTAAAAATAATGCTATCAAAGATCTACCTAATATTGTGAAACCCGCTAACACTACATGTAGAGAATGTGTTTTGGGAAAGAAGAAAAGAAGTAGTTTTGCAAGCAAAGGATACTCAACAAATGGAAAGTTGGAGCTGAGTCATATAGACCTTTGTGGACCTAGTCAAACTAGGTCATACTTTGGAGACATGTACTTTATTATATTCACTGATGATTACTCTAGAATGATGTGGGTTGGATTTCTTAGAGAAAAATCAGAATCATTTGAGACTTTCAAGTTTTATAAGGAAAAAGTTGAGAATGAGATAGGCTTGAAAATAAAGTGTTTGAGACCAAATAGTGGTGGAGAATTCACTTCACATGAATTAAATACCTTTTGTGAAAATCATGGTATTATGAGCCATACTTATGCACCTAGGAAACCGCAACAAAATGGAGTTTCTAAAAGAAGAAACAAAATAGTTCTTGATGTGAAAAGAACCATGTTGATATAAGGAAAAGTTCAACATATGCAGTAGAGAAAAGTAGTCAATACAACCATATACACAATGAATAGAGTAAAAATCAAAGAAGGTACATGCAAGATACCATTTGAGCTATGATATGGTAAGACACTTACTATTATTTATTTTAGAATTTTTGGAAATAAATACTACATTGAGAGAGATGAATGCATAGGAAAATTTGATGCTAGAAGTGATGAAGATATATTCCTTAGCTACTCTACTAGAAGTAAATCTTATATATGTTACAATCTAAGGACTAGGAAACTGATTGAAAGTTCTAATGTGAGAGTGGAAGAAAAGTTTCAAGATAGAGAAAGATATTGTGACTTTAACTCCTATGAGATTTCATTTGATAATATAAATAAAAATCAGGAAAACATGTAGACAACAGAGAATGGTAATGATAATGAAAGGAATGAAGCATCTCTAGATGTTTGATAAATGACAATGGCATAAGTGTTGAGTTGAAGGAACAAAAAACACAAAAATATGTTCTGATAAATCATCCTAAGCATCAGATCATTGGTGATAATAGTAATGGACTAGAAGAAGATTACAAAATAGAGAAGAGAGGTCACAAAATACAAATGTCATTTTCTTGATCTCACAAGTAGAACCACAGTCCATAGATGAGGCATGAAGGGATGAATCATGGATCAAAGCCGTGACAGAAGAACTCAAGAAAATTCAAAAGAACAACACTTGGGAATAGGTTCCAAGGCCTAAAGACAAGAATGTGATTGGTACTAAGTGGGTATTTTGAAACAAGATGAATGAAGAAAGAATTGTTGTAAAAAATAAAGCCAGACTAGTATGTAAAGGGTATTCACAGCAAGAAGGAATTGATTTTTAAGAAACCATTACACCTATTGTGATGCAGGAGCATCCTGGGTGTAAGAGCAATCTTGCATCACCCAAAAATATTTCTGTTTTTGAATTCAATAAGGGCTATCCTGTGCAGAGCTGCTATTTATGGAAAGTTACTATTTTTGGTAATTTTTGTATGTGCTCAAAATGATCTTATTTCTTTCTTGGAGGTTCATTTTGGTCATATAAGTCTGCTAGTAAAGTTTCATTTCCAGATCAAGTGTATATTGGAAGATATTGAAGATTTTCGGTATTGGCAGCAGGGTACAGAAACTTTGAACTCAGTTTTGAAGGCTTTAGAGGCCCCGGATGAGGTTGAAAATTTGGGTGATGAGCGCTTGCGCGGGTCGAGCCTGTAGAGTGCTTCGTGGTGTTTCTGAAATGGGGTTATAATAGCCGAGCGGGTCAACGGGTGATGACTTATGGTCTTCAGAAGTTGGGCCACCTGAAATGGCGAAAAATAATTTTCTTCAAAATTTCTATTCAGGTTTCAAAGGTTATCTTAAGCTGACTATGATGCAATAAAATGTAAAATAAAATAATTCTAAGTTGGTCGGCCTTATTGGCTAAAATTTTGGAACCTTCCCAGGCGGTGGAAATTTGCCTATATAAGGAAGGCTATATTATTATCTTAGGCAGTTCAGAATAGTTTCGGGTAGTAGATCTGGGTATTGATTCGAGGCTTTGTCCTAAAGAATATTGTAAGGGAATGCCCATGTGGCTTTGCATATTGTAAGTCTGAAAGTTTGTAATTCCACATTTGTGGAGATAATAAGAAGCCAATTTTCTGTCCTTGCATACTATTGTTGTTGTTTCTCTATTTCTGTTATATGTTTGTGGCATTAAGGGGAGCACCCTTCATCATATTGCTAGGATTGAGGTAGTAAGATTATTCTTAGCTTATGTTGCTTATACAGATTTCAAGGTATATCAGATAGATATGAAATCAACTTTTCTTAATGGAGACTTGGAAGAAGAAGTATGCATTGAGCAACCTAATGGATTTCCTTTATTAGTAAATGAAGATCTAGTTTGTAGATTGAAGAAGGCTATGTATGGATTGCAACAAGCACCAAGAGCTTGGTATGCAAGATTGGATAAGTATATAATTTATTTTGGATTCAAGAAAGGTAATGTTGACATCAATTTATACTTAAGAATCAATGAAGAAGGTATCATGATTGTTGAATTTTTTGTTGATGATATTATCTTTGGAGGAAATGATGAAATGAGAAATAAGTTTGCAGATGAAATAAAAAGTGAATTTGAAATGTCCATTATTGGGGAGATGAAATTCTTCCTTAGACTATAGATTAGTCAAAATAAAGAAGGGACATTCATTTCTCAGAAAAAATATCTTAAGGAACTGTTGAAAAAGTATTGCATGGATGACAATAAACATGTTAGAACCCCTATGGTAACTGGGACTAAGTTATCTTTAGAGGATGAAGAAAATATTGTACCAAAGAAAAAGTATAGATTAATTATTGGAGGTCTTCAGAATCTGACACATAATTGACCTGATATTGCTAATGCAATTGGAATTATTGCAAGATTTTAAGCAGTTCCTAAAGAATCAGCTCACCTTATGGCAGTAAAAAGGATATTCAAATATCTAAAGGGCACAATTGAGTTTGGTCTATAGCAAGATAGATCATAGGACTTTACATTTCATGCTTTCACTGATATTGATTGGGTAGAGAATGTAGATGATAGAAAGAGTACAAGTGGAGGAGCATTCTTCCTTGCTAAAAGGTTAATTTCTTGGCTTAGCAAGAAGAAGGAATGCATTTCTCAATCTAAAATAGAATCAGAGGATGTTGCAACAATAATAAATTACACACAGATCATATGTTTTATCCCATTTTCCTATAAAATGCAAAATCCAATGAAAATGGTCTTATCCTTTCAAACCCTGTGAAATTGCCTTGTCCTACTGCAAACTTGTTTTGATCAACAAAGAATATTTAAGATGTTTTATGGCTTGTGCCCTTAGCCTGGGATAGTTTGTGGTGTGTGCAAGCTCCAGTTAAGAGTTCATGTGCTTAAATGAAAAAACCAGAAAGATATGGTAGTTTGAAGGTCTGAGAAATAGGTCTATCTATGTTGCTAGGGTTTCAAAATTTGTCTAAGTCCAAAACCCTACCCTTATTCTATTTCTTCATTACCTTTTCTTGGTCACTCAAGTCCTTATTTCTACACATGCCTTTTCCTCTTCCTTTGTTCATGTGTTCTCTTATTTTCTAACAGTTAGTGGTTTTTGTTCAGCGATCCGATGACTAAGGTGTTCTCTTAATCTCCAAGTTCTTGAATGGTTAGTTATTTCATCTAGTGACTTGGAAAATGCAATGGTCACATGTTCTCCTGATCTTGGAGGTTATGTGCTTAACATCAAGTGATCTAGTGGGTGGTCTTATTTTCCTTCAGTTGCTGAATCTCCAAATGATGCGTTCAAGTGTGCTGACATTTAGAGATTAAATGAGAACTGTTGATGGTAATGTGGATCAATGGTTGGCACGTATTCTCCAAATCAAATCCAATGTTAAGAAAGTATCTAGCGATCATGAGAAGTCTTCAGCCACGTGATCTCCAGGTGGGCTGGATTAAGTTAGGGGTTAGCATCAAGTCTTGGTGCGGTGGTTAAGTCAAAGATTTGGAGATTGCATGATTGAGTGTTCGCATCATCTCCTAATTTTGGCGGTTAGTGCCTTAGCATTCAGTGAACATGGTTATCTCCAAGTTGCGCAATGAAATGACTAAGTCTTCTAACATCAGTTGATTTAGTGAGGACCATGGATATTGATCTAGATCAATGGATGGTGTTTAATCTCATGATTAAAACAAGGTTAAGGTTTTTATCCAATAATTCAGAGATAAGGGTGTTCATTGAATATCGTGATTTAACCAGGGTCAACGCATTTTTTTATCGATCACAAGTTTCCTTCAGTCACTGGATCACCGGATAAAAGATGAGTTAAAGATAGGGGCTTAGAGATTGAACAAGGTTGTTGATGCAAATAAGATCAGACACTTGGTGCTAGATCTCATGATTAAACCCCAGTTAAAGGAAATGCTCAAAAATCATGTGAGTTCCTTTGTCACCCAATCTCTATACTAAACCATGGTTAAGAAAAATATTGAGTGACTGGGAGATGTCCTTCAGTCGCGTATTCGCTAGATGACTTAAGGTCAAGTTGCTCTCTATGATTAAAGATAAAGTCGGTTGCTAGGTGTTGCTGAGGTGTTCATTTATGATTGGTCATCAAGGGAAATGATGATGTGTCTAGATATTTTTAAAGGCTTAGTTGAATGTTTCCAATTAATGAGAGTCACTCGATGTGCTGGGAAAGGATATGATTAATGGTTATGTTTTAAACTTGACCAGTTAATCGTTAATGCTATAATTTTAAATTGATTAAGGGTTTCTTGTCGAGGTTTGTTATAGTGATCTAGAAATGACAAATCCAAATTAGATTTGTTTGTTCCAAGGATGGTTACAGGTGAAAATTGATGAGAAGAAAATATGGTAGCTATTTGATCTAATTTTCTTTCCCGAGGATGCCATGCCATTTTAATACAGAGGACTGTTGTTCTAACAAGGGTGGCTAGGGTTTGATGGATTTTAATTTTTTCCATGCCCTAATTCACGCAAGATTTTCCAAGTTGGTCATGGCATTAAAGTTGTTTCTTACAACAAGAAGATTTTGAATTTGTAATGGCAATTGGCCTTGAATGATGAAACCCAAATATTGTACATCAGATTTGATCTGATCCTTCTTGGGTTTTCAGGCTTTCTTGTCTACTTTTATTTCTTGTTGTATTTGGTTGTTGTATGTGGTTGGAAACCTAATTTTTCCCTAAATGATCAGATGCTTGTTGCAATCCTGGTATAAAGGATTTTTCATGATCATTTAGGGGGGTCATCTTTTGGCTGGGAAAGAGGTCTAGGTTTAGTCTCTTCTTGGTTTCAGAATACCTACTAGTGATTTTTCTCTCAGTCTAGGATGTAGCGAATTCTTGTATTAGATAGTATTATTATATCAAAGGAAAGCTTTTGGTCTTTTTCATATTATTGAAGTGGTTTTAGATCTTGAAGCAAGTGTATACAAAGGCATGATCCTCATACTTAATATAAATATCATTTCTCATTTCTCTCCATTTGTTTCCATCTGATGAGTTTTGAATTTTGTAATTCATTGTGTGGATTTTTATCCATGCATATGCTATCATTCTCTAGTTCCAATTTAGGATCAGATTAGATGATGCTCTAGATGAAGCATATATTCATTGGGTTTTCACTGGGATGTTTGTAAGAAGTGTGGGTTTGGGTGTCTATATTTATGGCTTGGATCTGTGATGAATATTAGTAGCTGGATTTTGTATTCTATTATGCAATAGAGATCTGGCCCAATGGATAAGGCACTAGTCATAAGCAAGTAAATTCTGCAATAATGTGTCTGATATGGTGTGTTACATCCCACCAATATTAATCATTACCAATCCCAAAATATGTCTAAGTCTTGATGTCACAAGGCCATTTTCTTCACTATAGAAATGGAGAGTCAATGAATGACTGGTTATCATTTAGTACTTTCTTGCTATCATCTACTTTTTTCAATCTAGTTTAAAGTTATAACGGTGTCATTTTTTATCGGATTAGGAGCACCCTCATTGTTTTTGCAGAGCCATAAGTGTAGAGGGAAGTCTTGTCCCTATAGTTGGTCCAGTTGCCTAATAAAACTCATCACATTTGGAATTAACCCCTCCTCAAAATATGTCTTAGGAATACTGGTGTCTCTTTGAGTGTAAAATCCAGTTTTAGGAACCAACAATATGGATGGAGAAAATGTTGAACGACATTGGAGTATGTCTTGAAGATTTAGTTACTATCCATTGTGACAATACTAGCATAGTAAATATGTCATTGAAGAACCCTATTATGCATTCAAAGGAAAAACATATAGCAATAAAGTATCATTTCTTGAGAGATAAGGTACTAGAGAAAGAAGTGAAGCTAAAATATGTGAACACAAAGGAACAAATAGTAGATATTTTTACAAAACCTTTGTCGAAGGTTACATTTGAGTATTTGTGAGGTATGTTAGGGATCAGCCCTAGTCTACTCATGAATAATTAATCTAGAAATTGCATTAGTCCATAAATATCATAGCACTATTTCATTACCTGGATTGAATGCTTGATGCTTCTCCTATGGGGGAGTATATGTATTTCAGCTGAGTTATTGAGAACTCTTGGAGAGATAATGAAACCTTTGACATTGATGTCAATGAGGGAGATAATGAAACCTTTGACATTGATGTCAATGAGGGAGAAAATAACACATGAAAAATAGTATGATAAAAATAGCATGAAGATGATTTTATGATTGATTAAGAGGATTCAAAAAGATGTTGATGCATGGGAGTTACAGATGTATCAGAGGCATGTTTGGTATTTATGGAACCTAAATATTTTAATCTATTTTTCCATCAATGCCAAAGGGGGATATTGTTAGCATGAATGTTGATGGTATTCCTATGGAGGAGTATCCTATTAATGTTGGAGGCATGTTACAATGATTATGTGTTGCATTCATGATAGAGTTTGTCATTGATGTCAACATATGTTAATGACTGATTGTTTAGAAGGTTGTAGAGAATTTTACAGACTCCATACAAAGAATTAGCACTTATGAACTTAGATGAAGAATCTTCACAATGTTTTTAGGTCACCAGATGTGATTGCACATTCGTATGAGTTGATATGATAGAGTTATGATTGATTTAAGGATGAATCATTCTCAAGAGACAAAAACCATGATTCTCATGGAGTTTATTGCAAAACTTTGTGGATAGTACTCATGGTTGTTTAAGTTATGATGTGTGAACATAGGTTCATGTTGGACACCATCTTGAGAGATTATTGTGATCATGCAGGTGACATCAAATATGGCATGTCCATTGGTGAAGACCTATTTGGAGGCCAACTTGAAACATATTCAACTAATGTGATGAACGAGCTTGACTTACGAATCAGAGTGATAAATTGATATAATTTTTATGTTATAAAATTTTAAGAGATTTTGTTTGCATCTTCGCATGGGTCTATTTTGTATTTTGTAAATAGTGTTTATCCTATGGAGGCCGACCTAGGTTTAATTGGTGTAACTTGTATATAAAGATTGAAATCCTTGGCTAATAAGGGTGTAGTTGCACATGCAAACTACCAAGATGAATGAGATCTTGATGTTGCATTGGTTACTTTTTCAAGAGCAGTAGTTGTGCACTTGGGTACAAGGTGGAGCTTTCTTGCCATTGGTTGAGTACTGGAAGCAGTTTCAGAACATAATTATCTCAGTCTTGAAGTTGTAAGGTTTGGAGAACCTAAGGGTGGCTTTAACTCTTAAATTTTGTGATCATGTTGATATATTGTACACCCCTAACATGGTTATTGCCTCTAGCAGGGCTGGACCCTCCTATTGTAATACTTAGCTCCCAACAGGGTCAAAACTCCTAACAGGGTTATTATACTCATAGTGCAGATATTTACAGGTACTATCCCCACCGGGGTTTTTCCCTTAACAGGGATTTTCTTGAGAACAAGTCTTGGTGTTCATGTGTATGTGGGTTATTGTTGCATTTACTTTTCATTTTGGTATTTTATCTTTAACACTAAGTTTGAGGTTAAAGGTTAAAGTATTAATTATTGGCATCAACTAATTCACCTCCCCTCTTAGTTGATTAGGACATTGTTATTCTAACAATTATATTAGACATTTCTACTTATCAATATCATATTATATAAGCCCATATATTTATTTATAAGAAATCGATAATGAGATTAAACCACTCAAATTTATCAACATTAAAGAATCATACATGGATCTGAGATTAAAATTTGAATAATACTACAAACTAATAAAAATTTAACATGCTTTGTATATGCTTCCACATTTTGTACACACACACACACACAGATATATATATATATATATATATATATATATATATATATATATATATATATATATATATATATATATATATATATATATATATATATATATATATATATATATATATATATATATATATATATATATATATATATATACATACATATCCAAACCCTATTTCAAATCTCTTAGTTTGTCATAGGCATGAAGTGTGTTGGCGAAGGTGAATTGATCGAGCTTGAAACCCTTTTTTTTAATTTGATGAAACAATGCAAATTCCTCATGAGGGTATCCATGTCTTTTGTAAGAATCAATTATCACATCCCATGAAAAGATATATTGGATGCATACAACCTCTATATAGATTGTAACCACTTTTGTAGTACATAGGCCTTAACACAGATTGTGACCTTATTAGTTTTATTCTTAAGAGTGCTTTGTTCAAATTTAGATGTAATCTTGTTCATCATGCTCATGTATTTGTATGTTTATGGTAGCTTGAATTTAAATGGTCTATGAGGAAATTGTGCACTGTCACTTTTGACTTGCTATTATAGTCAAATAAATAGGGAAAAGACAAAGTTGGGTTGTAGCTTTTTGTCTAGGAAGTGGTAGCTCTCTCTATTTTAAGGGATTTAAGTGTTAATTATTTATGATAGCCTATGTTTTTTAACCTATGCAATTTAATCATTTGTATTCCATAGACATTCCCTATCTAAAAGAGATGAAACTAAATTTATAAATCTACGGTATAGTTTTGTTCACGGCCTTTGGACGACTATGAATCTGATCATCACCATTGGTTTTGTTTGGACCTTTTTTGCTGCCAATTGTGGGCTATGAATTTGTGAAAAATATCTCTCATTTTTAAATCCAACATGATGCTCATCAGGCTTGTGAACATGAAAATGTCATCTAAAAAAATTCAAAACAAAGATTAATAATTCTCTCTTTTGCCTAAAATTTGAAAATCAAATTTCTTTTTGTATTTTCATTTAAATGAGCTAGAAATAATGATAACATATTAGAAAAAAATGAGTACCATTTAATGTAGTTGAATACACCAACTCTACTTGAATTGAATTGAAGTGAAAATTAAGTAGCAGGCATATTGGCAATGCCTATTGAGAAGATTTTTCTACTCGATTAGAACTATCTAATTAGGTGAAATCTTCAATGCATATCCATTTTGACAGTAGATGTACTTTATGTACTAGACCATCAGAGTAATGGTGGGTCAAAACCATGTGTTATAATAACTAAGAGGGGGGTGAATTAGTTAGATTAGTTATCCTATACTCCCAAACTCATAGATGTACCTTACAAAACAATTTGAATAATTTATACAGCTCGGTAACATAAAATATCAATCTATCTATTCACTTTAACAAATACTAGTAATTATCCAATTGTGATTATCAACTAAATCAACTATGAAGTATGTAAAGTATGATAAAAAACAATCATAACAAATAACACATAACATGATGATTTAACGTGGAAACCCTACTAAGGGAAAAACCACCTGGGACTGGTAACCCAAAATAATTCTCTTCTGAAGTGAGCTCGATAAAGAGCCAATCCTATTAAAGGTTACAATGAACACTATTAGGTGTGACTTGGTTAGAAGATTTATCACTAACAGTTAACTTTTGACTATCATTCACTATGGGGTCAACAAGATAACACTTTACATTCAATGAATGTCATAGGGTAGTACAATAAGAATGTTAAGTCCACTCAGTTAAGAGATTTTCTGAATGAATGGTTAAACTAATACATTACTAATCTTATTCAAATAAAACTCAATTGCAAATAGCCAGATCTATGCTATGCTCATAAAATCCTCTGATCATTAATCAACTCACTTCCTCAATATTTCTCAACTTACTTTCACTTAGTAAATAGGTCTTTGACGCTCAGTAATGTCTGCAGGCTTGATTCTTTCTGTAACCAGTTTGATCAGGTATGCATGAATAAAATATTCATGCAAAATCTGGACAGTCTCCTTTTGTCCGACATATTTCAACAATGAAACTCATATCTATTAAATAGACAAGTAAACCATTTTTATATCAACCATTAGATTTTTCCTCATAATCTCTATTGTCCATTTTTCTACTTAAACCTTCCTCGACAGATGTGTCATTAACACATTTCAATCTCATCCTTTAGATCTTCTCTAAATTATGTTAGTCATGGATCTCATAACTAACTTCATCCTTTACCTCGAAATCATAACAATATCCAGCTCATAAATTTTAGTCGATTGTTTGTACCATTTAATGTTTTCATCCATACTTGGTTAATACTAAAATGCATCGATGATAACTAACTTGGTTATTATTGTCACTTGGTATACACTACACTAGCTTGGTGTATACCAAATTCTTCAATTACCGACCATATTGACTTGTTCGATTCGGATTCCTTATTCATAATAGATTCATGTAACATGCTCAAGTCAACAATATAAAGTCATAGACTCATCAATAAGTTACCCAATGTTTACCTTTTTCTTATCTGTCATATCCATCTTTTCCTTATGTAGATATCTCAATTCTTCATCTTTTCTTCCTTCTAGAGATGTTCAGATATTTTTAACTACCATGATAAGTACTGTTAAAACTAGTTGACATCAATGATAACATATTGACTAATTTAATCATCTTACATATCACTTTAGTAGCTCAGTGATCTCTAATCACTATTTTTTCAATTCATCTGGATATTCAATCAGTTCTAGTTCATCAATCTCTCCCTTTGGCATTGATGACAACACAAGCAATATGAAAATATGCCATACACATACCAAACATTTATTCTACCACCATGTAAGTAAATGTTGTAGCTCGATAAGATCTCCCTAGCTTGATATTTAATATGTTTAATCACTACAAAAGAAAACAACATTCTATCTGCAGACTCTCCCTACAGATTTGATCTTTTTTAGTTCTCAAATTCTTTCTCACATGTATTTGTTCTTAGCAACAGATATTCTAGTATGAAGTTTCTCTCCCTGTTTGTGTTCTCACTAACTGATTTTTTTCATATATAGTCTCTCTCCCTTTGACAACAATGCAAAATAAAATAAACAAATGACTCTTCAACAACCAGTTAATTCTCTATTGTTTGGTCCAAATCAAGTACCTTCATGTACTAATAAAAAAATTCTTGTTCCAATCTCTACAATATTTCTCAACCTTAGAAAAACTGAAGTGTGAGCTATGGGCATCAACATTAATGATCTTCTGATAAAGTGTAGGTTTATGCAACCTCTTGATCACCTAAGTGATTGATAGATAGGGGAAGGACCCCAAGTCTAGTCCTCAAATATTCAAATGTGTCCTTCGGTAAGGGTTTGGTAAAAATATTAGCAAGTTGTTCTTTAGATGTTACAAATTCCAGTTTCACCTGCTTCTCTTGAGCTTGTTTCCTTAAGTAGTGATAATTAATAGATATATGCTTTGTCTTTGAATGCATCATAGGATTCTTGGAAATATTTATAGCACTAGTGTTGTCACAATATATAATCACCGACTTAGTGATTATCTCATTCATTCCTTCCAAAACTTGTTTAATCCAAGCAGTATTTGAACAATTTGCAAAAGTAGTAGCATACTCTACTTCAACAGTAGACTAAGAAATGCATGCTTGTTTCTTTCTTATCCAAGTCACAAGCCTTTCTCCTAAAAAGAATGCTCCATCAATTGTGCTCTTCCGGTCATCAATGTTTCTAGCACAATCTACATCTATATAAACTCGGAGTTCAAATTTGTCTTCCATTATGTACCATAAACCATAGTCTTCTTTATTCTTCAATTATCTCAAAATTCTTTTGACTACAACCATATGTGAATCTTTAGGATTGGCAGAAAATCTTTCCACAATCCCAACTGCATGTGTAATATCAAGCCTACATTGTACCAAATACATTAGTTTTCCAATCATAGATTGGTACATAGTCTGATTTACTTCTATAGATTCATAATCCTTTGTCAACTTACATCTGGTTACCATCGGTGTTCCTACTGATTTTGCATCTTCCATGCCAAAAGTTTTTAACACTTCTTTAATGTATTTTGATTGAGTGATGAAAATCCCATCATTCTGTTGTATAATCTGCAAACCTAGAAATAATTTAATCTCTCCAAACATTGACATCTCAAATTCCTTTCTCATTTCATCAGCAAAAGATTTGCAAATCAGATCATGTCCACCAAAGATTATATCATCAACAAATATTTCATCAATCAAAATATTATCATTAGATTCTCCTTTCATGTACAAATTACAATTTTCACTAGTTCTTACAAAGCCAATACTAATAAGATAAGCATGTATTCTTTCATACCATGCCCTTGGTGCTTGATTCAGTCCATACAAATCTGTTTACAATCTACATACCGTGTTCTTCTGATTTGGATCAACAAAACCTTCTGGTTGTTCTATGTAGACCTCCTCCTCAAGAATTCCATTCAGAAAAGCTGATTTCACATCCATTTGATATACTTTGAATCCCTTATGTGCATAATATGCAAGTAGTATATGGACTCCTTCAAGTCTAGCAATAGGTGCAAAGGTTTCACTATAATCAATACCTTCTTCTTGTGCATATCCCTTGCATACAAGTCTTGCCTTATTCCTAGTGACCTCAGCATTTTTATTTAACTTGTTCCTGAAAATCCACTTAGTACCAATCACATTTTTATCTTTCAGTCTAGGTACTAGAATGTCGATGTCTTATTCTTCTCAATTTTTTCAATTTCCTCATTCATAGCCTTTGTCCATTCCTCATTTTCAAGTGCATCCCTAACATTCTTAGGTTCAAACTCACAAAATAAGCATGTGTTTTGTCTTAACTTACTTCAGGTCAACATGCTAGCTTTCTTATCTCCAATGATTTGATTCTATGGATGGTGTCTTCTAACAAAACTTGCTAGCACTTGTTCTCTTCTTTGTTCATCATTCAGTTCAGGTTCATTTTCCATCTCAGTAGCTTCTTCCCGATTCTTGGTTTTCATTTGTTGATTATCGGTAGCATTTTCTTGATGTTCAGTAGACTCAACCTGTGGCTTTAGTTGATAATCTAGATCTTCAACATATGTAAACCTACCATAGTCTTCTGATTCCTTTCTTCATCACTCTTTTCAGAAAACTCATCAAATTTTACATTAGCACTTTCTATTATTTTATTATTAGCCTTGTTCAAATATTTATAAGCTTTACTCTTAGTAGAATATCGTAAAAATATTCCTTCATCACCTTTAGAGTCAAATTTTTCATTCCTATCATCTTTCATAATATAACACCTACTACCAAAGATTTTGAAATAGCTTACATTCAATGTATATCAAAACCATAACTCATGAGGTGTCTTGTTTGTGTCTTTCTTCAGTTGAACTTGGTTCAGGGTGTATACTACAGTGCTAACTACCTCTCTCCAGTACATTTGTGCAACATTTTTATCAATCATCAATTTCCTAGCACAATCAACAATAGATTAGTTCCTCCTTTCAACAATTCCATTATCTTGCGGTGTTCTAGGTGCAGAAACCTATCTTTGGATTCCATGCTCATTACATAAATTATTGAATTCATTAGAAATAAACTCACCACCTCTATCATACCTTAAGCATTTCAATTCTTTTTTGGTTTCTTTTCAACTTTAGCTTTATGCCATTTAAATAATTTGAATGCCTTAGATTTTTCTTTCAAGAACATTACTATCATCATCCTAGAGTAGTCATAAATTTTTTTTAAAAAAATTTGTCACCATCGAAGCTTTGAGTTCTCATAGGACCACATAAGTCAGTGTGTACCAACTCCAAAATACCTTTAGATGAATATTTTTTACTTTTGAAACTAGATTTGGTCATCTTTCCTTTCTAGCATTAATGAAACATAACATGATCAGGTTTGATTAGACTCGGTAAACCTCTAACTTTTCTCTTTCTACTAATCTTAATCATGTTATCAAATTTTACATGACATAGCCTCTTATGCCATAAACATGCATCTTCATTCTTCACCAGTAAACAAGAATTTTAAGCATTGTTAAGATAGAATAATTTACCTTTTGATTGTCCTCTAGTACCAACAAGATTTCCATTTTCATCATAGATTTTCACCTTCTTGGTTTCAAATGTAACTCAGTGGCCTGAGTTATTCAGTTGTGCTATACTCAACAAATTGTAGTTAGGTCCTTTTACCCAGTATGCATTATCACCTCTAATCCTATTATTCAATAAGATAGACCCTTTTCCTTTCACTTGACAAGGTGTATCATTTCCCATTTTCACTGATCCTCCATTATAAAGCTCAAGATGATCAAACTTATCTTCATCACTAGTCATGTGACATGTAAATCCACTATCAATGATCTCCAACTATCATTCTTACTAACTTTAGAAATAAGTGTTGTTTCTACATACCTTTCCTCCTCTTTTGAATCATCTTTCATTGCAACAAATACCACTTCAACTTCATCATCAGTGTTGGTGTTGGTATCATCTTCATTTTCTCTAACAAGGTAACATGCCTTTTTGCCTTTGTCTTTGTAATCTTGGTTGTCTCTATTGCAGTGTCAGTTTCCTCTGTTATTCCTTCTACCAAACTTTCCATCACCAGATCGGTCATTGTCTTTATCTTCCTCTTTCCTATTAGGACATCTAGCAGCAATATGGCCTACCTCTTTACAGTTAAAACAAGCTAAAGGTAAATTTCCCTTATACCTTCCTTTACCTTTTTGTAGTCTCCAGGCCATAAGTGCTTCAAGCTCATCAAGCTTATCTCCAGTGTCATTATTTACTCTCATTTCTTATATTGTACTTACTTCTAGATTTACCAATCTTAAGAGATGACATAAAAGAAGACTCAACACTCGGTACAACACTATTGTCAAAATTATTCAGCTCAAAAGTAGTTAACTTTCCAATCAGACTATCAAGATTAAGAGTGCTATTAGGTGCAAACCTCATTTCATGATAAAAGATATTCTAATTGCATAGATAGGCAACAAGGTTCTTAGTATCTTACTTACCAAAGTATCTTCAAAAATAATACCTCCTTGTCCTTGGATAGCATTGAATACCTCTTTCATTTAGTTTGAGTATTGTGTGATGTAGTCACCTTCCTTCATATTCATGTCTTCAAGTCTTCCTCTCAATCTTTTAGCTCTGGGTATCATTACATTCACATCACCACCATAAAGTTGAGAAATTTTATCCCACATTTTCTTCACTGTAGTGCAATCTTTGAAATCCTCAAATTTCGCATTAGATAGAGTAGCAACGATCTCTATCATAGTAATAGTATGTTCATGTTGGTCTCTCAACTGATCAAGAGTCAAAGGTCCAACATTCGGTTATAAATAGAAATTGTCCAGTAAAGGTATAGAAGATTCTCCAATTCCAGATATGTGAAGCCTCATCAGATTTTTCCATGTAGAGAAGTTATCTTTGTTCAGCTTAGAAGCCTCATCCAATTTTTCCATGTGGAGAAGTTATGTTTTTTCAGCTTAGGCACTTCACTCTTATACATCTTGTGATCTTTTTGCTCAAGTCCTTAAAACTTTCTTCCAAGCAACCAATACGCTCTGATACCCATTGTTAAAATAACTAAGAGGGGGGGGTGAATTAGTTAGATTATTTCTCCTATAGTCCTAAACTCACATATGTACCTTACAAAACAATTTGAACAATTTATGTAGCTCAATAACATAAAATATCAATTTGTCTATTCACTTTACCGAATACCTGTAATTATCCAACTGTGATTATCGACTAAATCAACTATGCAGTATGTTAAGTATGATAGAAAAACAATCATAAAAAATAACACATAACACAATGATTTAACGTGGAAACCTTGCTAAGGGAAAAACCACCTAGGACCGGTAACCCAAAATAATTCACTCTTCTGAAGTGAGCTTGGTAAAGAGCCAACCCTGTTAAAGGTTACAATGCACACTGTTAGGTGTGACCTAGTTAGAGTATTTATCACTAATAGTTAACTTTTGACTAGCATTCACTATGGGGTCAACAAGATAACACTTTACATTTAATGAATGTCACAGGGTAGTACAATAAGATTGTTAAGTCCACTCAGTTAAGATATTTTCTAAATCAATGGTTAAACTGATACAGTATTGATTTGATTCAAATACAACTCAATTGAAAATATTCAAATCTATGCTATGCTCACAAAATCCTTTGATCATTAATCAATTTACTTCCTCAATATTTCTCAACTTACTTTCACTCGATAAATAGTTCTCTGATTCTTGGTAATGTCTGCAGGCTCGGTTCTTTCTGTAACCAGTTTGATCAAGTATGCATGAATAAAATCTTTACACAAAATCTCTACAATCTCCTTTTGTCTGACATATTTCAACAATGAAACTCATATCTCTTAAATAGACAAGTAAACCATTTTCATATCAGCCATTAGATTTTGCCTCATAATCTCCATTGTCCATTTTTTCACTTAAACCTTCCTTGACAGATGTGTCATTAACACATTTCAATCTCATCCTTTAGATCTTCTCTAAATTATGTCAACCATGGATCTCATAACTAACTTCATCTTTTACCTCAAAATCATAACAATATCCAGCTCATCAATTTTAGTCAGTTGTTCTTAGCATTTAATGTTTTCATCCATACTCGGTTAATATTGAAATGCATCGATGATAACTAACTCGATATACACTGCATTGGTTTGGTGTATACATAATTCTTCAATTACCGACCACATTGACTTTTTCAATTCAGAATCCTTCTTCATAATAGATTCATGTAACATGCTAAAGTCAACAATATAAAGTCATAGAATCATCAATAAGTTACCTAATGTTTAACTTTTCTTTATCTTTCATATCCATCTTTTCCTTATGTAGATATCTCAATTCTTCATCTTTTCTTCCTTCTACAGATGTTTAGATGTTTGTAACTATCATGATAAGTACTGTCAAAACTTGTTGACATCAATGACAACATATTGACTGATTTAATCATCTTACACATCACTTCAATAGCTTGGTGATCTCTAATCACTATTTTTTTAGTTCATCCAGATATTCAATCAATTCTAGTTCATCACCATGCCTATACCTAAGCTCTATATAGGGTTAATTTTGTAGTTGCAGGTTCTCCAAGCTTGGTTGAATCTACTTATCTTTCTAAATGTCAAACAAAGAATGAGTCACAGTGAGAATCCTTAGTGATGAGTAATTATAGGAGGTAGGTTATGGAATATTCATTTATACAAGTACAATTTGTATTTTATCATATGATTTATCCAACTAGGGACTGGGTATGTGTTGGTTCATGGTATGCCAAAAAATGGCGATGTGAAAAAGAAGTCCTGATTGGTAGACTCCTTGAAAAACAACTATAACTTTCAAACAATATAACATTTTTAAAATCTGAAATAATATCACATTATATGCTTCACCTAATACAATAATAATAAGCACTTATTTCAATTTGATGAAGTTTAGACTAAGTTAAGTTGGTTAAACATGCGATTTTTTATATTCATGAAAACTTGTAGCAAAAAAATGATAATTAATTATTTACTTGCAAAAAAAATACAAAAAAATATACATCACATCTGGACATGAGTCTACTACTTTTATCTAGAATCTTATAAAAAAATATTATCATTTAATTTTGTTTAATGTGGTCAGACATACACCTACTTGTTATCTTTCTAGTCCTGATTGATATACTTGATGGAAAATAGTTATAACTTTCAAACTGTATAACATTTTTGAAATCCAAAATGTGTTACAATCTATTCTTTTCCTACTACAAGAAAAATAAAATAAAAATTCAATTTGATAAAGCTTAGACTAAGTTAACGTGGTCAGACACGTGAGTTTTTGTATTATGGAAAAGTTGTAGAAGAAAAATCATAATTAATTATTTACTTGAAAAAAAATTAGAAAAAAATATGTGTCACATCCAGACATAAGTCTACTACTTATATGTATAATATTGTAAAAAAAATTATCATTTGATTATGTTTAAGGTGGTCACACATACACCTACTTCCTATTTTTTCCCTGAAATTTTTGTACTACTACATTGAAATTTGAAAATTTCAGCATATAGAATCATTGTTTTACAAAAAAGGCCTAGTATTTTAGAAACTAAATTAAATTTTCTACAGGTTCTCTTCTTATATATTTTTTATATAATATTTATAACTTGCTCAAATTTTTATGTCAACTTGCCTAAACCTGATTTTCTGAATTTTCATTGCCACTTAAGGGCCCAGTTTGGCATACCATGATCCTACACATACCTGACTAATTTTATGTATAACATATGTTTATTTGGATGAATCATCAAAGCTTGTTCAATTATGGTCAGGTATGCAAGTGTGTGGTATAAACTTATTATACATCAAGACTTTTGGAAGTCTCAGAGGTCTTTGAAGTTTGAAAGTTTGAGCATGACCTTAGAGGAAGGTACTCACATATTATATATAGTGAGGATGATTGCATATTTTTCCATTATGTTATGATTAGCATATAATGTGTTTTTTTCCCTCATTTTTTGGATAGTTCCACTAAAGTGCCATAAGCATAGGAGGCCTGGTGAATTCAATATATCAACTTCTCAATTGGAAACTCTTGTGCATAAGATATCAGCTCTGAAGTAAGATTATTTATTATCAATTTTATTTGGTTATTTTTAATATTATCGAAGTGTAATTAAAGTTTTAATTCCATTATCATTTTTCTTCGACTATATCCATGATATACAAGAACCATTTTTATTTTAATTTATCAATATTAGGTTCTCAGTTATCTATTCCATGATGTTCTTACTTTGAATTCCAATCAACTGAATGGAGGGTTGTAGAAAGTTGTCTATTTTTGTTTTCAACTTCATTCATAACTCATCTAGAATTCTTTCCATTTTATTTTTTGTAGTGTTGCAACTTTAGTGTTAATGATTTTCAATTACAATTTCACACTTTTTGGTTCTTAATTGTTGTGTTTCAAGATGTTCTCAATTTCAATTCTAGAATAGGGATTAAAGGCTTTCATAGTCTATCTAATTTTTTATTTGAACTTCACTCATAAGTGATATAAAATTCATTTCATATAGGTGGTTGTAGGTTTTACCAATTAGTGTTCATAGTTTTGAATTACACTTTCATTCCTAACTTCATTTATTTTTTGCTTAAGTTATCTATTTTTGTTTTCAAATTAATTTCACATAACTTCAATGTAGTTCAATGTACTAGTCAATTCTATCAGACTTCATTTTAATTTTTCACTTTGTGGTTCTCAGTTATTATATTTCAAGATGTTCTCAATTTCAATTCTAGTATAGGTATTGAAGGGTTTTATAGGTACTCTGATTTGTTATTATAACTTCAATCTTAAGGGATATAGAATTTATTTCATATAGGAGGTTGTGGTTTTACAAATTTAGTGTTAATAGTTTTGAATTACACTTTCACTTCCACCTTTGGGGATCAAGGGTTTAATTACTTGTCAACTTGATGGTTTGACACCCTAAATTTTATTTATTTTCCACCTCAGTTGGCATAGTAGGAAACCTAAAATCAAAATTTGAGCCCATTTTGAAATAATTTTACATTGAGGGTTTAATTATCCTTATTATTTTCATTTATGTTTGGGAAATTCCATTTAAGGCATTGAAAGTGCCCTTTAATTTTGGATTTCGTAAAATCTCTTTAAAGTATAGATTCTTGTAAGCCACTAATTTCCATATAAACATGATAATGAATTATTGCTTCATTTTCATAGCACATCAAAATTCATATGGGGGCCCAAGATGCACTTTTGGGTGGCATGCACAGGGCACCCAAGCACATCCTAAGGCATCCCAAGTCAAGTTTGCTCACATTCTGAGTCTGTCTATCGAGCCCATGTCAAGCTTGCTCACATTCTGCACATCTATGAGCTGAAGAACAAATAGATTTCCAAGGCACCTCAGGGCTATCCTTCGATGTTGGAATTGTTGTCATATGGTGTTTGAATTCAATGGTTTTGTCATTGATGTCAACATATATTCAGTTATGAAGGGTCAGGAATTGTAGGACAATGCACATGCATGTTGCAGAGAGTGCTCACGCAGGCTCAGATATATGTTCCAGGATGAGTATTAGAATTATTCCTATAATATCAAAGGTTGATATTTTATTTTGTAAAATTTATTGAAGGATTAGTGAAGACTGGCTAGTAGGGCCAGAAACAGGGGAACTCACAGAGTGAGTGACAGTATTTTGTGTATAACTCTTATGTGATGATGGATTGCAGTATGAGAGCTTAGGATATGTCAAATGAGATCATGGAGAAGATTATGTGTGGTCCCAATATGTTTTTATGATTGTATATGTCATATGTGTCATGTTTTCCATCAAAGAAGTATTTGGGAGTTGACTAGGTAGGGTAACATGTGGAAGGACAATTATCTTTGGATAATTGATGAAGTTGACTATCTTGTGATTTTTATTTATTATAATATGTTTAAGGATGAAATATGTTTGGATTCCATGGATAATGTAATCAGTTTTAATATAATGAGGTCCTATAATGGCCGACCTCTAGAAGATTTATTATTTGTAACTTGTACATGAGGAAGGGTTTTTCCTTATAGTTGATGTATGTCATAGATAAGGATATATGAGAGCTAGGAGGATGTGAGATATGTTTTTTGTAGAGAAAAAGGTTGTGCACTAGTGCCCAAGGGTGAATTGTCCTAGTACAGAAGTTCAGAGATCTTGATGATAGTTTTTGTAAAGACTAGAAGGTGGATGCAACCTTCTAACTGTATTTCTCTCTATGGGAAGTTATAATACTGCTAAAAGGGTTTGTGACTCCTAATAGGATTTGTCCTTTAACAAGGACCTACCTATTGTAATAATCAGCTCCTAACAGGGCTAGAACTACTAACAAGGTTTCAATACTTATAGTGAAAATATTTTTGGGCATCACTACCACTAAGTTTTTTCCCTTAATAGGGTTTTCATCGAGAACAATTTCTTGTGTTCACATGTGTTGTGGTTATTTTATATTTGTTTAAGTATAAATATTGATTTGGAATTGATTTTAAGATCTTAAAATTGACTGATTCACCCCCCCTCTCAGTCAATTAAGACATTGTTATTATAAAAATTGGAATCAGAGTTGTTGGTCCTCAGAGAGAAAGCTTGACTGGTTGAGGAAAAAGATCCAAGATGTCTTACTTCAAGAAAGAAAGTCCCAAGTTTGATGCAAAGAACTTTGATGCATGGAAGGACAAGATGAAGACTCATTTGTTATGTTTGGGCATGGATTATTGACTAGTAACTAAGAAGGATGTTACAATTAATTCCGAAGATGACTTGGAAGATGATTCTACAACTGATGAAAATAAGTTATTTCAATACAACATGGTATCTAGAGAATCTTTGATAAGTACTTTATCTGAAGGTGAATTCTCTAAGATCTGAGATCTAGATAGAGAACATGATCCATGGGAAATAATGATAACATTGTATGAAGGAGATACATAAACAAAAAGAGGCAAAATTCAGAATTGGAGAGCGAGGATGGAGACACTCCAATTGAAAGAAAATGAAATAGTAAGAATGTTTGTTCAAAGGGTTACAAAATGTGTAAAAGGGATCAGGAACAATGGAGGAACTTACACTGAGGATGAATTCACTTCAAAGATTCTGAGATCTTTGACACCAGTATATAGAAGTAAAGTACATGCAATAGAGGAGATCATTCCTTTGACTGCGAGTTTACAAGGGAAATGTTAGTTTCCAAGATAACGACATTTGAGACCGTAGAGCTCAAGGAGGCTTTACTAAAGGTTGAGACAAAATTCAAGGTGACGGTTCATAAAGATAAAAATGTAAGATCAAATATTGCAGGTTCCAATCGAGAAAGAAAATACAACGAAGAATTGGGAGGATTGTTGAGCAATGGGAACACATTGAAGAACTGGAAAATGGTGTGGATGAAAAGATCTTAGCCATGATCACAATAAGAGAAAAGAAAGGTCAAGGTAAGTTTGAAGGAAAACTACCTTTAAAATGCTTTACTCACAATAAGATTAGTTATTTTGCCTCTAGATGTCTAACAAGGATTCCCAAGGCTAAACCTAAGTATGTAAAATTCAAGAAGGATAAGGAATGCTACTATGCTAGTGATGTTGTATCTGATGATGATGAAGATATAAATAGAACAATTATTTTTGGGGCAATAAAAGAAGAAGCACCTATCCACGAAGAAAAGGAATTAGTATCACATGTTGAGAAGAAAGATGATTGGATCATAAAATGTTGATGTTTGCAAAATATGACAGGTGATAAAGATAAAATTGTTAAGCCAAACATATATGATTGTGGTGTTCTCAGATTTGGTGACAATACTCCTAAGCCAATCATGAGAAGTGGATCTATTACTTTGGATGGTAAAACTAATATTGATGATGTTATGTTTGTTGATGGATTAAAACATAATCTACTAAGTGTTGGTCAATTGGTGGACAAGGTTTATCATCTACACTTTAAGGATGGATATTGCACAATTAGAAGTGCTAAAGGAGATCTGAATGCATCTGGTACTAAGACAAGAGGAAATATCTTTCAGTTAAACTCAGCAAAGGTAAATTATTTTGTTGTTAAAATTGATGAAGAATGGTTGTGGCATAGAAGGTTTTTTCATATAAACTTTAATAATATTGTAAATTCAAGTAACATTAATGCAATTAGAGATCTACCTAAGATTGTGAAGCCAGCTAACATAACATGCAAAGAATGTGTAATGGGAAATAAGACACAAAATAGTTCTCATTGAAAAAAAAATTTAGCCAGAAAAAAGTTGGATTTGATTCACACAGATCTATGTGGACCTACATAGACCAGGTCTTACTTTGGTGACATTTATTTCATTTTATTTACTGATTATTATTCTAAAATGATGTGGGTAGGATTTCTTAGAGAGAAATTAGAGTCTTTTAGAGCATTCAAGTATTTCAAGGCAAGAGTACAAATAGAGTCTAGTTTGAAGATCAAATGTTTGAGATTAGATAGAGGTGGAGAATTTATATCAGGAGAATTTAATGCTTTCTATGAAGAGCATGGAATATTGAGGTAGACTTCTACACCTAGGACACCATAGAAAAATGGTGTAGCTAAGAGAAGAAATAGATTAGTTCTTGATGTCGTGAGGACTATGTTGATTGAAGGAAGACTTGCACACATGCACTAGAGAGACATAGTTAACACCGTAGTGTGCCTAATGAACAAAGCTCAGATCAAAGATGGTACTAGTAAGAAACCTTATGAGCTTTGGTTTGGTCATACTCTTATTGTTAAGTATTTCAAAAATTTTGGCAAAAAATGCTTTATTAGAAGAGATGATAGCATAGGGAAAATTGATGCTATAATCCGAGAACAAGAAAGATGATTGAAAGTGAAAATTTCAGGATAGATGAAAAGTTTAAAGTACAGGAAAGAACTTGTGAATTTAATCCTCATGATCCAGCATGGGAAGAAGGAATAAATCAAAGTAATTAGAGTCTAAATCAAGGTTACAATGAAGATCAAGAATAGGAAGCAACTTAGGATCAGTCAGAAGAGTTTTTGATGATAGATGACAACACATATATGAATATGAATGAGAGACCAGAGGTGTTTAGGACACCTAAATATGTACAGAGGGATCACCCTCAAAACTAGATTATTGGAGACAACAATAATGGCACTAGAACAAGGTTATAGAACATAGATGCAATCTATTTGATTTCACAAGTTGAGCCAAAGACTACTGATGAACCCTACAGGGAGGAGTCACGGATCAAAGAAATCCAAGAAGAACTTGATTAGATAGAAAAGAACAAAAGTTGGGAATTGGTACCTAGACCTAAAGAAAAGAATGTGATTGGCACTAAATGGGTATTCATAAATGGGTTAACCCACAATAGTGGGTTACACTTTTTTTCCTGAACGGACACTGAACTCTATATTTTGGAAAAAAAAAATAGATTCGAATGCATATTCTCGTTAAACTGTTAAGAATTGAAAGATGAACTAAATTAGATTCTTTTAGGATTTTTTGTTTGGATTCTAAATATATTTTTTATTTTTATTTTTTGAATTGATTTGATTAGTTTTTTCTTTCTCCCACAAAAATGAGTATGTTGCTAAAACCGTCATTTTCAATGAGTTACATTATTTTCATAGAGCATAACTTTTTTTCTAAAATAGATATCAATGTGATTCTTTCAAATTTAGTTTTTAAACATCCATATGAAGGGCATGAAATTGGTTTTATGACATTATCATGATTATTTCATATTTTATTGACATTTGAAGTTGACTAAGTCGTAATTTTGACATACCTTGACTACATAGCTTATAACTTGTTGTGTATTTGTCCAATTTCATTTTTATTTTTATTTATAGAAAGAAAACTTCAATACCTAGGGAATGGATATTTTTTAGAATTTTTTTCTCTCATTTACTATTTTTCCATAAGCATCAAACATAGAGGTGGAGATATGGTAAAATATCTATGTTTAGTAAAACTAAAAATACAAAGTCATAATAAACTTAATATATATTAACATTATAATCATTGAAAAGAGTTTTCCCAATAGTACCTTAATAAATAGATAAGTTTTTCAAATGGATTTCTTTGATTTTCAAAAATATATATTCTAAGTATTTTTTGTTAGCATTTTAATAGGTGCGAAGGAGACTCCATTGTAGGTATGAATGAGAAGTATAGATGTTATATCAATGTTTTTTGTTATCTAAGAGGCTTTGAGATAACCATTTGTAATTAATTCTTTCAAATGGAACCTCTTAAGGCTTAAATCATCATATTTTAGTAGAAATGTGTTATTTCAGTAAACATCGGCATGTCTTAAAAAGTGTAACCCACTATTGTGGGGTCACCCAAATAAGATGAATGAAGATGGTGTTGTGACCAAAAATAAAGTCATACTGGTATGCAAGGGATATTCACAACAAGAAGTAATTGAATTTGAAGAAACTTTTGCACCTGTTGTGAGGTTGGAAGTAGTTAGGTTACTCATAGCCTATGATGCATATAATGATTTCAAGGTCTATTAGATGGATGTCTTATCAAAATTTCTCAATGGTGACTTACAAGAAGAGGTTTACATTGAGTAGCCTAATGGTTTTCCTTTATCAAGTGATAAAGATATGGTTTATAGATTAAAGAAAGCACTATATGGATTAAAATAAGAACCTAGAGCTTGGTATGATAGACTAAACATGTATTTATTACATCTTGGTTGTAAAATAGTTAATGCAAATAGTAATCTATAATTGAGATGTAATGATAAAGGCATTTTAATAGTAGAAGTTTTTGTTGACGACATTTGTTAATATGATTTAGAACAAATGAGAGGGGCGGTGGGGGGTGGTGAATCCATTGTTCTCAGGTCCAGATGTATCAATCAAACTTTTAAACACTTCAACAAATCAGCTAATAACCAACACTACTCGGTCATTACAGAATGTATGCCAGAAACATATAACAATGTAGTCCACTATCCAATAGCATTTAACTTGCAAAACATAGAAATGTTCACACAAAAATATTCACACAAGTATTGACACTAGGATTTATAGTGGAAACTCAATTTGAGAAAAACCACTTTGTAACATGTTACTAATAGTTTGAGTCTTCTGAAGTGGGCTCTGTGAAAAGCCAACCCTATCAAAGGTTTACAAACACACTGCTAGGTGTGACCTTGTTAAAGGATTTCAACCACCCTATTAGGAGTGAGCCTTGTTAAAGGACTTAAATACATTCTATTAGAATGTAATCTTGATTAAAGGATTTAAAAAATGATTGTTAGGTCAACCTTGATTAAAGGATTTTGACTGATATAATGGTTAGAAAGTAGCAGTAGTATTTGATTTGAAAAATATACAACTCACTTTGCAAATAATAGATCCAATTTTCACATATATGCTAGCTTACTAACTAAGTACTATTTCCATATCCATCACTGATCTTCTCAGAAATCCCTTCAAGAAAACACAACTCTAATCAAATCCTTCACCTTCATCCTTTCTGCTTAGACTTATTAGTCAATAACATCAACAACTCCAGCATCATCGTTAACCTCATACTTAGGTTTTCCTTATACCTCTTCAATAGGTAGATCCATCTTTTTCCTCTTAATCTCCTCCATAGATCTTAGGGTTAGGTCAGATTCATTGAATCCTTCCAACATTCATGTTCTTCATCCATCCTTCTAGAAACATCTTCAATATCTTTATTGAAATCACAATAAAATGGTTTACTATGCATTAAATGCTCCATATAGTCAATTAATAAAGTCAACATGATTTACATAATCCAAGAAATCAACTATGTCAGCTAGGAATGTGAATTCTTCCTCAAATGCAAATTGCTGACGCTCAGTCAATACTGTGTTCATCTCCTCGGTCATCACTATGTAACTTGGTCATCTCTCTGAATTGTCTCCCTCGGCTAATGTTGTCTCCTTCGGCAATAAACTGATGTTTGGTCAACACTAAATTTACTCAGCATATACTAGCTCTTAGTTGACACTAACATCAC
The DNA here is from genome assembly GCA_027943335.1 of Chamaecyparis obtusa. Taxonomy (NCBI): domain Eukaryota; kingdom Viridiplantae; phylum Streptophyta; class Pinopsida; order Cupressales; family Cupressaceae; genus Chamaecyparis; species Chamaecyparis obtusa. Next base: position 340,066 of record BSBK01003868.1, on the reverse strand, counting down.
TCAACCTAAACTATATTTCTTCACTTTTGCTCGGTTAAGCCTACTTGTTCAGTCTTTCTTCTTACTTAGATAAATAATACATTATGTTATCATTGCCACATAATCAAGTAGTCATTGAAGTATCAAATAACTCAACCTTTCTCTAGGTTCTATTGTTATCACCCTTTCCCTAATCCTTCTCATCAATCAATAGATATAATACTTTCTTAGATAGAAAAAGTCTTACCAATTAAGGTTTGACATCAATGACAATACAATAATTTCTTCAATTGCAGTTTCCAACATACATTATCTTTAGAGGAAATGGTGCAATGAGTAAGAATTTTGCAGAAGAAATGAAGGATGAATTTGAGATGTCAATGATAGGGGAGGTGAAGTTCTTCCTAGGGCTATAAATTAATTAGAGCAAGAATGGGATCTAATATCCCAAACCAAGTATCTTAAGGAGATGCTAAAGAAATTTGGCATGAATGAAAGTAAACCAGTTGTAATTCCTATGGTAACAGGAGATAAGTTATCTACTTTTGATGAGATAAAAGGTGTACCTCAGACTAAATGAAGATCTATGATAGGAGGTCTTCAGTATCTAACTCATACTAGACATGATATAGAAAGTTCAGTTGGAATTGTTGCTAGGTTCTAGGTAGATCCAAAGGAAACACATTTTTCTATAGTAAAGAGGATATTCAGATATCTAAAGGGATTAGTTAATTTTTTCTTGTGGTATGATAGGAAAAAATACTTCACATTAGAAGCCTATACTATTGCAGATTGGGCATGAACTATAGATGATAGGAAAAGAGAAAGTAGAGGAGCCCTTTTCCTTGGGAAGAGGTTAGTTTCTTAGTTGAGAAAGAAACAAGACTATATATCTCAGTAAACAACTAAATTAGAGTATGTCACTTCAACAATCAATTGCACACAGATCATTTGGATGAAACAAATGTTGAAGGAAATTGGTGTGATCCATGGTGAACTAGTTATTATACATTGTGATAACACGAGTACAATGAATATGTCAAAGAGCCTATTGATGCATTCTTAGACTAAGCATATTTCAATCAAGTATCATTTTCTAAGGGAGCAAGTGAAAGAGAAAGAGGTGAAGGTTGAATATGTAAGCACAAAGGAGAAGATTGTAGACATCTTCACCAAACCACTAACGAAAGATACCTTTGAATATCTCAAAGGTAATCTTGGGGTTAGAGCCCCACTTGGAGGTAATTAAGAAGATACATTAGTTATTGAGCTCATTACAAGTCAAAGCTATATCATTTGTGAACTTGATGTAGAGGTTTACTGCTTAGGGGGGGTAATGGTTTGAGCATAGTTGATCAGATCAAGGTGATCTTGCACACATTAGTTGAAGGTCTTGAATATTTTAAAATGATATAATTGGAAGAGTAGGAAGAATTTGATAGCATCATTTTCCATTGGTGTCAAATGGGAGAGATATTAGTGAAAACCCCTTACTGGTTTAGGGGGAGATGTGAAGAAGATATTGAGAAGGTTGTACAAAAAGGCTACTATTGGGTTGATGGTTTTTCATATGTTTCCATCAATGTCAAAGGGGGAGATTGTTGGAAGTTTGCATTATGGTGTTGGAATTCAATATTATTGTCATTTCTGTCAACATATATCCAATTATGAAGGGTCAAGAATTGTAGGACAGTGCACAGGCTTGTTGCAGAGAGTGGTACTAACATCATACGATGTATTAGCTCACATGGGATTAGATATATGTTCTAGGATGAGTATTAGAATTATGCCTATAAGTGAAGAAGTTGATATGGTCATTTGTAAAATTTATTGAAGGATTAGTGAAGACAGGCTAGTAGGGCCAGAAATAGGGGAACTCACAAAGTGAGTGGAAGTGTTTTGTGCATAACTCTTATGTGATGATTGATTATACTATGCAAGACTGGGCTATTTCAGATGAAATCATGGAGAATTTTCCATGTGATCTTAGTATGTTTGTGTGATCGTTGATGTCATAGGTGACATGTTTGCTAACAAAGAAGTATTTGGGAGCTGACTAGGCAGGGTAACGTGTGGAAGGACAATTTTATCTTTGGATAATTGATGGATTCGACTAACTTGTGATTTTTATTTTTTGTAATATGTTTAAGATGACATATGTGTCTCCACCTTGGATAATGTAATCATTTTTAATATAATGAGGCTCTATAATGGCCAACCTCTAGGAGATTTATTATTTGTAACTTGTATATGAGGAATGGTTTTTTGTTATAGTTGATGTATGTCATTGATAAGGATATATGAGAGATGGAAGACTAAGAGCTCTTCTTTTTTTAGAGAAGAAGGTTGTGCATTAGTGCACAAGGGTTAATTTTCCTAGTATGATAGTTCATAGATCTTGGTGATATTTTACTAGAAGGTGGATGTAACCTTCTTATTGTATTTTGGCCTATGGCCAATTATAATACCTCTAATAGGGTTTTTGACTCTTAATAGGTTATGTCCTTTAACAGGGACCCAACTATTGTAATAATCATATCCTAATAGGGCTAGAACTCCTAACAGGATTTCAATACTTATAGTGCAGATATTTGTGGGCATCGCTCCCACCATAGTTTTTCCCTTAACAAGGTTTTCCTTGAGAATAATTTCTTGTTTTCACATGTGTTGTGGTTATTTTATATTTTTTTAAGTATAAAGATTGATTTTGAATTATGTCTAAGAGCTTGGCATCGATTGATTCACCCCCCCCCAGTCAATTAATACATCGTTATTCTAGCATTCGATACATGCACTACTCCAACTTAGCTAATTCAAACCCTATATTATCTTATGTGATCCACCCATGTCTACTACATTGGTCATCCTCCTTCTTCCACCACAACCATCTCCACATTTCATTTTCATTGCTTTGCACAAACTCAATAAATATGTGCGAACTTCAAGTTCACATTCTTTAATAAAAGTCTTCTTAAGTAGATCTTGAACCTAAAATGACATATAAATCAAGCATTCAATGGTTTTTCACTAAAAAATCCCAAATCAAAAACTACAAGCATTAAAAATAGTTTGTTAAACTCAATGTTTTTTCAATAAATGAGATATCTTCATTGCAATTTATTACCAGCCAACTTCTAACATTGTGGAAAGACATATTGGAAAATATATATGTGGTAAGAAGCATGAATATGGTGCAATATTTGGTAGACATGTCATCAAATACTTTTTCTAGCACAAAGAAGACTCCATCCAAACCATCACCGGCTCTGTCTACCAGGTCACCTATCTCAGCAACCCATTTTGAAAAATTTGAAGCGTATTTACTAAAGAGGTAGCCATCAAAAGATTTAAAGGCCAAAAGATGAAATGTTCAAGCTCTAGGAACATTGTCACAACTGATCTCTTTGAACAAACATATTTTTGCACACTTTAAATCAAAGCCCTCATCATCTTCCCTTAATGTTAACTCTCCTCAAGATGTCCTCTGCAGGAAGATTGTCATAGCCTCTTTCTCTTTAACCCTTATTTTTTTTCCTATTTATTTCACTTCTTTGCATATATCATATATATAATACACACATCCAAATGCATGTACATCCCTTAAAAAATATTAGGCATCTATGCATTTGCATCTTGCATCTGCATATGAATCTGCACCTGAATCAATAACTTAGGTGGTAGGTGGTGCACTGAAGGCTATTTATAAAATATACCATTTCCAATAGGAATTAAGTCTTATCAACTTGAAGACTGTCATAAAATATGATTTTTTTGGTCACTTCGGCCATTAATATCAACTGACTAATCTACCACCATAAACACATTCATCCTGCCAAATTTTGGCTTAATTTTGGTGTACCTTATTACGAAAAAGGTGTTTCCTTACATGAAAAATCACAACCTACCATAAGAAATCAATGACTCTCAATATTAATACCAATGGAAGACCATTTAACAAATCACGTCCATTCATATTTTTCTAGATTGACATTTTCTGCTCACCATCCACCTATTTGCATTGTTTCACTCCTATGTTGCATCATCACACCATCCATCATTTTAGTATGATTTGATATACATTTATAATTATGTATGTATGGATATCAAAATATATAATAATAATAAACTCAATTATTATTATTATTATGTATATTGGTATGTATAGATAGATATAAAAAAAACATTAATCATTCTATTGATATAATCATCATTGATGATTATGTTTATTTGACTTAAGCTACCATCATTAACAAGGCACGTGAATTTTTTAACAAAATGCCTCAAAAAATTATTATCTCATGAATTGAAGGTCATAGGTTCGACTCTGTAGTTGAAGGGGTATGCAACTATGAGCACCAAATTCAAATCTTCCACCATAAAACCTGGACTATAATAGAAAAGCGTTGACATTGCTCATGGATTTGGAAGCCTCATTTCTATTCAATTGTTTGCAATTTCTCAGAAAGAAAGCTTACACAGATTCTTCATAAGGAAATTGGGTGTTAAAACTTTCAGATCCATTTGACAAAACCACGACATCTAACAAAAATCCCCTTTCCATTATGCTTCAACAAATATCCATACCATGTTCTAAAGATCCCATTTTTACACAGGCTAGAAGGATGATAACACAGGTTGCAAAATTAGACTTTACACTTGTCTATTGCATCTGTCGAAGACTTTCCAAGTTATTTTGTGCATATATTTCTATCATTGTATTCTATGAGACAATATTATTTGGAGGCATTCTTTTAGAAAGATTAAAAACCTCAACAAGAAAACCATTTTGTGCATATCCTACAATCATGGCATTCTATGAGACCACATTTTTATCAGACATTATGTTAGATAGTTGATATTCCTTGTGTATTCTTCCACATTTTGTGTACATATCTATCAATGCATTTGTAACAACAACATCAAATGAAAGTTCACTTTCCAATATTCTTTGATGGATGCTCATTCCTTGTTTCAAATATCCCACTTTGTCACAAGCTGATAGAATACTAGAAAAGGTTATGGAGATAGCAGTTACACCTGCCAATTACATTTTCCTCTTCAACAAACCCATTCTATGAATATCCTACACTCATCACATTCCATGACACAAAATTTCTGTGAGGCATTTATTTGAAAACTCTTAAAGCCTCATCAAGAATACCACTCTATGCATATCCTACTACCATTTCCACCCATGAGACAATATTTTTCCAAGGCATTTTTTTAAATAATTCATGCACCTTGTTAATGATGGTAGCTTTGATCAGATAAACATAATCATGAACGATGATTATATCTGTTAAATATGATTATATTTCTTTCATATTTGATCTATTTATGGCTTTTCTATTCACATAATATGATTCTTACAATCACTATACTTTCTTGTAGATTATAATCATAATGTTGAGCTTGATAAATATAAATTTGATGCCAAATAAATATTGAGAAATAATGATCATGAATTCACAACTTTGAATTTTTTCATAATTGTATTTGATCTACAAGAGAAGAACATTTTCTTGATTTCAATGTCTCCAATTGTGGATTGGATCTCCATTAAACATATAATGGAAGAGACAAATCCCATGAGCAGAAATGTCTCCACAAGTGAAGGCATGTGCGTTCATGAGATGTTCGACGAATTGTGCCTTTTCATCTTAACTAAACACCTAATCTCTAATTAGGGTTTGTTATTTAATAAACATAAATGCTTATCAAGTTTGGTCTGTCTTTTTCTTGCACAAATAAATAATATCCAATCTGGAAATGACCATCGATAATGATGCTTGATTAGTTTCCTATATGAAACATGAAATGTCGATAATCTGCAAGTAATGACCTCTATATGCAAATCGATAATATACTTGGAATATAGTAGATTTCGATCAGTTATATAAGTGATCATCAATTTCTAGAATTTATTGAAAATGATGACATGAATATATATATAATTAAATATATATGTGTGTATACACATGTCAGTACATACTGACATATATATGCACACATATTATCAAATCGATCATCATTTCTATATCTGATCGAAGCTACCATATGTCAGCAATATCAATAGAATCATTAATGATTTTGTTATATGTATGTATACATACCAATAATAATAATAATAATAATAATAATAATAATAATAATAATAATAATAATAATAATAATAATAATAATAATAATTAATAATAATAATAATAATAATAATAATAATTGAGTTTATTATTATTACATATATTAATATCCATACGTATATAATTATAAATGTATATCAAATCATAATTCAATATATTGATCTATTCTATGTTGACTAAATAATTATTTTATGTTTAATGAATAAACACTAATTTGATAAGGATCGATTAATGATGAAATGGATTTATCATAAATCAATTATCATCATTACTTCATTCAAGTATAGTTTTTGTATTTATCAATATACATATAAATTGATATGAGTATTGTTTATAATCTAAACCCAATCAATTATTTGAATTGTTACGTCTAGATTTTTAGTTGTCTAGTTTTCTGAGATGTTTTAGACTTTAATGACTTTCGTGGACTATGTTTGACCTAGACATAGATTTTTAATGATGTTAGACATTTTATTAATGTGTTTATGGATAGTTAGATGTTGAATATCTAGTTCTCTCTTTTGGCTAAAATTCAAAAAACAATTTTTTTTTTGTATTTTCATTTAAATGAACTAGAAATAATGACAACATATTAGAAAAAAATGAATACCATTTAATGTAGTTGAATGCACTAAAACTCTACTTGAATTGAACTATAGTAAAAATTAAGTAGAATGCATCTTGGTAATGCCTATTGAGTATATTTTTGCACTTGATTAGATCTATCTAATTAGGTACAATCTTCAATGCATAGCCATTTTGTCAGCGGTGTTGGTTCCTCAAACCGGACTTTATGCTTTGTGTACAAGATTTTGTACCTTCATAGAATTAGTATCATACACTAAATCAAATAGAGACTAAATAAACCACAATTAATACTCTATTTAGCAAATAAAGCACAATTAAGCATCACATGGCTCTCTATCTAAGAGTGGTAATGTGAAGCTCTCAGCAAGCTACCATTAATGACAGTCCTAGAATGAGAAATGATAATGATAAAGCAAATGCTAACAAGTAATTCAAATTGAAATGCTAAATTGCTCCTAAATTGCCTTTCTAGTTATAAAATGCAAGAGGTTCTATGCAATTCTCAGATGTGTGGTTATGAATTATGATTGATTTTGGTCTTCCTTTTATAGATTTATGCAAGGGTAGGGGGTGTAGTTGTGTTAATCATGATTAAGCTTTGGTTGAGTCTTTGGTTCCACCCTTTAAAGACAATATAAATATTGTGTCCTCAAAGCTTGGGACAAGTAGACAAGATGAGTGGACAAGATGCTCTTTCACTTTGAGTGATTGAGATTGAATTTGGCTTGATCCATGTGAATGCATTTCTCAAATCCTATTGGTTGATTGAATTCCCTCCCCTTTTGGGTTGTTGAGATAAATTAGGATGTATTAAATGATCTTAATTCATTTATTTAGCCATGTACCCCTTGAATGGGTTGAATTTGATTTAATTCAAAACTATACAATTAATAGAATTAATTGCACTTTGATTTGATTTAACTTGATTAAAATGCTCTCAATTTTGATTTATCTTGAACTAAGACTTGATTTTAATTTTGATTGGCTAAATGTTTGATTTTATTCAATTGCTTTGATCTTGTCCTTGATTTTCTTTGATTTGTTTTGATTTACCTTGATTTTGTTTCTTAATTGTCTTTGTCCATTTTTTAAGTGATGACAAATGCCCCTCTTTGAGTTGATGTGTGAAGCATGTCGATTCAAAGAATACTCTGATCTTGTTGATAATAGGTCCTGATTCTGTTGATGGCCAATCTTGGATGTTCATTTGATATTACTCGATGATCGATTCTTGATATTTGATATGAAATTGATGCGGTTCTGATGATGTTCATTCAATTGATGTTGCTATTTGATAGTCATTTTGATGATTGATTCTTGATATGATGGTTGATCTGATTAAAGATTCTAATGTGATACCTAATTGTATAATATATCTTGATGCGATGCCCCATTCGATTGATTAATGAAAATTTTTCTGATAAAAGCTTTCACTTTGATTTGATGGTCGATCTCCTGATTCAATGATGATGCTGCTAATGTTGATTATCTGATGGTATGCCCCCTTGGAAATGAAACAAAATTTGATCGATGTTTGAAAATTTTGACGATTTAGGTTATTTTACATTGATTTAGTTCCATTTATAATGAATTTTGATTTCATTTTCGATATTGTTTTTACGTCTGTTTGATGACAAATGCCCCAACTTTGGCTAATTTGATGAAAAATTCAAGTTCTTAAGTCAATTGTGGTAAAAGATTCCTCTTTTAGGTCAAAGATACCCTTTTTAGGTCAAAAGGGCCTATATAAAGCGGTAAAAAGTCAATTTACTATTCATTTTCACTTTTACTTTTCACTTTTTGAGCTCTGACCTCTATTGAATTTTGATGATGTCGATCCCCATTCACGAGCATAGATTCAAGTGAGGTCATTGATATCAGCGTCCACCTGTCTCCAGACCTCCGGTGAGTGCCTATACTTCTTTGTTTTGTCGATTTTAGCATTTAATTTCAAGAAATCTGAATTTTTCCTGTAAAAACTCTCTTTTTTTTCCTTTTTTTCTATCAAATAGTGCTTTTACCCAATTAAACTACACTTTTTCCCTCCAAGTTTCTCTTGCACGACTTTAAACAATGCTTCCACATTCTAAAACTATGCTTATGCATGCTATTTTTAGGCCCTAACTCACTTTTGCCATGTTAAATAATGCTTTTGCTCTTGTTTTTGCTTTTGCCAATTTAAACAATGCTTTCGATCGTTTGAATAATGCTTTCAAATTATTTTAGCACTTTTTCCCCAAGTTGTGCTTTTAATCCATTAAGTAGCATGTTTACTCATTTAAACAACACTTTTTCATTTTAGCACTTTTAAAGCCTAAAATAATGCTTTCACCCTGCCAGAAAATACTTGGTATTGTTGCAGTCCACTTTGCAATCTGCTCGATGTCGTCGATCAGAGGATAGGTTAAGATAATGAAATTTACATTTATAGCGAGTTATAAGATGTCAATATGAGTCAGTCATAGTATGAATATTTGTTCGTCAATCTAGATTTAGATTATGCATGATGATAAATTTTGCGTTCTATCTGAGGAGAAACATGAAAATTGATTGTGGTTTGATATTTTGAACATTTTTTATTGACTTAGAATGATCTAGATAATAACTGATTTCAATACTGATGTGATTGAACTTTCTTTTTGCAGGAGGTCCTAAAGTCTTTAGGTATTCACTGGTCCTACCCATTATCATGGAGTATGATTCTTGATTTGAGTGTGGCAGATTGTCGCCATATTAGTCTTTGTGATTTATCCTTCCTTTTGCATCTTCTTTGATTCTGAGTGAATCAGGGTCTCATCACTGCTATGGCTGAGCATTGGCACTCAAACTATAATACTTTCCACTTGCCACTAGGGGAGATGACCATTACTCCTGAGGATGTATATCGTATCCTTTGTTTACCTACTCATGGTGAGCAGGTGTATTACGATTCTCTCTATGATGGATCTGCATATCGGTGGATTTTTGGTGATCCTACCATTGGTGATGCATAAATCTAATGGGCGCAGTTCCTTTCATTTCCTGTATTGCCAGTTGTTTTGGGCACCTTGATTGGTAGATTCTTGATTCCTGAGAGATGTAGGCACGGGTTCGCTATTGGTTGGGGTCCTATCCTTGAGGATTTGATGGCACATCCTTGTTGCTTCGATTGGGATTCCTGTGTCTTGGCTCAGTTATACTATGAGTTACATACAATGGTTTATAGGCGTTATGCTACACTTACTACAAGAGCTATCCTTTTACAGCTTTGGACTTGGGAGCATATTCCAGTGACATGTCCTATTACAGCATGAGATCGTACAATAAATCAAATAGAGACTAAATAAACCACAATGAATACTCTATTTATCAAATAAAGCATAATTAAGCATCCTATGGCTCTCTATCTAAGAGTGTTAATGTGAAGCTCTCAGCAAGCTACCATTAATGACAATCCTAGAATGAGAAATGATAATGATAAAGAAAATGCTAATAAGTAATTCAAATTGAAATGCTAAATTCCTCCTAAATTGCCTCTCTAGCTATAAAATGCAAGAGGTTATATGCAATTCTCAGATGTGTGGTTATGAATTATGATTGATTTTGGTCTTCCTTTTATAGATTTATGCAAGGGTAGGGGGTGTAGTTGTGTTAATCATGATTAAGCTTTGGTTGAGTCTTTGGTTCCACCCTTTGAAGACAATTTAAATATTGTGTCCTCAAAGCTTGGGACAAGTAGACAAGATGAGTGGACAAGATGCTCTTTCACTTTGAGTGATTGAGATTGAATTTGGCTTGATCCATGTGAATGCATTTCTCAAATCCTATTGGTTGATTGAATTCCCTCCCCTTTTGGGTTGTTGAGATAAATTAGGATGTATTAAATGATCTTAATTCATTGATTTAGCCATGTACCCTTGGAATGGGTTGAATTTTATTTAATTTAAAACTATACAATAATTAGAATTGATTGCACTTTGATTTGATTTAACTTGATTAAAATGCTCTCAATTTTGATTTATCTTGAATTAAGACTTGATTTTAATTTTGATTGGCTAAATGTTTGATTTGATTCAATTTCTTTGATCTTGTCCTCGATTTGCTTTGATTTGTTTTGATTTACCTTGATTTATCTTGATTTTGTTACTTAATTGTCTTTGTCCATTTGCAGGTGATTACACTTTCATAAGCAACCATTACATCTAAAGTTTTTAAGGACGGGTTGGATCAAAATATAAAGCTCTAAGATGACTGGACCAACTATAGGGACAAGACTGCTCTCTACACTTCTGGCTCTGCAAAACTAAGGAGGGTGCTCCTAATCCAGTAAAACAAAACTTATTTCACTAATCACTGACTAGATTTTAATATAACAGATGGATGGTAAGAAAATACTAAATGAGAACCACTCATTCATTGATTCTCCATTACCATAAGATGAGGCAAAATAGGTAGGTCACAATACTTCATAGATTTTTGATAAATTTGTATCAAATGTTTTAGGAATACAACAAAATTCCATCAGGTGATCATTTATACATAATAGGCTCATCCCTGGCCAGTGCCTTATCCATTGGCAATATCTTCACTACAAAAATGAGATACACAGACAAATATATTTCATCTTTGATGATCTTTATCCTTTGAAAATTCTATCACCCTGTGGTGGATTTTATCAAAGGACTCCTGAATTCACACTACTTACTTATATCCTTGTGCAAACCTCAGACAATCAGTGCTATATCTAAAGCTTATTTAATTTGATCCTAGATCAAACCTGAAGAATATCAACACATAACTCAAACAAAGAACACACATAGGAGAGATTTAAACCCTGGATTTTATTCAAAATACTATATCATCACATGCATACACAATGCCTTTCAATATAAACCACTTCAATATTGGTGAAAAACCAGTAGAATTGCTTATTACAAAAGCAACATGACCTAATATAATTTGATGTACCCTAGACTAAGAGAAAAGTCATCAGTCAGTGTTATGAAACTATATAGAAAACTAAGCTTAGATTTCCTACCCAGCCCATAGAGCACTTGGGACCAATTATGAGAAAAAATTATAGAGAATTAGGAACCCTTACAATAATGAAAAGATCTCATATATATCCCTCAAGAAAGAAAACCTAAAAGATACTGCTGTCATGAACCTTGTCTCTTTCCAAAAAGATTAATTCTACAAACCATCTTCTCTTCCCACCAAAAATGACATCAGAATCAAAATCATGTACTGCTCTTTCCTACTTGTTCAAAACTGATTCTAGCCACTGCCATTGAGACCATCATTTCCCATCCTTTCCAATGGTATATTATATGCCTATGTTCTAGCAAAAATACAACTTGCAACATCATTTTCAATTTCTGACTTCATGAGCAACTGTATATTCTTCAAATTTGAAAATAACATATAGTCCACACTTTAGCAATTTGTTTTATTTTCATCTGCACATTTGAATTTTTTGGTGGACCCCACATGTGCCACATGGCACAACTTGATTGGGTCAACCGACCAGCTCACCGCCCTATCAGACATCGTCACCACCTCATCAGGCTGCCACATGTTGGCATGTTGCATGATCGCATAGGGAAACTTCCCTCCTTATAGTCATACAACCACCATTAGATTGGCACATATCTCAAGGCACTAGTAGACCTGAATTTTATTGCCATGTCATCACTTCATGCCACTTGTCACTACCTCATTTTCTCGTTGATCTATCCAAGCATCTGACTGGTCTATTTTTCCATGTCACTGAGGCTACCACATGTCTCCATGTCACATGATCGCATAGTGAAATCTCCTTCATCACGATCATGTAACCACCGTTGGATTGGCATGCATCCTGAGGTGACTAAACCTCTAGACTACATAATCTATCAAAATGACCTTACCTTGCATGTAGGACCCGCCATCCTTGTCATCATCTACATCATTGCTAGCATAAAGACTCAGACCACGTGTGTGTGAAGGTTGACTTCCATATAGGCATCTAGACTTGGGCACTAATGACTTGTGTGTTCTTTCTTTTATCTATTTCAAATCCCCTTTCCTAGATGAATGTGGGATTAAGTTTCCTTGGAATTAAAATATATTACTTTTAAAAATTTATGCCTTATGATGTGCACCCAGTTGACTAGGCCCACACAAAGCTTCCACTCCACATACCTTCCTTTCTCTTTACTTATCCTTATTAATGCTACCACATATATGCAGGACCGTGTTCCAGCCGCCAAACTCCTCCATGTGCTCACACCTTATATTTTCTCTTAGTTCACGGTGCCCTATTCTGGTGCGCTACAAGGAGGAACCCTAGCAGCCACCTCCCTTTTGAAAGCTCATGCCTCCTTATGCAAATTACAAACAACACACCCAGTAGAGGGTACATACAAAAGAAAGCCTTGTGCTACCCTTTTTCCTTTCATGGCCTTCCATGCATGTGCATTGTAGGGATTCCCCTAAAGAAACTCATGGCTTGCAGACAACACAAATGAAAGGCATGTGCCTTATGTTGAAGAACTCCCACATAGAACCTTATGCAAGCTTCTTTATTCTATGTTGGCTTTTTCCTTTCTACGCTGGCTACCTTCTCCCTTTGTCTACTGGCATACACACTCAGCATTTGATGTAGAGAGTGTGTGTCAAGCCAAACATGCACCCTCATCCTCATACACTAGCCATTTCATACACTGGCAACCTCCATTTATTTACCTGTGCATGCTTTTCAAAGCATAATGTGCCTCCATTCTTTATTTCACTAGCATCTCCCTAAATTAATATGCAGCTTACTTCAAAAATTTACACTTCCCTATGAAACCTATAGACAGCACACAAAATGGGGGGCACATGTTTTAAAGAAGCCATATGTAGGCCTCTAATGGGAGCTTATGCAGACTTGAAAGGACTCACACAATGCTCTTCCCATCTAATTTTGTATGCTCAGCCTTTGAAAACTTGTGCCATACTTCATGCACGTTACTTGCTTTAGGCATTGCGGGTTTCATGAGACCTAGATCTCCTCCAGTGTCTCTTCTATCGCTTCTAGCTCCTCTATTAGCATATCTTCCTCCTATACTGCCTGTATTTGATACCAGCACAACTGCCATATTGGTATCCAATTCAATGATCTTGTTTGCCACCCGTTTCTTCATCTCTACATTTTCCATGGCTCTTTAATATGCGTAGATCCCTTGTCTATGCTCTACGCATACATCCCCTTTTATACTTAATTATGCTAGGCTCCTCTACTTTATACACTGGCAGCCTTTACTTCACTGGTGCCTTTGCTTCATACACTAGTGGAACTGATTCTATGATAGCATCAAGAGGCATGCACACCACATGGTGCGTATGGGGAGACTTGAAAGTATTAAAACCATTTTACAAGAAACACCTCATTCGTTATTCACTTGGTGGATATAGGCACCTTCCGTTTGGTGTGTAGTAATGAGATAAAGGGTACTGCTGGGAAGGTCTTACTAGCCTATGAGTATGGCATACATATTTGATAATGAGGGAGAAATCATCAGCACAAAGGGGAATTATATGGTGACATAATGGAGGACATGTAAACAATGTTAAAAGGAAACAACCTTAGAAGCTAAAAGAGAGGATTCTTAAAACTTTAAATTAAAGTAAGGCAAAATGTGGGAAGAGGCATGGTTCTTTAAAGTAATGAGGTAGGTCGGGCCCCAAGTGGGTGCGGCCTAAAATTTTTTTGAATTCAAACACCTAGACCTAAAAAATGTCCACAACGACTGGCATCTACAACCGGATCCAATCGGGATAACCAGATAATTTAAAAACTTCTGATTCTAATACTTCACCAGTCAGCAAACTTGAACAAAATGCCTCCAATTGCCCCTTTAAAACACCATTCAAAACTAATCAATGGAAGTCAAAACTTGGTAGATACAAACCTTGTAATTCATATAATCATGCTATGAAATGGCTTCACCTAAAGACAAATAGGGCAGGAGATTTTAAATTTGAAATCACCTGTTTAGAATTGTCCGGCAAACACAAACCGGAATCACTGCAAATGACCTCGGAAGGAGATGAATAATAAAAAAAAAATGAGTTGAGGGTGAGCCACTGAAACTGGAAAAAAACTCATACGCAAGGAATGCAACAAAACAATCACCAACTAGAGATAGCCATCTGACAAAAAACTACAAATTTTAGAAAATGGTTACTTTGCAAAGTTGTTGTAGCTGTACTTTTCATCATTATTGAACACCTTTTGTCTAATCTTGCAATCATGTTATACAGAACCTTCATAGTCTAAAACCTTGGGTGAATGATCTCTATCATGTATATAAAATAAGGTTATAATCAGGTTCCCGAAGTAATCAACTGATTATCCAAAAATAATCCTCGAAGTTACCTCCTCAGAACATCCTAAACTAAAAACAATCAAATTTGTAGAAATTGCATTTGGAATTAATTGAACAAAGTGGTTAATCGGATTGGTCAGAGTTTGAAACTTATCAGGGAGAATCAATTTCATGTCTACATTATGAAACATCTTTTAAATCATTTGGATCACTGATTGGGTGAAATTTTCACAACCTCAAAGTAGGCCACTCAAAACTCTGGATTCCCACATTCAGTAAAACTGAATAAAATGCAAGTAGAAAGGCCTTAGTAAACTGATCATACGAACTTACCAGAATCTGAAAAAAGGTATAGAGATTCAATATCTTGCCTAAAATACATTGCAACAACCCTTATGCCATGAATATCAACCCGGTGTCAAATACAAACCACCAAAGTAGTCCACTCAGTGAAAACTGAACAGAATACAAAATGCAGATTTGTGCAATGCCCTTCAATTGGGTACCTCTGAAACATATCAGAACTGACTTCTGAGAGTTGAAACAACTATATATGCTAAATGATAGGTGAGAAACACATGTCCTAAGCCTAATCACATGAAAATCATCAGACCCTTTTTTCGATGCACTCAAACTATGCTTCATTTTGAAGACTTTCAAAGCACTGATCTGACACTTAGAGAAATTTTTAAAATATGGAGTCAAAATACAATCTAGATTTTTGAACTCCAATAGTGGCTCTATCTGGAGAGATGTGCCCCTTGTAGGCATGCAGATAATTCAGGATCTTTGGTAGAGCAGACCACTCAAAAGGAAATCAAACCTCTCTCTCTCTCTCTCTCTTCTCAAAACTTGGGAACCATTATTGAAAGAAACACACCACACAACTAAAAAAAAAGAAACTATACAACAAGCACACCATGTACAAATGGCCCAAAGCCATCAAACTAAAATCACATCTTAAATCTATCAAACAATTGATTTTCATCTTCATTGATCAAAGGTAGACTGAAAATATTACTTCTGCCAACACAATGAAACATGTTGTCATGAATTGTCAGCACATCATCTGGAAAATAATCAACACCCTCACTGTCATTAGGAATTTGGAAATAATTGAAACATGGAAGGAGTTGATCATTGTGCAACAAGAGGCTGTCAAACCTTTTTAATTTTCTAACCAGTTGAGGGAAGAAACATTCTGACTAAACTTCATAACTTGAAACAAGATGGCTTACTTTTTCATATGCTTGAAAATAAAAAAGGAAGTTTTGAAATTCAAACCCTTGTACATCACACAAGTGCTCAGGAAAAATGCTATGAACTGCAACTTGCAGATTCAGATTTAGTTTATCCCAGGAGACATTAACATGATGGATTTGAAAAAGAAAAGATTCATATTTTGCTTGACAATTGTTATGTCCTTGCTGATTTTCTTTAATGTCTTCTAAAAATAAAACATCAATACTTTCTACTTTGTGGATAAAATAACATACCTCTAGCTGAAGAAAATGTTCTGCTATAGAATTTGAAACCTCTTCCAGCTTTTGTATGAAATGTTTCAAAATATGGTAGGAACAAATCAGCACAAAACCCATTGCACATGTCATCCTCTTGGCATATGTCTCCCTCCATTTCTGGTTTAACTACAAATTGAGTCACCATGGTTTCATATTATGGCTCATAGAAGCCTTCATCCATCTTAGGATTAATAACTTCACATGACAGATCAAAAGATGAAAGCATACAAACTGAAAAATCAGTTTTATCTTCTTTATTAGTTGAAACAAAGGAATTCATTATTAGTTTAGTCAAATTAGCTTCTTCAAAATCATCTTCAACACATGATAATTCCTCATCTTTTTCATGAGGCTGCCTATAAACCATTTCCTTGTCTTGAAGAAGATCAAGGTCATTGTGGTTCCATGAGTCCTCTTCTTCATTATCAGTACTACTAGAATCTGATAGATTCTTGTCATCTGGAGCTTTATCATCATCTGATGAAAGATCTGCCCCCTCTTCATTTTCAAAACTTGACCACAAACCACTTGTTTTTGTAGCCTCATAACTAGAGAAACTAGTGTCAAACTTACTAGGTGTGTAACCTTTGTATATGTCTATCTCTACATCAAATACATTCTGCAATTCTTCATTAACCATGTTAACTCCCACATGAGGGACAACCACATCTTGCTAAAAACATTCTTTATTTATACTTTATTTAGAAGCACGATCTAAAACATGGTTAGTAAGATCAGCATGGATAGAGATACTTTTACATTGATTTTCATTTCTTAATACACACCCATTTATTTCATTTGATTCATTATGACAACAAACACCAGTAGATAGAAATCATTTGGCGATCCCATATTTCAAGTTATTTTCTATATCCATTGCTGTCATAAAAGCCTGATGTAAAGTATTTGGCTCTTTGTTTATCAGTAAGAAACTAATTTATTTAACCAAAAGCACCCAAATAAAGTATTAGACATATTTGATCATCGGGTCTATAGCTTTTGGGAATATCATCTAAAGTTTTGGCCAATCTAATGTTGAACAATGGAACTAACTCTTTTCTTGAATCTCAATCTCCATGAATTTGTTCAACACAACACTTGCCCCTATTCTTTCAGTAAACTGCTCCATGAAAGCTGAATTGAAATCTTCCCATGAAGAAATAGAACTTACTGGAAAGGAATAGAACCATACTCTAGCATCTTCTTTTAAAGACTGAACCAACAACTTCATGAAAAACTTCAAAGTCTCCCATCAAATCAATAAATTCTTGCAAATGTTTACATGTTGAATCTATTTTTTTCCCTTTAAACTCTTGTAGATGCTTCCTAATCTTAGTAGAAATTTTATTTGGGAAACTAGGTATGCCATCAAAATATAATGGTGCATACCTTTGTACAGAAAAGCTTCTGGATGAATCCATTATGGGCTGCACTTTACTTAATGAAAATTTTAAATTCTTATTATGAATAACTTATGCAGTCATAAGGATTCTTCAAGTCATACATACTCCTCCATGACATGACCAATATTTTAAACAAAACCAGAGAAATATGCAGATCCACAATATAAAATCCTTTCTACGGTGACTTTTTCACCCAATAAGGATCATGTAAATACACAAATTACAAAATGAGAAATACCTGGTGTTTCCCCTTTTCTACTACTATTTTGTATTTATCATCTTAAAATATGGCAAATCTTAGAGCTCACCTTGTAGCTCCACCAGGTTCTTTTTTTTGTAGAGTCACCACCTCCTTGAAGAGGAAAATATTTCACTTATTCACAATCTTTTTCCAGCCAACAACAAAACTTCAACAGGATCTTTAAACATTGTCTATCAAAACTACATAAATCATATTTTCTATTTTGAATTTGTACTGATCAAACAAAGAACTCTTTGAGTCACCACTCACAACTTGGTGAGATGATATTAAAACTTTTTGAATCTGACTCTATACACTTGAATGGTAACCACTAGATAGATAAATAAGTCGACCATAATTCTAGCTCTACTTGTACCCACATTATTTAAACTTTACTATAACACCAGAGATATCAAACTAGATTTAGCATGACTATATCATCTCTATTCCCAACAAAGTTGTCATTTTGTTGGTTCCTCAAACTAGACTTTATGCTTTCATAAGCAACCAATACATCTAAAGTTTTTAAGGATGGGTTAGATCCAAATATAAAGCTCTAAGATGACTAGACCAACTATAGGGACAAGACTACCCTCTGCACTTTTGGCTCTGCAAAACCAAGGGTGCTCCTAATCCAGTAAAACAAAACTTATTTCACTAATCACTAACTGGATTTAAAAATAACAGATGGATGGTAAGATAATACTAAATAAGAACCACTCATTCATTCATTCCTCATTACCATAAGATGAGGCAGAACAGGTAGGTCACAATACTTCATAGATTTTTGATAAATTTATATCAAATATTTTAGGAATACAACAAAATTCCATTAGGTGATCATTGATACATAATAGGATCATCCCTAGCTAGTGCCTTATCCATTAAGCAACATCTTCACTACAAAAATGATATACACAGACAAATATATTTAATCTTTAATGATCTTTATCCTTTGAAAATGCTATCACCCTGTGGTGGATTTTATCAAAGGACTTCTAAATTCACACTACTTACTTATAGCCTTGTGCAAACCTTAGAGAATCAGTTCTATATCTAAATCTTATTTAATTTGATCCTAGATCAAACTTGAAGAATATCAACACATAACTCAAACAAAGAACACACATAGGAGAGATTTAAACCCTAGATTTTATTCAAAATGCTATATCATCACATGCATACACAATGCCTTTCAATATAAACCACTTCAATATTGGTGAAAAACCAGTAGAATTGCTTATTACAAAAGCAACATGACCTAATATAATTTGATGTACCCTAGACTAAGAGAAAAGTCATCAGTCAATGTTATGAAACTATACAGAAAACTAAGCTTAGATCTCCTACCCAGCCCATAGAGCACTTGGGACCAATTATGAGAAAAAATTATAGAGAATTAGGAACCCTTACAATAATGAAAAGATCTCATATATATCCCTTAGGAAAGAAAACCTAAAAGATACTTCTACCATAACACCTATCTCTTTCCAGAAAGATGAATTATGCAAACCATCTCCTCTTCCCACCAAAACTAACCTCGGAATCAAAATCACTTACTGCTCTTTTCCGCTTGTTCAAAACTGATTCTAACCACTACCATTAAGACCATCATTTCTCATCATTTGCAATGGTATATTATATGCCTATGTTCTGGCAAAAATACAGCCTACAATATCATTTAGAATTTCCAACTCCATGAGCAACTATCATATTCTTCAAATTCAAAAATAACATATAGTCCACACTTTACCAATCTAGTTTATTTTTATATGCACATTTGAATTTTTTGGCGAGCCCCACATGTGCCACATGGCACAACCTGATTGGCTCAACCGGCCACCTCACCACCTTGTCAGACCCCTTCATTTTACTTGTGCCACATCGCGCTCTCTAGTTGGCTCCTATCTCTGACCGGGCTGTTGGAAACTACAATTGAAGGAATTGTTTTATTGTCATTGATGTCAAACCTTAACTGGTAAGACTATTGCTATCTAAGAAAGTATTATATCTATTTTATTGTTAAGAAGGATTAGGGAAAAGGTGATAACAATAGCACCTAAGTAAAGGTTGAGTTATCTTGATACTTCAATGGGTACTTGATTATGTGGCACAATGATAAGATAATGTATTGACTATCTAAGTGAGAAGCAAGACTAAACAAGTAGGCTTAACCAAGAAAAAGTGAAGAAATCTAGTTTAAGCAAAGTGATGTTAGTGTCAACCGAGCTAGTATATGCTGAGTAAATTTAGTGTTGACTGAACATCAGTTTATTGTTGAGGAAGACAATATTAGCCAAGGAAATAGTTTCAGTGGTGACCAGGCTATGTAGTGATGACCAAGGAGTTGAACACAATATTGACCAAGCATTAGTAATTTACATTTGAGGAAGAATTTAGATTCCTAGCCGACATAGTTGAATTCTTGGATTATGTAAATCGTGTTGACTTTATTTATTGATTGTATGGAAGCATTTAATGCACTATAAACTATTTTATTGTAATTCCATAAAGAGAATAGAGATGTTTCTAGGAGGATAGATGAAGAACATAATGTTGCAAGGATTTGATTAATATGACCTAACCCTAAGATCTACGGAGGAGATTAAGCGACAAAAGTTAGATCGACCTATTAAAGAGGTATTAAGGAAACCTAAGTGTGAGGTTGAAGAAGGATGCTAGAGTTGTTATTGTTATTAACTGAATAAGTAAAAAAGGTTGAAGGAGAAGGAGTTGTGATTTCTTGAAGGGATTTCTAAGCAAATCAGTGATGGAGATGGAAATGGATCACAGCCAGTAAGCAAGCATATATATGTAAGAATTGGATTTTTTTATTTGCAAAGTGAGTTGTATGTTTTTAGATCAAACACTATTGTTACTTTCTAACCATTGTATTATTTTAAATCCTTTAATCAAGGTTGACCTAACATTCATTGTATAAATCCTTTAATCAAGGTTGCATTCTAATGGAATGTACTTAAGTCCTTTAACAAGGCACACTCCTAACAGGGTGGTTGAAATCCTTTAATTGGGTCACACCTAGAAGTGTGTTTGTAAACCTTTGATAGGGTTGGATTTTCACATAGCTCACTTCAGAAGAGTGAAAATATCAGTAGCATGTTACAAAGTGGTTTTTCCCAAATTGGGTTTCCACTATAAATCCTGGTGTCAATGCTTGTGTGAATGTTTTGGTTTAAACATTTGTGTTTTACAAGTTAAATAATGTTGGATAGTGGACTGCATTAGTATATGTTTTTGGTATACATTCTATATTGACTGAGTAGCTATTGGTTGTTAGATCTGAGTTGTTGAAGTGTTTAAAAGTTTATATTATACATCTAGACCTGAGAACAACTGATTCACTCCCCCTCTCTATTATTCTAAATCATATTAACATGAGAATCCACCTATAACATCCTCACCACCTCATCAGGCTGCCACATGTCAGTCTATCACATGATCACATAGGGAAATTTCCCTCCTTGTGGTCATGCGACCATGGTCAGATTGGCACGTATCTTAAGGCACTAGCAGACCTGCATTTTGTTTCCCTATCATCACTTCATACCACTTCTCACTACCTCATTTTCTTGTTGATCCATTCGGGCATCTGACTGCACCATTTTACGACATCATTGATGTTGCCATGTGTCACCTTGTCACATGATCACATAGGGAAATCTCCTTCATCACAATCATGCAACCACCCTTAGATTGGAATGCAACCCGAGGCAGATGGACCTACAAACTGCACACTCTTGTCAAAATGACCTTACCTTGCATGTACGACCCACCATCCTTGTCACCATCTACATCATCGCTAGCACATAGCCTCACTCCACATTTGCGTGAAGGTTGTCTTCCATATAGGCATCTAGACTTGGACATTAATGACTTGTGTGTTCTTTCTTTTATCTATTAAATCCCCTTTCCTAGATGAATGTGGGATTAAGTTTCCTTAGAATTATAATATATTACCTTTCAAAATTTATGCCTTGTGATGCGCACCCAGTTGATTGGGCCCACATATTTATACATAATAGGCTCATCCCTGGCCAGTGCCTTATCCATTGGGCAATATTTTCACTACAAAAATGAGATACACAGACAAATATATTTCATCTTTGATGATCTTTATCCTTTGAAAATGCTATCACTTTGTGGTGGATTTTATCAAAGGACTCCTAAATTCACACTACTTACTTATATCCTTGTGAAAACTTCAGAGAATCAAT
Organism: Chamaecyparis obtusa; assembly: GCA_027943335.1. NCBI lineage: Eukaryota > Viridiplantae > Streptophyta > Pinopsida > Cupressales > Cupressaceae > Chamaecyparis > Chamaecyparis obtusa. Next base: position 317,630 of record BSBK01003868.1, on the reverse strand, counting down.
GCTATATCTAAAGCTTATTTAATTTGATCCTAGATAAAACTTGAAAAATATCAACACATAACTCAAAGAAAGAACACACATAGGAGAGATGTAAACCCTAGATTTTATTCAAAATGTTATAGCATCACATGCGTACACAATGCCTTTCAATATAAACCACTTCAATATTGGCAAAAGACTAGTAGAATTGCTTATTACAAAAATAACATGACCTAATACAATCTGATGTACCCTAGACTGAGAGCAAAGTCATCCATCAGTGTTATGAAACTAGGTAGAAAACTAAGCCTAGATCTCCTACCCAGCCCACAGAGCACTTAGGATCAATTTTGAGAAAAAATATAGAGAATTAGGAACTCTTAAAATAATGAAAAGATCTCATATATATCCCTCAAGAAAGAAAACCTAAAAGATACTTCTATCATGACACATGTCTCTTTCTAGAAAGATCAATTTTGCAAACCATCTTCTCTTCCCACCAAAACTGACCTTGGAATCAAAATCACTTACTGCTCTTTCCCGCTTGTTCAAAAATGATTCTAACCACTGCCATTGAGAATGTCATTTCCCATCATTTCCAATGGTATATTATATGCCTATGTTCTAGAAAAAATATAGCCTGCGACATCATTTTCAATTTCCAACTTCATGAGCAACTATCATATTCTTCAAATTTGAAAATAACATATAGTCTAGACTTTACCAATTTGTTTTATTTTCATTCACACATTTGAATTTTTTGGCGGGCCCCACGTGTGCCACCTGGCACAACCTGATTGGGTCAACCAGCCACCCCACCGCCCTGTCAGACCCCTACATTTTACTTGTACCACTTGGTGCTCTTTGGTTGGCTCATGTCTTTGACCGGGCATCCACCTTTAACATCCTCACCACCTCATCGGGCTTCCACATGTCGGCCTATCACATGATTGCATAGGGAAACTTCCCTCCTTATAGTCATGTGACTACCATTGGATTGGCACATATCCTGAGGCACTAGCAGACCTGAATTTTGTTGCCCTATCATCATTTCATGCCACTTCTCACTACCTCATTCACTCGTTGATCCATTTGAGCATCTGACTGTATCATTTTTCCATGTCATTGAGGATACCACATGTCACCTTGTCGCATGATCGCATAGGGCAATCTCCTTCATCGCGATCATGCAACCACCGTCAGATTGACATGCATCCTGAGGTAGTCAGACCTATAGACTACACACTCTATCAAAATGACCTTACTTTTCATGTAGGACCTGCCATCCTTGTCACCATCTACATCATTGCTAGCACACAGCCTTAGTCCATGTGCATGCGAAGGCTGGCTTCCATATAAGCATCCAGACTTGGACACTAATGACTTGTGTGTTCTTTCTTTTATCTATTTCAAATCCCCTTTCTTGGATGAATGTGGGATTAAGTTTTCTTGGAATTATAATATATTACCTTTCAAAATTTATGCCTTGTGATGTGCACTTGATTGACTGGGCCCACACAAAGCCTCCACTCCACATACCTTCCTTTCTCTTTACTTCACCTTATTAACTGTGCATATTTGTATTTAAAAACCTTTTGATCTATAGCTACGTGAATGTGGGATAATGCTTCCACATATATGCAGGACCCTGTTCCAGCCACCAAACTACTCCATGTGCTCACACCTTATATTTTCTCTTAGTTAATGGTTCTGTATTCTGGTGTGCTACAAGGAGGAACCCTGGCAGCCACCTCCCTTTTGAAAGCTCATGCCTCCTTTTGCAAATTACAAACATCACACCCAACAGAGGGTACACACAAAAGAAAGCCTTGCGCTGCCCTTTTTCCTTTCATGGCCTTCCATGCATGCGCATTGTAGTGAGTCTGCTAAAGAAACTCATGGCCTGTAGACAACACAAATGAAAGGCATGTGCCTTATGTTGAAGACATCCCACACAGAACCTTACGCAAGCTTCTTTATTCTAGGTTGGCTTTGTCCTTTCTAAATTGTCTTCCTTCTCCCTTTGTCTACTAGCATACACACTCAGCATTTTATCTGGAGAGTGCATGTCAAGTCCAACATGCACCCTCATCCTCGTGCATTGGCCATTTCATACACTGGCAGCCTCCATTTATTTACTTTTGCATGCTTTTCAAAGCATAATGTGCCTCCATTCTTTATTTCGCTAGCATCTCTCTAAATTAATATGCAACTTCCTAAAAAAATGTACACTTCCCTGTGAAGCCTACAGATAGCACACAAAATGGGGGTGGGGGGGGGCACATGTTTGAAATAATCCTTACATAGGCCTCCAATGGGAGCCTACGTAGACTTAAAAGGACTCACACAATGTTCTTCCCATTTAATTTTGTATGTTCATCCTTTGAAAACTTGTGGCATACTTCATGCACATTACTTGCTTTATGGATTGGGGGTTTCATGAGATCTACATCCCCCCTAGTGTCTCTCCTATGGGTTGTAGCTCCTCTATTAGTATATCTTCCTCCTATACCACCAGTATTCGATACCGACACAACTGCCATATTGGTATCCAATTCAGTGATCTTGTTGGCCACCCATTTCTTCATCTTTGCATTTTCCATGGCTCTTTAATATTCGTAGATCCCTTGTCTATGCTCTATGCATACAACTTTTTTTATACTTACGCTAGACTCCTCTACTTTATACGATGGTAGCCTTTACTTCACTGGTGCCTTTGCTTCATACACTAGTGGTACTGATTCTCCGCTGGCATCAAGAGGCATGCATACCACATGGTGCATATGGGGAGACTTGACAATATTAAAAATGTTTTGCAAGAAGCACCTCATTGGTTATTCACTTGGTGGTTATAGGAGCCTTCCATTTGGTGTGTAGTAATGAGATAAAAGGGTACGATTGGGAAGGTCTTACTAGCCTATGAGTATGGCATACATATTTGATAATGAGGGAGCAATCATCAGCACAAAGGGAAATTATATGGTGACATAATGGAGGACATGTCAATAATGTTAAAAGGAAACATCCTTAGAAGCTAAAAGAGGGGATTGTTAAAACTTTAAATGAAAGGAAAGCGAAATGCGGGAAGAGGCGTGGTTCTTTAAAGTAATGAGGTAGGTCAGGCCCCAAGTGGGTCCAGCCTAATTTTTTTTTGAATTCAAACATCTGGACCTAAAAAATGTCCACAACGACTAGCGTCTGCAACTAGATCGAATCTGGATAACTGGATACTTTAAAAATTTCAGTTTCTAATACTTCGCTAGTCGGCAAACTTGAATTAAATGCTTCCAATTGCCCCTTTAAAACACTACTCAAAACTAATCACTGGAAGCCAAAAATTAGTAGATACAAACCTTGTAATTCATATAATCACCCTATCAGATGGCTTCACCTAAAGATGAACAGGGTACGAGATTTTAAAAGTTGAAATCACTTGTTCAGAATTGTTTGGCAAACACAAACCAGAATCACTGCAAATGGCCTCGGAAGGAGATGAATAAAAAATATCAAAAGATGAGCTGAGGGCAAGCCACTAAAACTGGAAAAAAATTCATATGCAAAGAATGCAACAAAACAACTACCAATTGGAGATAACCATCTGAGAAAAAAATATGAATTTCAAAAAATGGTTACTTTGCAAAGTTGTTCTAGCCGTACTTTTCATCATTATTGAACACCTTTTGTCTGATCTTGAAATCATGTTATACGAAACCTTCATAGTCTGAAACCCTGGGTGAATGATCTCTATCATGTATATAAAATAAGGTTATAATCAGGTTCCAAAAGTAATCAACTGATTATCCAATAATAATCCTCAAAGTTACCTCCCCAAAACATCTTGAACTGAAAACAATCAAATTTGTAGAAATTGCATTTTGAATTAATTGAGCAAAGTGGTTAATCGGATTGGTCAAAGTTTGAAACTTATCAGGGAGAATCAATTTCATGTCTACATTATGAAACATCATTCAAATCATTCGGATCACTGATTGGGTGAAATTTTCACAACCTCAAAGTAGGCCACTCAAAACTCTGCATTCCCACATTCAATAAAACTGAATAAAATGCAAATGTAAAGGCCTTAGTAAACTAATCATACGAACTTACCAGAATCTGAAAATGGGCATAGAGATTAACTCTCATGCCTACAATACAGTGCAAAATTCCTTATGCCATGACTATCAACCTGATGTTAGATACAAACCACCAAAGTAGACCACTCAGTGAAAACTGAACAGAATACAAAATGCAGATTTGTGCAATGCCTTTCAATTGGGTACCTCCGAAACATATTAGAACTGAATTATGAGAGTTGAAAACAACTATATATGCTAAATGATAGGTGAGGAACATATGTCCTAAGCCCCATCACATGAAAATCATCAGGCCCTTTTTTTTATGCACTCAAACTATGCTTCATTTTGAAGACTTTCAAAGCACTGATGTGACACTTGAGAAATTTTCAAAATATGGAGTCAAAATACAATCTAGATTTTTGAGCTCCAACAAGTGATTGTATTGTATGTACTAGACCATTAGAGTAATGGTGGGTCAAATGCATTCCTAGACCTAGGCTCTATATAGGGTAAATTTTGTAGTTGCAGGCTCTCTAAGGTTGTTTGAATCTACTTATGTTTCCAAATGTTAGATAGAGAATGATTCACAATGAGAAACCTTGAACTGATTATGAATTAAAGGTCACAGGTTCGACTCTGTAGTTGAAGGGGTACTCAACTTCACATGACGTGATATTATTTTAGTAAACTTCACTCCGATATTTGCATTATGATTAAATTAATTATTAGTATATAACATATAATTTTGATGTAAATATCATATGATTTTCATATACAATGATTAACAAGGTTATTTGTTGTTCATTTTAGATTCTTAGTATCAAATATTAGGCCTACAATTTTATGTGATTATGAAATTGATAAATTTAAATGAAGTTGCTATCTTTTAACAAGATCATTGTTAATTATATTCCCTCATCAATGTATATGTGTCCATGTATCTCTCTCTCTCTCTCTCTCTCTCTCTCTCTCTCTCTCTCTGTATATATATATATATATATATATATATATATATATATATATATATATATATATATATATATATATATATATATATATATATATATATATATATATATATATATATATATATATATATATATATATATATATATATATATATATATATATATATATATTACTTTGAATAATATATTTTTATCCTTATTTAATTAATATTAAATTATGGATTTTGTGGTCATTAACATGTAAATCCGATATTTGAACTAAGATAATGTGATGATTGGGACATGCTATGAACAAATTGAACAGTCCCTAACAATTTACAGTTAAGGGGAGAGGAGCCAATAAGTGGGAAGGGTCCCAAATGTGCAAGGTTAGTGAAGTTGATAGGGGCTTATATGTAATCTCCTAGGACCCTCTACATGACCATGTAGTTTTTATAGTGAAACCATCAAGAATATAACTTATTAAACCCCGAATCCCTAACATTGGAATTATAATTGAAAATAATTTACCATTTTCCATGTTCAATAGATTTATCTGGAACATCTGTAATGGTATTCAAAAATTTCAACTAGATCAAGTTCATTACAGTTTTATAATACTTTAGTAGAGTCAAGAAGGTTAATCATTATATTGTAACTGGATAATGTTCATTCTAGCCAGTAGAGAAGGAGATGATTACATTGTTGCATTTTCCTTTGCATAATCATATTATGGTAGGGACCAAGGAGACAAAGGATGTCCAATTTTATATTTAGGTGATGGATGTGGTCCAGACTTTAGGAGGGTCAAGAAGGTTAATGTATGATCCTAATGAAATTGAGGAAGAACAAATGTGGAGGACATCAATCAAAGAACTCCTTACATTATTTTGGTGAAGAGGATAGGGTTATGCAAACATATCAAGTAATTAGAGTAGACTATTTAAATTATTATTTGACCATGGTTTCCCTATATGTGCATTGAGGGAGCTCACTTTCTTTAATCTCTTTGAATTAAACACTGGTTGAGAACAATGTCCTGCTATTATATGGTTGAAGCTTAGATTGACATTTGAATAGTAGTAGTGATTAGTTGATGCAAGAGCATCTTGGGTCCTTGGAAATCCTATGTCACCAAAAACATGTTTGAAGTTTTATATGTTTCTCGGTTCCTGCTTTGACTGAGTTGGTTTGGTGTTGCTTGGTTTCCTTTTTTCACCGGTGTTGGTCGATTATCTCTTTGGCCCTCGACGATGCTTCATCTAGGGCTTGGTTATCCTTGCTTACCAATTTGTTTGTTTTGGATTTATGTTGAGGTCGATTCTATCATTAGGAAGTGTGTGGACCTAGATCTAGTCATTCCTTCCGTTGATTGTGGATGTGAAGGTCAACTTGGTTCGATAGTCTCTTCTATAAGTGTAGTTGTTTGGTTAGAGTTTAGGGAGTCATTTTTTGGATAAAAGATAGAAGATAGAAAATTAGAGATTGTTGGCAGATCCTCGCATGTTAGAGGACTTCTGTACTTGATTGTAATATTTGGCCTAAATTGGGAAGGCCTTACAGCCTGGCATGTATGAATCAAATTGAGGATAATATATCAAAGTTTCTGCATTCTCTCTCTCACTTGTTGTGTTGTTGCTTCCATGTGTGATCTATGCAAGGTGGATCTGGTTAGGGTATGCCTTTGGCCCCTCTCCCCATCCTTTCTTGTGTTAGGTGGCATTAGAGCAAGGTGAGATCTAGATCTAGGTTTGTGAATCTAGGTTTGAGGGTTCCTTCTTGTCAAACCCTAGTTGAATTTTTGTGGGGTAGCAGATTGTGATCTAGCTTACAATTGCAAAGGGTTCAAGATGGTTCATGGGAGGTGAGATGCGGATCTAGAATTGGCATACATGTTGAGAAAACTTGTTGCTAGATTAGAAGTTGTTGAAACAACCCAAAGAAGAGGAAGACATCTTGAAGATGTTAGTGATGATGAAATTGGGGAAGAAAAAGTTGATGTAGAACTTGCATGGATGATGGATTATGGTGAGGAAAGATTGTTGAAGGATTTGAAAAATATGAAGTCTACACCATACTTTAATCCTCTTGAGTAAAGTGGAAAATTGGATTCTGATGAATTGGTGAACTGGATCACCAAGATGGAAAAGTATTTTGAATATGAGAATGTACCTGAGGAAAAGAAGGTGAAAGTTGCAAGCACAAAGTTGAAAAGTCATGCATCCTTGTGGTGGGAACATCTACAGTTAGATAGAAAGAGGAAAGGAAAAGACAAAATCAAAGTATGGAATAAGATGGTGAATAAATTGAAAGGAAAGTTCTTACCTTGTGATTATCAGATTAGTCTAGTTAAGCGAATGCAAAGTTTGAGGTAGAAAGATAGCTTGGTAAAATAATATACTAAGGAATTCTATAGATTAGATATCAGATTTGGACATGATGAAGATGATGTGGAAAGAATTGCTAGATACCTGAATGGTTTGAAATTTTTGATCCAAGAAGAAATCAGTTTGGTCAAATTGGAGAACATTGAAGAGGCTTATCAATTTGCATTGAAAGATGAGGAGAAATTGAACAAGAGACATGAGAAAATACAAAGAGGTAGAGGTGGTAGATGTTGGAAATATTCAGGAATTAACCAAGTTACTGAGAGGGGAGGGGTGAATCAGTAACTTCAAATTTTCTTTTAATTACAGATGTATTAACATATAATTCACTTTAACCTTTTGCATATAGAAAGCATGAAACTTAAAAGAATTCACAACAATGACACATAGATTTGGTTACCCAGAAACCTTCCAAAAAGAAAGTAAAACTGGGTGGGGATGAAACCCACAAAGCTTTAGTACTGCAGAATAAAGTTGGCCGGTTAAGGCTTACAATTTGATCACTTCTGATGATCTGCCCTGTTAGGAGCAATAAAGATTGCTAAATCCACCCTGTTAAAGGATTTACAAACATACAATGAAGTATGCACTCGGTAAAGAGATTTTACAAAAGACTGTTAAGTCTACCCGGTTAAAAGATTTTAGTACTGATTCACTTGTTAGGATGAAACAGTAGATCTCTTGCTTTGCAATTGGATTGCTGATTGAGATTCGCTGATGTACTGATCACCTTCTGTGATGAATTTGTCTTTGCTATTCCTTATACTACTATAGCCCTTTGTAATTCACTTATCTCTACCTTTCTTTCTTTTTCACATTCATACTCATTATACATCTTGGCATTTTACAACATTGTTTCTATAAAAGTATAAACAATTAATTACAATTACAATTACAAAGTCAGCTTGACAAATAAACATAAGTGCTACTAAGTCGGCCCAAGTATGGTTACACGGTTCCTGCAAACTAACTCGGTGACTTTCTGATACTCGGCGTCCATTGCATTACTCGGCATCGTCATGCACTCGGTAGAAGTGAAGGCACGGTTCATACTAACCACTCGGTAGGTTTTGAACTCGGTAAATACTGGTGACTCGGTAGACATAATGTTACTCGGTTTACACTGTCCAACTCGGTTTGCACTGTTCTGCTTGGTTTGCACTGTTCTGCTCAATTTGCACTGTTCTGCTCGGTTTGCACTATTCTACTTGATTTGCACTATTCTGCTCGGTTTGCATTGTTCTACTCGGTTTGCACTATTCTACTCAGTTTGCACTGTTCTGCTCAGTTTGCACTGAGAATGCAAATAACTATTGTCACTAGTGGCAATTCTGCTTAATGCCAACAATCTCCCCCTTTGGCATTAGTGACAAAAACACTTATTGCCCAAAACTTATATACATGAACCATGCTGAGTTTTATTTTGATTTTTCAAAATTTGTCTTTGTTATAGGGCTTTATACATTATCTCCCCCTTTCAATGTGCTAACTTTTTCTTCTATACATATCTCCTTCTATACATATCTCCCCCTTTTTGGCGATAATGCCAAAGGTGCATATACAAGTGATTTACAGAGAGAATCCAAAATTTGATAGAAACACAGAATGAACCTTCATTATCGGTGCCAGGGTTCTGTCCCAATTTTCTTGCAGAATCTTGCATGTTTGGATTGCAATTTGGACTTCTGCAGAGAGTTCAATCATGTGATCTGCTATAGAGAACTGATTGTCATGAATCAATGTTTTGGAATGTTCAATGTGCTTATACATTGTATTCATGATGCGAAGGATCATGTTCTGAATGTCTAGCAGTGTGGACTGGACCCTTGTGTCTTCTTTCAGTAGTTCTAACTGCATATTTGATAGATATGAGATTTTCATGTGATGAGAAGAGTTTGAACTTGGTTCAAGTTGCAGCTTCTGTATGCTAATCTTCAAATCCTCATCAATTTTATTCATTTTTTCCTTGACATCCTTTGTGAACTCAGCAACATTGCACAGTCTGGCCAAAAGAGAGGTAACATTCGAATAGGTAGACTCAATGTTTGACAAAACTGAAGATAATTCCACTTGATTAATAGCTATGTGCTGAGCAATGTGCTCAAGCACTTTATTGTTGAATCTCTTCTCGGCTCTTTCAACTAAATTTTCTGTCCCAGATGAATCCTCATTGTATTTATTTACTGCTTCTACTAATTGTAACAAAACATGTTGAGAGGAGTCTACTTTAATACCTAATGCATCAGACAAAATGTCCTTAGCATCCTTAATGATTTGATATTCCTTGTCTCTCTCCTCTTTAAGCTTCTTTTGCTTTGCTTTCCTTTGGAGGATTTCACCTATATTTTGCATTTGGTCCACTGATAGATTTGCAAAATCCAATGTTGGAATCTCTATTTCTTCATCAAGGTCTATATCCTCTACTATATTTTTGCCCAAAAATCTTATACTTGATTGAGCCTTAGGCTTATCTGTACTTAATGCCTTAGTAGTAGTGATAGTAGACATAATAGGACTGGCTATAGAGACTGGTATACTATGTACTGGAGAACTTAAAGTATTTACACTTGTAGAATCAAAAACTGGAATACTTACTACTGGAAAACTTGATGAAGTAGGAGACTGCAACTCGGTAGAAGAAATGGTAGTTGCTTCTGTTGTTGCCATAGGTGATTGGACAAATGTTGAAGTTGTCACAACCATGCTTGAAGGTGTCTCCGGGCTAGATGTAGAAACTTTTACTAGAGAGGTAGGAAGTGATGCAATGACTTCTACCGCTATTCTCACAGTATCATCTACCTCAGTGGCTTCTTCCTGTTCATCACTGTCATCTTCAATGTCTTTTATTATTACTATTTCAATACTCGGTTGGTGAAGATGGTATATGTTCTTCCATGTGGCATTTGCAGCCTTCACAACTGATTCAATATTGTTAATCAGAATCAAACAAGTATTGAATTTTAGTGTCATCTTATTTTCATTCTCCTTCAATGCCTTCTTTATTTCATCATTTTTCAAGCTCGGCATTAACTGTCTCAGGGTTTGATCAAATATGTCTTTTACAGTTTGCTTTGCATTTGTCCACCTCATTTTTATTGGATCTAATAAAGCTGCTGGAACCTGTGGGGCTATTTCATCAGGAGAGTATTTCCACTGTCCCATCTTTTCAATGACAGCATCTTCTATTTCTTTCTGTTCTATTTCCGATCTGGTTTCATATTTAAAAGATTTTATATTACTTACTCCAGATCCTGATCCTTCTTTAAAAAGTTTGATCCTCTCTTGAAAGTTTAGAGGAGGCCTTTTGAATACTATATCTTTGTCTGCCTTGTCTGCCTTACCTCTTGCACTTCTCCTTGTAAATACAGTAGTGGGAGGCTTAGGTGCCTTAGTGATGAATACCTTTCCTTTCTTCTTTGCAGGTTCTGATTCCTCTAATTTCTCATCCTTTTCATTTTCTTCTTCAGTGTCTTCTCCTTTGTCCTCGGTTAGCATTTGCATTTTGGCTATCCTCTTCTTTCCTTTATTTACTGCCTGTGGAAGCTTTATGCTTAATTCAATTCTCACCTTAGCTTCATTGTATGTTCCAAAATATGGAGCTTTGGGATTAACAGGCTGATTAAGAAGGGCTTCAATGATATTCTTGGTTTCATCAATGTTTACCTCATAAGGAAGAGGTTTTGCATGTACAATCCTCGATTTAGTTGCTTGAATATATACATTGTCACAGTCCACCATGAAACAAATGTCATCCTTATAATCTTCCACCAACTTCTGTGGAATCCGGAATCTGTCATTCATTTTCTCTCTGAAAGACTCAAAATAACTATCCATGATGCTTTCAAAAATTTCACCCATTTCTGAAATATATTCATTTATCTCATAAAGAACTGGCACATCTTTTCTCCATACAACTTTTCCTTTGGAAGGGAAGAATTTTTGAACATAGAAGAATAAACAGACCAGTAGAGATCCAAACTTACATGGATTTTTTTTGGAAGTTTGAATGCTTTCCATGTTCTTGTTAAACTGTTTTAACAATAAATTTGCAAGGTCAAATGATAAGTTATTCTTGACCACTTTGTATGCTAGGTCAATGGCTTCACAGGAGACACTATTCTGTCGACTTGAACTGTATATTTTATGGGCAATTATGTGTGTACCAAACTTCAGTTCAGCATCAGTAATGCTGCTAATTTTCATGCCTCTACCATCCCACTCGGCTAGGGTTTTCTTCTCCAGTTCCGGCCGACCTAGGGTTTTGGTAGTTTTAGCTTTGTTCAACATGGAAAGACCGGTGATTTGATGAATCATCTTCTTGGTGATCTCTATGGGTTGCTCAAGCCAAATCTTGCCATCATGTACACAGCTGAGAATGTATCTAACCCATTTCTCCTAAAAGTTTTGAGGTAAATGTGCAATGTGAACTAATCCTTTATCTTCCAGATGTTTGTGCTCAGGTTTTAGAATACCATCCACACACAGTTCCTCATGCATAATATCTAGCTCTAGGTTTCCCATTTCTTGAATTGCACAGTTGAAATGATTGCGAATATCATTAATAAGTAGTACCTTAGGAGGAATCTGAGATTGAGCTCCGTTCAGGTCTAGGGCTGCTGTAATTGTGGGCATGATCTTGAAATCTAGTGCTCTCCATTCCCCTTGGACTAACATTTCTGATCCTTTCTTTGCTGAAGTGCTAGATGATGCCATGGTAGCTCACAGAGAATTCTTTTCACAAAAGTATTTGAATCGCTGGATTGCTCTTGAAATTTTCTGCTCTTAAAGTGCTAAAGTTCGCAGTGAAGAATGAGTTTGATTTCTTGCCTTTTGTTTACAACTTTGTCATTAATGCTCAGTACAAATTAGGGTATGAATTCTGACAGACTGTCATCCACTAAGAATTAATTGCTCGGTAAAGACTTCGCAACTCGGTGAACTCAAGAATTCCTATTACTCTGACCTCGCTCGGTAAGGACTGGTACCAACCTTGCTCGGTGAAAACTGATACCGACCTTCCTATGATCTTACTGCATCTTGTATGCTGATTTAGATCTTTCTTTTAATTCAGTTCTGGAACTGCTTGAGATTGGTCTATGAGAATACAGTTCCAGTGCTTTCTTGGAAATTTAGTTTGAGTCGGTAGAGCCACCCATTCCATTACTTGGACTGGTTTGCTCGGTAGATTTAGGAATCCACTTTTGTCTCACCTGTTTGCTGACTTTAGTTGCTTCATTCTTCTTTCCATCTTCAACTTCACTAGCATTCATGCAATTTCTGGCTATGTGACTGATTTTAGTGCATTTGAAGCATCTTACGGTAGTATCTCTTTTCCTTAGATGATGTTTTATGCAATTCGTGCCAATGTGTCCATATTCTCCACAGTAATGACATCTACACCAGGTGTTGTAGTCCCATCCAAACATTGCTTTCATAATTTGTTCTGTTGGATTGAATGTTTTGGATCTGCACTCAGATGCCTTGTGACCTTGTTTGTTGCATTTGTGACAATTACCTTTGTATCTTGGTTTTTCCCTGCATTCATTTGCTTTGTGACCATGTTGATTGTAGTTGTAGCATTTTCCATTGAATTCTGCTTTTTCATTGCTCCAACATTTATTTGAAGTATGTCCTATTTTACCACAATGATTACAAGTAGGTTTCTAATTCCTTTGAGTACCTTGCTTAGAAGATTCACCTTCTCCTTTATATCCAAGTCCAACTTTTCCTTTTTGCCTATGAAGATTTCGCTCATATAGCTGATTTAAGTCTTCTTGGCTTTTCAACATTCCTTCATTAATTTGTTTGTTGGTGTTTAGGTTTTCCACCAATCTTAGATTGATTTCCTTTTCAGATCTTAGTTCTTCTCTTGTGCTTTCTATTTCTGATCTTAGATTCAGAATTTCCTCATTTGTATGGGAGATCTGATCAATTAGGTTTTCTAGCTGAAGGGTTTTATTTTGGACTTCATTGTTCCTTCCATCTAATTCATCTTTCAACTTGTTTCTTTGTTCTAAGATCTCAGAAAATCTTGTAGAGTGTAGCTCTTGTTCTCTTTTTAATTTTCTCACTTCTTCCTGCAGAGACCCATTCTTTTCTAGGAGTTCTTTGACAGCATTGTTTGCTTCATCTGAGCAATCTGAGGGAAAAAGATCTTCAATCTTTTCTTCAATGTAATTCTGATCATTCATCTGATTTGCAAGTTCCTTCCTTCTTCTTAGGGATTGGGAAAGATGTTCTTTTGCTTCTTTAAGTTTAGCTATGGCCACTTCCAGATCTAGCTTTTCATTTTCAATCACCTTGTTCAGTTTGAATACCTCCATTATCCTGGATCTTTGCTCAAGCTAGTTAAGCTTAATCTTGAGAACTAATGTTTCTCTGATACCAATTGTTGGAAATATTCAGGAATTAACCAAGTTACTGAGAGGGGAGGGGTGAATCAGTAACTTCAAATTTTCTTTTAATTACAGATGTATTAACATATAATTCACTTTAACCTTTTACATATAGAAAGCATGAAACTTAAAAGCATTCACAACAATGACACATAGATTTGGTTACCCAGAAACCTTCCAAAAAGAAAGTAAAACTGGGGTGGGGATGAAACCCACAAAGCTTTAGTACTGCAGAATAAAGTTGGCCGGTTAAGGCTTACGATTTGATCACTTCTGATGATCTGCCCTACTAGGAGCAATAAGGATTGCTAAATCCACCCTGTTAAAGGATTTACAAACATACAGTGAAGTATGCACTCGGTAAAGAGATTTTACAAAAGACTGTTAAGTCTACCCAGTTAAAGGATTTTAGTATTGATTCACCTGTTAGGATGAAATAGTAGATCTCTTGCTTTGCAACTAGATTGTTGATTGAGATTCGCTGATGTGCTGATCACCTTCTGTGATGAATTTATCTTTGTTGTTCCTTATACTACTATAGCCCTTTGTAATTCGCTTATCTCTGCCTTTCTTTCTTTTTCACATTCATACTCATTATACATCTTGGCATTTTACAACATTGTTTATATACAAGTCTAAACAATTAATTACAATTACAATTACAAAGTCGGCTTGACAAATAAACATAAGTGCTACTAAGTCGGCCCAAGTATGGTTACACGGTTCCTGCAAACTAACTCGGTGACTTTCTGATACTCGGCGTCCACTGCATTACTCAGCATCGTCATGCACTCGGTAGAAGTGAAGGCACGGTTCATACTAACCACTCAGTAGTTTTTGAACTCAGTAAATACTGGTGACTCGGTAGACATAATGTTACTCAGTTTACACTGTCCAACTTAGTTTGCACTATTCTGCTCGGTTTGCACTGTTCTACTCGGTTTGCACTGTTCTGCTCAGTTTGCACTGTTCTGCTCGGTTTGCACTGTTCTGCTCGGTTTGCACTGAGAATGCAAATAAGTGTTGTCACTAGTGGCAATTCTTCTTAATGCCAACAATAGATTCCCTAGAGGAAGACGTAGATCTCATGGTGAAAATAGTAGATCTGAACCTAAAAAGACAACTCTGGATAAAGGCAAGACTGAGTGGAAAGGAGAAAGTTCATCTAGAGGTAGAGGAAGTAACTACCGAGGTGGTTATAACATAGGTGGTTTTTGAGGAGCTTGTTACAATTATGGAGAAGGACATAGATCATTTGACTATACACATGCAATTAAGAAGGCCAGTAATATTAGAAATGATTTGGTGCAAGAAGATTCATCGAATGAACCTAAGAAGGCAAATAACTTGATGGTGAGGAGAGAACTTTGGAGTGAAAGTAATAAGGAAGATCCGGTAAGGAAAATTTTGTTCAAGACCAGATGTAGAGTCTCTGATGAAGTTTGGAAGGTAATCATTGACAGTGGTAGCTCAGAGAATCTAGCATCTGAGGAAATGGTCACAAAGCTACAGTTGAAAAGGTTGGAACATCCAAAGCCCTATTAGATTTCATGGATCAAAGATGAGGATACACTCTTGGTAAGTGAACAATGTTATGTGAATTTGAAAATTGGAAAGTACTATGATAAGGTGTTATGTGATATCATGCCTATGGATTGTTATCATATTTTGTTGGGTAGACCTTGGAAATATGATAGACATGTTATATATGATGAGAGATTGCATAAATATACTATTTGGGCTGATGAAAGAAGACAAATCTTGTTACCTTTGGTTGAAGAATCTATTAGTAATGTTTGTACATCTGTGAAATTTTTTTTGCTGGAAGGAAGAAATTTTGTTAAGGATTTGAAGAAGAATGATGTATGTTTTGTTGTGATTCCTAACAAACCAAGTAAGAAAATAGAGGATGGTGTCACTGAGGAGATTGATAAGTTACTCACCAAGTATAGTGAAATCATTTCTGATAATGTACCTAATGGTTTTCTACCAAAGAGAAGCATTAATCATTGCATAGATCTAATCCTTAGACCTAGTTTACCGAATAAGGCACCACATTGGTTGACACCTACTGAGAATCAGGAATTGAACCAACAGATTCAAGAATTGTTGTAGAAAGGCTTAGTTAGAGAAAGTTTGAGTCCTTGGGCAGTACCTACTATATTGGCACCTAAGAAGAATGGATAATGGAGAATGTGTACTGATTCCAAAGAAATTAACAAGATAATAGTGAAATATAGGTTTCCTATACCGAGAATGGATGACATAATGGATAGTTTGACTGGAGCAAAGTATTTTACCAAAACTGATTTGAAAAGTGGGTATCATCAAATTAGAATCAGATAAGGTGATGAATGGAAGACTTCTTTTAATACAAAAGAAGGTTTGTATGAGTGGTTGTTTATGCCTTTTGGTTTAACTAATGCACCGAGTACTTTTATGAGGTTGATGAATGAAGTTTTGAAGAAATTATTGGGTAAGTTTGTGATTGTATACCTTGATGATATCTTGATATTCAATAAGACTAGAGAAGAACATTTTTGCATGTTAAAAAAGTATTGCAGAGGTTGAAAGAAGAAAATTTGCTAACAAATATGAAAAAGTGTTCCTTCATGAAAGATGAGATTGCGTATTTGGGATTTGTGATTTTAGTTGATGGTTTGAAAATGGACACTGAAAAGGTTGAAGATATTCTGAATTGGCCTACACTTGAGAATGCTAGTGAGGTAAGATCATTTCATGGTTTGGCAAGTTTTTACCAAAAGTTCATTAGGAATTTTAGTTCAATTTGTAATGCTATGACTGAGACTATGGGAGGAGATAAAAGGGAATTCAAGTGGAGACATGGAGCTAATAAAATTTTTGATACTTTGAAGCATAAGGTTGTTGAATTGCCTATGTTGGCATTTCTTGATTTCAATAAAGTATTTCAAGTAGAATGTGATGCAAGTGGAAGTGTGATAGGAGTTGTATTGAGTCAAGAAGGTAAATCTATTGCTTTCTTTAGTGAAAAGTTGAATGACACAAAAAGGAAATATTTTGTGTATGATCAAGAATTCTATGCTATTGTTCAAGGATAGAATAAATGGAGACATTATTTGATACCGAGTGAATTTGTGTTGTATACCAATCATAAGGATTTATAGTATTTGGGTAGTCATAATAAGTTGAATCAGAGACATATGAAATGGGTTGAGTATTTGTAGAGTTATAAATTTGTGATAAAGAATAAGAGTGGAATCACTAACCAAGTTGTTGATGCATTGAGTAGAAGGAGATCTTTGATGACCAAGATGAAAATTTAAGTCCTTGGCATTTATGACATGAGAGATTCTTATGAATTTGATCTTGATTTTTTTGAGTTGTGGAGAAAGTGCAGAGCACCTATTCAAGATCAACCAAGTACTAAATGGGAAGAATATTTTATTCAAGAAGGTATGTTGTTTAAAGGTATTTAGTTGTGTATACCAAAAGGAGCAATCAAAACTAATTTGATAAAGGAGAAACATAGTAGTGGTTTGGTTGGACATTTTGGTGTTGATAAAACATTGAATTTTCTTAAGGAGAAATACTTTTGGCCACAGTCATATAAAGATGTTCATAAATTTGTGAAAAGTTGTGGAATTTGTCAATTTGCAAAAGGAGTAAGTTAGAATACTAGATTGTATACACTGATTTCTGTTTGAGAAACCTTGGATTGACATCAGTATTGATTTTTTTCTTAGCTTAGCGAAGACAGTACGAGGTAGTGATTCTATATTTGTTGTTGTGGATAGATTTTTAAAAATGGCACATTTTGTACCTTGTAGAAAGACATCAGATGTAGTACATATAGAAGATCTTTTCTTTAAGGAAATTGTTAGATTGTATGGATTACCGACGAGTATTATCCCTGACCGAGACAGTAAATTTTTTGGATACTTTTGGAAGACCATTTGGAGAAAGTTTGGCACCGAATTGAAATATAGTTCTACATTTCACCCACAAACCAATGGATAGACAGAAGTTGTGAATAGAAGTTTGGGAAATCTTTTGAGATGTTTAGTTGGAGACACACTGAGTAATTGGGATTCTGTGTTGGTGCAAGAAGAGTTTGTATACAATAATTTAGTGAATAGGAGTACTAGAAAAACACCTTTTGAGATTGTAAATAGCATACAACTGAGAGGTATATTAGATTTGAGGGATATTGCTGATGAAAGAAAGAGAAGTGTTGAAGGAGTAAAATTTGCTGATTACATGAAGAAATTTCATGAAGATGTAAAATATAAGCTGGAGAAAAGTAATCAGAAATACAAAGATAGAGTTGATAGATCAAGAAGACATAAAACTTTCACAGTTAATGATGAAGTAATGGTTCATTTGAAGAAAGGCAGATTTCCTCCTGGAACATATGTGAAGCTGAAAATGAAGAAGTTTGGCCCTTGCAAGATTTTGAGAAAATTTGACTATGGAAATGCATATGAGATTGAGTTACCTGATGACATGGATATATCACCTATTTTCAACATTACTGATTTCTATGAGTATCATGAGTTGGATGAAGAAATAACAGTACCAATGGATTATCCTAAGAAACAAATAGAAGAAGTTGAGCAGATTTTGAAACAAAGAATGGTAGAAGTACAAGAGGAAAATAGTATATGGAATATCTAGTAAAGTGGAAGAATAGACCGATTGAAGACAGTTCATGGATTTCACAATCTGAGTTGGATACAACTTGGATCATACCTATTTTAATGATTTGGAGAATCATTTTCAAATAACCACAGGTGTCTGATGCATGAGCATCTCGGGTCCTTGGCAATCCCGTGTTACCAAAAACATGTTTGAAGTTTTATGTCTTGCTCGGTTCCTACTTTGACCGAATTGGTTTGGTGTTTCTCAGTTTCCTTTTTTCATTGGTGTTGGTTAGTTATCTCTCTGGCACTCTATTATTTCCCTCATTCTTGGTGATGCTTGTCTGGCGCTCGGTTATCCTTTCTTACCGAGTTGTTTGTTTTGGATTTATGTTGAGGCCGACTCTTGCATTTATATTTGGTCACGGATTTAATGATGGTATCTATCATTGGGAAACATGTGGACTTAGATCTAGTTGTTCCTTCTGTTGATGGTGGATCTAAAGGTTGACTTGGTTCGGTAGCCTCTTGTATAAGTGTAGTTGTTTGGTTAGAGTTTAGGGAGTGCATTTTTGGATAGAAGATAGAAGATAGAAAATTAGAGACTGTTGGTAGATTCTCACATATTGGAGGACTTCTATACTTGACTGTAATATCTAGCCTAAACTAGGAAGGCCTTACAACCTAGTATGTATGAATCAATTTGAGGATAATATATCAAAGTTTCTGCATTCTCTCTCTCACTTTTTGTGTTGTTTCTTCCGCATGTGATCTCTACAAGGTGGATCTAGTTAGGGTGTGCCTTTGGCCCCTCTCCCCATCCTCCCTTATGTCATTTGTGTACCAATCACCATTCCCAACAAATTTATGTCATTAAAGAATAAGAAATATCCACTATAGTTTTACAATTCTTTCATTCTCATTCATGCATCCTAATTTGAAAATGTTAAAATGTGAATAAACTATGAATGTATGTATCCATTAGAGAAGGAAAATATTTTCATGGACCTTTGGTAAGAGCTCCATTAGAGTTGAAGGATATATTAAATGAATCCATTAGAAACCTTGTTGACCTTGGAGGTCTCAAGAAAATTTCATCATAGATGATGAAATTGTAGCCACATTCATTTTGAATTAGGAAAAGACCATTTAACAACTATTTAAGAGAAGGAAGATACTCACATCAGTAATATCACTCCATGTTCAAGTTTTAATTTAGAAGCCCTATGAAGCTCTAATAACCTCAACTTCTTCAAGAAAATTGATAGAGGGGGAGTTACATGTAAAATATTTCCTTGTCACAGCTAGATACTAGGGTTTTTCTTGTGTTTCCCCAACATAGTTATGGTATTTTGTAAAATATATATTAATATTTAATAACCCTCATGAATATTTATCTATACCCCTTATGGGAGGTACCTAATTATGCTACAAAAAAGGCATACAACCTTACCCCCAATTACATTTGACCTTATGGCCTCTTTCAAGAGTACAAGGTCTCCAACATTAAGTGAAATGAGGATGAATCTTTTCCCCATGAGGTGTGAAAGGTCAATTAGGATAAAAAAATTTATTATTTGCATACATTTATGTAGTACATGAAGTCAATTTATAGGAAATTTAGAAAACTATTTTTGTTTGTGGAATGTTCAAACCAATGAAGAAGTGATAGCCTCAAATCAATAGAGAAGAGAGAGAGAGAGAGAGAGAGAGAGAGAGAGAGAGAGAGAGAGAGAGAGAGAGAGAGAGAGAGAGAGAGAGAGAGAGAGAGAGAGGAAAAGTGAGAGAGGTTGCGAGAGATATATAGATAGAGAGATATACAATAGAAATAATTACATATAATGCTGGAAATGACCATGCATCAAAGTGTACTACTTTCATGATTAAATTTTAGAGTATGCCAATGTTGGCCCTTGATGTTTAGACACAAATCTAAAACACATTATTTTATGTGAATCAAATCAACAACAACGTATTGATGCCTTTAATTTTTTTTTTAATTTATGTATATAATTTTTAAAATTGTGGTCCCTTGATTGTCACCCTTATTATTAGCCATTTAAGACTTGGGGATATTCTTATAAGTAAGATTAGGTTTTAGTGTACATTTAATATTACATTTGAATTATGATTACAATCAAGTAGGATACCAATAAGGGTTAATATGTAAATACAATAAGTGGTCCAATAGAAAGAATAAATGGGAATCACTTATCAAGCTAGAAAGGCAAGACATCCCCAATCAAGGAAATCATTTCTCAAGTTATAAACTTGAATGGACACATATTGGAGATGTTACTCCATTGGTTGATGAAAATGATGAAGTCAAAGTGAGTTTTTGTCATCAAAATGCAATCCAAACTAGAAATGGTAATGAAATTACAAAATAACAATCAATCAATTTTGAGTGTTTAGTTTTTATATTAATTTTAAATGATTCAATGTATTAAATGTGCAATAATGTTGTAATGTTAGATGGTGGACAAAAACCTCAAGAAGATATCTTACCCAAGACAATAACAACAATGGATACAATGAAGTCACAAATGCTAACAAAATAATGAAATGCATTTTAATAAATTTTGTGCCTTTAATACATAAGTTTTGAATCTTTAATATATAAATTAATTCCATATATGTTTTATTGCAATTTTAAATGATCAATACAAAAACTAAGACCATATGTTACCTATTTCTCTTGATGTTAACCGAACAATAACAATAAGTGACACAATGCAAAGTGGAGATGGTAAGGAAATTATGAATTCAAATTTAATCAATTCCAAGTTTTTAATTTAGAAATTAATTTTATAACTAAATTTATTTCAGCTGTTGATGATATTTATATGGAGGACCATGACCAACACCTTTTTGGCTAATCACATGTTGATGATATTTATATAGATGATCATGGTCACCCATTTTTGGATAATATTATAATATATTATATTTTACATATTGATCGTTGAGTACTAAAATCTCTTTGATAGACTAAAGGGAACACAAATTTAAGATGTGGAATTCATTTGTTATGGAAACTTGACTCATCATGTTGTGATTCTTTACATTTTTTTTGTAAATTATGATCAAGAAATTTTCTTTGAGTTTGATTAGTGTTTTAATCAAATAGAATCATGCATTAGAAATTTTTCACACCACACTCTCCTTATAGTTATAAATGTAGATTCTAAACCTAAAAAATTTAAACAACAATAAATTATTTTTGGTTGATGCAAGATTGTGTAGCCTATGATTTATAATTTTACATAGATGTCTCTTCCTTAACTTACCCTTAGCATATAAATTTATAAGCAAACAGACTTTCAAGGAGTTAGTTCAGCTACTGATGCCAGCCTGGTAAAGTCAAAATTTATATGATTTTAGAGATAAATTGCTCAAGTTGCATAATATACTCCATTATTAAAAAAAGAGATTCACTATTAATAGTTCATTCGCAACCACAAGGGCAATTAGGTGGGCCACTTCTTTTTTATATCTTTTCTATGTAAGATGCCAATTGATAAAGCTTTGGGAACTTTTCTACAATAACAAACTTAGACTAATATGGTTATTTATTTATTTATTTATTTAAGACAAAATTAGGCAAGCCACCAATAATATATTTATAATAACTAGTTCAAAGACTCGTCCATGGAAGAGACCAGAAAGAAACCCTGGAGTCATAATCAAGTACAAAAGTAATATTTCGAGAGGATTTTACAATATTCACATCTGAATCCACCCAACCTAAACCTATGAAGCATTACATTTTCCCATGGATGCAAATCGGGAGATGAAACCAAAAATTCTTTACATGTTGAAGAATTAACTAGCAACATCAACTAAACCTCATTCAACCATGTCGCAAACATCAAAGAGTCCATGTTGACAATGACCCTGCGAGAAACACCAAGAATTTTCCTAGCCTTTGGGTGGAGCAGGTGATGCCTGAAAGAACCAGCCATCTTCAAAAATCACACCAACCAAAATATTCAAGATCTACGGATGGATAACATACATGCATTATGGGCAAATTGAGGTCAAGAACAGGGGACGCTCGCAGGAGATGAAATGATGCTGAAGTAGGGATCAATTTCACCAGAGAAGAATGTGGAATTTTATTAGGTGTATCCAACAAATCAAATAGTGCATTAACCATTCTTTTAATGTTAGACTCAAGTTCTCTGTCAATAGCATAAGAGACCACCTACAAAGTAGATTTTAGCATCCTAAAATTGTGGCGCTCCACGGCCCACTTAATGCATTCATAAACCATCATATATTCATGCTTCATCAAAAGTAAATGGCATGGAAACAAAACCCCAACAAGAGCTTTCCCATGCCATAAATCATATTTATGGACCACAAGCATTAACTTATTATCCACCATGAATTCAGGCTGAACCACCTTGTGTGCTATTATAAATAGGAGCTCCACTGATTGTAGAAAATCAAAGACATTTGACAAGAAAATGGATATCATTTGCAAAGGGGATAAAATGTGTTTCGATCTTAGTTTGAGAATATTCTCACCAATCAACATCCGAATAGCCCTACAAAGCATTGGCGAGTGGAAAATGAAGGCACTGTCAAAAGAAGCATCATTAACATGAGCTGGTAATGACTGCTTTGTGACCCCAGGGAGGAGATGAATTCTAAAATTGTGCAGCATCAATTCCTTGTGAAAGGTCTTGCAGGAATCACAATGCAAGAAAAATCCATGAGAGAAATCCATACTGGAGCCAACTCACAGAGCAGGATTTTTGAGGACAACAAAAAATTTTAACAGCAAAACAACCAAGGAAAACCCAAATGTGACAAGATCTTTAATTCATCTCATATATAATGAATGGTAGCCTAGCAGATGTATACATCACATTCAACTATCACATGGAAAAATTACTTTGCTTATATGTTGGAAAAATCCATAATGTGGCCACGCATGAGAGAGGGATTGTTAGCCACCAAAAGAGAGAATGTAACCATGTCATTACTGAAGGCATCATGAAAAGAACTACTACTAAATGTCATGTGGCAACCTCAGCATACTATAAGAAATCTATCAAATCAATATTTAAAAGCCTCTTTATCTGAAATGATAACTTTATGAAATTCATCATCAATGGGACTATTGCCAATTGGTAGAGTTTTTTCTTGGTGAATGCCATCACAACCTCGATTAGCTAAGAAGTCTACTAAACTATTTCCTTCGCGAAGTGTATGCGAGACTTGGATATCATCAAATGTATCTAATAGGATCCATATTTGTTGAAGGATATAGGCCAATTTCCAATTATGTGAAACTCTATTTATGCAAGCAGTAATTATAACCATGGAATCACCCTCTATCAAGATGTTGTGAAAGCCAGCTTGTTTTGCCAAAATCAACCCAAGAAATAGTGCTTGTGCCTCAGCCATATTGTTCGAACCAAATGGAAATGGGGATGATTTGAAAGATAATACATCACCTTGATGGTCTCAAATACAAATGCTAGCACTAGATTGGCCAAGATTACCTTGGGATGCTCCATCAAAGTTCAATTTAAATTGACCAGTTGAAGGTGGAACCCAATGGATTTTATGTTTGTCTAGAGAGGGGGCTGCATTTGATTGCTGACACTAGCCAATAGGTATATGGATACCTTTCCACTTGCATATAATACTAGTATCCCAAGAAGACAAAATTGGATTGCATTTGACTTTTGAGTGACTATTGTTTACCACTTCTAAAATGAATTTTTCAAGAGAACTGAGAACATTCTCAATTGGAGAGATTCACTGATGGAAGATTCTCTTATTCCTCTCCCACCATAAGGCCCAAACCACTAGAGCCAAGATACAGGACCACAATCTAGAGAAGAGGGAATTGGTATAGAGTTTGGGCCAAGATTGAAATAGGTCCCATTGCTTATTTGGAAAGGGCATCTGGAACTGGAGTTTTGCAAGAACATGTAACCAACATTGTTGAGAAAATGAACAATTCAAGAAGAGGCGATCTCTAGTTTCAATATCTTGATTACATAAAAGGCAATTAAAAGGCTACAAAATGTTGAATTTAGATAGTCTATCACTCATGAGAGATCTTTTTTTCAATGCAATCCATGCAAAGCAGCATGCCTTAGGTAGAGTGACATTATTCCAACAAAAAGAGAAGGCCCAATTCGAAGTATTACAAGTTACTTACTGTTGAATAATTTTGTAGCCTTCTTTGATAGTGTAATTTCCATCTTTTCCTAGAGCCCAAATAATATGATCATCCTTACCTAAGAGGTAGACTTCCTTACTTGCTAATAATTTTGAAAAAATTTCTTGCTCTTGCAAAGTAATGTGAAGATCCCCTAGATCTTTCCAAATAACTTTCCTAGAAAATAAACAGATTGCTGAAACAAAATCAATTAGATAGCAGCCCCAATCTGATTCAGATGATTCAATCACACCCTCCATCTAGTCCAAGTTTATTAAGGGAGGTGATACATTCCATGAGTCTCCAAAATTTAACTTGATCCCCATTGTGTACTTCCTAGGAGATGTAATTAGTTATTGTGTCCCTTGAGGACATCATAAAATCCCATAGAGATGAGCCCCTTGGTGGATCAAGAATTGAGAGCACTCTAGAAGAGCTAGTGTTGTCTAGGTACTTATACTGCATGATTTGGCACCATTTATTTTGTGGGTTGGAATGCATTTTCCATACTAGTTTTTCTCCAAATGCCTTGTTTCTATTTGTTAGATCATGAATTCCTGCCCCATCACGAGACTTAACTTGTGTGATATCTTTTAATGAAATAAGGGGAATTTTCTTTGCTCCATCTATGTTTGCAGACCATAGAAATTCTTTTATCAGCTTATGAATGGTCTGAATAACTAAAGAAGGAGCCTTTAGAACTAAAAGATAATAATCTGGGATTGTTGCCAACACTATTTTAATGAGTAGGATCTTACCAGCAAGAGAGAGTCATCTAGTTTTCCACACCGCCATTCTTGCCTTAATTCTATCAATGATTGGCATCCAGTAGTTTTCCTTGTTAGGGCCCATGAAGAAGGGAATGCCAAGGTACACAACGGGCAGAAGATCAGTTGCAAATCCAAGAATGTTGACAATTATGTTAGCAATAATCTGATTGGTGTTGAAGATGTAAATCTTTGATTTGGTCACATTAATCTTTTGCCCAGAAGCAGTAATATAAAGATCAAGAACAAGTTTAATTTGCTTGGCCTTGTGTGCATTTGAAAATCCAAAGAGTAGGGTATCATTAGCAAAGAATGAATGTGTGAATGTTATTTGTTATTTGTTTTAGAACAATGATTATTTTTACTTGAAATTTTTAGATTTTTTTTTTAAAAATTGTGTTATTTCATTATTTTTTATTGAATTCAATTCATTTATAAATTATATGTTTATAATAATAATCTACGCATTGCAAGTAGTGATATACCATTCTTATTTAGTGTAAAAAACTCATTTTCTTTAAAAAAAATTTATCTAGTAGGTATGGGGTGGCCGAACCTAGCGCCCAATCTGTAAGTTGCACAGTAACCAACATGAGACCTAGTACAAAAAATTAGTATTGTGTATTCTTTTTTTCCAAGAGTTTATTGTGTGTAATATATTAAAAAAATAAAATTATATTAAACAATAAATAAATAATTCTTATATTTATTGAATAAAATAAAAATATTTTTCTTCATAAATTTATAAGCAAACAGACCTTCAAGGAGTTAGTTCAGCTACTGATGCTAGCCTGGTAAAGTCAAAGTTCATATGATTTTAGAGATAAATTGCTCAAGTTGCATAATATACTCCATTATTAAAAAAGGAGATTCACTATTAATAGTTCATTCACAACCACCGGGGTGATTAGGTGGGCCACTTCTTATTTTTATCTTTTCTGTGTAAGACACCAATTGATAAAGCTTTGGGAACTTTTCTGCAATAACAAACTTAGATTGATATGGTTATTTGTTATTTATTTTAGAACAATGATTTTTTTTACTTGATTATTTTAGATTTTTTTTAAAAAAAAATTGTGTTATTTCATTATTTTTTATTGAATTCGATTCATTTATAAATTATATACATGTTTATAATAATAATCTATGCATTGCAAGTAGTGATATACCATTCTTATTTAGTGTAAAAAACTCATTATTTAATTTCTTTTTTTAAAAAAATTATCTAGTAGGTATGGGTTGACCGAACCTAGTGCCTAATCTGTAAGTTGCACAGTAACCAACATGAGACCTAGTAAAAAAAATTAGTATTGCGTATTCTTTTTTTCCAAGAGTTTATTGTGTGTAATATATTAAAAAACAAAATTATATTAAATAATAAATAAATAATTCTTATATTTATTGAATAAAATAAAAATATTTTTCTTCATAATTGTTCTTGGAATTTGCATATTAAAAATTATTATTTACTTATATATTTATATGCATTGTTATAGAATTATATAATTATATTGATAAAATTTATATTTTATACATCTTAAAATAAATTTATATATTATATGAAAATTTTAATAACATTACCTTATAACTTATATACGTATCATTACAAAAACTTCATACAAAATATTTAATAAAATTACTAAATTAAATAAAATTATATTATAATAAATAATGATGAAAATAAATTAAACATATAATTATTGTTAAAAAATTAAATACTATGAATATATTATTTTATTAAACTTAAAAATTAAAAAGTTTAAATTAAAAACTTTTTAAAATTTGTTAAATTGTTTTTGTTTACTTCAAAGCAATTGTGGTGTCACCTATGTTAGTAATATAAGGGGCTCAATCACTCAGGCGTATAGTATATTAATGGGATGGACATTGCTTTTAGCCAATGCCATCGTCCATTAGTGTTAATGTTTCAAGAGTCATTGATTTCTTTGGTAGGTTGGGATTGTTTAGGCTTTTCCACATAAGAAAATGCCTTCGGCATAATAAGGTATGCCAAAATTAAGCCAAAATTTGGTCGGATGCATGTCATATCTTATGATAGTCAGCAAGTTGATATAGATTTAATTCTCATCGGCACTGTTAAATTTTTATGAATAGCCTTGCGTGCACCACCTACCTCCATACAACACCATAGGCTTTATACCCACATTCAGATTATCTAGATTCATTTACTAGGATTTTGATACCAAAACAATAGGGGCACTGAACATGATTGAATGGCTCGCACAGTAGGTTCCTATTTGAACCATCCCTTATTTGCATTGTTTAAGTTCTGTGGTTGAATTGTCATCCTGAGAGACAATACTGGTGACGAAAAGCCTCGAGGCAACCATGTAAAGGTAGACAAATCCCATTGTTTGAATCCTATGTCTACATAAGGATCCTTGTTGGTATAATTTTAGACTTATTTTAAATATCTCCAAATTAACTAGTTGGTATCTTCATTCAGTGTTCTAACATTTTTTATTGCAAAGATTACCTGGTCGAGTATATAAGTGTGCTTATTCAAAAGTATATCAAATTGATGGATTGAATCTTGTGTTGAAATTCCTATAGTTGAATTAGGTAGATAAGTTATCCTTCAGTTCCAAATACAAAGATGTACCTTATCAAATAATTCCAACAAATTATGTAGCTCAATAACATAAAATATCAATCTATCTGTCCACTTTACCGATTACCAGTAATTATCCAAATGTGATTACTAACTAAATCAACTATGCAGTATGTAAAGTATGATAGAAAAACAATCATAACAAATAACACATAACACAATGATTTAATGTGGAAACCATGTTAAGGGAAAAACTACCTGGGACTAGTAACCCAAAATACTTCACTCTTCTGAAGTGAGCTAGGTGAAGAGCCAACCCTATTAAAGGTTACAATACACACTGTTAGGTGTGACCTAGTTAGATGATTTATCACTAATAGTTAAATTTTGACCAGAATTCACTATGGGTTCAACAAGATAAAAATGTACATTCTTTGAATGACATAGGGCATAATATAAGATGGTTAAGTCCACTCGGTTAAGAGATTTTTTGAATCAATGGTTAAACTAATACAGTAATGATCTGATTCAAATACATTTCAATTGCAGATATTCAAATCTATGCTAAGCCCATAAAAATACTTTGATCATTAATCAATTCACTTCCTCAATATTCTTCAACTTACTTTCACTTGGTAAATGGTTCTCTAATGCTCGGTAAACTCTGCAGTCTCAGTTCTTTCACTAACTAGTCTGATCAGGCATGCATGAATATAGTCTTCACATGAATTCTCTATAGTCTCCTTCTGGTATATTTCAATAATGAAACTCATATCTCTTATATAAACAAGTAAACCATTTCATATCATCCATTAGATTTTGTCGCTTAATCTACTTTGTCCCTTTTGCCTCTTAAACCTTCCTTAGCAGATGTGTCCATATCACATTTCAATCTCATCCTTTAGATCTTCTCCAAATTTTTTCAGTCGCGGATCTCATAAAAAACTTCATCTTTAACCTCGAAATCATACCAATATCCAGCTCATCAATTTTAGTCAGTTGTTCTTAGAATTTAATGTTTTCATCCATACTTGGTTGATATAGAAATGCATCGGCAATAACTAGTTGAACTAGCTCAATTAATACTGTTAGTCGGTATACACCGCACTGGCTCAGTGTATACAAAAATCTTCAATTACCGACCACATTAACATGTTCAATTTCAAATCTCTTCTCCATAATAGATTAATGTAACATGCTCAAGTCAACAATATAAAGCCATAGACTCATCAATAAGTTACCTAATGTTTTCCTTATCCTTATCTGTCATATCCATCTTTTCTTCCTTCAATAGATGTTCAGATGTTTGTAACTAACATGATAAGTATTATCAAGACTAGTTGACATCAATGACAACATATTGACCGATTTAATCATCTTACATATCATTTTAGTAGCTTGGTGATCTCTAATAATTGATCCTTCAGTTCATTGAGGTATTCAATTAGTTGTAGTTCATCAATCTCTCCCTTTGGCATTGATGGCAACACAAGTAATATGAAAATATTCCATACACATACCAAACATGTATTTTACAACTATGTAAGAAAATGATGTAGCTCAGTAAGCTCAAATTTAATATGTTTAATCACTACAAAACATAACAACATTACAAGTGTAGACTATCCCTATGAATTTGATCTTTTCAATTCTCAGATTCCCTTTGTTCTCAACAAAAAATATATCTCTCCCTTTCTTTGTGTTCTCTATAACTGATTTTCCTTTTCATATTTAGTCTCTCTCCCTTTGACAACAATTCCAAAGAAAATATACAAATGACTCTTCAATAGCCAAGTAATTCTCTATTGTCTAGTTCATATCACGTACCTTCATTGTATAGATAAACAAATTTTTGTTCCATCTTCTACAATATTTCACAACCTTAGACAAAATCCAAAGTGCGAGCTATGTGCATCAACATGAATGATCTTATGATAAATATAGGTTGATGCAACCTCCATATCACCTTAGTGACCGGTAGACAAGGGATAGACCCCAAGTCTAGTCCTCAAGTATTCAAATGTGTCCTTCAGTAATGGTTTAATAAAGATATCAGCAAGTTGTTCCTTAGATGTTACAAATTCTAGTTTCATTTTCTTCTCTTGAACTTGTTCTCTCAAGTAGTGATACTTAATGGATATGTTCTTTGTCTTCAAATGCATCACAGGATTCTTGGAAATATTTATAACACTAGTGTTGTCACAAAATATATTCACTGGGTCAGTGATTACCTCATTCATTCCTTCCAACACTTGTCTAATCCAAGCTATATTTGAACAATTTGCAGCAGCAACAACTACTTTTCTTCAGTAGTAGACTGAGAAATTCATGCTTGTTTCTTGCTAATCTAAGTCACAAGCCTTTCCCCTAAAAAGAATGCTCCATCGGTTGTGATCTTCTGGTCATCTATGTTTCCAGCCCAATCTGCATTGGTGTAAACTCTAGGTTCAAATTTTCCTTCAAATGTATACCATAAATTATAGTCTTCTATTTTCTTCAAGTATCTCAAGATTCTCTTCAATACAACCATATGTGAATCTTTAGGATTGGCAAAAAATCTAGCCACAATCCCCACTGCATGTGCAATATTAGGCTTAGTGTGTACAACATACATCAGTTTACTAATCATAGATTAGTATAGATTCTGACTTACTTCTCTAGATTTATCATCTTTTGTCAATTTACAGCCAGTTACCATCGGTGTTCCCACTAGTTTATCATCTTGCATGCCAAAATTTTTCAATACTTCTTTAATGCATTTTTATTGAGTGATGAAAATCCCATCTTTCTATTGTATAACCTAAAAACCTAGAAAGAATTTAATCTCTCCAAACATAGACATCTCAAATTCCTTTCTCATGTCATTAACAAAATATTTGCAAATTAGATCTTGTCCTCCAAAGATTATATCATCAATAAATATCTCAGCAATCAAAATGTTATCATCAGATCCTCCTTTCATGTACAAATTACTGGTTTCACTAGTTCTTACAAAACCAATACTTATAAGATAAGCATGTAATCTTTCATACCATGCCCTCAGTTCTTGCTTCAATCCATACAAGGCTTTGTGCAATCTACATACAAGGCTTTGTGCAATCTACATACCATGTCTTTTTAAATTTGATCAACAAACCCTTCTGGTTGTTGTATGTAGACCTCCTCCTTAAGAATTCCATTCAAAAATGCTGATTTCACATCCATTTGATATACCTTAAATCCCTTATGTGTAGCATAAGAAAGTAATATGTGAACTCCTTCCAGTCTAGCAACTAGTGCAAAGGTTTCACCATAATCAATACCTTCTTGTGCATATCCTTTGTAAATAAGTCTTTCCTTATTCCTAGTAACTTCTCCATTCTCATTCATCTTATTCCTAAAAATCCACTTAGTACCAATAACATTTTTATCTTTTGGTCTAGGTACCAATGCCCATGTCTTATTCTTTTCAATTTCTTCAATTTCCTCATTCATAGCATTTATCCATTCCTTATTTTCAAGTGCATCCCTAACATTCTTAGGTTCAAACTCACAAACTAAGCATGTGTTTTATCTTAATTTACTTCTGGTCATCATGATAGCTTGCTTATCTCCAATGATTTGGTTCTCAGGACGATGTCTTCTAACAACTATTAGTAGCACTTGATCTCTCCTATGGTCATCATTTTGTTCAGGTACATTTTCCTTCTCGGTAGCTTCTTCCTAATTCTTGAGTTTTATTGATGTAGTCAAGGTAGGTGGATCCAATTAAGGATAGTCCAAACCTTGTAGCTAATAGAATTACATAGTGGATTAATCAATAATGCAACACAAAATAACTGTTTAACATCGATTTTCATTAACATGCCCAACTGTAAGGCCTTCTGAGTTAGGGCCAATTACAATTAGAAAACAATTCTACAAGATTCGACAAGATCCAATACAATCTCAGCTAGTTCAGCTCTAAAGACAATCAAAAGTTGATGGAAACCCTAAGGCAGATCTAAACTTGAGCTCGCAAGCCTCCAAGAAATCTCCTTGTTCCCAAGTATGCAAACCCCTTCTCTGCTACAAACAACTATCAAATTACAATCCGATTTGCAAGATCATCAAGAACTATTCCACAACTTCACCAACTTCGGCTCTCAAGCTTTGCATCTGACATCTAGATCTACTGATTTGTCAAGTCATGATTCTTAAACAACTACCCAAACACTCCTTAAATACTAATCATCAATCACAAGTCGGCAAGATGAAACCCTTAACTCTCCCAAACAAATAATTAAATGTCATACAAGTTGGCTTACAAATGTATACAAGAATTTAATTTAGCATGTCAGCCCATAAAAATGGCTACCAACAATAAATTCAACAAGTCGGCTCAACAAATCACACAGAACTCTAGTCAGTAAACTAGAACTACTGAGAGACAATGAATTAACCAAGCAAGCCAGGTATTGCTGAGCACCAGTGTTGATCGAGTAACACTTCACTAAGCACCAGAGACTACCGAGCTCCTTCAGTGACCGAGCTTCCTTCAATGACCGAGACCAATAGTCAAGGCTACAACTGAGTAACACTGGCCAAAATACTAACACTACATTTAGTTTCACTAAGGACATATAATGCCTCTACCTTAACCTTGGATGCCCCTACATTAGATACCCCAGGTTCCAAAAGATGTTCATATGTGAGAAGAACATCTTTCAGGATTCAACACATAAATCCCAAACTAGTTCTTCACATACAAGTCCTCCACCTTTTCTGCTTGCAAATTCTTCCACTTCAGTTTCCTCTATCTCTTCAAGTCTTTTCCTGATAATGTACAGGTCAGTTCTCCATACTGATTATTCATTTTCTCTGGATCCACAATCTCCACTCAGCTACCAATAATCAAGATTCTCCTACCGAGCATTGTATCCATCAAAGGCATTAGTGAAAACTTCATGTCATCCTTCTCAATAGTAAACACATTCCAAACATAGTCATAAATAGCTCTACAATCATATTGCCAAGGTCTACCGAGCAATATATCACAACTATTCACCTTCACAATGTCACAAAGCACAAGATCCTTGTACTGGCCAATCTAAACATTAATGAAGCATTGTTCTCTAACTTCCAAAGCATGAACATCTTGTAACCAGCCAAGCCTATAAGGACAAGGATGTTTCATTCTACTCAAACCAAGTTTCTAAACTAGGTCCTCACCAACAAGGTTATTAGTACTACCACTATCAACAATAACATCATAGATTTTACCTTCAATCTTGCATCAGGTCCTAAACAAGTTACTCCTCTGACAAGGTTCATCCTTTGTACTGAGAAATGTTTGTCGAAGCAGCAAGTTCTCTGATTCAGGTTCATTTTGAATGTTCTCATTCATCACAGTAGTTCGTTGGTCAACCTTCTTCTATGTACACTCAAAAGAATAGTGTCCTTCCTCTCCATAGTTATAGAAAGTACCTTTAAAGATAATTCTACCTATCTTCTTTTTTGGTTCCATAGGTTTTTGTTCATCTTCTGCATCAGTTGGTTTATCCTTCACCAAGTGATCAATCTTTTCCTTCCCTTGGGAGTTATTAGGTTGTTTCCTCTTCAACTTATCCTCTACCTTCAGAGCATACTGATAAGAATCTTCAATAGAATCAATCTTCAGCATACCAAGCTCATCTTGAATATTGAATCTCAGACCATTCACATACCGAACTACCTTTTCCTTACCAATCTCTCGGTGTCCAGACCGAAGAGTAAGTTTTTAGAACTCCTCGATATAATCTTCAACAGACAAATCTTTTTGTTTCAAATTTTGCAACTTTTTAAACAAGTCAAGCTTATAGTCAGCCAGTATGAACTTAGCTTTCAACTTAGTCACCATCAATCTCCATCGATTGATCTTTATTTCATCTTCATCTTCTCAGTCTCTTTATAGTTCATTCCACCAAAGAGTATCATATCCTTTCAACTTTGTCTATGCTAATCTCACCTGAAGAGGATCTCCAATTTCTTCCATCTCAAAGAAATCTTCAAGTTCACCAATCTAGTCAATCAGATTGTCAGGCTTCAAAGTACTGGAGAAAGTAGAAACTCCCATTCATTAATTACTAAACTGAGCAGCAGATCTAGGTAACCAAGTAGTTCTATCTTCACCAGATCTATTCCTTTGTTCATCACCACTAGATCCAACAATTTCAAATTCTTCAGTAGCTTCTTCATAGCCATCCTTAGTACCAACATTCCGAGGTAGACCAGCAATAGTTCTCATGATCTCGGTGACCATGTCATTCTTCATCAATTCCATCTCAGATCTAAAATCTGATTTCACCTTCTCTATGATTTGGGATTCAATAGTATCACAAAGATTAGAAATAACTCTAGGGTCCAATCTTCTCAGAGGCATCCTTAAAGATAAGAGAAACCCTCAACAACAAACCCTTATAGACCACCTTGTGACAATTTCCAAGTTGTAAACAAGTTAGATCTCAACCTGCAATCTTACAAATAACTAGGGCACAATTTCACAAGTTTAGTGCTTCAAATCTAAAATCTTGAGTGCATACAATCTCTTTGCCAAAAAGATCAACTTTGCAAGATTATCCTTTCTAGGTCAACCTTCTTCTTCAACAAGATCAAACTCTCACTCTGATACCACCTGATGCAGTCAAGGTAGGTGGATCCAATTAAGGATAGTCCAAGCCTTGCAGCCAATAGAATTACATAATAGATTACTCAACAATACAACACAAAATAATTGTTTAGCATTGATTTCCATAAACATGTCTGACTGTAAGGCCTTCTGAGTTAGGGCCAATTATAATCAAAAAACAATTCTGCAAGATCTGACAAGATCCAATACAATCTTAGCTAGTTCAGCTCTGAAGATAATCAGAAGTTGATGGAAACCCTAAGGAAAATCTAAACTTGAGCTCACAAGCCTCCAAGCAATCTCCTTGTTCCCAAGTATGCATCTCTGCTACAAAAAAATATCAGATTACAATCTGATCTGCAAGATCATCAAGAACTATTCCATAACTTCACCAACTTCAGCTCTCAAGCTTCATATCTGACATCCAAATCTGCTAAGTTGTCAAGTCATGATCCTTAAACAACTACCCAAACACTCCTTAAATACTAATCATTAGCCACAAGTCGGCAAGATGAAACCCTTAACTCTCCCAAACAAATAATTAAATGCCATACAAGTCAGCTTACAAATGTATACACACATTTAATTTAGCATGTTGGCCCATAACAATGGCTACCAACAATAAATTCACCAAGTCAGCTCAACAAATCACATAGAACTCTAGTTGGTAAACTAGAACTATCGAGTGACAGTGAATTAACCGAGCAAGCCAGGCATCATCAAGCACTAGTTTTGACTAAGCACCACAGGCATAACTGAGTAACACTTCACCGACCACCAGAGACCACCGAGTTCCTTTAGTGACCAAGCTTCCTTCAATGATCGAGACCATCGGTCAAGGCTGCAACCGAGTAACACTGGCCAAAATACTAACACTCCATGTAGTTTCACTAAGGACATAGAATGGAAAGTGTTTTGGCAGTCATTCTATAGCAGTTGTTGTTGCATTCATGACTTGGATTGTCATTGATGTCAACACAGTGATATTCTGGATATTAGCAGGAAAGTAGGTACAGTTTTGTTTTGCGCACATGTTTTATTGTAGATTGGATTTTGTGCAGTTGATGGTATGTTCTTTGGTGTGTTATTAACCTATGGTTAATAGTGCAAAAAGAAATTCATTCATTTGTAAGAGTTATGAGCATTTTGGTGAAAGCAGTGTTTAGACAGTGTTTCTGTGTAGCGATGTTTGGAAATTGGAGGATATCTCTTAGCTAGGCTGGAATCTAGTTTTGTGTAGTTAAAGGGATGTTGGAGACTCATTAATGCTAATGTGGTTCACAGTGCAAACTTTGAGGATATGTTTGGAGAAAGTTACAGTATCTGGAAGCTGACAGTTTTATGTGAATTCTATGTGTAGCGTGTAAAATTTATTATTTTGTAATTGAGGACCGACTCACTTGTAATTATTTGAGTTTGGTATATAAGAAGGAATTTTTTCCTTATTGTAATGTGTACTATGAAGAGTGAGATGCAAATATATGCATGAAGTGAAGAAAACAACTAATTCAGTGATGAAGGAAGACTTGTGAGTACAGAGATCTGGAATTGGGATCTTGTGTAGTAGAGAGTGTAGTTTTGGCACAGTGTGAAGGAGGTAATATATTTCATATTATTCTGTTGAATAATTCTAAGATCTTTTGGACAGTGGGTTCAGAGATCTTGCCTTGAAGCTATTTGGGCAGTGGGTCCTTCTGTCTTCCATAAACTCTTAACCGGGTTAGAATCTTTTAACAGGGATTCAAAATCTCCTAACAGGGATTTATATGTACTGAATGTATTTCATAAGACTCCTAACAGGGTCCATCCTCTAACAAGGAACTTTCATATTAGTGCATCATTTTGTGGGCATCATTCCCACCGGGGTTTACTCTTTTCAAGAGGTTCCCTAGTTAACATATCTTGTGTTATTGTGCAATTGTGTATGATTATCTTTCTATGGTTGATCAGTACATTGATTATATTGTTTAAAGCTGTTGAATGGATAAATTATCAGATAACTGATTCACCCCCCCCTTCTCAGTTATCTTGGGGATCTTTACTTTCTAACAATTGGTATCAGAGCGGCATGTCCTTGAAAGAAAAGTTTAACAACTTAAGGAGATCCATGGTGAATTTCAAAAAAGAAAGCCCTAAGTTTGATGGAGTAAATTTTGACAGCTGGAAAGAAAAGATGAAGACACATCTATTATGTTTAGGACCAAGTTATTGGTTGATTACAAAGAATGAGAAGACTATCATTGAGGAAGACAATCTAGAGGTAGGAACTAAAGATGAACTAGATCTATTCATGTGTAACATACTTGCAAGAGAAGCACTTTTATCAGCACTACCGGAGAATGAATATAGTCAGGTAAAATGTTTGAAAACATCTCATGCAATTTGGAAAGCTTTACATTCTACTTTTGAAGGTGATGAACATGCAAAGAAGGCTAGATTACATAATTGGATTTGTGCATTTGAAGATATTAGAATGATGGAAGATGAATCTATTAGAAGCTATATTGGTAGGATGTCTGAGATTGTGACAGGAATAAAGTCTTGTGGAGGTGATAAGATAGAGAATGAAGTGATATGGAAAATTCTGAGAACTTTGACACCAGTATTCAAGTAGACAACACAGATGATTAAACAAGTGATACCTTGTACATCGAGATTTTCAAGAGAGACTCTTCTTGGAAGATTAGAAACAACAGAGATGAACTTGAGATTATCAGGAGAGCTACCTAGAATGGAAACAACATTTAGTGCTCTTAGCATTAGACCTACAAGAAGTACTAGTGTGAATGGAGATTATGCCAGCAGTAGCAAATCTGAGGAAGATAAGAAGATTGAAGAAGGTATTGCATTACTTGTAAAAAGAGAACCAGATGGTAAGAAAATCTTTAAATGTTGGACTTGTCAAGAATATGGTCATTTTGCATCTAAATGTCCTAAAAGAGTTAAGAAGTATAGAAGCAACTTTAAACCTAGAAGATCTAAAGAATGTTATTATGCAGATGATGAAGATTTTGAAGCAGGAATTGAAAAACATTTAAGTGACAATGATAATGATAACTTTGAGGAAATAGGATTTGTAGCAATTAAAGAAGAAAGTTCTAAATCTGATAAAAGGGAAGAAAAAGCATTAGTTTCACAAGTTGAAAAGAAATTTGATTGGATTATAGACAGTGGTTGTTCACATCGGTAGAGAAGTTGGAGATTGTTCATACAGACTTGAGTGGTCCTACTAGGACTAGAGGATTCTATGGTGAAAGATATTTTGTGATTCTTGTTGATGATTTTACAAGAATGATGTGGATTGCATTTTTGGAGGAAAAATCTGAAGCATTTGATAAATTTAACATCATGAAAAGAAAAATTGAGAATGAATCTAGAATGAAGATTAAGTGTCTAAGATCTGATAGAGGTGGTGAATTTACATCTAGAGAGTTTAACACTTTTTGTGAAATGAATGGTATTAAGAGACAACTTTCAGCCCCTAGAACACCAGAACAAAATGGTATTGCAGAAAGAAGGAACAGGTCAATAAATGAAGCAACAAGAGCTATGTTGTTTGAAAATGATTTGGCTAAAACTTTTTGGAGAGAAGCAATGAACACAACAGTATACACTATGAACAAAGTACAAATCAGAGCAGATACAAACAAGACACCTTATGAATTATGGTTTGGACATACACCCTCAGTTAAGTATTTTAGAATTTTTGGAAGTAAATGTTATAGTAAGAGAGATGATGATATAGGAAAGTTTGATCCTAGAAGTGATGAAGGAATATTTCTTGGATATTCTTTAAAAAGAAAAGCATATAGATGTTATAACAAAAGAACTAAGACTATTGTTGAAAGTGAAAATGTAAAAGTTGATGAGAAGTTTAAAATTCAGGAAAGAATGCTTGATTATGAATCTGATGGAGAAGCACAACCTCAGCCTAACATTGAAAATGCACAATTATTTTTTGAAACTAACAGTGATTTGCTAAATGAAAGTCATACTTAAGAAGACAGAGAAGAAAATAGAGAAGAAAATAGAGAAGAAAATAGAGAAGAAAGCAGAGAAGAATCTACAGTCGGAACAAGATTAGTAACTATGACACCTAACAGGTATACTTCAAGACATCACCCTGTTGAGCAAGTTATTGGAAAGTTAGATAGAGGAGTTTTGACTTGAAATAAGGTACATTTATGTTTGATTTCTCAAATTGAACCTAAGAATACTAATGAAGCTTGTGAAGATGAACATTGGATCAATGCTATGAAAGAAGAACTAGAGCAGATTGAAAAAAACAAGACATGGGAATTGGTCCCTAGACCGTAAGACAAGAATGTGATTGGAACAAAGTGGGTATTCAGAAACAAGATGAATGAACAAGGAGAAGTGATAAGAAACAAAGCATGATTGGTATGTAAAGGATATTCACAACAAGAAGGAATTGATTATGAAGAAACTTTTGCACCTATGGCTAGACTTGAAGCAGTGAGAATGTTTCTAGCATATGCATCTTACAAGAAATTTAGAGTGTATCAGATGGATGTGAAGTTATCATTTTTGAATGGTGAATTGGAACAAGAAGTCTACATTGAGCAGCCTGAAGGCTTTCCTTTGACACAAGAAGGAGATATGGTATGTATGTTAAAGAAAGCTTTATATGGATTAAAACAAGCACCTAGAGCATGGTATGCAAGATTGGATAAGTATTTATTGAAATTGGGATTTATAAAAGGAAAAACAAATAGTAATTTATACACAAAATAAATTGAGAATGGTTTGCTGGTTATAGTTATATTTTTTGATGACATTATCTTTGGAGGAGAAGATGAAGCTAGTGACAAATTTGCAGATGAAATGAAGACTGAATTTGAGATGAGCATGATTGGAGAAATGAAATATTTTTTGGGTTTACAGATAACACAAAGCAAGGAAGGTATATTTGTAAGTCAGACTAAGTATTTAAATGAATTATTAAAAAGATTTGGAATGGAAGATTCTAAACCTGTTGGAACACCTATGGTTACCAGACATAAGTTATTTAGCAAAGATGAGACACCAGCAGTTGAGCAGAAAAAGTATAGATCTATGATTGGAGGATTGCAGTACTTGACACATACAAGACCTGATATGGCACATTCAGTGGGGATTGTAGCAAGATTTCAAGTAGAACCTAGAGAATCACATTATGCAGCAGTAAAGAGGATACTGAGATATCTGAAAGGGACAATGGATTATGGATTATGGTATGAGAATTCTGATGATTTTACTTTATGTGCCTATACTGATGTAGATTGGGGAGGCAGCGTTGATGACAAGAAAAGCACCAGTGGTGGAGCTTTTTTCTTAGAGGTAAATTGGTCTCTTGGCTAAGTAAGAAGTAGAATTGTACTTCACAAAGCACAACAAAAGTAGAATATGTTGCAGCAGCAAATAATTGTAATCAGATTATTTGGATGAAGCAAATGTTGAAGGATATTGGAATAAAGTTTGATGAGCCTGTTGTTATACATTGTGATAACACCAGTATAGTGAGTATGTCAAAAAATCCTATTTTACATTCTAAGACTAAACATATTGAGATCAAGTATCATGTTGTAAAAGAGAAAGTTGCAGAAAAGGAAGTAAGATTGGAGTACATAAGTACAAAGGAGCAGATAGTAGATATATTTACAAAGCCTTTACCTAAGGATACATTTGTGTATCTGAGAGGTATGCTTGGGGTTATTCCCCAACCTATTTTTGAGAATTGATGCAGATGATTGCATCCATCCAGTGGTATATGAGCCCTATCTTTCTTCTGGATTGGATGTTGGAACTTCCTCTATGGGGGAGTTTATGAGCTGAGTCATGAGGACTCTTGTTATTGTATTCTTCTAAAAAGTGTCTTTTGACATTAATTTGTTGTTGACTTAGTGATAGAATATCTATCACTGATGTCAATGGGCGAGAGATATACATGAAAAACATTGTGGATTGTATGAGAGAGCTGAATAGGAAAATGAAGCAAGATTTAATTTGATATTTTGCAGTGATGTTGCAGTATTGGATTTTTGGAACATTGGATGTTTTTCATCTATGTTGCCATCAATGCCAATGGGGGATATTGTTAGGAATGAATGCAAAGTGTTTTGACAGTCATTCTGTAGCAGTTGTTGTTGCATTCATGACTTGGATTGTCATTGATGTCAACACAGTGATATTCTGGATATTAGCAGGAAAGCAGGTATAGTTTTGTTTTGCGCACATGTTTTATTGTAGATTGGATTTTTCATAGTTGATGGTATTTTCTTTGGTGTTTTATTAACCTATGGTTAATAGTGCAAAAATAAATTCATTCATTTGTAAGAGTTATGAGCATTTTGGTGAAAGCAGTGTTTAGACAGTGTTTCTGCATAGCGATGTTCAGAAATCAGAGGATATCTCTTAGCTGGGATGGAATCTGATTTTGCATAGTTAAAGGGATGTTGGAGACTCATTAATTATGATGTGGTTCATAGCACAAACTTCGAGGATATGTTTGGAGAAAGTTACAGTATTTGGAAGCTGACAGTTTTATGTGAATTCTGTGTAGCGTGTAGAATTTATTATTTTGTAATTGAGGACTGACTCATTTGTAATTATTTGAGTTTGGTATATAAGAAGGAATTTTTTCCTTATTGTAATGTGTACTATGAAGAGTGAGATGTGAATATATGCATGAAGTGAAGAAAAGAGCTCATTCAGTGATGAAGGAAGACTTGTGAGTACAGAGATCTGGAATTGTGATCTTGTGTAGCAGAGAGTGTAGTTTTGGCACAGTGTGAAGGAGGTAATATATTTCATATTATTCTATTGAATAATTCTAAGATCTTTTGGACAGTGGGTTCAGAGATCTTGCCTTGAAGCTATTTGGGCAGTGGGTCCTTCTATCTTCCATAAACTCTTAACCGGGTTAGAATCTTTTAACAGGGATTCAAAATCTCCTAACAGGGATTTATATGTATTGAATGTATTCCATAAGACTCCTAACAGGGTCCATCCTCTAACAAGGAACTTTCATATTAGTGCATCATTTTGTGGGCATCATTCCCACCGGGGTTTACTCTTTTCAAGAGGTTCCCTAGTTAACATATCTTGTGTTATTGTGCAATTGTGTATGATTATCTTTCTATGGTTGATCAATACATTGATTATATTGTT
This sequence comes from Chamaecyparis obtusa, assembly GCA_027943335.1. Lineage (NCBI taxonomy): Eukaryota > Viridiplantae > Streptophyta > Pinopsida > Cupressales > Cupressaceae > Chamaecyparis > Chamaecyparis obtusa. The sequence goes on along the minus strand of BSBK01003868.1, from coordinate 275,909 downwards.
TAAATTTGTTGAATGGATAAATTATCAGATAACTGATTCACCCCCCCCCTCTCAATTATCTTGGGGATCTTTACTTTCTAACAGGCTGTAACCGAGTAACACTGGCCAAAATACTAAAACTCCATGCAGTTTCACCGAGGACATTGAATGCCCCCGCCTTAACCTTGCATCATTTATTTTCTAATTATCTGTAGCATTTTCCTGATTCTGGGTAGACTCATAATGTGGCTTTAGTAGATTGTTTGGATCTTCAACATAAGTAAACGTACCATAATCTTCTAGCTCCTTCATCCCTTCTTCATTCTTTTCAGAAAACTCATCCACTATAACATTAGTACTCTCTATGATCTTATTAGTAACCTTATTCAAACATTTGTAAACTTTACTCTTAGTAGAATAACCTAAGAATAAACCTTCATCACCTTTAGAGTCAAATTTTCCATTCCTATCATCTTTTAGAATATAACACTTGCTACCAAAGATTTTGAAATAACTTACACTTGTACACAATAAATAGTGCACTTCTCTAAGTCATTACTTCCAAGAGAATCCATGGATGAGAAACCTTGAGAAAGTGACCTAGAGCTCCCTAGGCATGGAGTCACAAGGATATTAACAATGCTCTCAGCTAGAGCTATTAATCTTATAACCTTGCTAGTAAACCACACAATGGGAGATTCAAAGAGACAAGGGGAAGAATGCCAATATCCTCAAGAATCAAAAAAGGATATGTAATGCAATGCAAGCTATGCTAAGAATGAAGATGAAAACTAAGCTATGGAAATGAAAGTATTACAAATCCTTTCTAATTGAGCTATGTGAGCTAATCTAAAGCATAAAGGAAAGTAAGCTAGATGCCATGAAAACTATGATGCAAGAAATGAAACTAGAATGCAAGAATACAAGAATGATCTCCAAAAGCTCCAAAGTCTCCGAGAAATCCTCCAGCATAAGGTTAGTATTCAAAAGATGGATCCTAAAATGAGAAGAGAGCTCTCATTTTATAAGAAATGAGAAAGAATGGACCATGGAGATTAAGAGGAAAAATATTTAATCAAGGGTGGAGTTTGAAAGATGAGCAATACATGTGCACAAATATCCTCCAATGAGAAAATAAGAGTTGATTTTTGTGTCCATATGAGACAAAAAGTGCTTGTCTTCTTTTTATAAAATAAGAATAATACTTTATTTGTGCAACTTAGGATAAGAGAAAAAGTGGGGGCTTTTATTTATTAAAAGGGGAGGAAATTCCTTTTAAATAAATAAAGACTTAGGATAAAATGGTTAGCCCATAGAATATAATCAAATAAATGATAAAATAGGATTTGATTAAGGAAATTGATATAATTGATAAATGTTGATTTTTGAAAATATTGATTCAGAGATTTGATAAATTGGTGAATGGGGGCCCAAAGTCTAGGCGACCATTTTAGGGTGCATACATTTGCCCCTCTTTGACTAATGTGAGGTCGATTTGGAATCACATGTAGTCAAAGAATGAAATTGAAATGTGAGATCGATTTGGGATCACAAAATATCCCAGACATGTGTTCGATGGATGGGAACATATCAGGACAAGCATTAGCATAAGCTGACAAAGATAAGCTAAAAGATAAGACCAACACCTATATAGCTAGGTGATAATCAAGTCTCAAATAAGAGATAAGAATCTCAAGCAAAGCTGATTGATAAGCTGAATCAAAGATTTAAGTTGATAGGTACTGCCCCCTCAGAATCAGAATCAAAATCAAGTAGAGGAGAAACAACAAATTGATAAACTTGATTAAGTCACTAGAAATCATAATCAAGGATGAAAGATGATAGGATATCCATCAAGTAGTGAAGACATGCCCTAGTTTGACTAGGTTTGATTGAGAAAGATATAGATTAAGGATGAAGTCAAACCTTAGAGAGACAAAGTGAATGAAAGACTAGAAGGTTGAAAGACATGAGGATGAAGAAATGAAGGTGCCCCAACAAAGATCAAAGGATCATGCCTCAAATGGTTAGCCACCTACGTAGAAGAGGGTGAAAATTTGAAATGCAATTTTGACTATCAAGATTAACTCAAATTTTGATTTCTAGTCCAAAAATGGATCTGGGACATCGAAATTAGCTAGGGGTGCAATTTTCACACAATTCTAAGATGTTTTGAAAATTAGGTTAAAAAGTCAAAATGCTATAAAAGGGGGTAAAAAGGTCATTTTCAAAATCATTTGTCTTTTAGTGATTTGAAAATCTTTAGAGCTTAGAGAGAGAAAATGGCCTAGCAAGCAATGATCCGGGTCCACAGGCATCGATTTGAGCGCACCCGATTACACAACCGGCCTCCATCGTATGGTGCCCTGGTATGTTTTCAGAAAAACTTGCTTTGTAGGTCATTTATGAGCATTAATCTCAATTTAAAACACATTTTTAAAGTTTTTAAACTTTTTCAAAATTTCTTCGTATGAAAAGTTGTACGATACTTTCTAAGTATCGCACCCTTTGAGGATATCTATCATGCGATACTTCATGGGTCAAAATAGCATCGCACCGATATTGAATCTAGTATCACATGATACTGACCAAAATATCATGTGATGCTATGTGAAGTATTGCAGGAAAAGATACCATAACACTGCTATTGAAGATACTTAGTCAAAAAATTGTATCGCACAGTATAGAAAAATTGACATGTTTTAATCTTTTTGAGCAAAATGACATGGGTCCTAACAATGTTTTCTTTTAAGATATTTTATACTAATTTTATACATCCATCATGATATGTTCTGACATTTGGCTTGGGTTAAATGACTTGCAGGAGAATTTTCCTACGCTACTCGTTAGAGCACCTTGAGTGACTGGACTATGATGCATTTGGGATCTCGATGATCTAGGGCGAGCAGACTTAAGGGAGATGGGATTTGGCTATTTTTTGTAGATGCCCCCTATTCAAGGTGATCATGGATATCTTACAGCTTTGGCTGAGAGGTGGCATAGTGAGCATAACACCTTCCACTTGCCCACTGGAGAGGCTATAATTAGCCTAGAGGATGTATATCAGATCCTATGTTTTCCGAGCCACAGAGATCCTGTAAGTATAATCATGTTTATAGATAGTCATAGATGTAAAGTTTCCATATGATAGAAAATGACATGATTGTTTGTTGGCATAGGTGTACTATGATCAAGATCTGACAAAGGGGAGGCAGATTATGTAGGACATGTTTCAGGATGTCACTTTTGTGGACAGACACCTTAGCTGGGATCGACTATGGAGGAGTTTGGTAGGGATTTTCCAGTGCGATGCATCATATGTTCTATTGTAGCATAGGCTCTTATTACTGATAGGAGTCAGAAGGGTTTCCCATTAGGATGGGGTCAGTTAGTGGTAGACTTGATTGCACACCCACGATGAATGGCATGGAGCCAACCATCCTCATAGACATGTACCATGAGCTCCATGAGATAGTCTATCAGGAGAGCAGGACCTAGGCATGTGGAGCCATTCTCACTCAAATATGGGCATGGGAGCACATTGTTGTAGTGTGACCATGAGTGTAGCTGAGGGATTAGAGATGCCCCTATATATATAGATACATAGGATTCATCTCCCAACCACACAGCGGGGACATGACTTACTACAAAAGGGTATTGGATGAGCTCACCTCATTCTAGTGGAGATCGTATAGGGCATGCGAGCAGTGGGGTGATCAAGATGAGTTAGATTATATGCTATGTAGTCAGCCACTGGTAGGTCAACATGTGGATATTGTTGAGAGATTTGTGATCACCTAGGTCTGGAGATAGTTCAAGCGCCAGTAGAGAGTACCCACCGAGACCACCACCTATGCTCAGGTTAGGGATGAGGAGGGTCAAGGTTGGCTTCCAATGCTAGATTACTAGTAGGTAGTATAGGATATAGTCATGATATGCTAGGAGCCATGGGAATACCTCCTAGATATGGCAGATGCAAGGGCTAATGTGGCTTATAGGGTAGAGTAGTGGAGGTTCCCGTTCCTAAGATTTACTGTACCTAATGCATAGCTGATAGCATAGGGGGATGACGGAGATGACGAGGATGGAGGGGATGGAGGTGGGAGAGGGAGAGGGAGAGGGAGAGAGACTGGATAGAGCTCTTGATTAGGTGGCCAAAAATGGCCATGGGGATAAGGTTCTATGGATGAGGGTGATGACAGGGTGAGGCCACCTCATCACCAAGTGGATGCTAGGTAGGATCAGCCTGTAGGGGGAGAGGATCTAAGAGTGAGGATCCATGCTCTAGAGATGGAGATGTAGTAGCTATGGATCACCATAGCCATCAGAGAAAAACAACTGATTGACCTGAGAGATGAGATAGAGTGGTGAGAGAGGGCCATACAGGTTGCCACTATAGAGACTCGGAGAGAGGTAGCATGAGCTACATATTATCATGGTCTCTATATATAGGCAGTACCAGAGGGTCAAAGAGCACTGCTCTACTCTATAATAGTTGGGAGATTTGATATGGTACCAGACATAGCACCACCTCCTCCACCACTAGCTCCACATGATGGTGTTAGCAAGTCCTAGGTTTAGGTTAGATAGATGTATAGAGACATATCCTGGGACTTTTATCCAAATTTTTGGATTCCACATTGTATTGTGTATCATGACAATTATATATATGAGATTACTGGATTTATGATATATCTTGTGTATGTGTCCCACTTGTGATGGATGTTTCAATTTTTATATTGTCTTGTCATTTTACTAAAAAATGTATGATATATATGCTCATGTATAATCTCTCTCATAGATGTATGTTTAGTTCTCATGTTTATGATATAGACTCATGTTTCTGAAAATGTTCTCTTTAGGATAGATATGATGATAAGATTAACCCCTTTTGATGATAGGAAAAAGGACGTGATGTGAAAGACAAGGAGTGAAAGACATGATTGAGAAAAGGAAAGGTGAGCGCAGTTGACTGATAGGTCCTCGAAAGGTGAAAAGGAGAACTCTCTCCATATGCAAAATGAAAAACTAACTATCATGAACCTAAAAATGCAAGCTACTATGAAAAAGTGGTTTACTTGCATGGTCACAAAGCCTTTAGACTCTAATATTCATCATCTAGTTTTATTGGTAGCATCACAAGATCATACAATGCACACTAGTATGACTATGTGAATCTGAATATGATCTATATCAGATAGATATGTGGGAATCCCACCGAAGCATCAAAGACATATAGGTCAAGATGACTAGTGTAGTTAGATTACCTAAGGTTAATATGGAAAGATTATACTCACATCAAGACACAAGGAAATTCAAGATGGCTAGAAGTATGCACTTGCAAAAACAATCAAGGATAATACCTTGTAGATCCCAATGTCAAGTGGAACAAGAAAAAATGCTAATGATAGTGAGGACCAACAAAATATACCCACAAGTAGAAAAAGCAATGAAACATGTCCTCATGCCCCCAGTCTTCTAGCTCAACATCATCAAAAACTATTAGGGAGAGAACACTCATCAAAGAAATCATCATAGACAACATCCAAAGAAATAAAGTCAAACAGGTTTCAGTGAGTTGAGTGTTGAAGTGCATGTGTGTAGGTCATAGAGTCAAACTTTGAGTATCACATTTGCTAGTGGAAAATATCATATCATGCTAGACTGCGGGTAAGATATCTGATAATTGTTGAGAAATACTTGATGCTAGGGTAGTGTTGAAAAACACCATTTGCAAGATGTTCTAAAGACCAACGCATCCTAGAGACCAAAGCTAACACAGTTATGCCCCCTAAACAAAGACAAAGACCAATTCCAAACCAAGGCAACAAGGTCAAGACATGATGGAGAAAGGGTAAGTGTTGAGGATGCATGCTTAAAGACAAGGGTGCAAAGGCCTCAAGGAGCACCTATTTCCAAGTTTTCACCACTTGGAGATTTTTTTATTTTTTCAATTTTTTTGTATTTTTTCTACCAAGGCACCTGTTTCTAGGTTTTCACCAAGGCACTTTTTCTATTTTTTTGAATTTTTTGCATTTTTAAATTTTTTTTTGTATTTTTTTAGCATCATATATGAATTTTTTTGGAATTTTCTTTCAGGATCAATAAGATGTGTACAAAGGATGCCCCCAGATAGAATAGGTATCATGGATAGAACTTCTTGAGGTGCAAAACATTGATAGGATCAGGGAGCTACTCTCCCTCTAGATTAGATAGTAAATAAGCAGCTATACCAAAAGCAGCAGTAATGATGTATGGTCCAAGCCAATTAGGTTCAAATTTTTCCTTTTGTTCTCTATGTTGTTGATTCTTAGGGTTTTCTTGTAGGACAAGATCCCCCACTTGAAATTCTCTAGGGTGAACCTTCTTGTTGAATTCTTTGGACATACACTTTTGGTAGACTCTCATGTGATCAAAAGATGCTTTATGTTTTTCATCTAGAATTTTTGGTTCTTGAAGTCTCATGGCGCGGTAGTCTTCATCTGTCTAAACCTTTAAGAGAAACTCTAAGAGAAGGAATCTCCACCTCTAAAGGTAACACTGCTTCAGCACCATAAGTGAGGGAAAAAGGAGTAGCCCCTATTGGAGTATGAATACTCATTCTATAGGCCCACAAGACTTGATTTATCTGTAGATGCCAATCTCTACCATTCTTGTGAACTGTTCTATGTAGGATTTTGAGAATGGTCTTATTCGAAGCCTCTACTTGTCCATTTCCTTGCAGGAAGTAAATGGAGGACCAATGCTATTTTATCTTGAATTTCTTGTAGAGATGTTTAAGGTCCTTGTTTTTAAACTAACCTCCATTGTCAGTGATTATTTCAGAAGGCACTCCATACCGACAGATGATATGGTTCAAAATAAACAAAGAAACTGTCTTGCCTGAGGCAACATAAAGTGGGATAGCTTCTAGCCACTTGGTAAAGTAATCAGTAGTAGTGATAATGAATTTGTGTCCACCTGATGAGTTGGGATGAATCTACCCAACAAGGTCAAAGGCCCAGTGCTAAAATGGCCAATGAGAAATAGAAGGAATAAGCTCCCTACTTGGAGCATGTATCAGGTTACCATGTTTCTGACACTTTTCATAGGATTTAGCAAAAGCTATTGAATCTATCTACATGGTAGGCCAATAGTACCCCACCCTAAGAAACCTTCAGGCCATGGAAAGACCATTAGAATGTCTGCCACAAATTCCCTCATGAATGTCAACTAACGCTTGGTTGGACTCATCCTTCTCTAAACACCTAAGAAGTGTCCCATCTAAACCCCTCCTATATAGATCACTAGAGATAAGGGTGTGGCGAGAGGCATTTCAAGTTAGGTTTCTTCATTCAGAATGATTAAAGGTTTTAGGAATAGTACCATCATGGAGGTATGAGTAGATGGCACCATAGTAGGATGACTCATGTCCAATAAGGGTACAAACAACTTGGCTTTCTTGGGAGTCATAGATAGGGTAGCGTAGCTCTTCCACCAGGAACTCAAATATAGACTCATGTTGTTCTAACTAAAGAATTGAAGCCAATGTAGCCATAGCATCGACTACTTTATTCTCTACTCTAGGGATTTGTTGAAATGTAACAAAGGTAAAATATCATCGCAATGAATCAACCTTTTTCTTTTAGGGTACCAGTTTTTCATCTTTGGTTTGGTATTCTTCATTAACTTGGTTCACTATTAATTGCAAATCCCCATAGATATGTAGCTCTGTGATTCTCCACTCTATAGACATTTTTAGTCCATTTATCAAGGCCTGATATTCAACAATGTTATTTGTGCATGGGAACAATAGTTTGTAGGACTTAGGAATTGTGTACCCATGAGGAGAAACAAATAACACTCCTACACCTGAACCATTTTTCATGAAAGAGCCATCAAAGAACATCTTCCATGTTCTTACAGTCATGTACATTATGTGCTCATCTAGAAATTCAACTTGAATTGGTGCTTTGTCTTGAATTGGAAAATCAGCCAATTGGTCTGCAATGGCTTGTCCTTTTATAGCCTTACACTCAACATACTCTATGTCAAATTCTGATAGGATCATCATCCATTTAGCAAGTCTACTTATGAGATCAGCCTTACCAAGCAAATATTTGAGAGGATCAATTTTTGCAATGAGGTGTATTGTATGCGCAAGCATGTAATGTCACAACTTTTGGGAAGAAAACACCACTGCTAGGCAAGAATTTTCAATACTAGTGTAGTTGACCTCATATGACACAAGAGTGTGGCTAATGTAATAGATAGCTCTTTCTTTTCTAGTATCATCAAGCTGAGCCAATAATGCCCCCAAGGAAGATTTTGTTGCTGACACATATAATATGAGTGGTTTTCCTGGGATAGGAGGCATTAAGATTGGAGGATTGGCCAAGTATTGCTTATTTGGTCCATGATTTGCTAACAATATTCATTTCAGACACATTTAACCCCTTTGTGTAAAGTCTTGTTAAAGGGTTGAGCTCTATCAACCAGTTGTGAAATAAACCTCCTTATAGATTGAAGGCATCCTTCAAGACTCCTCATTTGACTGATGTTTTTGAGAGGTGACATATCCATTATTGCTTGAACTTTCTCTGGGTCCACCTCTATTCCTTTAACTGAAATGATAAATCCTATGAGTTTTCTAGAGGTGACTCTAAATGCACACTTTTTGGGATTTAATCTTAATTGAAATTATTCCATATGATCTAGAATTACTTCCAAATCACCTAGGTGTGTATCCCTTTTTTTAGATTTTGCCAAGGTGTCATCCACATAATCTTCCATATTCTTATGCATCATGTCATGAAAGATAGTAGTCATAGCTCTTTGATAAGTAGCTCTGACATTTTTTAATCCAAATGGCATGACATTCCAGCAATAGGTTCCCCATGCACAAGTGAATGCAGTCTTTTCCTATACTTTAGGAGCTATTTTGATTTGATTATACCCAAAAAAACCATCCATCAAAGAATAGATTTCATAGCCCGCATTCATGTCCACTATCATGTCTATGTTTGGGAGTGGAAAATCATCCTTTGGGCATGCTTTATTAAGATCTCTAAAATATGTACAGATGCGAATGGACTTGTCATGTTTTGAAACTGGTACAATATTGGATATCCATTTGGCATAATCAATGGCTCTTAGAAATCCTACACTGAGGATTTTTTCTAATTCAACTTTGACAAGAAGAGTCACGTGAGGATGCATTTTCCTCAATTTCTATTTTACTGGTTTGATACCTAGAGCTATGCACAAGTGATGCATAATGAGACTAGTGTCCAATTCTAGCATGTCTGAATAAGTCCAAGAAAAAATGATCTTCTTGGCCTGTAGGAACTTGGTATATGCTTCTTTTTCCTATGTTGATAGAGATTGAGCTAAATGCACAATTTGTGGAGCCTCTTGTGTATTCAAATTAACTGGCTGTGTTGGCTCAACAAGCACTAAAGATTTGTCCTAAAAGTAACTTGGGAGATGATCAAGTACCTCATCCTTAGTTGTCTTGGAGAGTTTTTAACCCTCAGATACATCCTTTATTTTTACTTTTTTAGGTTCTAACACCGCCACATAGTGGTTTTCTCCATCAGAACTCTTATTCCTTTTTTCTTTTCTTTTCATTTTGTGACTAAGGTACTTGATATCTGGTTCTATCATGCTTGTAGTTAGTTCACTGGTGGAAGAGACTATAGGTTCAAGGGCATTTAGGTAATAGGCTATCTCATAGTCATTTTGAAAAACTAGGAGCTGAGGCTCTTGATAGTGCTAAGTCCAATCAATTAAGTGGGGATTGGCAAGGGGTAGGTCAATGACTAGTTTGATATTATGTATGTGAATGGTATCATCTCTGGTGATTGTAGAGTTAGGATTCATCAAGTATCCCTCTAAGGTACCTAAATCAGGAATTATCCTACCAAACGAAGCATCGTCCACTAAAGTGACTCATGGATTCCAATATTCTAATGCTACACTAGACTCATTAGCTACCTCTGGCTGGGAACCATATGTATGGACAACACCAATGTCTATATCAACTGTAGAACAATCAGAAAGAGTCTCTGACTCATACTCATGTGAGTCTGTATCTGAATCCCAGTTGGGATGTTTACACCAAGCATATTTCTTAGGCCTTGAGGTAGAGGCTTTGATGTCACCAAGGGTAACACCTTCTTGAATGTCATTTTTGTATTGATGTTCTTGAATAGGATTATCAACATGATCTTCAAGAGTGAATTCTACTTGTTCTAGGTCTAAAATTGTTGGATTAGTAACCGGAGCATCTAAATCTCCCCAAAGGAGATTGGTGGAAGGGACCCAATCTTCACACCTATCTTGTTGATTTTGCAAATTTTGTATGTAGCTAGATTCATCATCACTATCCATCATAGCAAGGATAGGAGTAGTTTTCTTATTCTAACTTTCAAAACCTAGGCCAACTATTGTCTTAAATCTATGGCCAAAGAGAGCATGATTGAGTGGTTCAGCTTTATCATCTAATCTGTGACTGAGAGGACCATGACCAAGGTAGCCCATATTTTTGACCAAAGTGTACCCTCTCCCATAAGCTTTAGGAGATGGGGAGAAATTTTCTTTATGCTTTTACTTTTCCTCCTTGTAAATACAATCTCTAATAGCTACCTCTTCTTTTTCATCTTGTATTGGCACTAAGGACTCTACAAATGTACCAAACAGAGTCATTGTTAAGGATGAGGGATGCATCTCTCGTGAAGGTTTACCATATGACCTAGGTGAGATTGGTAGTTTTGTGAAGGATTCAATTTGATAATCCCCCATACCAAGATCTATGGCTTTAAACTTATTTTAACATTGTGCTAAAGTGGCATCAAAATCCTCTACTTCTCTATTGAGAGGAACATGAGTCCCTGCTGAAATTGCATTAATAGATAATGTGCTATCCCCAGGTATACAAAATTCTACTCCATTATAGGGGAATTTGACACATTGGTGGTAGGTGGATGACACTACTTTCATGTCATGGATCCACGGTCTACCAAGTAGGATATTATAGGCTAAAGGACCAACATCAACAATTTGGAACAAAATGTCCTTTTCAATGGGGCCAATCCTAATAGGAAGGACGACCAAGGATTTGGAGCTTCTTTCTACCTCATCATAGGATTTAATGGTGATTTTCTTATGAGTATCAATAACTTTCTCAGAGTAACACAGTATCTTCAACAAACTCAAGGAACAAATATTGAGCCCAACACCCCCATCAATCAACACATGCCTGACACGGGTCTTGTGAATCATGACTTTAATATGAAGGGAAAGATTATGCGGATGGCTCAAGGCTTTGTCATCTTCTTCTGAGAATGTGAGGTAATGAGGGCTGGAAAGGTGGTTAACCATGTTTTGGAATTGGTCCACATCTATGTTGTTAGGAACATTGGTTGCACGCAAAGCATCCTCAAGGATGCACTTATGCTTTGGAGACAATTCTAGGAGTTCAAAAATTGAGATTTGAGCTGGTGTTGTTTGTAACTGGTCAACAAGATTGTAGCTCATTTCAGGATTGACTGCTGACTTGGTGGTGACATTCTTAGATGTCACTTGCTTGAGTTTGTTGGATTGGTTGGAACTAGGACCTCTAATAACCACAAGACCTTGACTTTGGCTTCTAGTGATAGCATGAAGAGTTTGGGATGACCTTTGAGAGTGAGGACCCCTAAGCACCACCATGGGTTCTTCATCAAATATAGGAGGACAGCCCACATCATGACTATAAGAATCTTTGTTTCACATCATGTTGACATTTTCCTCAACAATCTCAAGCATATTAACCACATTTTTTGCACCCATGTAGGTATAGTTGATTACAGATTTTCCATTCTTAGGTTGAGAGGTTTCCCCCTTTACATATTTTGGCAAAGGCTCCTTGAATTCCTTGTGGTCTGAATTGGTATTCAAGCCATCAATTTGAAGTTTGCCACTTTCAATAAGATCCTGAATGAGGTGTTTAAGTTTCCAGCAATGTTCGATGTCATGTCCAATGCCATTGTGGTACTTGTAGAAAGATTTTTCATTCCACCAATGTGGCTTAACATTAGGTATGTGTAAATTTGTTGGATCTTGTGGTTGTGCAAGATTATTAGCAATAAGAGTCTTGAAAACATCCTCATATGAGTCACCCAGTTTAGAAAATTATTGCAACTTTTTCTTGGGTTTTTCTTGATACTTAGGTTTATGCTCTTGTTGGTTGGAGGATGTATTGAGCTTCATAGCTTGGACTGCACTAGACAAATGGAGGACTCCTTGATCCTTGGGTTGGGAAGAGTCCACAACTCTGTCATTGACTACTTGCTTATTCTTGTTCTAGTGTGAGTGTTTTCCTTTATCCTTATTGACATTGTTAGGATTTTGACCATTGTTGTTATTGCCATGTTTGGTCAAAATACCTTGTTCTTGTAAGACATCCTCAATTCAACATGCTATCTCAACCATAGTATCAAAGGAATCAAAGACCATTTTTCAAACCTCATAATGCATTTCAGGCACCAAATTACTAACAATGATGTCAATCCTTTCATGCTCAAGAATATTTCTAGAATAGCGGGAGCACAATCATCTCCACCTTTGCAAGAAGGTAACAAAGGATTCCCCTTGGTTTTGTTTCAAATTGCATAAGTACAGCATAGTGATTGATCTTAACAAGTTGTATGTGAAATGTTGAATGAATATATGGACAAGTTCTTTGAAAGTTTTGACGGGAGGGGTTATGTTGGTAAACCACTCCATGGCTTGGCCCTTGAGGCTCCTTGGAAATAATCTCATAAGGTAAGAGTCATCTTGGTGGAACTCAAAAATCATGATATAAAAATGACGCACATGATCATGTGGGTCACCATTGGCATCATACTTGTCATATTGGGGAATTTCAACTTTCCTAGGAAAATCCATCATAGTCACAATTTTATTGAGCGGATTGGGACAAATAGAATCAAGTGAAAAGAAACTTTTAGGTTCCAACACCTTTTCCATCATTCATTTAAGTTTCTTGATTTCCTCTTCTTGAGAGGGTCCTTGTTTCTTGATCCTCCTATCCACATCAAAGTTGTAAGGGACTCTAGCACCCTTATTAATCAAACTCTCTAGGAACCTATCTTTGTTTTGATCAAGATACTTCTCCACATATTGTTGGAATAGTGGTTCTTGTTGCATTCTCATCAAGTCTTGATCATCAAAACTTGTGCTACTTCCTCCATGTTGAGAGCCATGATGAGCTCATTGGGAGGGTTGTCTTGAGTTCCTAGGAGGTGTTCATCTCCTATGTTGTGAAGTCCTCCTTCCTCTAGGACTAGGAGATCTTGAAGGAGTCCTTCACCGCCTTCTATTTCTTGGGGTTCTTGAGGGAGTAGATGGTGGAGAGTTGTTTCCACTATTGGTACCCCTATTGTTGAATTGGTTGTTGAGTTGTTGGGCTAAAAGCCTATCTTGCTCCTCTTTGAATGATTTTCTTCTCAATTCCAACAAAGCTTGTTTCTCTTCCTTTAGGTGTCTAAACCTTTCTTCTTTAGCAGCTTGTTCATTGAAAAAGGCTTTCTTTTCATGCTCAATTATTTTAAGCCTTTCATTTGCATATCTTGAAGTTGTTTTGAGCAAAGAGTTAGACCTTGAGTGTTTGAACAAGTCATTAGTGAATGCGGCATTCACATGAGCATCACCAGATTCATTGTTTTTGTCTTCATGTTGTGACCGTGCATCTTGGTGAGCTTGCCCATAATGTCTTTCAGCTCTTTGATGGGCATCTAAATGTCTTGAGTTAATAGGGGGTGATTCAGGTTGGTTTTCATCAACAAATGACATGTTATCCCTATGTCTTTGGAAAATGTCATCAAGAGTTTGATCCATTGCTTCTCTTTGTCTCCTAGTCAAAGTGTAGCTCATGTCCATATTTGATTGAGAGGATGGTAAAGAGGTACTCAACTCACTAGGATTTCTCTTTGGGTCAAACCAAGCCTCAGACTCACTCCTAGGTGATTGATCAAAGATAGGTTTCTTCCCCTTTCACTTTTGACAAGTTTGGACTAAGGGTAATTGTTCAAAGACAACTTGAGGTCATTTTCCTTGACTGACTTGGTGCCTTGTCATAACTGACATGAAAGGAAAGGACCCCTGGTGATAAGATGACCTTATGGAATGTCAATGCCAAAAAAGGATATTGAAAGTGTTCAATTGTCCAAAAAGAGATGGTAAGATAGAAAGCTACAAAAGGCGTAAACCAATCCTTCCATAGAGGTGCATAATAAAAGGTTGAGTATCCTAACACATATGGGCCAAGAAAATGGATTTAACCAAACATATTTTGAAATTAAAACTGAATTTTGATGGAAGTGAATTGGACAAAAGAATACTAAAACTCTCCAAGTGTGTTACCAAAGAATCTAAAGGTGTACTTTTTCAACAAGGGTAATTCCTAACTTATCGATGTCAAGCAAGACTACTTTGTAAAATCAGGAACCCAAGGTACAAACATGTTTCTAGCAGTAGAGTAGGTCACCTACTAAAACTTGGTCGACTAAGGAAAGATTTAAAATTGCATAAACTAGATAGGCAATAAAAAGACTCTATGTGATAGTATCTAGGCTACCAGTGCGATAATTTCTAAGCAGGCAATATTTTATAGTAAGTAGGGCGATAGTTTCCAGGTAGCCTGTGTGATAATTTCTAGGCAAGCAATGTGATAGTCTTCCAGTAATGAACTATCACATGATAATTCTCAGTACAGTGTGTAATACAATTTTAGGATCATACCACTCTTGACCAATGAGTGCTAAAAATCTCAATTTTAAGGGTAGTTTGTTCAAAATTTTAGTTTGAAGGTTGGATTTTTTAGTTTCAAGCATGGTGAAAATAGTAAATAGACAAGTTTTCAAATAGTAGGTGATCAAACATGTCATAAAACACTTACACAAGGGAAAAAGCAACATTGCCAAGACAAGCAATTGTGATATCAAAGTAATACAATCCTATGAATTCTACCATGATTTTTGATGTTTGAGAACATTCACATAGGTAGATCAAAATGAGAACACTTCAAGCACTTACTAGCCTAAAAATTCAATGGCTCAATAATTAACAACTTCACCCACACTTGATGTCCCATTGCCTCACACAAAGTGGTTACCCACAATAGATATTGGCTTTGTCATGGAAGTGCCAATGACACAACCAAAGGAACACAAATGGTGAGTAATCTTGGGGTTATCTAGGTTATTCCACTTGGATCAATCCTTGCACCAAGAAGCTAAGCAACAAAATAGGGTGGCTTCTATCTATGGTTCTTAATAAGGGCTTTCATTTGTAATACCCCTCTTGCTCCCCAAAGGGACTCCTTACCTTGCGGCAAGTAATGGACCTCGCAGCCACAAGAGTACCTTAAGAATTCTTGCTCAACACTTTCCTCAAGGTCACAATCCCACAAGTACTCACATCAAGTGAAGACAAGTACTACATCTACCAAGGTTTTGTGTCCTTAATAGCCTTGAGTTTATAGTGGGTTGGAATAGCCGGGGAAAATCTTGTCCCCACTTGGGTTGTTCCTCTTGATTGCTCAAGAGAAGGCCCACTAAAGGATTCTAAAAGCTAAACAAAGAGTGGATCAACCTTTGAGTGTCAGGATTTATGTTTCACCTCAAGGGTGAAGAGCATAATCTTCTAGCTCAAAAATATCTCCCAAACACACCAAGCAAAGGTTCAATTACCCTCTTGCTTTCAAAATCTAAAGATGGGTCAAGATTTTCTGGTTCACCACAAGGGTGAAGAGCATACTTCTCCTACCATCCAAAGATTCCTACAACAAGATATTAAGTGCCTACTAAATGAAACAACTAGTATATGCCACACTCAAAAGAAAGTAATTAAATAAGCACTTGATTGGTTTTTATGCTTTGAGTAGCCCTACAAAAATTGTTAGTATCCCTTGTTCATTTGAAGCTTTGAGATGCATTCTTTTAAGAAAATAATCAAGCAATAGGAGCACCTAAAAGCACCACTTATTAGCCCTATAATGGTTAGCACATAAAAAATCAAATAAAATCTGCAAATAGACCCCTGTTCTACAACAACAAATTAGAAATCTGAATCAAAATCAAGTAGATCTTGCAAAGAAATGAAAAAAATTGCTCACTGCCAGGCCTAGGCAATATTTCTATTAGAGAAATAGTCATGTGATATTCCATTCTATAGTGGTACGATATTATATCTCCGTGTGATAATTCCTAATACCTGTGTGCGACAGAGAACATAACAAGAGTGCGATATAATCTACCAAAGTGTGTGATATTTTAACTGGTAAAATATCACACCGGTATATAATAAACTATCATATGATACTAGAAAACTATCACATAATAATTCTATCAGAAAAAACCAGAGAGAAAAAATTGATGAAACAACAAGAAAATATTGACAAAAAAATAGTGAAAATGCATGAAAAAAGGACAAAACAGAGTTAAACTGCCCCACGGTGGGAATCGAAAATGTACACACTAAATAGTGCACTTGTCTAAGTCATTACTTCCAAGAGAATCCATGGATGGGAAACCTTGAGAAAGAGACCTAGAGCTCCCTAGGCATGGAGTCACAAGGATATTAACAATGCTCTCAGCTAGAGCTATTAAGCCTATAACCTTGCTAGTAAACCACACAATGGAAGATTCAAAGAGACAAGGGAAAGAATGCCAATATCCTCAAGAATCAACAATGGAGATGTAATGCAATGCAAGCTATGCTAAGAATGAAGATGCAAACTAAGCTATGGAAATGAAATTATTACAAACCATTGCTAATTAAGCTATGTGAGATAATCTAAAGCATAAAGGAAACTAAGCTAGATGCCATGAAAACTATGATGCAAGAAATGAAACTAGAATGCAAGAATACAAGAATGATCTCCAAAAGCTCTAAAGTCTCTAAGAAATTTTGCAGCATAAGGTTAGTATTCAAAAGATGGATCCTAAAATGAGAAGAGAGCTCTCCTTTTATAAGAAATGAGAAAGAATGGACCATGGAGATTAAGAGGCAAAAGATTTAATCAAGGGTGGAGCTTGAAAAAGGAGAAATTCATGTGCACAAATATCCTCCAATGAGAAAATAAGAGTTGAGTTTTGTGTCCATATGAGAGAAAAAGTGTTTTCTTCTTTTTATAAAATAAGAATAATGCTTTATTTGTGCAACTTAGGATAAGAGAAAAAGTGGGGCTTTTTATTTATTAAAAAGGGAGGAAATTCCTTTTAAATAAATAAAGACTTAGGATAAAATGGTTAGCCCATAGAATATAATCAAATAAAAGAAAAAATAGTATTTGATAAAGGAAATTGATATAATTGATAAATATTGATTCAGGGATTTGATAAATTGGTGAATGGGGGCCCAAAGTCTAGGTGACCATTTTAGGGTGCTTACAACACTCGGTGTGTATCCAAACCATAACTCATAAGGTGTCTTGTTTGTGTCTTTCTTCAATTGAACTTAGTTCATTACATATACTGTAGTACTCACTACCTCTCTCTAGTTCATATGTGCAACATTTTTGTCAATCATCAATGTTCTAGCATAATCAACAATGGATCGGTTTCTTCTTTCAAAAATTCCATTCTGCTGTGGTGTTCTAAGTGTAGAAACCTTCCTTTTTATACCATGCTCATTACAGAAGTTAGTGAATTCATAAAAAAAAAACTCACCCCTTCTATAGGACCTTAAGCATTTCAATTCTTTTCCAATTTCTTTTTCAAGTTTAGCCTTATACAATTTAAACAATTTGAATGCCTCAGATTTTTCTTTCAAGAACATAACAGTCATCAATCTAGTATAGTCATTAACAAACAAAATAAAGTATCTTTCACCATAGTAGCTTTGAGTTCTCATGGGACCACATAATTCAGTGTGAACCAACTCCCAAATTCCTTTAGATGAGTAGTCCTTACTTTTAAAACTAGATTTTGTCATCTTCCCTTTTTGACATTGATGGCATATAACATGATCAGGTTTGGTTAGACTGGGAAATCCTTTGACTTTTCTCTTTCTACTGATCTTAATCATGTTATCAAAATTTTCATGACATAACCTCTTATGCCATAATGAGGCATCTTCATTTTTTACCAGTAAACAAGAAGTCTCAATATTGTCAAGATAAAATAAATTACCTTTTGATTATCTACCTATTCTGACAAGATTTCCCTTTTCATCATAGATTTTCACCTTCTTTCTCTCAAATGCAACTCAGTGACCTGAGTTATTCAGTTGTGCTACACTTAACAAATTGTAATTAAGTCATTTTACCTAGTATGCATTATCACATCTAATTTTATCATTCAATAGAATAGATCCTTTTCCTTTAACCATACAAGGCGTGTCATTTCCCATTTTCACCGAACCTCCATTATAATTCTAAAGATGATCAAACTTATCTTCATCACTAGTCATGTGATGTGTACAGCCACTATCAATGATCCAAGTATCATTCTTACTAACTTTAGAAATGAGTGTTGTTTCTACATACCTTTCCTCCTCTTCTAAATCATCTTTCATTACAACAAACACCACCTCAATATCATCATCAGTGTCGGTGTCAGAGTCATCTTCTTCAGCAAGGTAACATGCCTTTTTCCCCTTATCTTTGTGATCTCGATTGTCTCTACTGTAGTGTCAGTAACCTCTGTTGTTTCTTTTTCCATGTTTCTCATCACCAAATCTATCTCTATCTTTATCATCCTCTTTCCTATTAGGACATCTTGAAACAATATGGCCAACTACTTTACAATTAAAAAAAGCTAAAGGTAACTTTGCCTTATATCTACCTTTACCTTTATGTAGTCTCTGGGCCATAAGTGCTTCAAGCTCATCAAGCTTGTCATCAGTATTACTATCACTTTCATTCCTTATATTATGCTTACTGCTAGATTTACCAATCTTTAGAGAAGACATAAAAGTAGACTCAAAACTTGATACAACACTAATGTCAAAATTATTCACCTCAAGATTTGTTAACTTTCCAATCAGACTATCAAGAGTAAGAGTGCTATTAGTGTAGACCTCATTTCATGAATAGTAGATATTCTGATTGCATATACATGCAATAATGTTCTTAGTATCTTAATTACCACTGTGTCCTTAGGAATAATACCACCAGCTCCTTAGATAGCATTAACTACCTCTTTGATTTAGTTTGTGTACTGTGTAATATTCTCTCCTTCCTTCATCTTCATGTCATCAAATCTTCCTCTCAAGATTTTAGCTCTAGATCTCATCACATTCACATCACCACCATAAACAAGACTGAGTTTATCCCACATTTTCTTCACTATAGTGCAATCCTTGACATCCTCAAATTCTGCATCAGATAGAGTAGCAACAATCTCTATCATAGTAATATTGTGTTCATGATGGTCTCTCAATTGATCAAGAGTCAAAGGACCAATATTTGGTTGTAAGTAGCCATTGTCCAATAAGTGTATAGAAGATTCTCTAAATCTAGATATGTGAAGTCTCATCTGGCTTTGCCATGTAGTAAAGTTATCTTTTTTCAGCTTCGACACTTCCCTCTTATACATCTTGTAATCTTTCTTCTCAAGTCCTTAAAACTTTCTTCCAAGAAACCAATATGCTTTGATACCAATTGTTAGAATAACTAAGAGGGGGTTGAATCAGTTAGATTAGTTATCCTATAGTCCCAAATACAAAGATGTACCTTATAAAATAATTCCAACAAATTATGTAGCTTGATAACATAAAATATCAATATGTATGTCCACTTTAGTGATTACTAATAATTATCTAAATGGGATTACTAACTAAATCAACTATGCAGTATGTAAAGTATGATAAAAAATCAATCATAACAAATAACATATAACACAATGATTTAACGTGGAAACCCTGTTAAGGGAAAAACCACTTGGCATCCACTCTTTTGAAGTTGGCTTAGTGAAGAGACAACCCTGTTAAAGGTTACAATACACACTGTTAGGTGTGACCTAGTTAAAGGATTTATCACTAAAAGTTAAATTTTGACCAACATTCACTATGGGGTCAACAAGATAACAATGTACATTATTTTAATGACATAGGGTAGAATATACTTGACGGTTAAGTCCACTCGATTAAGAGATTTTCTGAATTAATGGTTAAACTAATATAGTAATGATCTGATTCAAATACAACTCAATTGTAGATATTCAGATCTATGCCAAGCCCATAAAAATCCTTTGATCACTAATCAATTCACTTCCTTAATATTCTTCAACTTACTTTCACTCGGTAAATGGTTCTATGGAACTCGGTAAACTCTACAATCTCGGTTCTTTCACTAACAAGTCTGATTAGGCATGCATGAATATAGTCTTCATGCAAATTCTTTGTAGCCTCCTTCTTCTGGTATATTTCAATAATGAGGCTCATATCTCTTTTATAGACAATTAAACCTTTTTTATATTAGCCATTAGATTTTTTCACTTAATCTCCTTTGTCCATTTTGCCTCTTAAACCTTCCTCGATAGATGTGTCCATAACACGTTTCAATCTCATCCTTTAGATCTTCTCTAAATTTTGTCAGTTTTGGATCTCATAAAAAACTTCATCCTTAACCTCAAAATCATACCAATATCCAGCTCATCAATTTCAGTCGGCTATTCTTAGCATTTAATATTTTCATCCATAGTTAGTTGATATAGAAATGTGTCAGCGATAACTAGTTGAACTAGCTTGGTTAATGCTGTCAGTCGGTATACACTACACTAGCTCAGTGTATACATAAATCTTCAATTTCAAATCTCTTCTTCATAATAGATTAATGTAACATGCTCAAGTCAACAATATAAATCTATAGACTCATCAATAAGTTACCCAATGTTTTCCTTATCCTTATCTGTCATATCCATCTTTTCCTCATGTAGATATCTCAGTTCTTCATCTTTTCTTCCTTCAATAGATGTTCAGATGTTTGTAACTAACATGATAAGTATTGTCAAGACCAGTTGACATCAATGACAACATATTGACTGATTTAATCATCTTACATATTATTTCAGTAGCTTGGTGATCTCTAATCATTGTTCCTTTAGTTCATTCAGGTATTCAATCAGTTGTAGTTCATCATTTCTATCATTATAGTCCATGAGACAACATTTTTTTGACACGTTCTTTTGGAAAGATTAAAAGTCTCAACAAATAAACCATTCTGTGCATATCCTATAATCATGACATTCTATGAGACTAAATTTTTATTAGACATTATGTTAAATAGTTCATATGCCTTGTGTATGCTTCCACATTTTGCGTACATATCTATCAATGCATTTGTAGCAATAAAATCAAATGAAAGTTCACTTTCCAATATTCTTTGATGGATGTTCAATCGCTATTTCTAATCTCCCACTTTGTTGCAAGCCAATAGAATAATTGGACTACAATAACAAAGCATTGGCATTGATCATGGCTTAGATGCCTCATTTATATTCAATTGTTTGCAATTTCTCAGCAAGAAAGGTTTCACAAATTATTCATAAGGAAATTGGGTGTTAAAACTTTTAGATCCATTAGGTAGAACCATGACATCTAACAAAAATCCCCTTTCTACTATGTTTAAATGAATACCCATACCCTGTTCTAAAGCTCCCATTTTCACACAAGCTGGAAGGATGCTAACAAGGGTTACAAAATTTGAATCCACACCCAAATCGGTAACTTAGGTGGTAGGTGGTGCACTGAAGGCTATTCATAAAAATATACCATTTCCAATAGGAATTAAGTCTTATCAACTTGAACACTATCATAAGATATGATTTTGTTGGTCACTTTGGCCATTAATATCAACTGACTAATCTACCACCATAAACACATGCATCCTATGAAATTTTGGCTTAATTTTGGTGTACCTTATTACAACAAAAGTGTTACCTTACATGAAAAATCACAACCTTCCAAAAGTAATCAATGAATCTCAATATTAATACCAATGGACGACCATTTAACAAATCATGTCCATTTATATTTTTCCAGACCGACATTGTCTACCCACCGTCCACCTATTTGCATTGTTTCACTCCTATGCTGCATCATCACACCATCATTTTTTGTACACCATCCATCATTTTAGTATGATTTGATATACATTTATAATTATGTATGTATGGATATCAAAATATGTAATAATAATAAACTCAATTATTATTATTATGTATATTGGTATGTATAGATAGATATAAAAAAATCATTAATCATTCTATTGATATAATCATCATTGATGATTATGTTTATCTGACTGAAGCTACCATCATTAACAAGGCATGTGAATTGTTTAACAAAATGCCTCATAAAATTATTGTCTCATGAATTGAAGGGCATAGGTTTGACTCTGTAGTTGAAGGGGTATGCAACTATGAGCACCAAATTCAAAGCTTCCACCATAAAACTTTGACTACAATAGAAAAGCGTTGGCATTGCTCATGGATTTGGAAGCCTCATTTCTGTTCAATTGTTTGCAATTTCTCATAAAGAAAGCTTGCACAGATTCTTCATAAGGAAATTGGGTGATAAAACTTTCAGATCCATTTGACAGAACCACGACATCTAACAAAAATCCCATTTCCATTATGCTTCAACAAATATCCATACCATGTTCTAAATCTCCCATTTTCACACAGGCTAGAAGGATGATAGCAAAGGTTGTAAAATCAGACTTTACACTTGTCTATTGCATCTATCTAAGACTTTCCAAGTTATTTTTTGCATATCTTTCTATCATTGTATTCTACGAGACAACATTATTTGGAGGCGTTCTTTTAGAAAGATTAAAAGCCTCAAAAAGAAAACCATTTTGTGCATATCCTACAATGATGACATTCTATGAGATCGCATTTTTATTAGACATTATGTTAGATAGTTGATATGCCTTGTGTATGCTTCCACATTTTGTGTACATATCTATCAATGCATTTGTAACTACAACATCAAGTTCACTTTCCAATATTCTTTGATGGATGTTCATTCCCTGTTTAAAATCTCCCACTTTTTCGCAAGCTTATAGAATATTAGAAAAGATTATAGAGACTGGTATTACACCTACCAATTACATTTGCCTCTTCAAAAAACCCATTCTATGAACTTATCTTGCAATCATCACATTCCATGATACAACATTTGTTTAAAAAAATTCTTAAAGCCTCATCAAGAACACCACTTTGTGCATATCCTACTTCTATTTCCATCCATGATGCAATATTTTTTTGAGGTATTTTGTTAAAAAATTCATGCACCTTGTTAATGATGGTAGCTTCGGTCAGATAAACATAATCATGAATGATGATTATATCAATAGAGTGATTAATGATTTTATTATGTGTATGTATACTATGACCAATATACATAATACTAATAATTAAGTTTATTATTATTACATATATTTATATCCATACGTACATAATTATAAATGTAGATAAAATCATAAATCAATATATTGATATATTCTGTGTTGAATAAATAATCATTTTCTATTTAATGAATGAACAATGATTTGCTAAGGATCGATTAATGATCAAATGGACTGATCATAAATCAATTATCATCATTACTTAATTAAAATATAGTTTTTGTATTTATCAATCAACATATAAATCAATTATAATCTAAACCAAATCAATTATGTGAATCTATTAGCTTTTATTGGTCATAATACTGTTTATGTTAAACACTTAACTAAAACTAAATTGGTATGTGGCTGATTATACAACCCAATGATTAAGAGGAAATATGGACCAATAAAGAGACATGTCTATTCATCAACATGCTTTGTAAACATCATATATATAATTTGAAATAGAACGAGGCATAAATTCAAAATACCTAACCTTTCTCATAGAAGTTGTGTCTTTCTTTTCTTTATCAAAAAATGAATCCTATCTTATGTTAGCTAGTTGTGGAAATGTTTAATAGTTCAACATAATGACATTCAAGGTATATCATTTTACTATAAGAAGATGGTTCTTTGGAAAATAAACATAATTTCCATGTCATCTCAAGTGTTCCATGGATGCTTTAGCCAAACTTTATAATATTAGTCTTTGATGCGTTGGCATATTTTTTAATGAAATCATTTCAAACCTATCCATCCATATATGAATGTACTCTTTGGGTCATAAACTAACATGCCTCTGTTGGAAATCTAATGTACTCTTTGGGTCATAAACTAATTCCACATGCATGCCATAAACATAAATTTCAATACAAAAATAAATCTAAAATTCTAATATCATCCATCAAATTAAAAATATAACACAAAATTTTGGTAACCCAGAAACCATTGAAAGGTAAAACTAGGGTGGGGATGACACCCACAAATCTTCACTACTGGAGTATTCAATTGTGCCTATTGGGGCTACAAAATTTTGATCACTTAAGATGATCTACCCTATGAGGGGTCTTCCCTATTAAGAGCTTACAGACGTATACAATCTATCTTGATTAAATGATTTAAAACTTACATCTAAGTAAGCACTTGGTTAAGAGATTTATAAATATCTGTTAGGACCACTGTGTTAAGAGATTTAACCCAATTTACCTTATAAAATGTATCAGTACCTGACCCTTCAATTTGTACTACAAATACTGATTACAAATAATCTCTTTACAATACTTGTCTGATCTCCAAAATCAAATGTAGCTCTATTTTGTCCTTCACTTCTCTACTTAATCACTCTGCAATGTCTTTGCATCTAACAATCAAAACAATTCTCTTCTCTGCATACATGAGATCTTTTTCATTACTACATTTTAGAGTTTTGATATCACCTTATATAAACATCTTGATCAAGCTTCTAGATTCATTACTTATGCTGCTTAATCATTCTCTTTTTCTGATAGGTTACATGGCTTGCATAGGGATTAATGATAATAAATAAAAAGCATAATCAACTCCTTGATTCTCTTGAAAATCATTAAATATTGCATAGAAATTGGCCAAAATGATTTACCTTGGTGTTTGTGCCATTACAAACACATATGTCAAAACTGGCTTGCTCAGCATATGAAGTATCTAATCCTCGATGAAAACTATACTCCATAAACTATTGCTTGACACTAACTCTTCTATACAACTTGGCATAAAATGCTTAGTAAATACTAAAGTACTTGATGACCTTTGACTTTTTCAATAGTAACTATTGCTTGATAACTATACAAGTCTATACATGAATCATCCTTTATAAAATGGCTCGGTCATAGTGATGACCAACCAACATTGCCTTGAAAATGACTAAGTGTTAGACACTAATAGACAACATAACATAGGGATCAACAATCTCCCCCTTTGACATTAGTGGCAAAAAAACTTTATCAAGACTATTACATTGTATAACCAAAATAGTACTTAGTACTTTGAGTACTCCCCCTAAGACTTTGACTCAGTCTACAAAAAATCATACTTTATATACATGAATCTTGAAATAAAATGAATATACATTTACATTACACATGACATATCTACTATTTCCCCCTTATTTTTGTCAGTTGGATCTGCTGGGGTGTAGGGGTTAGAAAATACTTGTCCAAAAATGGTTTGTAGAGCTGCAAAATCATTGCTAAGGAATTATCCCATCCAAATCTCACAGACTCCAGAACCTGTATCTTGATCTCTAGCTGGGTAGCTAGATCAACCAAACTCTCATAAATAGAGAGATGAGGATCTCTCTGTACTAACTCTTTTTCCAATGAAAATTCTCTCTACATAACCTCCATATGAGGTGTCAATATTGTTTGTATTGAAATTAATTTGGCTCTTATTCTTCCATCATTATCCATCATCTCGGCTAATCTTCCTTGTGCATGAAGTAGTCGTGTGAAATGAATGGAGCTGGAACTTGCATCCATGCCCAGTGAATGTCCAGTAGACTTCAAGTCTAATTGCATCTTGTCTATCAATTCTTTATTTTCCTTAGTGAATGTTTCTACATTGTATAGTTTCTTGTACAAAGAATGAACATTTTGTACAACCTCTTTTAAGTTATTCACTACATCAAAAAGTTCTACCTGTTTGAATGCTATCTCAGTTGAGACCCTTTCAAGTACCTTTGTGTCAAACCTTCTTTTTTACCACTGCATTAGCTTTTCATTAGCTTCACTTTCATCATTGTTCACCTTTTTAAATATATGAACCAATTGTTCCAGAATAGGTCAAGTCTCATTCATATCATACAATTCAAAAGATTCTACAAATATACCTTTTATCTCATGAAGTACTTTCTTTTTCTGATGTTTTCTTCTTAGTTCCTCTTTCTTTTTCTTCTTCAAGAGAGATCTTGCAATATTTTCATTCTTTCATAGGTAAAGTTATTAGTGTCCCACTTTAGAATCACTATAACTTTATCTAATGTGACTTGTGTGCCAAGAGACTTTTCCTTTTTCTTATGTACTTTCTTCTTTGGTGTGTGGCCACTTGACAACTGTACTAAGGCTTGAATAGCCTTTTTCTCTTTAGGCTCTGGATGCTCCTTAGTTATTTTCTCCTTAGTCCTCTTTTCTTCCTCAATATGAGGTCCTTAAATTACTATTGCGGACTTGTCTACTTGTTCTTTTAAGCTCTCCTCTCCTTTTCCTTTATTGTCTTCCTCGATAGGTGCATTGTCTATTGCTATTGTCATCTTGTCATGTTCCTCAACACTTGAACTCTCTGTGACTTTCTATTCAATTGTAATCATGTGCAAGCTTGTAGGTTCAGAGTCAACAGTTGATGTACCCTCAATCCTTGTATATAATCATGTACCTGAATAAGAACTGGATTGGTACTTGGTAGAAAGGGATCTGAGGCTTCCTTCATAAGAATTTGGCTTTTTATTTCTTGCTCAATAAAGGCATTAATTTTTACTTGTGTGTCTTCAAGGATATCCTCAATAGTGATCACATATTATGATGCACTTACATCTAGCTTCTTCCTTTCCTCTTCCTCAATATTTTGAGGCTCATTTATATCTTCTTTATTATCCAGTTCAACCTGTTGGATGTACCTTCACCTTGTTGTGCACTCTTATCAACTATTAACCTAAAAATGATCTTCCACATCCTTTTTCTCTGTGTGATAACTTCTTCAACATTATGTTTCAAAGTGGAGTAAGCCCTTAGCTTAGGTATAAATCTATTGCTATATTGCTCCATGAATTTTCCTATTTTTTTAGGTTTTAGTTCATGCATGATCTAAGCTAGAGTGCATTCTCTTATCTACCTCTTGGTCATAATATAATACTTCCATTTATGATCAATTTTACTAAATAGTTCATCAGGTATTAGATTCCCTATTTCCAAAGGTGTCATCTTGAATGTGCATATCATCTCTAACATAGCTTCTTCAATCTTTTCTTTATTATCTTTGTTTAATCTTTCAAATTTTATAAACTTGAATACTGTTAGTCCTGTTGAGCTCTTGATGTTTTGGCATATTTCATCCCCACTATTTGGATGTCTACATGATGCCACCTTCAATTTTCTATTATCATCTGTGTCGATTATTTCTTCATCATCATCCTTCTATAATACTAGTTTCCTTCTCAACTTCTCCTTGGGATGACTTGGCACAACTCTAGTTTGCACTTGTTTCCTTTTACTTGAGCCTTCCCCTTTAGTGTTCTTTGCTAGGGTTTTTCTTTGGGGCTTGGAAGCTGTGGCAGTTGAAACTTCCCTAGTTCTCAGTCTTAATGTTGCAAGAGGAGTAGGACTTTTTTTTTTAATCTTCCTTTTACTAGGCTTGGCAACCATTACCTCCTTTCCCTTCTTTTGAGTATCTACTCCCTCCTCATCACTTCCTTTAGATTCACTAGACTAATCTTCACCCTAACCTTGTGTAATTTCAAGAGGTACATTCTCCTCTTCTCCTTCACCTAGCATCTTCTCAATGTTTTTGACTATTTTCTTTCTTTTCCCCTCTAGGGTTGTAGACTTTAACCCCATAGTAATCTCAGACTTAGCTTCTTCATAATTTCCAAAAGGCTTTTCTTTTCTATCAATCTCTTCTACCAGTAGAGTAGTTATTGCTACTAATGTCTAATCAATGTTGACCTCATAGGGAAATGGCCTTAGCCATGCTACCCTTGGCATAAAAACTTGAACATAGGTGTGGTTGGTATCCACTAGAAAACATATATCATTGTAGTGTTTTTCTACTAGGGATACATGAATTATACTTCTCCTCCTCATCTTCTTCTTAAATTTAAAAAATAACTCTCCATCAAACTATCAAATTATCACATAACTGTTGAATAAACTCATTAACATGTTGAGCTACAAGTTAGTCCTAACTCCATACTACATCTCCTATAGTAAGAAAATTGTTTTTTACATAAAAGAATAGAAAAAATATCAAGGAACCAAACTTACACATTGATTTTTTAGCCTTCTTGATTGATTTAAGGTTCTCTACAAGTTGAGTCAACTGCAACGAGTGGAAAGATCATAAGTATGGTCTTTCTTCACTATTTTCCATGCCTAATTTACTGCAATCTAGGGAACACTATCCATCCTGCTTGACTAATAAAATTTGTGAGCTATAACCCTTACAAAAAAATCTATTTCAAGATCTATGATTGCAGAGATTGTCATTCCTCTCTTATTCCATACTGCCAGTGTGTTAGCCTAGATTACTTCTTTGCTTTGGCACCTCATTTTCTTCATGGTAAGAATAGGATAAATGGTGATTCGGTGAATCATATCTTTTGTGATCTTCACTAACCCATTCTCCAACCATAATTTCATATTGTTTACTCTACTCAAAATAATCTTAATCCACTCTATTTTGAAGTTGCAAGGGAAACTTAGGGCACACGCTAACCCTTTCTCAACAATGTGTTGATGCTCCACCTTCAACACTCTATTATCACACAACCTATTATAAGCTTTCCTCAACTCATAATATCTAATCTCTCCAATCTTGCACATGTAGCATGTGTGCACATCATGTATCACCAAGAATTTTAGTAGAATCGATGACAGGGCTCTTGAGAGATATCCCTTCACCATGCTTTCTGGTAAAGCTTCAAATTTTGGTGGTTTACATGCATCACTCATTACTAATTGAAAATTTATAACATCTTTCTCTTTCTTCCTTACTACTGCAGATGAAGTGGATGTCATTTCTCTAATTTAGGGTTCAAAAGATAAATTCAAGTAGCTCAGTAATACCTTGTTTCAATAGTCCTTCACAATGTTTACCAATGGCACACTATAAGAATCTTCACAAACTTGACTTAGCACAATTCACTCTTCTCAATCTACTTGAATCACTTTGCAAATTCTCAAATCACTTGGTGAAATGAGAATGAATAGTAATATTTCACTTTATAGACTCAAATGATCAGATTAGGTCTTCATTGAATGCTTCATACACTTTGTAGGTGAAATATAGTTGTCTTAGCCTTCACATGAAAACTTGGTTACCACATATCCATACTCAATTGAAACCATGACTGGTGCAGGGGTGAGGAGGATAGGGGCCAAAGGCACACCCTAAACTAGATATACCCTATAGAGATCACACATGGAAGCAACAACACACAAAATGAGAGAGAGAATGCATATCACATCCTTTATATTTCATCAGATAGATTTATACATGTTAGGCTATAAGGCCTTCCTGGTTAGGGCCAGATATTACAATTCAAGTACCACAGTCCTCCAAAATGCAAGGATTCAAAACTATCTTCCAACTTCTAACTTCTATCTCCTACCAAAAACTAATTTTATAAATTACAACCAACAACTACAATATATACAAGAGGCTACTGAACAAGTCAGCCTTTAGATCCACCATTAATGGAAGGAATAACTAGATCTAGGTCCACATGCTTCCCAATGATACATACCAACATTAAATCTACGACCATAATTAAGTGCACAAGTCAGACTCAACAGAAAACTAAAACAAACAAATTAGTAAGAAAGGAAAATCGAGTGCTAGGAAAAGATAACTGAGCACCAGGGAATTAACCGACCAACTCAGTTAATAAGGAGCCGAGAAACTACTAAGCCAACTTGGTCAAAGCAGGAACTGAGCAACACATGAAAATTCAAACTTGTTTTTGGTGACATAGGACTGCCAAGGACCCAAGATGCTCCTGCATCAGACACTTGGGGTTATTTGAAATGATTCTCCAAAACATGAAGCAGGTACAACCCAAGCTAACTCCAACTCAGATTGTGAGATCCACAAACTATCTTCAATCGGTCTATTCTTTCACTTTAACAGATATTCCATATATTGTTTTCCTCTTGTACTTCTGCCAGCTATTTTTTCCAAAATCTGCTCAACTTCTTATGTCTGTTTCTTAGGATAATCATTTGGTACTATCATTTCTTCATCTGATTCATGGTACTAAAATAAATCAGAAATGTTGAATATAGGTGATATATCCATGTCATCGGGTAACTCAATCTCATAAGCATTTCCACTGTCAAATTTCCTCAATATTCTGCAAGGGCCAAATTTCTTCATTTTCAGCTTCCCATATGTTCCAATAGGAAATCTACCTTTCTTCAAATGAACCATTAATTTATCACCAACTGAAAAAATCTTATGTCTTCTTGATATATTAGCTCTGTCTTTGTATTTATGATTACTTTTCTCCAACTTATGTTTCACATCTTCATGCAATGTCTTCATGAACTCAGCAAACTTTACTCCTTCAACACTTATCTTTTCTTCATCAGCAATATCCCTCAAATCTGATATACCTCTCAGTTGCATTACATTTAAAATCTCAAAATGTACTTTTCCAGTACTCCTATTCACTAAATTATTGTATGAAAACTCTACTTGTGCCAACACAGAATCCCAATTACTTGGTGCGTCTCTAACTAAACATCTCAAAAGATTACCCAAGCTTCTATTCACAACTTTTTTTTGTCCATCAGTATGTGGGTGGAATGTAGAACTATACCTCAACTTAGTGCCAAAATTTCTCCAAAGAGTCTTCCAAAAGTATCCAACAAATTTATTGTCTCGATCAGAGATGATACTCCTAGGTAATCCATGCAATATAACAATTTCCTTAAAGAAAAGATATGCTATATGTACTGCACCTGATCTCTTTCTATAGGGTATTAAATGTGCCATCTTAGAAAATCTATCCACAACAACAAATATAGAATCATTAACTCTTACTTCTTCGATAAGACAAGAACAAAATCCATACTGATATCAATCCAAGGTTTCTCAAGAATGGAAATCAGTGTATATTATAATGCCCATAAAATTTTCCTCTAAAAAGTTACCATTTTTTTTTTAATGCAAAAGTGTAATTATTATATGTGCCCAAATGCCTCTTTAACCTAAGAAAGAAATACATGTAGTTTTTCCTATTTCTAATGCAACACTATTTAAAATGACAATATGGATAGTACTCAGATTTATTTTTAAACATAGATATAAATGTTTGCACAATAATTTTCATTTACTTAATTTTCAAATATGCAAATTGTAAAATGACATGCTCATAAGGCATAAAACTAATCATGCTTTCTTTTGCTCTTATCCTTTTGCTGGGAACTAAACAAACAACAGGTTTTAAGTCTCCTTATGGTATATAGGTAAATATACTAATTTACATTAGGATACATTAAAATAAAATATCAAAATCTTTTTGAAGATCTGAATATCACATTTAGATGTGAGTTCAGATTTAATTTCTTAAGTCATTAGTTAACCGCTACCTATCTGAATATAGTATGCAAATAAGGGATATAACCAACATTTTACTGATTTAGCTAGGAACAAAAATTGTAAATGTGCCACTCTTATTTATAAGTAGATTTCTATGAAAATTATACTTGTACAACTATCCATTACATATAGATAAGGAAAATACAAGGTAAATGTCTCCTACTCATTCACACTTCTATTATTTTACATAGAAAGATGCATATTATTTCTCAATCTTTCAAGAGACCTTTTTTTTTCAATCTCAAAGCTTTTACATAACATTGCATAAACACATTTCTTCTATATATTTTTCTTTTTCACAAACTAAATCTTCAACTTCAAATGCTCCAAGAAAGTCCATAATCTACAAAAATAAGAAATCGAAAAGACCATGGGATGCTCACCTCCCAACCTAGGTCTTTACAAGACCACCCCCGAGCTAGGGGAACCAAACATAGGTATGATACACACAAGCAAATAGAATGAGAAAATCAACAATTCAACACATACAAAAATAAAACTCCCATTCATGGCTTACACAATGGGTCACATATTGTCCCATGAATTTTGGGTGAAGTGGACTGAAACCCTATGGAGAGAAAATCCATTCCAAAAGTTAAAAAAAACAAGCCTTCTCATGGCTTTACAACAACTCTTCCAATCATACTTAGATAGCCCATATCAAAAGAAATCAAAACAATCCTTTACATGGCTTTACAAATAGCTTCTCCACCACTTCCCAAATGCACAAAAAATCCCTTATGACCCCCAAGTCATGAAGCTATAGAATCTCCCTTATGGCCCCCAAAACAAAGAGTGGAATGGATACATGGATCCCATACTTCCATGTTTTATCCCTCTCCTCCCTGAGGAGAGACTCTACATCCATGGATTGTCCTAAAAACTTCACCCCCAAGGCTACTCTTCCCTCCAAGGGTGAGTGTGGCCTTGAGACTCCCAAATCAACAACACAAAACAATAAAAAGTAACACAATGCTTCACAACATCAAATCACATATTAGATACAAAATCAAACACAAGATTTACAAAACACATCTACTAGCATGTAAGAACAAACAAGCCTTACATATCAATCTAGAGCATGAAGAACTCTAGAACACAAACACCATATTTTTATCATACCAAAAGAATCAACAAGAAATTTCAAGTTTGACCCACCAACCTAAGTCCAAAGAAAAAATGGCAAGTGTTGATGATGAAATCTCTTTTGTCCAAGCTTTTCCTCATTCCAAATCTAGTCCTAGTCTCTAAGTTAGAGAGTGGGTGTTCAAACTCTCCAAAATGAAGAGTCCCCACTCCCCTCTAAAAACATCTCAACACATCTTCCCACAACCCCTAGGGATAAGGTCTTCTTTCTCATTGGTTGGTCTTCCCTAATCCCCTTAAAATTTTTTTTAAAATGGCCTCTGACAAAGGTTGGCCCAAAAGGTGGGTATAGGACTATCATTCTAATGGATGGTTTTCTTACCAAAGCCTAATTTCAAAAGTTGATTTTCGGCCATCTAGGAAATCCAGCTTTTAGATGGGTCTTTTGGTCAACTATGGGTTATCCTATGGTTAAAAATGACCCTTACCCATAGTTATACCATTTGGGCTAACTAAAAATGGCATAAACACCCCTAGGCACCTTTCCAACCCCCAAAAACTCATGACAAGTTCAAATTCAAAAATCTATGACAAGACACTTCCTCAAGCTCCCTAACCAAGGGATTCACATGAGGATCCTCAAGGTTACTATCCTAGGTTAATGGCATCCAAAACTCAAGTGGGTCATGTTATGGACACATGTACATTACAAGTGTCAAGTGACACAAAAAAATTTACACATCACAAGCCACATGGCATTTCCACTTGAGCACTCATAAAACAAATTAAAAATTAAAAATTAAATTGAAAACATTACAAGCTCATTAAATTTACAAAATAAATACAACATGAGATTTTTTCTTTCCTTAGATGCAACCTTGGCTTGAACTGAATTCACATTGGCCTATGTTTGGTTCCCCGATAATAATACCATGGTCTATTTCCCTGCACACTAATTCCAACATTAGTAGTCCAAGAATTATAAATCCACATCATATATGAATCAATAATAAACAATCTTAACAATTTATTTTCACATCACATAATCAATTGAAATTCTCTTGCACGTAAATTTTAACTTTTCCCATTCGTGTGTATATATATATATATATATATATATATATATATATATACATATATATATATATATATATATATATATATATATATATATATATATATATATATATATATATATACATATATATACATATATACATATATATATATATATATATATATATATATATACATATATATACATATATACATATATATATATATATATATATATATATATATATATATATATATATATATATAGACACACACACACACACATAATATGTGATTAAGGAATTTACTTTCAACACTTAATAAGAGACCATAACATCATAATTACATCAAAAATCTATTTTCTAATATGTCATATAATTAAATCTCATCAAGTCTTTCTAGCATTCATAAAACAAGGTTAACCATGAATGAAAATCATCATATCATCATAAAGTAGTGTGCATCTGACATCTAAAGGGTATCGAATAAGTATCTCTCTCAATTATAGAAATTGAGGAGCTTTGACGGGCTAGGGTATCTCTCTCTCAGTAATTCACTTCCAAAATAATTTTAGCTTATCTCATTCATAAAAACATACATATATACCTACATAACATTTAATAAGCAATTTTTACTTTCAACACTTAATACGAAGCCATAACATCATAATTACATCAAATATTAATTTCCTAATAATTCATATAAATAAATCTCATCATTTCACCCTAGCATTCATAAAACCAGATTAACCATAAATGCATATCCATATTAATGTCAGAAGATAGTCATTAGAAATCATAAGGTAGTTTCCATCTAACATTTAAAGTGATAAAATCTATGACAAAAGAGTCTAAATCCATAGTGCATCAAAATAATGTATCAAATAAGCATCTCCCACAATTGCAAAAATTGAAAATCTATGATGGGCTAGGAGTGAGGCCTCACATATACAATCCAGTATTCTGACTTACTCCCTTTACAACTTGACAAATTCCACAACTTTTCACATATTTTTGAACATCCTTATACAACTGTGGCCAAAATTATTTCTCCTTAATAAAATTCAATGTCTTGTCAACACCAAAATGTCCATCCAAACCATACTATGTTTCTCCTTTATCAAATTAGTTCTCATTGATCCTCTTAGTATACACAACGGAATACCTTTAAACAACATACCTCCTTGAATGAAATAGTCTTCCCATTTAGTACTCAATTGATCTTGAATAGGTTCTTTGCACTTTCTCCATGGCTTAGAAAAATTAGGATCAAATTCATACGAATATCTCATGTCATCAAAACCAATAAATTCAATTCTCATCTCGGTTAGTGACTCAATGCATCAACAACACAGTTAGTGACTCCAATCTTATGTTTTATCACAAATGTATAACTCTGTAAATATTCAACCCATTTCATGTCTCTGATTCAACTTATTCTAACTACCCAAATATTTTAAAGCTTTATGATCGGTATACAACAAAAATTCACTTGGTATCAAATAGTGTCTCCATTTCTTTAGGGCTTGAACAATAGCATAGAATTCTTGATCATACACAAAATATTTTCTTTTTGCTTCATTAAAATTTTCACTAAAGAAAGCAATAGGTTTACCTTCTTGACTCAACATAGCTCCTATTGCACTACCACTTGCACCACATTCAACTTGAAATACCTTATTGAAATCAATAAATCCTAACATAGGCTATTCAACAACCTTCTACTTTAGAGTCTCAAAACTTTTATCAACTCCATGTGTCCACTTAAATTTTATTTTGTCTCCTTTCATAGTCTTAGTCATAGAATTACAAATTGAACTAAAATTCCTAATAAACTTTCGGTAAAAACTTGCCAAACCATAAAATGATCTTACCTCAGTAGCATTCTCAAGTGTAGGAAAATTTAAAATAGCTTCAAACTTTTCAGGATGCATCTTCAAACCATCAGCTAAAATCACAAATCCCAAATACACAATCTCATCTTGCATGAAAGAATACTTTTTTAGATTTATTAGCAACTTTTCTTCTTTCAACCTCTGCAATACTTGTTTAACATGAAAATGTTCTTCTCTGGTCTTACTAAATATCAGAATATCATCTAGGTATACAATCACAAATTTACCTAAGAATTTCTTCAAAACTTCATTCATCAATCTCATAAAAGTACTTGGTGCATTAGTTAAACCAAAAGGCATAACCAACCACTCATACAAACCTTCTTTTGTCTTAAAAGAAGTCTTCCACTCACCACCTTCTTTGATTATGATTTGATGATATCCACTTTTAAAATCAATTTTTGTAAAATACTTTTCTCCACTTAAACTATCCATTATGTCATCCATTCTTGGTATAGGAAACCTATACTATTATCTTATTGATTTCTCTAGAATCCATACACATTCGCCATTATCCATTCTTCTTAGGTGCCAATACAGCTGGTACTACAAAAGGACTCAAACTTTCTCAAATCAAACTTTTCTGCAATAATTCTTGAATTTGTCGGTTCAATTTTTGATTCTCGATAGGTGTCAACTAATGTGGTGTCTTATTTGGTAAGCTAGCTCCAAATATTAAATCCATACAATGATCAATGCTTCTCATCGGTGGAAAATCATCAAGTACATTATCAAAAATGATCTCTATATACTCAGTGAGTAAGTTATCAATCTCTTCAGGTATGGTATCCTCTATTTTCTTACTTGGTTTGTTAGGAATCACAGCAAAACATACATCATTCTTTTTCAAATCCTTAACAAAATTTCTTCCTTTCATCAAGAAAACTTTCATAGATGTAAAAACACCACTAACAAGTTCTTCAATCAAAGGTAACAATATTTGTCTTCTCCCATCAGCCCAAATAGTATATTTATGCAATCTCCCATCATATATAGCATGTCTATAATATTGCCAAGGTCTACCCAATAAAATATGACAACAATCCATAGGCATGATATCACATAACACCTTATCATAGTACTTTCCAATTTTAAAATTCACATAACATTATTCACTTACCAAGAGTGTATGCTCATCCTTGATCCATAAAATTTGATAGGGCTTCAGGTGTTCTAACCTTTTCAACTATAACTTTGTAACCATTTCCTCAGATGCCAAGTTCTCCAAGATTCCACTATCAATGATTACCTTCCATAGCTCATCGAAAAATCTACATCTGGTCTTGAAAAAAAATTTCCTTATTGGATCTTCATTATTAATTTCACTCCAAAGTGCTCTCCTTACCATCAAGTTCTTTTCCTTCTTAGGTTCATTCAATGACTCTTCTTACACCAAAGCATTTCTACTGCTGCCAACCTTCTTACTTGTATGTTTACATTCAAATGATCTATGTCCTTCTTCTCCATAATTGTAACAAGTTCCTTGGAAACCACCTCTGTTATAACAACCTCAGTCATTATTGCCTCTTCCTCTAGATGAAATTTCACCTTTCCACTCGGTCTTTCCCTTGTCCAGATTTGTCTTTTTGGGTTCAGATCTATTATTTTCACCATAAGATCTACCTCTTCCTCTAGGGAATCTACTACCTCTACGTATTTGTCTTTTCTCATGTCATTTGTTCAATTTCTCCTCAAATTTCAAGGAAAATTGATAAGCTTCCTCAATATTTTCCAACTTAACCAAACTGATTTCTTCTTGGATGGAAACTCTCAATCCATTCAGGTACGTAGCACTTCTTTCCACATCATCTTCATCATTGCAAGTCTGATATCTAATCTATAGAATTTTTTAGTATAATATTTTACCGAGCTATCTTTCTGCCTCAAAATTTGCATTTGCCTAACTAGGTTAATCTAATAATCACTAGGTAAAAAATTTCCTTTCAACTTATTCACCATATTATTCCATACCTTAATTTTGTCTTTTCCTTTCCTCTTTCTATCCAATTGTAGATGTTCCCACCATAAGGATGCATGAATCTTCAACTTTGTGCTTGCAATCTTCACCTTCTTTTCCTTAGGGACATTTTCATATTCAAATTACTTTTCCATATCAATGATCTAGTCCACCAATTCATCTGAATCTAGCTTTCCACTATACTCAAGAGGATTGAAATGTGGTGTAGACTTTAGATTTTTCAAAGCCTTCAACAATCTTTCCTCACGATGATCCATCACTAGTGCAGGTTCTACATCACCTTCTTATTCCTTAGTTTCATCATCACTAACATCTTCAAGATGTTTTCCTCTATGATGGGTTGTCTCAACAACTTCTAATCTAGCAGTAAATTATCTCAACATGTTTTCCAATCCTGGATCAGGATCACACCTCCCACAAACCATCTTTAAACCCTCTATAATTGTATGCCAGATTGCAATCTACTACCCCACAAAAAGTCAACTAGGGTTTGATAAGAAGGAACCCTCAAACCTAGATCCAAATCTCACATTCACTCTAATACCACCTGGTGTAGGGGATAGGAGGAAATGGGCCAAAGAAACACCATAAACTAGATCTACCCTGCAGAAATCATACACGAAAGAAAAAATAGACAAAATGAGAGAGAGAATGCAAATTACATCCTTTATATTTCATCAAATAGATTTATACATGCCAGGTTGTAAGGCCTTCCTAGTTAGGGCTAGATATTACAATTCAAGTACCACATTGCTCCAACATGTGAGGATTCAAAACTATCTTCCAACTTCTAACTTCTATCTCCTACCAAAAACTAATTTTCTAAACCACAACCAACAACTACCATATATACAAGAGGTTGCCGAACAAGTCGGCCTTCAGATCCAACATTAACAGAAGGAATGACCAGATCTAGGTCCACACACTTCCTAATGATAGATACCAACATTAAATCTATGACCATAATTAAGTGCACAAGTCAGCCTCAATAGAAAACTAAAAAAACAACTTGGTAAGAAAGGATAAATGAGCGCTACAGAATTAACTGACCAACTTAGTTAATGAAGGAATCGAGAAACTACTGATCCAACTCGGTCAAAGTAGGAATCAAGCAACATAGGAAAATTCAAACTTGTTTTTTGTGACACAAGATTTCCAAGGACCTGAGATGCTCCTGTATCGATGAGTCGGTCAATACCAACATTTTCATTTCAGCTCGGTAGATATAACATCTCTTCTATTACAGGAGCTTGACACATACTGAGTGACTTTGTCACTATAGAAATTAATTTGATGCTCAACATCAATTATGCAATTTGACTCTTTTCACAAATCTTTCCTACTACATCTTAACTTATGTAGATATGGAATTGAACATCTCAAATGTCAAGAACTGGTGTAAAATATAACATTTGAAAGTTCAATTCCTTACATACCTTTTTTCTTAGATAGAAGTAGAGTGGTCACCTGATCCATTAGATTGGGTGACCTTAGGCTCACTAGATCTACTACTGCTTACTTCCTCTTTATTTCTCCATGTCTTATTCATCAGGCTCCTTATTTGTTAAACAGTCTCTTTATTTTTGAAATGTTCATCACTCAGTGTTTGTGCTCTGCATTCTCTTTTTATGTGACCAATTTTATGGCATTTGTAATAGACAAAAATTCCACTCATCCAACTTTTGGTTTTACCTCTAAAATGTGTCTTTATAGAGTTTTCTCCAATATGGCCATATTCTCCACTATAATGATAACCATGTATTGTAATCCCAATTGAATGTGTTACCTTTCCTAGGTGCATTACTCTACTTATTGGATGTC
Organism: Chamaecyparis obtusa; assembly: GCA_027943335.1. Classification (NCBI taxonomy): domain Eukaryota; kingdom Viridiplantae; phylum Streptophyta; class Pinopsida; order Cupressales; family Cupressaceae; genus Chamaecyparis; species Chamaecyparis obtusa. Next base: position 236,390 of record BSBK01003868.1, on the reverse strand, counting down.
CACTTTGGTTTTGCATTGGATCTACATTCTTGTGCTCTATGACCATATTTCTGACAGTTGTAACAATGTCCTTGAAATCTAGGTGTAGTAGGTGCATTACTAATCTTTGACCTATATTTGTGTGCTAAAATGTTGTCACACTTCTATGAATCATTACATCCAAGATCTCTCAAGAATGAGGTCTCAAAAATTGATCCATAGCTCTTTATTCATGGAGTGCAAGGGTTTGTAATGGAGGCCCTCAGATTTGACTTATGTTTGTACCCATGAAAGTACACCATAAAATGAGAGATTCAAAGAGGCATGAAAATAGAAATGAGATCTATTCTATATGATAACAATGCAAATTAATCTATAAAAGGAAATGCTTATGCAAGATTATTCTATGAAATGAAATATGAATCTAATCTAATATGGAAAATGCAAGATTAATCTAATGGATTGCCATGGGGCATGAGAGAAGAAGACAAGAAAAGAGAAGCTTCAATATCCAAGCTCAAGTGCTCAAGTATCTTCTCCAGAATCACTCTCCAAACCTACATAACAATATGAAAACCTAGATATGAAAATGAGAAGGAGAGGGCTCCTTATAAAGAATCTCGGACGATTAAGATTAAGAGGCAAAAAGAAATGAGCAACGGTGGAGATTAAATCTTGGTTGATCCATGTGCTCAAGATTCTCAAGAGGCAAAATCAATGGACATGGTTAAGAGGCAAAAAGATGTGTGGAAGAGATTAAGAGGCAAAAACCTTTTTCAAAAAGTCAAAAGATTCTATCTCATAGGAAAGTGCACTTTACTTTATTATTTTTATTTATTATTTATTATTTTTAGAAAGTGGGTTCCATTATTTAATTAAAAGATTTTTTATTTATTTAAAAGAGATTTATTCTTTTAATTAAAATGAGATTTAAAATAAATGACTTGACGATTTAATTAAATAATTTTTATTTAATTAAAAGGGAGCAAGTTCTCTTAATTAAATAAAACTTGAGAAATATTAAAATATTTGAATTAATTACAATTTGATCAAATAAATTGATTTGAATTAAAAATATTAAAAATCATTGATTTAGAAAATTGATAAAATAATTCAACATTGATAAATTGAAGAACGGGGCCCAAAGTCTAGGCGACCATTTTAGGGTGCATACAATATTCATGTTCTTGATGTCCATGCTTCTTATAGTTAAAACAATTTCCATTGAATTTGGGTTTAGGATTGGACTTACCATTCTTTCTTCTATAGATGTTTGTTGTGTTTCCTAGCTTTCTATAATGATGGCATGTAGGTTTGTTATTCTTTGACTTTGCATTCCTCTTTTCTCCATTCTTTCATGATTCTCCTTCTTCAGTGGATGATAGGTGCTCATCATGTCCAAGTCCAGAAGTGTCACTGGATCTTCTTGGTGACCTCAATAGTTCCTCAAAATATTTCACAACTTCATTAGTCTTGTTCATCACTTCATTAAGTTTCTTTTTAGATCTTAATTCATTCTTTAGTTGATTGTTCTCTGATCTCAGATTTGTGATTTCCATGTCTTTCCTATTCAACTCTTGATTTTCAAGTAATAGTTGGTTTACCATGTCCAATTGATTGTTTATCATCTTTTTCATATCACATCCTTTCCTCAAGTCTTATAGCCATTTTTCTCTTGTCTTTTTCTACCATTGTCTTGTCTTCTTCATCTTTATTTCTCTATTCAGTCACCTCACATAGTCTTACTAATTGAATTTATTGTTCTCTCTTTAGACTTCTGACATCTTTATTTAGTATGTTGTTTCTTTCTAATATATCTTCTATAGTTTCATCACTTTCAGTGAAGCTTCCAATATCAAATATACCTTTAGTATCTTCTTCTTGATATTGTGTATCATTCAGTTAGATTTCCAACTCTTTCCTTCTTCTCAAAGATTTCTTCAGTTGTCCCTTGGATGCTTCAAGCTATTGCAATGCAAGCTGGATGTAAATCTTCTAATTCTCTATGATCTTTCCCAACTTATAAACCTCCATCTCCAAGACCTTAACTCTCAAGTGGTTATAATTCCTCTAAGAAAACAAAGCTCTGATACTAATTGTTGGAAATATAAAATGGGAAAGTTGGATATTGAGAGGGGGGGTGAATCGGTTATCCACAATACTTTTATACTTGGAAACTAATTCCACATGCATTCCATAAACATAAATTTCAATATAGAAATGAATCTAAAATTATAAGCTCATCCATCAAATGAAACACATAAAAATAATTTTGGTAACCCATAAACCTTTGAAAGGTAAAACTGGGGTGGGGATTGTATGCACCCTAAAATGGTCACCTAGACTTTGGGCTCCATTTATTCAATTTATCAATCCTGAATCATTTTTATCAATAATCAATATTTTCAACAATATCAATCTCTTGATCAAGTCCTAATTTCAATCATATATTAGATTTTTATCCTATGGGCTAACCATTTATCCTAAGTCTTTATTTAATTAAAAGGAATATTTCCTCCCCTTTTAATTAAATAAAAAAGCCCCCACTTTTCTCTTATCCTAAGTTGCACAAATAAAGTATTATTCTTATTTTATAAAAAGAAAAAAAACACTTTTTGTCTCACATGAGGCTCAAAAGTCAACACTTCACTCTCATTGGAGGATACTTGTGCACATGGATTGCTCCTCTTTCAAGCTCCACCGCTGATTAAGACTTTTTGCCTCTTAATCTCAATGGTCCATTTCACCTCATTTCTTATAAAAGGAGAGCTCTCTCCTTCATTTGCATATATCCATGTTTTTATGCTAATGTTATGCTGCAGGTTTTAGGTGCATTTGGAGTTTGAAGACATTAAAGACTTGCTTCATTTCATCATCTAGTTCATATTTGCTTTCTTAGTTGCATGATAATGGCATTCTTAGTGTAGATTTCCTTTTATGCAATAGAATAAGCTCACATAGTCTAAATAGGAAGGACTTGTAATCCATTGATATTTTCATTTCATAGCTTAGTTTGTACTTCTATTTTCATAGCATAGCTTGCACATTTGCATCTTCATATAGCTTGCATTGGCAGTGCATTTTTCATTTAGATTCTTGGGGACATTGGCAGTCTTGCCCTTGTCTTCACTTGAATCTCTCATTGCATGGTTGACTAGCAAGGTCACATTCTTGTAGCTCTAGCTGAGAGCAAAACTCATAAGTCCTTTGCAACTCCATGCATAGAGAGCTATGAGCCGCTTTGTGAGGCCTCATTGTTGAGCAACCTTGCATGTAATGGTTCATAGAAGTGCACCATTTTAGTGTGTACATTTCTGGCGCCCACCGTGGGGCAGAGTAGATAGCTTTGTCATTTCATTTGATGTATTTTTCATCATTTTCAGATTAATTTTCGAAAAACTTTGCATTTTCTAGTTTTCTGTCTCAGATTATCGCGCGACACTTCTCAGAAGTATCGCGCGATATACTTTCTGTCTTGACGCGATAGTTCACATGGAAAAAGTATCGCACGCATATATTGAAGTCTATCACCTGGCATCGGGTGAAGTATCGCGCGACTGAGAAATATCACGCGACTGAGAAGTATCACCCGACTATAGGAAACTGTATCGCGTGATACTATTGAAGTCTGAGAAATATCGCCTAGTCTGGCAGAGACTTGCGTTTTTAGTTTTCTTGTCCGAATTTGATTATTTTAGCTTGCTGTTTTGTTTTGTTGTGTTTAGATAGGTCTAACCTGCATCTTTTAGCTTAAATCTATCAGATTATTGCACATTTACATTTGGATTTGAATTTTGCTAACATTGTGGGTCTAACAAGTTGTGTTTGTAGGTGCTCTCCTTTGCTTGAAAATTGCTAAAAACGCATGTCAAAGAGGGCTACTAACAGTTTTTGCAGGGCTGCCCAAGCATAAAAACAAAAAAAATTATTTCTTGCTTGTTATTTACTTTCCTTTCAAGTGTGGCATTCACTAATTGTATTAGGAATCTTAATACCTTGTGAAAGGGATCTTGAAGTGGTAGGAGAAGTATGCTCTTCACCTTTAGGTGAATCAGAAAATCTTGACCCATCTTAAGGTTTTGGAAGCAAGGGGGTAATTGAACTCTTTGCTTGGTGTGTTTGGGAGAGATTCTTGAGATAGGGGAGTATGCTCTTCACCCTTGTGGTGAATCAAAAACCTTGAACCTCAAGAGTTGATCTATTTTTGTTTAGTTTAGGAATCCTTTAGCGGGCCTGCTCTTGAGCAATCAAGAGGAACGACTCAAGTGGGGACAACCTTGTCATCATTTTCCTTGGTGGTAAGTGATTCCAACTCACTATAATCTCAAGGCTATCAAGGACACCAAAAACCTTGATAGACATAACACTTGTCTTCATTTGATGTGAGTAGCTCATGGGATTGTGACCATGGGGAAAACATTGAACAAGAATGCTTAAGGTACTCTTGAGGCCGCAAGGTCCTAGTCCTTTATGAGGAGCAAGAGGGGTGTTGTGAACGGAAATCCTTATTAAGAACCATTAGATAGAAGCCACCCTCTTTTAGCCGCTTATCTTCTTAGTGAAAGGATTGATCCAAGTGGTTTACCCGGATCACCTTAAGATACTCACCATATGTGTCCCTTTGGTTGTGTCATTTGACATTTCCATGACAAAGCCAACATCTCTTGTGGGTAATCACTTGGTGTGAGGCGAGGGGGCATCAAGTTGTGGGCTAAGTTGGTAAGTATTGAGCCTTGACTTCCTAGGATAGATTTGCTTGAAGTGTCTTCAATTATGTGATAACAGTGCAAATGTTCTTACATATAAACAATCGGTAGCATTCATAGGGTGTTGTTTCAATTTTGATATCACAAGTGTTTGTCTTGGCAAGGTTTCTTTTGCCCTTATTTCAAGTGTTTGAGACCATGTTTTGATCCCTTGCTATTTACAAACCTACTGAAATTTTGCTGATACTGTGACTGAAATCAAAAACATCAACCCTCAGACTGAAAATTTTGACCAAACAGACCCAAAAATGTAAATTTCACACAATTCTGGTCACAAGTTAAATAAATATGCAACAGTATCGCGCGATACTTCGCGCATGCTAGAAATATCGCCCACTTTGAAGAGAAATATCGCGTGATAGTTCACCCTTGACGGACTATCGCCCGGCCTGCCTGGAGTATATCACCCGCCAGTATTAAGAAGTATCACCTGGCTTCGGGTGAAGTATCGCTCGGATATAGGTTTATCACCCCAGTAGCCTGGAGTATATCACCTGGTTTATTTTTGCCGTGCTTAAATTTTTGGTCAGTTTCAGTTGCTTTCAATTAGGCTAGGTCTTAGAGCAGGCTTCTCACCCTGACGTTTGAGATCTGTCTTGACTCCAAATTTCTAGTTTTTAGTCCTCCGGGATAGCATCATTTGATTTACAAAGTCACTTTGGAATAATTGTCAAGTTAGAAAGCCATTCTTGGTGCCAAGGTTCATCTTTAAAATTGTTAGCTATATTCTAGGAAAATTTTAGTTCTCTTATTGTCCAAATCGCTTTCATTTTCATCTCAATTTCAATTATCTTTTGGCCTAGTCCAACCTCCTGATTCAAAAGTGCAAGGGTAGTCACCCTTTGATTTGAGGCACCTCTTTGACAGTGTTGGTAAAGCCCTCTTTTTCTTTTCATTTCTCTTTGGATAATAGAGGACTTTGATTATCTTAGTTTGGTGTTGACACTTTGAAAGGTCACCTTATCATTGAGAATATCTCTCTTTCATGTCAGTTACAATAAGGTACCAAGTTAATCAAGGGAAGTGACCCCCTATTGCCGTTAGTCAGTTACCACCCATCAAGACTCATCGACAACCTAAGGGAAAAGGACCCCTTTTTGACCAATCTCCTAAGAGTGAATTCGAGGTTTGTTTTAATCCGGGAGCTAATCCTAGTGAAGTGAGCACCTTTTTTGTACCACTTTCATCAAGTATGGACATGAGTTACACTTTCACCCAACAACAAAGAGAAGCCATGAATCAAACTCTTGAGGATATCTTCCAATGACACAGAAGAGAGTATGGTGGTTTTTCTCATGCTAGTCCACCCGGGTCACCTCCTAACAATGTGAGATATTTTGATGCTCATCAACGAGCCGAAAGATAGCATAAGCAAGCTCACTCAGATTCAGGGTCACAACACGAAGACCAGAACAATGAATCTAGTGATCACCATATCAACGCAGCTAATGCAATAAGGCATTCAAGACAAACCTCCCCACTTAAAGACACCTCTCGATATGCAAATACATGATTGAGAAGCATTGAGAGAGAGAAGCAAGCCTACTTAGATGAACAGGCTGCTAAAAAAGAAAAATTCAGACAACTAGAAGAAGAGGAACGTGCATTGTTGGATATACAGAAAAGAGTCGCCCAAGAAGAAGAAGATAGACTCTATGAACAACAACTCCAAAGCTGATTTAATGGAAGGGGAGCCAATAGTGGGACCAACTCACCCCCATCTACCCCTTCCCCTAGCCCTCGAAGAAGATCAAACACACCCTCACGATCCCCAAGTCCTAGAGGAAGAAGGGCTTTAAGATATGACCATCATAGGAGACAGTCATCTCATAGACATTCAAAGCAACCCTCCCAACGAGCACATCATGGCTCACAACATGGAGGTGATTATGCTAAATTTGATCATATGGACTTCATGACTATGCAACAAGAACCATCCTTTCAAGCCTATGTGGAGCAATATGTGGAATAAAACAAAGACCAATTCTTGGAAAGTCTTATCAATAAAGGCGCTAAAGTTCTATATAATTTTGATATTCACCAAAAGATCAAGAAATAGAATCCTTCAACTGATGAGGTGATCTTACAAATGCAAAAGGATATAGACAGGATGAAGGCTCCTAAGAGCACATTTCATTTGGACTCCATATGTCCTAACCCCATTGACAAAAGTGTGGTGATGGTAGAATTCCCTAAGAAAGTTGAATTCCCAACATACGAAAAATATGATGGCACTGGTGACCCTCACGACCATGTTCGATAGTTCTACATAATGAGCTTTTCCTTTCACCATGAAGACTCCTACTTGCTGAGATTATTCCCAAGGAGTTTAAAAGGTCAATCCATGGAATGGTTCACCAACCTTTCCCCTCTAGTAAAGACATTTAAAGAACTTGTCCAAAGATTTGTTTAGCATTTTTCTTACAACTTATCGAGGTCAGTCACAATGCTTGATTTGTGTAAACTTAAACAAAATCAAGGGGAATCTTTTGTCACATTTTTACAATGATAGAGGCGATTGTGTTCGAAATACCCAAAGACAATCCCTGAAGAGGAGAGAATTGATATCATTGTGAGAAATCTAATACCAAAACTCAGATATGAAGTCAAGAAAATCCCATTTAATTCCTTTGATACTATGGTAGAGGTGGCATGTCGCATTGAGGATGTCCTAAAAGAACAAGGAATTTTGGCTAAACCAAAAAATAACAACAATAGCCAAAATAACAATACTAATGGTAACAAGGACAAAAAGAACTCCTATTGGAACAAAAACAAGCAAGTGGTCAACGGCGGAGTTGTTGATTCATCTCAGGTCAAAAATGAAGGAGTTCTTAACCTCTCTCATGCAGTTCAAGCTATGAAGTTGCAAACATCTTCAACGCAACAAGACAAACCTAAGTATCAAAAGAGATCTAAAACAGAGAAGACAATTTACTAAATTGGGAGAATCTTATGCAGATGTTTTCAAGACACTAGTTGCTCATAATTTGGTGCACCCACAGGATCCTACAAAACATCGAATACCGAATCCTTTACCTCATTGGTGGGATGCTAAGGCTTTTTGCATTTTCCATAATGGGATTGGACACGACATAGAAAATTGTTTTAAACTCAAGCATCTTGTCCAAGACCTTATTGAGAAAGGACAATTACAAGTGGATGGGTTAACCACTAATGCAGACCATAAAGCCTTTAAAGAGCCCTTGCCTAAATATGAAAAAGGAGAGAATTCTAGCAGTAAGAATGGCAAGGTGGCTATTAACTATACATACACACATGCTGACAATGTGATTAACATGCTTGAAGTGGCTGACGATAACATCAACATGGTGAGAAAGAAAGATCCTTATGGACATAATGTGGACTCAACTCCTATGACTAATGAAAGACCCGCTGTGGTAATAAGAGGTCCTCACTCACAAGGAATGCCCCAGTCCCTTAATGCTGTCACTAGGGGTCAGGCCCAAGCACCTATTATCATCAAAGGTCCCAGCACTAGCAAGTCTAAACAGCCCGTGTCCAAAGGTGCCCCTCCCAAATCTACCGTTGGTCCTAATTCCAATTATAATCTTATTGACCAGCTACAATGTACACCTGCTCAGATATCTATTTTTGAGCTTTTAGAATTATCTCCTAAGCACAAGCGCGTCCTCGAGGATGCTTTGCGAGCAGCCAATGTCCCTAATAACTTAGATATTGACCAATTCCAAAACATGGTCAACCATTTGGCTAGCCCTCATTACCTCACCTTCTCAGAAGAAGATGACAAATCTATTAGTCACCCACATAATTTGGCCTTACACATCGAAGTCATGATTCATAAAACCCGTGTTAGGTGTGTACTGATAGATGGGGGTGTGGGGCTCAATATTTGCACCTTGAGTTTGCTGCTAGCTCTAGGGTATTCCCAGAATGTCATTGACACAAAGAAAAAGATCACAATCAAAGCATATGACGAGGCAGAAAGAAGTTCTAAGGGATTGGCTATTTTGCCTATTCGCACTGGTCCCGTAGAAAAAGATATATTATTCCAAATTGTTGATGTTGGACCTCTAGCCTACAACATTTTGCTAGGTAGGCCATGGATTCACGAAATGCAGGCAGTCCCATCAACATATCACCAGTGTGTTAAGTTTCCCCATAACGGTGTAGAAATTTGCATCCCTGGAGATAGTGCTCTATCAGTTAATAACATTTCTATGGGATCACATGTACCTTTGAATAGGGAAGCTGATAATCCTAGTAGTTCACTCAAAAAATGCAAGCAGCAGTTCAAGACCATGGATCTTGGGATGGGAGATTATAAGATTGATTCTCTTACAAAAATGCCAATCTCTCCTAGGTCTTATGGGAGACCATCCCCAAAGGTGAAGCCTTCGTCATCAGTAATGACGTTATTTGGGAAATTTGTTGAGTCTTCGGTCCCCATTCAAGAAGAGAAAGAGGAAGTTGTTGTAAGGGACTGGATATATCACGAGGAGAAATACAAACATAACGAGAATTTTGCTCCTTCACCTGAAACTTATGGGAAAGGGTATACACTGGTTAAAAATATGGGATATCTGGGATTTGGTCCCCTTAGTCATAGGTTGGATGCTAAAGCTAAGCCTCTTGATCATGCTCTCTTCGGATGTAAGAAAAAGTCCACGATTGGATTAGGTTTTGAGAATAAGAAGAAGAAAGGTGTCCCTGTCCTAGCTGCGATGGACAGTGACAGTGATGCAGATTATACGCCTGATCTTTCCAACCAACAAGATGTGTCTGATGATTGGGTGCCCTCAACGAATCTCCTTTGGGGAGATTCCATAGATTTGATGCTTAATAGTCCTACTATCCCAGCTGCGACGGATAGTGACTGTGTGACTGCTAGATCGACAAAGGAAAGTGTTACTATCCTAGCTGTGACGGATAGTACCAATACTAGCACTAGAGAGGGGGAAACCCTTCCTAACCTTGAGGCTTCTACATCATGAGGCCTAAATGATGACTTAGAGATAGACTCCCATGAATATGAATGGGATTCACTTTCAGATGCAACAATTAATCTAGACGTGGATATTATCCATGCCTATAATACCCAACCCGATGCGACTAATGATCCTAGTGTCAGACTAGAGGATTGCCCTCCTCAAATCGCCTTAGTAGATGACACTTCATTTGATAGGATGAGTCCTAATTTCGGTATCTTAGGAGAAGACTTGATGAACTCCAATTATATGGTCACTAGAGATGACACCTTTCGCATTAACAACATCAAACCCACCATTGACTTACCCCTTGTTCACTTTGACCTGATTGACTGGTCTCAGCACCACCAAGAGCCCACATTCCTCACATTTCACAATGATTATGAAATTGCTTGCTATTTGAATGCTCTCAAACCCATGGCTTCTTCCACCAGTGAACCAACAACTAGCATGACAGAGCCTGATATTAAGTACCTCAGTCTCAAAACAAAAGAGAAAAAGAAAAATAGGTTTGATGGCGAAAACCACTTTGTGGCGGTGTTAGAACCAAAAATAGTAAAAAGAAATGACGCATCCGAAGGTGAAAACCTCTTTGAGGCACCTAAGGATGGGGTACTTAATAACTTGCCAAGTTATTTCTAGGATAGATCATCAATATTGATTGAACCAACAAAGCTGGTCAATTTAAACACAGAAGAAAATCCTCAGATAGTCCATCTTGCTCAGTCTTTATCAGAGGAAGAGACCAAGGCATATGTACAGTTTTTACAGAAAAAGAAAATTAATTTTGCATGGACCTACTCAGACATGCCAGGGCTTGACATGAATCTCATAATGCATCACTTATCTATAGCTCCAGGAGTCAAGCCAGTAAAATAGAGATTAAGAAAAATGCATCCACATGTAGCTCTACTTGTCAAAGGAGAATTAGAAAAACTTTTGAGAGCTGGATTTATTAGAGCCATCGATTATGCAGAATGGATCTCAAACATAGTACAGGTCTCCAAACATGATGGGTCCATTCGTGTCTGCATAGATTTTAGAGATCTAAACAAAGCCTTCCCAAAGGATGATTTTCCACTTCCAAACATTGACATGATAGTGGACATGACGGTGGGCTATGACATATATTCCCTAATGGATGGTTTCTCAGGGTATAATCAAATCAAAATAGCTCCTGAAGACCAAGAGAAAATAGCATTCACATGTGCATGGGGAACCTACTGCTGGAACATCATGCCATTCAGGTTAAAAAATGTAGGAGAAACCTACCAAAGAGCTATGACGACTATCTTTCATGATATGATGCACAAAAATATGGAAGATTATGTGGATGATACCCTAGCAAAATCAAGGAAAAGGGACACACACCTCAATGATCTGGAAGTAATTCTAGATCGTATGGAACAATTTCAACTCAGATTGAATCCAAAGAAGTGCGCATTTGGCGTCACCTTAGGAAAACTTTTAGGATTCATAATATCAGCAAAAGGTATCGAGGTTGACCCCGAAAAGGTCCAAGCAATCCTAGATATGCCACCTCCTCAAAATATCAACCAAATGAGAAGTCTTCAGGGATGTCTTCAATCAATTAGGAGGTTTATTTCTCAGCTTGCAGATAGAGCACAACCCTTCAACAAGACATTGCATAAGGGTGCTTCTTGTGTTTGGAACGAGGATTGTCAAAAGAGCCTAGATCAGATCAAACAATACTTGGCCAATCCTCCGATCCTAATGCCTCCTATTCCAGGGAAACCATTGATCCTATATATTTCAGCTACAGACACTTCCCTGGGGGCATTATTGGCTCAATCAGATGATACTGGGAAAGAACGGGCCATCTACTATATCAGCCATACTTTGGTCTCCTATGAGATCAATTACAATAATATTGAGAAGTCTTGTCTCGTGGTGGTGTTTGCTTCTCAAAAGTTGCGCCACTACATGCTTGCTCATACCATACATTTGGTTGCCAAAATTGATCCCCTTAAATACTTGCTTGGTAAGGCTACCCTGATGGGTAGACTTGCTAAATGGATGATGGTCCTAACTGAATTTGACATAGAGTACGTTGAAAGGAAGGCAATAAAAGGGCAAGCTATTGCCGACCAATTAGCTAATTTTCCAATCCAGGATAGTATGCCAGTCCAAGTGGAATTCCCAGACGAACACATCTTATATACCACTACTCGCACTTGGACAATGTTCTTTGATGGCTCCCGCATGCAAAATGGATCAGGTGCTGGAGTGTTATTTGTTTCTCCACATGGGTACAACATTCCGAAGTCTTACAAACTATTATTCCCATGTACCAATTATAGTGCAGAATATGAAGCTTTAACTAATGGCTTGAGAATGGCTATAGAATGGAACATCACAGAGTTACATGTCTTTGGGGATTCCCAGTTAATCATCAACCAAGTCAATGAAGAGTATCAAACCAAGGATGAAAAATTGATACCCTATAAAAAGATGGTTGATTCTTTGAGACGCTATTTCACCTTTGTAACGTTTCAACAAATTCCTAGGACAAAGAACAAAGCTGCAGATGCCATGGCCACATTAGCTTCACTTCTTCAGTTAGAGACACATGAATCCAGATTTGAATTCCTGGTGGAAGAGCTACACCATCCCATCTTTGACTCGTCTAAAAGCCATGTCATTTGTGCCATTATCACACATGAGTCTTCCCAATATGGTGCTATCTATTCATATCTTCGTGATGGCATCATCCCTGACACATTCACCCGCTCTGAATGCTGAAACCTCATCCGTAATGCCTCTCGCCACACCCTCATCTCTGGTGACTTATATAGGAGGGGTTTAGATGGGATGCTCCTTAGGTTCTTGGAAAAGGAGGAATCCAACCAAGCGTTAGCTGACATCCACGAGGGCATTTTTGGTGGACATTCTAATGGTCTTGCCATGGCCCGAAGGTTGCTTAGGGTGGGATATTATTGGCCCACAATGCAGACAGATGCAGTCACCTTTGCTAAGTCATGTGAAAAATTTTAGAAACATGGCAACTTGATTCATGCTCCAAGTAGGGAGATGATCCCTTCTATTTCTCATTGGCCATTTCAGCGCTGGGCCTTTGATCTAGTTGGGCAGATTCATCCCAACTCATCAGGTGGACACAAGTTCATTATTACTACCACTGACTACTTCACAAAATGGGTGGAGGCTGTACCACTTTCTGTTGCTTTAGGAAGGACCATTTCTTTGTTCATCTTGAATCATATCATTTGTCGATTTGGAGTGCCTTCTGAGATCATTACTAACAATGGAGGTCAATTTAAGAATAAAGACCTAAAGCACCTATGAAAAAAGTTTAAAATCAAGCAACATTGATCCTCCATATATTTTCCACAGGGAAACGGACAGGCAGAAGCTTCTAACAAAACCATTCTTAAGATTCTTCATAGAATAGTACATAAGAATGGTAGGGATTGGCACTTACAAATCAATCCAGCACTATGGGCTTACAGAACAAGCATTCGCACACCTACAAGAGCCACTCCTTTCTCTCTCACCTATGGCGCTGAAGCAATATTGCCTCTAGAAGTCGAGATACCATCACTTAGAGTCTCACTCAAAGGTTTGATTACAGATGAGGATTACCGCGCCATGAGGTTACAGGAACTAGAACTTCTAGATGAGAAGCGTAAGGCTTCCTTTGATCATATGAGAGTGTATCAGAAGTGTATGTCCAAGGCATTCAACAAGAAGGTTCACCCTAGAGAATTTCAAATAGGTGATCTTGTCTTGCGAGAGAACCCTAAGAACCAACAAAATAGAGAGCAAAAGGGCAAGTTTGAACCTAACTGGCTTGGACCATATGTCATCATAGCTGCTTTTGGTACTGGTGCGTATTTACTGTCAGATCCTGATGGAGAACAGCTCCCTGATCCCATCAACATTGTGCACCTCAAGAAGTTCTATCCTTGATGCCCGTTCTGTCTGGGGGCATCCTTTATACATATCTTATTGATCCTGAAAAAATTTCAAAAAAATTGATATATGATGCTGAAAAAATCCTAAAAAGCATATAAAGTCCTGAAAAAATACAAAAAAATCAAAATATTCAAAAAATAAAAAAAATAGAAAAAGTGCCTTGGTGAAAACCTAGCAATAGGCACCTTGGTAGCAAAAATCAAAAAAAATTAAAAAATGAAAAAAGATTCCAAGTGGTGAAAACTTGGAAACAGGCGCTACTTGAGGCCTTTGCACCCCTATTTGTTAGCATGCGTCCTCGACCCTTAACCACTTTCCATCATGCCTTGACCTTATTTGGCCTAGTCTGGAATTGTTCTTTGTCTTTGTCTAGGGGGCATAACTGTTAGCATTGGTCTTTTAGGTGCGTTTGTCTCTTGGGGCATTTCACAACAGGTGTTTTTCAACACCACCGCAAATAGTGTTTTTCAACACTACCCTTGCGTCGAGTGTTTCTTAACACTTATTAGATGTCTTGCCTATAGTCTAAGTATAATGCGATAATGCTCATTTGCAGATATGATACTCAGAATTTGACTCTATGACCAACACACATGCACTTAAACAATTAACTCGCTGACGATATGGTGACTTTATTTTTCTTTGTGTGCTGTCTATGAGGATTTCTTTGATGAGTGGTCTCTCCTTGAGAAGTCTCCGATGATGCATTGCTAGAAGACTGAGGGAATGAGAACATGTTTTCTTTCTTTATCTGCCTATGGGTATATTTTGTTGATCCTAACTGTCATGAGCATTTATGCTAGTCTTACTTGACACTATGGATTGATGAGGTATTATCCTTGACTGTTTTGCGAGTGCATGCTTCTAGCTATCCAGATTTTCATGTGTCTTGATACAAGCATAATCTCACTATATCAAACTTAGGTCATCTCACTGCACTAGTCATCTTGACCTATATGTCTTTGATGCCTAGGTGAGATTTCCACATTTCTATTTGATAAAGATCATATTCATATCCACATAGTTATGCTAGTGTGCATTGTATGATCTTATGATGCTACCAATAATGCTCGATGATGATAATTAGATGTCTATAAGTGTTGTGACCTTGCAAATCAACCACTTTCATAGTAGCTTGCATTTCTAGGTTCATGTTAGTTTAGTTTCTGCATCTTGTATATGGAGAGAGCTCTCCTTTTTATCATCTACGGACTAGTTGGTCAACTGTGCTCATTTTTCTGATTCTTCTTGATCATATCTTTCATTTTTGATCTTTCATATCACATCATTTTCTATCCATTTTCAGACTCGAAATCAAAATCCAAGTCGCATTTCAAATTTTTTTCCCTTCTTCTGAGCAGTTGACTGACCTTTTGAGGCATAATTTGATTTTCGGTGGAATTTCTTCCTTCCATGTCTCTCAAATTTTCTAGTCTATCATCCACTCTATTTCTAGTCTTCTATTTCTATTCTTCTACTTCCTCACTGGGGCATGTTTCACTGCCTAATGGTTATCCTCTTATCATTTACATTCGATTGTGATTTTATTATGATTTGATCAACCTTATCAATTTTCTGTCTCTCCTCTACTTGATTTTGATTTTGATTCTGAGGGGGCAGTATTTATGGGATTCTCATCCCCAACTACTTGATTTTCCTGATTCAGACATCTTTTGTGAGCTGTCGCTCAAATTTGAGATTCTTATCTCTTACTTTGAATGTGATCCCGAATCGACCTCATGTTCAAAGGCCTTTGTTTATGCTTTGTCCAGATATGATCCTGAATCGACCTCATATCTGAGTTGTTTTGTGATCCCAAATCGATCTCACATTGCAACTTCATTATTTGACTACATGTGTTCCCAAATCGATCACACATTAGTCAAAGAGGGGCAAATGTATGCACCCTAAAATGGTCACCTAGACTTTGGGCTCCATTTATTCAATTTATCAATCCTGAATCATTTTTATCAATAATCAATATTTTCAACAATATCAATCTCTTGATCAAGTCCTAATTTCGATCATATATTGGATTTTTATCCTATGGGCTAACCATTTATCCTAAGTCTTTATTTAATTAAAAGGAATATTTCCTCCCCTTTTGATTAAATAAAAAAGCCCCCACTTTCCTCTTATCCTAAGTTGCACAAATAAAGTATTATTCTTATTTTATAAAAAGAAAAAAAACACTTTTTGTCTCACATGAGGCTCAAAAGTCAACACTTCACTCTCATTGGAGGATACTTGTGCACATGGATTGCTCCTCTTTCAAGCTCCACCGCTGATTAAGACTTTTTGCCTCTTAATCTCAATGGTCCATTTCACCTCATTTCTTATAAAAGGAGAGCTCTCTCCTTCATTTGCATATATCCATATTTTTATGCTAATGTTATGCTGCAGGTTTTAGGTGCATTTGGAGTTTGAAGACATTGAAGACTTGCTTCATTTCATCATCTAGTTCATATTTGCTTTCTTAGTTGCATGATAATGGCATTCTTAGTGTAGATTTCCTTTTATGCAATAGAATAAGCTCACATAGTCTAAATAGGAAGGACTTGTAATCCATTGATATTTCCATTTCATAGCTTAGTTTGTACTTCCATTTTCATAGCATAGCTTGCACATTTGCATCTTCATATAGCTTGCATTGGCATTGCATTTTTCATTTAGATTCTTGGGGACATTGGCACTCTTGCCCTTGTCTTCACTTGAATCTCTCATTGCATGGTTGAGTAGCAAGGTCACATTCTTGTAGCTCTAGCTGAGAGCAAAACTCATAAGTCCTTTGCAAATCCATGCATAGAGAGCTATGAGCCGCTTTGTGAGGCCTCATTGTTGAGCAACCTTGCATGTAATGGTTCATAGAAGTGCACCATTTTAGTGTGTACAGGGATGACACCCACAAATCTTGACTACTGCAATGTTAAATTGTGCATGTTAGGGCTGCCAAATTTTTATTACTTCAGATGATCTACCCTGTGATGGTTCTACCCTATTAGGAGCTTAAAAATTTATACAATCTACCTTGATTAAAGGATTTAAAACTTACACCTAAGTAAGCACTAAATTAAGAGATTTATAAAGGCTTGTTAGGACCACTCTATTAAGAGATTTTCCCTGATTCACCAGCTAAAATGTATCACTACTTGATCCTTCAGTTTGCACTATAAATTCTGATTACAAATCATCTCTTTACAATACTTATCTGATCTCCAAAATCAAATTTAGGTCTATTATGTCCTTCACTGCTCTCCTCAGTCACTTTGCCTGATCTCTTCATCTAACAATAAAAGAAATACTCTACTCAGCATATCTGAGATCTTCTCTATTACTACATTTTAGGTTTTTTATATGACCCTATATAAACATCTTGATCAAGCTTCTAGATTACAATCAATGATCTAGATTCATCACTTATGTCTCTTTAAAAGCATTCCCTTTTTCTAATAGGTTACATGGGTTGCATAAGGATTAATGATAAGAAATACAAAGCATAATCAACTCCTTGATTCTCTTAAAATTCATTAAATCTCACATATAAGTCAGCCAAAATGGTTTACCTTGGTGTTTGTGTCATTACAAACACATATGTCAAAACTGGCTTGCTTGACATATGAAGTCTATGATTCTCTATCAAAACTATACTCCATATACTAGTGCTTAACACTTCCTCCTCTATACAACTTGGCATAAACTTCTCAGTAACTATTGAAGTACTCGGCGACCTTTGAATTGCTCAGTAACTATACAATTCTATACATGACTCAACCTTAATAAGATGGCTCGGTCACAATGATGACCGGCCCAACATTGCATTGAAAATGACTAAGTGATAGACACTAATAGACAACATAACATAGGGATCAACAACCTCTTATTATTCCTTTTAATATTTTCAAAGGTTTTACAATTTGTGTGTGTGTGTGTGTGTGTGTGTAGTGTGACCTCAAAATTACTACATTAAACATGTTTTCATTCTAGAGGATAAAATGAAAAAAAAATGGGTATGTGCAAGATCATGGTATACCAAACTATGGCCTTAAGTGGCAATGAAAAATCAGAAAATCAGGGTTAGTCAACTTGACACAAAAATTTGAACATCTTATGAACCTAATGTGAAAAATTTTTAAGAATAGAATCTATAGGAAATTGAATGTAGTTTCTAAACTACTAGCCCTTGTCTAAAATTGTTTTTATCTAATTGTTGAAAATTTTAGATTTCAATGTAGTGGTACAAAAATTTCAGGGAAAATATAAAAAGTACATGTATGTCTGACCACCTTAATCACAATCAAATGATGATATATTTTCCCAAGATTCTAGATATAAGTAGTAGACTCATGCCGAGATGTGATGAATAGTTTTTTGTAATTTTTTGCCAAATAAATAATTAATTATGAATTTTCTGCTACAACTTTTTTAGAATAAAAAACTCTCATGTCTGACCACCTTAACTAATTCTAAACTTCACAAAATTGAAAACTTTTTTTTCTTATAGTATCTCAAACATGTTTCGGATTTCAAAAAGGCTAAATGGTTTGAAAGTTATAGTTGTTTTTCAATCGGTATGTCAATTACAACTTTAAAGATAACTAAATTAAAAAATAAGTAATAATTACTTATTGAACTCAAAATTTGACATCAATTAAATTGATGGAAAGATGATAATGTCTTTAAGAAACCCTTTTCATTTCATCAATGTTGGGTGAAAAAAAAATCCTTAGCTACATGGTCGAAGTCTCGATATCAAAAACAATCTCCTAAACATGCCTAAAGAGTTGACCATCCATGTTTGGTATTGCCTAAGCAAATACCAAGCCTAATTGGATATCCAATAAAATTGGATATCCAAAAATTTTGGATATTTGATAATATCAGATATTCGAAACTTCCTGCCAAATTAAATTTTTCAATTGCACTAGTTTTCTCAATTTGAAGTTTCATATTAAATTATATTTTTTTATGTTAATATTAATTAAGTTAAGTATTTTTTTCAATTTTAAAATATATATTACAAATTATTCTTTTTAATATTAAGATTAAATATTAATAGCATAGCATTAATATTATATTATAAATTTTTATATTAGTATGTATTATATTATTATTATTTATTTATGTATTGTATAATAGTATAATATTAACTTATTAAATATTTATATTATATGTACAATATTATACCTGAGAGAGAGAGAGAGAGATGGGTAGATTGAAGTTGTAAACAAACCTATCATTTAGTTTTGCATACCATCTAGAGACAGATGGGTAGACTGAAGTTGTAAGTAAATCATTAGGAAACCTTCTAAGGTGTCTAACAAAATAGTATGGACAAACTTGGGATGCTATCCTTCCTCAAGTAGAATTTTCTTTCAATGATTCAGTAAACCGATCAACAGGGAAGACACTATTCCAAGTGAATTATGGAATCCATACAAGAGGAGTTATGGAATTGAGAGGGTTACTGACTGACCTTAAAGTCAGTGCATAGGGAGAAGAATTGCTTGCATGGATCAAACAAATCCATGATAAAGTCCAAGATACATTGAGTCATAATACTAAAAAGTACAAAGAACATGCAGATAAGAAGAGAAGACATGTTACTTTCAAAGAAGGAGATCAAGTATGGGAATACCTAAAGAAGGCAAGGCTACTAAGGGGACACACCAAACTGCAGATGAGAAAGATTGGTCCTTATCAAATACTTCATAAATTTGGGTATAATTCTTATGAAATTTGTTTACCCCCTACTATTTCTATTTCTCCTATCTTTAACATTTGTGATGTCACTCCTTTTAAGGGTGATGCAGGATCTAATGATACTTTGCAGGATACTGAAGACACCCAGGCATAATGGATAAAGGACTTGCCACCGAGCCAACCTTTATAGTTGCAAAAGATTCTTGACTCTAAAGTGGTCAAGAAAACAAGGAAGAAGACCTACAAAGATTACTTGCTCAAATGGAAGGGGTTACCTGATATTGATGCTACATGGATGAGTGAAGAGTGTATCAACAAGCATGGAACTTCAGTTCAAAAACTGCTCTCAAGTGGGACTTGAGTTTTAAAAACATGGGAGTATGGTGCAGGAGCACCCCCTCCATTCTTCACATCAATCACACGTCTATGGTCTTCAAAGGATTCACCTAAGGGTATTCACACCTAAGGGACTTTTTAGAATTTTCAAATTTTGTTTAGCAAGCCAACTAGTAAGACCTAGTCACCCTCATTGTGGTTATAAACCATAGGTTTTTTACTATGGTCCAAAGGCACTTTTAGGTGTTTTTTTTATTTTAATGTTTTTTGTAATGTTCAGGATCATTAGGATCCATGGATTAGGCATAGAGGCTCTTGAGGAGAAAGAATGTAATATTTTGCAAAAGTTTCAAAATGCAAGTAATGTTGCTTGGCAACCTCTTTGAAAAGTTGCCACCAAATTGTAAAACCACCTCCCAATGGTCACAACCTTTGAAAAATAGTTGGATCCAGTAGGGAAGTTCTTCAAATATCTCTTATAGGTGGGTGGAAGAGGAGGATGGTGGAAAGTGAGAAACTTATGTAATTTTTCATTCAATCAATAAAATAAATCCCTATTTTTCTCTATGGGTTGGATTGTGAAACAATACATTTACAGATTGATACAGGTGTGAGAAGGAAGAAATTATTCAATTTGACATCTAACATGTATTAGGATTCCAATGTGTTTTATCTGAATTCATTTGAACATTGGAGTCTAGAGTTTGAAGATCTTTCTACTCCGTATTTTCAGGAAACCTTCCTGAACTAGGGTTTCAAGCAATAATGCCCTAACCTGCTTTTGCTTCATGGGATTCCAATGCAAAGTGGGGAAATGAAAGTATGGTCAATGTACTCTTAGTCTTAGGAGTTTTGGAGAAAGGGGTTTTCCTTGAGAAGTATGTTTTCAAACTCTAAACCAAGCATCTCTATGTGCCTAGTGCAGGAAATGGAAGAGTGAAGTGATAGCAACACTTCGGGGGTGGATAAATGCAATCCAATAGTAGATTGTTGTCTCTTGTTGTTTACTAGTATCAGTGCAACAAGTGGTTTGCCTTGGATAATCAACTGGTGAAATTTTCCTTAAGTTACCTAGTCAGTTTTCCTTATTAGGACTAGTGGGTCAGGAGTTGTTTGACACAGTTTGAGTTCATTGAGATCTTGCAATCTAGAGGCTAGACTCAACTTGAAAAAGGGTGTCCAAAACTGAAATTTATTTTGTAGTCTCTTTGGAAGAATTTTTTAACTAAGTCCACATAAGCCAGCCCAAAAGGCTAGAAGCTGGTAGGCTTAAACCAAGCAATGATTGTCCCAAAGCTAGTAAGTTGTGGAAATCATTCCCATAGGAGGCATATAAGAAGCATGAAACATTTCCATTCCCTTTCCAATACCAAGGTTCCCATTTCAAATTTGAATTAGTCATAACACTTCATAGTAGGATTACCAAGCATCATTAATCTTCTCGGTGAAGTTACCGAGCCACTTGGTTATCAAGTAAATCGAGCACTAACTGAGTTCAATCAGTCAAAGACTCAACCGAGCACCAGTCAAGTTGGAGAGTAAAGCTAGAAAAAGACACTAAACCCTCCTATGAGGATAGTGTATTTGTGGTTGTTATAGGATCTTCTAAAGGTGTTGAGTACTCTCCTAAGCCCACATTTGGTTCAAAGAAACACCAAAGGTCTCACTATTTACTGAGTTGCCTAAATAGGGGAGAGCTCTGCGTCAAGTGGTATCAGAGCATCTAATATCCTTAAGGTAAAGATATACTAGTACCATGGAAGGAGAAGAAGAACAAGGATTTTCATCAAGGATGACCAATGTAGAGATAATAAGATACCTGAGAGAGAAAAGGACACTACATGATGATCGAAGAGGCACCGAGATGCAGCAGATGAGGCAAGAGATGGATAGGCTTAGGGAAGAGATTCAGAAGAGAAGTAGTGGAAACTCTAATGATGTTGAAGAAGGGAGTGATGAAGAACCCCTTGAGAAGGAGGAAGAATAATGTCCTTCAGACCAAAGGCTACTTATGAAGACTCTAAAATATATGGAGAGGAGAACCATGGATGCCAAGATTTAGTTGCCTAGATACAATGGGAAGATGGACCCAGATGCTGCAATGGATTGGGTGGATGCCCTAAATAGTTTCTTTGATTGTGAAGACATCCCTGAGAATCAGAGGGTGAAGATTGCTAAGTCAAAGCTCAAAGGATCTGCACTCACATGGTGGAACTTCAATCAAGATGATAGGGTGAAGAATGGAAAGAATCCAGTCACCACTTGGAAGAAGATGGTGGCTCTTCTTAGGGAAACTTATGTCCCTAAATATTATGAAGTTCAAATTCATAAAAGAAGAATGAGTCTAAGATAGAAAGAGATGGACATCTCTAGCTATACCGAAGAATTTTAGAGATTGGTGATGAAATCCAAGCTTGTTGAACCAAAATGTGTAAAGCTTTCTCAGTATATGCATTGCCTAAGGTTCTCAATTTAGGATGAACTTAGTTTGACAAGCCCTACCACAGTGAACCAATGCTATTAATTAGCATCAAAATTTGAAGAAAAGTTTAGGAGGAATGAATAGAGTGGTAGAGGAAAAGCCAAGAATGAAAGAGGCAAAGGAAACTTTGGAGGAAGAGGACAAAACAATAGACCACAAGGACAATCTAATAAGGAGAACACCTAAGGGGAAAGAAATTCAAGAGGTGGATACCAAGGTAGAAGAGGAAGTGGTAGGGGTAGAAATGGAGGAAGAAACAATGGACAAATCAGATGTTATAACTGCAATCAGATAGGGCACTACACCAATAGGTGTCTGGACAGAGACAAGAAGAATAACCAAGGTGAAATAAGAGCTAACCTAGTGCAAGAAGATGATGTTGATAGTGTGAGAGACTGTACTGGAGAAGATGGAGTAAGCCTCATGATGAAGAGGACTTTGATCCAAGCACCCATTCTGATGGAACCTCCTCAAAGAAAAAGTCTTTTCAGAACCAACTGCAAGAGCCATGGAAATGTATGCAAGTTAGTAATTGATTCTATTTCTACTAAAAATCTTGTATCTAGAGAAATGGTAGATAAATTAAAATTAGAAAAGATACCCCACCCAAACCCATCCCATGTATCTTGGTTGACAAAATGGTAGCAGACCCTCATAAATGAACAAGCTCGGGTAGATTTCTCTATTAAAGACTATAAGGATAGAGTCCTTTGTGATATTGTAGATATGGATGTATGTCAACTTTTGTTAGGAGGTCCATGGAAGTATGATCTGTAGGCTAAACATGATGGAGTAACAAAAAAATACCAAATTATTCAAACTGGTCACAAATACAATCTACTCCCTCTTTTGATCCTCAACAAGAAAAACCAAAAGAACAATAATTCATGCTTGTAGGAGAACAAGAGATGATAAGCACTATTCAAGATTCTAAGGTGGGATATGCCCTAGTCCTTAAACCAAAGGAGAAAATACTACACAATGAAGTACCAAAGGAAGTAGATAGTCCATTGCAAAAGTACAAAGGAATAGTTGTATGAGACACACGAGATGAACTCCCACCAGTGAGAGACATCTTTCACCAAATATATTTCATCTTAGGTCCTTCCCTACCCAATAAGGCTTCTTATAAACTCACTCTTGATTAGAATGTTGAAGTCACCAAACAAATTAGTGAATTTTTGACAAAAGGACTCATACAAAAGAGTCTTAGCCCTTGTGCAGTCCCAAGTGTTTTGGCCCTTAAAAAGGATGGAAAATAGAGACTATGCATTGAATTTAGGGAAATAAACAAAATAACAATCAGATATAGATTCCCCATATCCAGGATTGAGGATCTATTAGACCAACTTGGAGGAGCATGTTATTTCTCAAAAATTGACCTTAAATTTGGTTACCATTAGATAAGAATAAGGCTGAGAGATGAGTGGAAGACTACATTTAAAACAACAGAAGGATTATACAAATGGCTTGTGATTCCATTAGGCCTTAGCAATTCTCCTAGCACCTTCATGAGATTAATGAATGATGTGCTTCAAGATTTTATAGGAAAGTTTGTGGTGCTCTATTTAGATGACATCCTAATCTTTAGTGGAACTATAGAAGAGCACATGAGACATTTGGAACAAGTTCTCCAAAGACTAGATGAGAAGAAATTGTCTATCAACTTAGAAAAGTGTACATTCATGCAACAAGAGTTGATATTCTTGGGTTTTTTTTATCTCAAAGAGCACATTAAAAATGGATCCTGAAAAGGTAGAGGCTATAATTAATTGTCGCATACTGAAGACTCCAGGAGAAGTTGGGAGATTTCATGGATTGGCTACCTTTTATAGGAAGTTTATCCAAAACTTTAGTCACATTTGTGCACCTTTACTTGATACCATCAAGAGTGGTAGAAAAAAAAAATTCCAGTGGACAACACAAGCAGATGAAGATTTCAAGTATTTGAAGGAGAGAGTAGCACAATTCCCCATATTGGCACTACCTAACTTTAATAAATTATTCACAGTAGAGACTGATGCTAGAAATTTGGCCATAGGCACAGTCCTCAGTCAGGATGGAAGAGCAGTGGCTTTCTTCTCTGAAAAACTGAATGAAGCAAAGAAGAAATATAGTACATATGACTTGGAACTTTATGCTATGGTTCAAGCCCTCAATAAATGGAGGCACTACTTTCTTCCTAAGGAATTTATTGTCTTTATAGATAATCATGCTCTAAGTTTTCTAAATAGTTAGGATAAACTAAGCTGTAGACACATGAAATGGGTTGAACAACTCCAAGCATTTGCATTTTCAATAAAGCATAAGAAAGGAACCTCAAACAAAGTTGTAGATGCTCTCAGTAGAAGAATGATTTTGGTTGAAGAACTATAGGTACAAATTATAGGAATTGGCACCATCAAGCACCTATAAAAGGATGATTCAGACTTCAGTGATATCTATAAGGTTTTCTCTACTCTATCGGATGCATATAACACTATTTATTTAGAATATTTATTGCAAAATGGCCTTTTGTTCCAAGGAGGTCAACTCTATATTCCTAAATGCTCCATGAGAGAAAATATGATTAGAGAAAAATGTTGTGGCACACTAAGAGGTCATTTTGGTATAGATAAAACACTTGAACTATTAAGGAATAACTATCATTGGCCTCGGTTATCCACTGATGTCAAAAATTTTGTTGAATCATGCACTATTTGTCTAAGGGCTAAAGGAGTTAGGACCAATCAGGGTCTCTATCAACCACTTCCTATTCCAACAAAGCCATGGGACAGTGTGAGTATGGATTTTGTCTTAGGACTTTTGAGAACTAAACATGGATTTGGTAGTATCTTTGTTATAGTTGAAAGATTTAGCAAAATGGCACACTTTGTTCCTTGTAAAGTTTCTAATGATGCTTCACATATTGCTAACTTGTTTTTTAAAGAAATGGTCAGAATTCATCGATTACCAACATCCATTATCTCCAATAGAGATGTGCAATTCCAAGGGCACTTTTGGAGAACCCTTTGGAAAAATTTAGGTACAAACCTATCATTTAGTTTTTCATACCATCCGCAGACAGATGGGAAAACTAAAGTTGTAAACAGATCATTAGGCAACCTTCTAAGGTGTCTAAAAAAGTAGTATGGACAGACTTGGGATGCTATCCTTCCTCAAGATGAATTTACTTTCAATGATTTAGTAAACCGATCAACAGGGAAGACACCATTGCAAGTGAATTATGGACTCCTCCAAGATGAGTTATGGAATTGAGAGAGTTATTGATTGAATTTAAAGTCATTGCACATGTAGAAGAATTGTCTACATGGATTAAAAAAATCCATGATAAAGTCTGAAATACATTGAATTCTAATACTGTAAAGTACAAAGAACATGCAGATAAGAAGAGAAGACATGTTACTTTTAAAGAAGGAGATCAAGTATGGGCATACCTAAATAAGGCAAGGCTACTAAGGGGACACACCAAACTACAGATGAGAAAGATTGTTCCCTGTCAAATTCTTCATAAATTTGGGGATAATGCTTATGAAATTTGTTTACCCCCTACTATTTCTATTTCTCCTATCTTTAACATTTTTTATCTCACTCCTTTTAAGGGTGATGTAGGATCTAATGACACTTTGAAAGATACTAAAAACACATAGGTGGAATGGATAAAGGACTTGCCAGTGAGCCAACCTTTATAGTTGGAAAATATTATTGACTCTAAAGTGGTCAAGCAAACAAGGAAGAAGACGTACAAAGATTACTTGGTCAAATGGAAGGGGTTACCTGATATTGATCCTACATGGATGAGTGAAGAGTGTATCAACAAGCATGAAACTTCAGTTCAAAAAATACTCTCAAGTGGGACTTGAGTTTTCAAAACATGGGAGTATGGTGTAGGAGCAGCCTCTCCAATCTTCACATCAATTGCACTTCTATGGTCTTCAAAGGATTCACCTAAGGGTATTCATGCCTAAGGAAACTTTTCTAATTTGTAAATTTTGTTTAGCAAGCCAACTTGTAAGACCTAGTCGCCCTCAGTGTGGTTATAAACCATGGGTTTTTTACTATGGTCCATGTTAGCATGTGCAAAAATTTTAATGGCTCCTAGTCTTTTCCCCTGGTCCCTGCAGTGTTTTTCCTTGTCTCTGGCTAAAACCCTCGGTTCAAAATTTAAAAAATCTAGCTGTTGGTATGAAAATACCCTTTGTTTTGCCCAGGCCCTGTTCTAATTTTAAGTTACCTTTACCAGCCACTAAAGTTCCAAATTCACATGTGCTAATTTGTTATCCCTTTGTTGCATGATTGCGTGAAACTTTTTCATGTTATGCGATCATGCGACTAAGGTTTTTTTTATCGGCCCCCTCAAATATTTCCTAAGTCTAAGTGACTGGCGAATTAATTTTTCCCTAAAGTCCTCAGCACTTAATGTTTCCTTGGGCCCGGCCTCATGACACCATCTTGATCCAACGATTGTCGCTAAAGCGCAAGGGTTTTGTCAGAGGCTTGCGCTTTTGTGATGACCATTGATTCTCTTTCACAATGTTGCCTTTCTTTGCAGATGGGTCCACTACCAAGTAAGCATAGTTGGCATTTCCCTATTGGCCGAGGGAAATATTGAGGTGGCAAGGTTGTCCAAATGAAGGAGGGAGATGTATGTCCATCTGCCAAATTTTGTGACGTGGCGGTCTATCATTCATCAAAATATCCTATAAAGCACAGTGGCCCCGATATATCAATCAGATGATTCCTGATCAATGGTTGGTGTGTAAGTGCATAGAATCTTTTGAGCCTTTCAGATATTGTGCCAACCGTTCAATCTTCTTGGCAGTATATTGTTCTCGGTGGGTCAAAAATAACATGTAAGCATAACTGGCGTCTCTTCATTGGTTGTGTCAGTGGGACCATTTTCCAAGTATATCTGAATTGTTTAAATTCTATTGGTCCACGGGTGAGTGACTGGATATGTTATCAGTGGGACCTGAGACTCGGGCTGGTCAGAGGGTCCTGACATCCGTAGTAGATCTACGATTGGTGAAATTTCTCACGAGATGTGTCAGAGCTATGAGATCTTACGCCAGCCATCGATTTTACTTCTTCTCAGGCACGTAGTCAATGTGGGTCCTCTGACATTCAGAGCTGACGTGAATGATTTTCATTGGAGGAGGGGATGATGATGCAGTGGGACTTTTTCCAGGTAGTGCTAAATTATTTAATTTCTATTGCTTGACGTGGATGATACTATAGTGTGGGGCTGTTGTTAGAGAGACTTGTGATGAGGACAAAATCTATGGCTGGCATAAGTTCTCATGGAGTGTGTTAGAGCCATGAGATCTTACACCCACCATCCATTTTTGAAGGCTTAAAGTGGGTGGGACCCATGTCAGTGATGATCGGGTAACTGTAGTGAATGACATGATGACAAGTGGCATAAAGCGGGCCCAGGTGGGGTCTAAGGTCTTGGTGGTTTGGATAAATAAGGTTAGTGGCCTGACAAAATTCAATCGGTTCGTTCATTCGCATTATAAAATGGCGCTGTTCCAAGTTGACTAGCGATTCAGCGAACACTTGTTCGCGTAATCGCTAAAGTTTCTAGTGGTAAGATAAATCTTTCTGCGAATTGGCGAAAGGCCTTTTGTCGCTAGTTCGCTAAATAAAGGACCTGGGTTAGTAAGTTTCCTTCGATTGCTTGTTTGCGGGGTTAAACTCGGGTTAAGTATTTCATTTCATGAATGAGGAAAATTCATTTTCACATGGTTGCTAAATGTAACTTGAGGTGTCTGGTTGAGTTAAGGACATAAGGCCCATGAAATAATAGGATCTGATGGTCACGATATAAAGTTGATCAAGATTCAAATTTTAATCACCAATTTTCTGCTGGCGCCATAAAGTGACTATTGAAATTCAAATTTGAATTTCCTGAGACATTTCTAGCAATAGAAAGGACTAAAATTCAATGCAGAAGTGACTGGAGCTGGTAAGAGATGATTTGCTTATCGTTGCAGTGTGGTCCAGGGTGTGATGATCGATTACAGAAATCTATACCGTGCAAGGAATGAGATGAATGGCTCGAGGTGTGTGGCAGGTGGTTGAATAGACTAGTTTTGATGGTGGATTTATGATCTTCTATACACTATTTAGATCTGTTCTTCACCAGGTTGCTTGGTTTTCCATCTAGTGTATTGAATTCTGATCTTTTGAATTGTTTTGGCGGGTGGAAACCCTAACCCTTACCATGGTTATCCATAGCTTTTTGCATCCTAACTTGTGTAGGATTCCAAGATAACCAAGGGTATATATGGCTGTAATTTTGACTTGGTAAGGGTTCTGAAATTGTGGTTCCTGAGGGTTCCTTTTCGGTTCCATGAAGGGTCCTTTTCTTGTAGATTTTCTCTACTTCTCTACATATAGAGTGTTCTTTTCTCCTTTGTTGGCTCAAAGAATATGATATGTATTGTAACTAATTTGTCTTATGTATGAGGATTCAATATATTCTTACTATCATCAAACTATCTCCATTTGAATCTTGAATTCATTAATCATACATCAAGGGTGTTTGATTTTGCTATTTGCATTTCTCATGTGTTTACAAGTGGAGTTGTCTTTGCAGATATAACTAGTTTAGGATTAGTTTTCATATATGTATGAGCTGAGGTGTCAAAGATATGTCATGCTTGTCTTCCAATGGATGTTGGTTAATGTATTATCTATTTATAGGTCTCTTCTAAGGGGAGGGTTAAAATCTTTTGGATGGGTAATAACATACTTGAATACATAGGTGGGTTGTTAAAGTGAGGTTTGGTCATGGTGTGTGATTGATGTTAGGCATCAACACATTGAGTATACTATTTTCTTGTTTCATAGCTTTCTCTTGCAATAAGGGTATTTGACTCTATAGCCCATCGGATAAGGCATTGGTCTATCAGAGACTTGGGGTATCTTAGGAGCCTTTCCAACCCAACATCAAATCAAATACCTTTCCCTTTCATGTTGGTAGTAGTAGTAGGAGGTCCTTTCTAGTCTTCAGACTCATTCTATACAAGTAGGGCTATTGCATGATAATTGATTTCATTGGGGTATAGGATACCTAAAGGGGTTTGAAGACTATTCCACAATAATCTATCTGTATGCCTATTGTTTATCATGAGGTGTCTTGAGTGTGTAGATAAGGCAATACCTACTTGAGTGATGTGGAGCTCAAAGAAGAAGGAGGATGTTCTCTATCCTTATCAATTGGACTATTTTCTTGTCAAACTTGAGTGCCTAACCTGAGTTTCAAGCCCACCTATTGATTCAAGTTTGGTCCTGTAAGGAAAAGATCTAACAAAATGGCAACTCTAGTAGGAAGAACAACAATGAAGTAGTATATATGTTAGGATCTCTGGTTGGGCTTATATTGTAATATTCAAAATCCTTTGTTGACCAGATTGATTTACCCATCTGAGTCACCAACAAAATGGTGACTCTACTGGGGAAGAAGTAAAAGATAGCAAGCTTTCCTACTTGGCTGGATCATCCCAGAGTCTGGTTAAATGATCACAGAGTCAGATATAAAAAACACATTTGTAAACTTTTCTCACTAAGTGTTGAGTGGTGGCTCTGATTTCTCTGTTTGATCAGTGCAGTTCATGATAAACAGTATGCAAATCCTGGTGTAGTTTTGGTTGATTGGAAGAGGTACAAAGAAAGGTAAAAAAATTTCCTCTTTAAGGAGGTGGTGACTCTACATTGCAAAGAACCTGATGGAGTTGCATGGTGAGCTCTTGATCTGCCCTGCCTTCTAGTCAACAAAGTCTTCTGCGGCAAAAATCTTAGGTACTTTTCAAGGTCTAGATGTTTCCTTATTAAGTGATCAAGCACTAAGAAAAAGATAAGGTGTGAGTAGAGGTTTGCATACTTCAAGTTTTCAGTTGCATCTCTACAAAATTGTATGGAAGTATTGCATTAAGTCTGATGGGTAAGCTTGATGAGGAGCTTGCATTCCTTGAGCAAGGCATCATTAGGGATTTCATGTCATTGATGAGATTGAAAGTAGGATGTAGAAAGGATACATCCATATCTCTTTTCTATGATAGATTTTGGGATGTATATAATGAGCTTCCTGATAATGTTGAGTTTTTAGAACCTGAGTTCATTGGTTTATTCTTGGATCTTTGTTTTCATGAGTCAACCAGTTGGTCAGATGCATTGTGGGAAGAGTATTATATATGTGTCAGAGATTGGATACTTAGTGATGATAGCCTTGGGCTTGAGGATGCACTTGGATTTATGTCCTTGAAAGCTGAGAGCTAGCAGTTATTGGGGGACAGGAGGTTCAAGGCATTGGCTTCTCTTTATGTTGATCATGAGGAAGCCAGTGGTTCTGATGTTGATTCTCATTATGCGGAAGGTGTTGACTATGAGGTTGATTTTGAGGTCAGTGCATGTGAGAGTGCTGAAGATGGATTTGAGAATGATAATGTTTCCAATTTTTCTGCAGATGTTTCTTCTTTTCAATATCAGAGTTCTTGTTTCTTGTCCCAGTTTGATGATGTTTTGTGTGAAGGGAAGAGTATTGAGTATGATGTAGATGATGATTCCTGTAGTTATTATTCCACACAAGATGATCTAAGGCCAGAGGTCTCTTTTCTTGTCTTGGAAAAGGAAGATGTTTGCAATAAGGGTGAGGCTGAGGAAGATGAAAATAAGGCCCAAAGTCCATTAAGCAGTGAAGAGATTTCAACACTCTTGGCTGAAGAATTTAAGAGGTATCCCCCTATTTTGGATTTTGATTTACAGCTCCCCTATGATTTATCCTTTGACACTGATAATGAGGCCAATGTTCAAAGTGACCCTGAGGACCCATGTATATTACAGTTCCCCTCATGTAGTGACTTTGCAGAAGAAGTTGAAGGTCATGAAAGTGTATTTTCCTGTCATAAAAATTACAGTGATGAACAAGTTTCTTGTTTATACCCTTTTCCTTCTTTCGCTAAATATGACAGTGATGGTGACAGTGTTGAGGACTTAGTCTTCACTAGTTGGGATAGAATTTCTTTTGGTGAAAATGATGATGCAGTGTTCCCCTGTCACAAAATTTTTGAAGAAGACCTTCATTTGGTTCATGATCCAATTCATAAAAATATCATGGATGAGCCAAGTTGTTTAGTGGCTAAGGCAATGCATGAAGATAAATCAGGGGATCCAAGTCCTTCTCAACCAGGTAATTATCTGGTAATGCATGATGCTCAATATGTTTTATTTTCTAATGCATTCTTTCCCAGTCATCAAGAAGAAGTGAGTGATGTTCCTTACTTCTTGGAATATGAATATGAGTATGGTAGTCATGACTGGAAATACATGGGTAGTGATCAGTGCAACTTTGTTCTTCAGCCCATGAATATTCACAGATGTTGTCAACAAGGTGGTCAAGATAATTTCAGGAGGTGGGTCACATTTGTAGATGAGAATCAAATTTTTGATTCAGGAGGGTCATTGATTTTATTTTGGTGGCCTAGGGCCACTAAGTAAATTTGTAAATTTTTGTAAATCTCTGTAAATATTTTCCCTTTCTATTGTGTGTTTCCCTTCCTATCTCCCTAGTTCGGTTGCCAATTTTTGAGGTCCCTACTTTTGTTTTGTGGGTGGTCTGCTCTCCTAGAGATCTGAATTCTTGCATGGACACAAGTTACCCATCATCCCCAACCAGAGCCACTGTTAGCACATGCAAAAATTTTCATGGCTCCTAGTCTTTTCCCCTGGTCCCTGTAGTATTTTTCCTTGTCTCTGGCTAAAACCCTTGGTTCAAAATTTAAAAAATCTACCCGTTGGTATGAAAATGCCCTTTGTTTTTCCCAGGCCCCATTCTAATTTTAAGTTACCTTTACCAACCACTAAAGTTCCAAATTTGCATGTGCTAATTTGTTATCCCTTTGTCACATGATTGCATGAACCTTTTTCATGTTATGCGATCATGTGACTAAGATTTTTTTTATCGGCCCCCTTTAATATTTCCTAAGTCTAAGTGACTGGCAAATTAATTTTTCCCTAACGTCCTCAACGCTTAATGTTTCCCTGGGCCTGGCCTCCTGACACCATCTTGATCCAAGGGTTGTCGCTAAAGCGCAAGGGTTTTGTCAGAGGCTTGCACTTTTACAACGACCGTTGATTCTTTTTATGACATTGCCTTTCTTTGTAGATGGGTCCACCACCAAGTAAGCATAGTTGGCATTTCCCTATTGGCTGAGGGAAATATTGAGGTGGCAGGGTTGTCAAAATGAATGAGGGAGATGTATATCTATCTGTCAGATTCTATGACATGGCAGTCTATCATTCGTCAAAATATCCTATAAAGCATGGTGGGCTTGGTATCTCAATCAGATGATTCCTGATTGACAGTTGGCATGTAAGTGCATAGAATCTTTTGAGCCTTTCAGATCTTGCACCAGCCGTCTGATCTTCCTGGTGGTATATTGTTCTTGGTGGGTCCAAAATAACACATAAGCACAATTGGAACCTCTTCATTGGTTGTGTCAATGGGACCATTTTCCAGGTGTATCTGAATTGTTTAAATTCTATTGGTCCACAGGTGAGTGACTGGATATGCTATCAGTGGGACCTGAGTCTCAAGCTGGGCAGAGGGTCCTGACATCCATAGTAGATCTACGGTTGGTGTAAGTTCTCATGAGATGTGTCAGAACTATGAGATCTTACGCTAGCCGTCAATTTTACTTCTTCTCAGGTGCGTAGTCAATGTCGGTCCTCTAACATTCGGAGCTGACGTGAATGATTTTCATTGGAGGAGGGGATGACGATGTAGTGGAAATTTTGCTAGGTGGTGCTGAATTGTTTAATTTCTATTGGTTGACTTGGATGATACTGCAATGTGGGGCTGTTGTCAGAGAAACTTGTGACAAGGACAAAATCTACGGCTGGCGTAAGTTCTCATGGAGTGTGTCAGATCCATGAGATATTATGCCCACCATCCATTTTTGAAGGCTTAAAGTGGGTGGGTCCTATGTCGTGATGACCGGGTAGCTGTAGTGAATGACCTGATGACAAGTGGCATAAAGCGGGCCCAATGGGGTCTAAGGTCTTGGCAGTCTTGATAAATAAGGTTAGCAACCTGACAAAATTCAATGGGTTCACTCATTCATGTTATAAAATGGTGGTGTTCCAAGTTGACTGGTGATTTAGCGAACACTTGTTCGCGTAATCGCTAAAGTTTCTAGTGGTAAGATAAATCTTTCTGCAAGCTGGCGAAAGGCCTTTTATCACCAGTTCACTAAATAAAGGACCTAGGTTAGTAAGTTTCCTTTGTTCGCTTGTTCATGGGGTTAAACTCAGGTTAAGTATTTCATTTCACGAATGAGAAAAATCCATTTTCACGTGATCGTTGAATGTAACTTGAGGTGTCTGGTTGAGTTAAGGATATAAGGCCCATGAAATAACAAGATATGATGGTCACGATATAAAGTTGATCGAGATTCAAATTTTAATCACCAATTTGCTGCTGGCACCATAAAGTGACTGTTGAAATTCAAATTTGAATTTCCTAAGACATTTCCAGCAACAGAAAGGACTAAAATTCAATGCAAAAGTGACCATAGCTGGTAAGAGATGATTTTTTTGCCATTGCACTGTGGTCCAGGGTGTGATGATCAATTACAAAGATCTGTACCATGCAAGGAATGAGATGAATGGCTTGAGGTATGTGGCAGGTGGTTGAATAGACTAGTTTTCATGGTGGATTTATGATCTTTTGTACATTGTTCTAAGAATTATCATAATTGGAGATCAATTTTAGATCTGTTCTTCACCAGGTTGCTTGGTTTTCCATCTAGTGTATTGAATTCTGATCTTTTGAATTGTTTTGGCAGGTGGAAACCCTAACCCTTACCATGGTTATCCATAGCTTGTTGCATCCTAACTTGTGTAGGATTCCAAGATAACTAGGGGTATATATGGTTCTAATTTTGACTTGGTAAGGGTTCTGAAATCGTGGTTCCTAAGGGTTCCTTTTTGGTTCCATGAAGGGTCCTTTTCTTGTAGATTTTCTCTACTTCTTTGCATATAGAGTGTTCTTTTCTCCTTTGTTGGCTCAGAGAATATGATATGTATTGTAACTGATTTGTCTTATGTATGAGGATTTAGTATATTCTTACTGTCATCAAACTATCTCCATTTGAATCTTGAATTCATTAATCATACATCAAGGGTGTTTGATTTTTCTATTTGCATTTCTCATGTGTTTGCAAGTGGAGTTGTCTTCGTAGAGATAACTGGTTTAGGATTAGTTTTCATGTATGTATGAGCTGAGGTGTCAAAGATATGTCATGCTTATCTTCCAGTGGATGTTGGTTAATGTATTATCTATTTATAGGTCTCTTCTAAGGGGAGGGTTAAAATCCTTTGGATGGGTAATAACATACTTGAATACACATGTGGGTTGTTAAAGTGAGGTTTGGTCATGGTGTGTGATTGATGTGAGGCATCAACACATTGAGTATACTATTTTCTTGTTTCATAGCTTTCTCTTGCAATAAGGGTATTTGACTCTCTGGCCCATCGGATAAGGAACTGGTCTATCAAAGACTTGGGGTATCTCGGGAGCCCTTCCAACGCAACATCAAATAAAATACCTTTTCCCTTTCATGTTGGTAGTATTAGTAGGAGGTCCTTTCTAGTCTTCAGACTCAATCTATGCAAGCAGGGCTATTGCATGAGAATTGCTTTCATTGGGGTACAGGATACCTAAAGGGGTTTGAAGACTATTTCACAATAATCTATCTGCAGGCCTATTGTTTATCATGAGGTGTCTTGAGTGTGTAGATAAGGCAATACCCACCTGAGTGATGTGGAGCTCAAAGAAGAAGGAGGATGTTCTCTATCCTCATCAATTGGACTATTTTCTTGTCAAACTTGAGTGCCTAACCTAAGTTTCAAGCCCACCTATTGATTCAAGTTTGGTCCTGCAAGGAAAAGATCCAACAGCCCAAAGGCACTTTTAGGTTTTTTGTTTATTTTAAATGTTTGAGTGATATTTTGTATCATTAGGATCAATGGCTTAGGCCTAGAGGCTCTTTAGGAGCAAGAATGTAATATTTTACAAAAGTTGCAAAATGCAAGTAATGTTGCTCAACAACCTCTTTGAAAAGTTGCCACTAAATTGTAAAACCATCTCCCAATGGTCACAACCTTTGAAAAATAGTTGGATCCATTAGGGAAGTTCTTTAAATATCCCTTATAGGTGGGTGAAGGAGGAGGATGGTGGAAAGTGAGAAACTTATGTAATTTTGCATTCAATCGATAAAATAAATCCCTATTTTTCTCTATGGGTTGGATTGTTAAACAATAAGTGTATGGATTGATACGGGTGTGAGAAGGAAGAAATTTTTCAATCTAACATCTAACATTTATTAGGATTCCAATGAATTTGATCTGAATTCATTTGAACATTGGAGTCTAAAGTTTGAAGATTTTTGTACTCTGGGTTTTTAGGAAACCCTCCTAAACTAGGGTTTCAAGCAATAATGCCCTAGCTTGCTTTTCCTTCATGGGATTCCTATGAAAAGTGGGGAAATTAAAGTAGCATAAATTTACTCTAAGTCATTAGGAGTTTTGGAGAAAGGGGTTTTCCTTGAGAAGTATGTTTGCAGACTCTAGACCAAGCATCTCTATGTGCTTAGTGCAGGAAATGGAAGAGTGAAGTGACAGCAGCACTTCAGGGGTGGATAAATGCAATCTGATAGTAGATTGTTGTCTCTTGGGGTTTACTATTATTAGTGCAACAAGTTTTTTTTCTTGGATAATCGACTGGTGAACTTTTCCTTAAGTTACCGAGTCAGTTTTCCCTATTAGGACTAGTGGGTCAAGAGTTGTTTGACATAGTCTGAGTTGGTTGAGATCTTGTGATTTGGAGGCTAGAATCAAATTGAAAAAGGGTGTCCAAACCTACATTTTATTTTTTAGTCTCTTTGGATTAATTTTTAACTAAGTCCACAAAATCTGGTTCAAAAGGCTACAAGTCGGTAGGCTTAAACTGAACACTGATTGTCCCAAAACCTATAAATTGTAGAAATTAGTCCCATAGGAGGCATATATGATGCATGGAATATTTCCATCCCTTTTCCAATACCAAGGTTTCCATTTAAAATTTGAATTAGTTAGGACACTTCATAGTAGTATTACCGAACATCAGTAATCTACTCAGTGAAGTTATCGAGTGATTTGATTATCAAGGAAACTAAGAACTAACTGAGTGTAATCGGTCAAAGACTCAAATGAGCACTAGTCAAGTCAGTGGAGTAAAGATAGAAATAGACACTAACCCTCCAATGAGGATAGTGTATTTGTGGTTGTTATAGGATATTTTAAAGGTGTAGAGCACGCTCCTAAACCCACTTTGGGTTTAGAGTAACACCCAAAGGTCTTACCATTTACTAAGTGGCCTAAATAGGAGAGAGAGAGAGAGAGAGAGAGAGAGAGAGAGAGAGAGAGAGAGAGAGAGAGAGAGAGAGAGAGAGAGAGAAGGGGAAGGGTAGAGAGTATGAGAGAGTGAATGGAGGAGAGAGAGAGAGAGAGAGAGATTTCAACAAAATTTTGGTGGGAGAGTTTGGATATTTGATAATATTAGATATTTGATATTTTCAAATATCTGATATTTTTGGATATCCGATTCTATTTACTAGTGAAAAGTAAAAACAATATTCTCTGGGTCCCTCGAGAGAGGCATGTGTTTCTATAGAATCATGGGAGTCGAGTTGTAGTGAATCACATTTTGTCTTTAAAAAAGACAAAAATCCACTTTTTGCACTTGTTGGTTGGATTTTCTCTATTACCAAATGTTTTTGCATCACCTTTTTGGTCTCACTATGGGGATTAGCAGTCATCAAAAGCATAAACAGTAGAGGAGACTCACAAATGAAGAGATTGAAGTGTATAGAGAAATGGACAAGGATTCCCATCAGAACAAGAGACAAGGTATGTTAAATATTAATGAAGATGTCAGCATAGACCCACCTTTGAAAGTGGTTTCAAGTGAAGAACATGAATTTGAAATGATTTATGATAATAATATTGAAAATGAGAATTTAGGGATTGAAGATGAAAATGTAGGTTTTGAAAATGAACATGTAAATGTGGACAATGGAGGTGTGGACATTGTCAATGACAATCCACCGATTGAATATGAAGGAATTGAAAATGATAATGGTACACAAGAACCAAATCAATGTAACACATCTCCAAATTATATGAGAAATGAAGTCCCTTCGGAGGAAGAAAGAAAAACTTCAAAATTGAGACCTTCAAGAAAAACTAAATGGTTAATTGAAATTGATGAGAACATAATGAGCAATTTCGATGGCAAGAGATCAGATTGTTAGAAAGTAAAGTCCACCAAGATAACTAAGAGGGGGGGGGGTGAATTAGTTATCAGATAATTATAACTTTTATCATCTTCAACAACATTAAACCATATAAGCAATATAATTACCAACCATAGAAAGATATTCATACATAATTACACAATAACACAAGATATGTTGACTAGGGAACCTATTTATCAAAGAGTAAACCCTAGTGGGAATGATATGGACTCTATTAGGAGTCTTATGAAATACATCCAGTACATATAAATCCCTGTTAGGAGATTTTGAATCCCTGTTAAAAGATTCTAACCCTGTTAAGAGTTATGGAAGACAGAAGGACCCACTGCCCAAATAGCTTCAGGGTAAGATCACTAAACTCACTGTCCAAATAATCTTTCCATTATTCAATAGAATAATATGTTACCTCTTCTCTGACTATGCCAAACCACACTCACTACTACATCAAATCTCAATTTTGGATCTCTGAACTTCGCATGTCTTCCCTCACAATTTCGCTTTCATACTTAGCTCTATTCTTCACTTCATGCATACCGCATCACACATCATCAAAAATATCTCTATATCCTCAACAAGGAAAAAAATTCCTTCCTTTATACCACACTTAAATAATTACAAATGAGTCGGCACACAATTACAAAATAAAAGATTCCACACGCTACACCAAAATTACATAAAACTACCGGCTTCCAAATATAATAAATCTTCACTCGTGTGACTTCAAAGTTTGAACTATCATCCATGTCACTATCAATGTGTCTCTAACTTCCCTTTAACTATGCAAAGCTACATTCCATCCCAATTAGGAGATATCATCTGATTTCCAAGAACCGCTACTCAGGAACACTGCTGAATACTGCTTCAACCAAAATGCTCATAACTTTCATGAATAAAAGAATTACTATCTAAACTCTTAACCATAGACATATAACATATCAAATAATATTTCCTCAATGTTGCATAGCTCCAACTGCAATATACCATGTGTTCTAATCAAAACATTGTCTGCTTCTTTGCAAGTCTTTGGTAAAACACTTTGTTGACATCAATGACAATCATAGTCATGAATGCAACAACAACTACTATAGAATGGGTGTCAAACACTTTACCATTCATTCCTAACAATCTTCCCCATTGGCATTGATGGAAACATAGATGAAAAACATCCAATGTTCCAAAAATCCAATACTGAAACACTGCTTCTGCAAATCCTCTTCATCAATCAAATCTTGCTTCGTTATCCTATTCAGTTCTCTCATATTATTTTTCATGCATACTTCTCCCCCATTGACATCAATGAAAAAAATTTCATCACTATGTCAACAACAACTCAATGTCAAGAAACACTATTTAGAAGAAAAATACATTTACTAGAGTCCTCATGTCTCAGCTCAGATTCACATACTCCCCCATAGAGAAAGTACCAACATCTAGTCCAGAAGAAAGATAGGGCTCATATATTACTGGATGGATGCAACCAACTACATCACTATTCAAAAGTAGGCTGGGGCATAACCCCAAGCATACCTCTAAGATACTCAAATGTATCCTTAGGAAAAGGCTTTGTAAATATGTCTGCTATCTATTTCTTTGTTCTTATGTACTCCATTTTGACTTCTTTCTTAGCAACTTTCTCTCTTACAACATGATACTTGATCTCTATATGTTTTGTCTTAGAATGTAGTACATGATTCTTAGACATACTGATTGTACTAGTGTTGTTACAATGTATAACAAAAGGTTCAAAAAATTTAATTCCAATATCCTTCAGCATCTGCTTCATCCAAATTATCTAGTGTGCTCTGTGAAATACAATTTTGCTTCTTACTTAGCCAAGAAACTAATCTTCCTCCAAGGAAAAATGCTCTTCCACTGGTGCTTTTCTTATCATCTATTAGGCCAATTTTCTATCATTGCAAAATCTTGTGAAATTAGCCTGTTCCATGTAATATGTTTGTCAAATGTCTTGCCTTGTACTCTTTATTGTTGTCGCCTTGCTTCAGTCCAAATTGCATCTCCTAATTCGCAAAACCTAGAAAGTTATTCAAAGTTTAAAGCTTGCTGGAAATATTTCAAAATCTACCTCAGTGTTGAAAACCCACAGTGTTTTCAAAAATTCATGATTTTTTCAACCTTTTTGGCTTGCATAAAGTCCTCAATATTTTTTCATCCTTGTTTACCTTTGTGTCAATGTCAAAAACCTTGTGTGTTTTCGATCCTTTGCTGTTGTGAAAACTTTGTGTGTTTTTGACCTCCTAGTTCCCTGTCTGCTGGCTTTCCTTAAGTGTGCAAGTGCGATGACAGGTGAGCCCAGGCCTTCAAAAGCTCTTCCTAATTGGTTGTCGCATGGCCGCATGTCAGACTTTTCTGACATGTGATCATGCGACCACCTGCCACCTGTCCGCATGGGCTCGGGTCTTCAAGCTTTTAAAAGGTGGTGATGTGGCAGCCTGTGATTGGCTTTCACATGATCACATAGCCCAGTTTTTGGCTATGTGATCATGCGACTGCTTGCCACATGTCCCTGAGGCCTAGTTGGTGGTGATGGGGTGTCTTCCGGATGCAGTGGCGGTGTCCTATTAGACGGTGGGCGGTGGTGTTATCTTCGTGCGGTGGCAGGTAGAGGTGGTCATGTGGCAGCTTTTGGTTGGCTGTCACATGGTCGCATAGACTAGTTTTTGGCTATGTAATCATGTGACTAGTTGATACGTGTCCATGGTAGTGTGATGGCATTTCGTTGGTGGGCTCGAGAGATGCAGAGGAGGCAGTGATGTGGAAGCCTATGATTGGCTGTCACATGATCGCATAGCCCAGTTTTTGGCTATGCGATCATGTGACCGGGTGCCACGTGGTGTTGGGGCCCGATGGCAGATGGTGACATGCTATGTTCTAATTGGTGTTGGTGTGCCAGGTGGCCAGGGGTTTGCAGGTGGGTCCTATGGTAGGTGTGACTCAGCGGCTACAGCGAGTAGTGGCATAACACGTAGCATATGGCAAGCCCAATTTTGAGGAGTGGTAGTTGTTGGTAGGGTTGAGGCATTGTGTTCACGGGTTGTTGCATGTTTGCATAACCCATTTCTGGGTTATGCAATCATGCAACTAACCGCCTGGCTTAGCGGTTGTGGTGGCGGTTACGGAGGTAATGGATTGCGGTTGTTGCATGTTCACATAGCCCATTTCTAGGCTATGTGATCATGTGACTAACCACCAGACGTTACGGTTGTGGAATTCTGAGGTGGGCACGTGATGCCAGTCTTGCTGACATGCTCATTTTTTATTGGCTACTTGCAGGTGATGTGGGGCCGAGGACTTTGTAGAGTTTTTGGACTGACCGTTGGCTATGGTTAGGAGACCGCGGTCACATGATCACAAGGGCCATTTCCACAGCTTGCAATCATGTGACCAAACATAAATTGGAGCCCATTTCCTGTGGTGGTGAGAGATGTGACTGCGCAGTTGCGCGACTAAAGGAAAATGGTTAAAAGACTTAAAGCCCATGAATGCATGGTGACCGTTTGATTTCAAATTTGGATTTGCAGCGACAGGGGGTACCAAAATTTATGGTTTTCTGGCCGTTTCTTGACTTGGTTGGTGAAGGCTATGCCCTAGCTGTCTGTAGCTTGTTGCAACCCATTTTGGGTTCCCATGGCAGCTAGTGGTATAAAGGGTCAAATTTTTGACTTATTGAAGGTTCCATTCTATTTTGGTTCCAATAGGAAATAGAAGGCTCTATCACATTGCATGTAAGTTGAATAGAATTTCTTTGCATCTTTTGCAAGTTATTGAAGTGGTAGTCTCATTTCTAATATAGGCATGTGCAAGATTCATCATACTTAATATAATTGTTTCATGCTTCAAAATCTCTCCTTGGTGTTAGTCTTATGAGTTTTGGATTTTCTGATCCACTGCATTGGGTTGCCTCTGTATGTGTTTTAGTCCTTAGTTCTTGATCTAGGATCGAGTGAAAGATACTTTGGATAGGGCATAGATTCATTTGA
The DNA here is from genome assembly GCA_027943335.1 of Chamaecyparis obtusa. Taxonomy (NCBI): domain Eukaryota; kingdom Viridiplantae; phylum Streptophyta; class Pinopsida; order Cupressales; family Cupressaceae; genus Chamaecyparis; species Chamaecyparis obtusa. The sequence goes on along the minus strand of BSBK01003868.1, from coordinate 194,846 downwards.
CTTGTCTGTAGAAGGATTCTTTAAGTAGTGGCTGGGCTGAAATAGTTGTGTTTATGGCTTTGAATCTTTGACAGTAGTTGGTTCATGTTCTATATTTGTATGTGAGGTCTACCCAATGGATAATGGCACTGATCAAGGGTTAGTATATGTAGTGGAGTCCAATGTTTGATGGGTTTCTGGCTATTTCCCGCATCTCTATATATCAATACCATCACTAGTAATACCTTTCACAAGACCATTTTACCCTGCATAGTAGAGTTGATTCAATGAATGCCTAGTTAGCATTTAGCAATCCTTTACTATGATCTACTTTATGAATCCAGAAGTATAGGGTATGTAGTGAGTTTGAATTTTGTTTGGATTAGGTGCACCCACCTTGGTTTTGTAGAGCCAGAAGCAGAAGAGAGCATATTAAGACCCTATAGTTGGTCCAGTTGCCTTGCAGAGATTTCACATTTGGATTTAACCAGTCCTAATATCAGTCTCAAGGCATATTGGCAGCCATTTGTGCATAAGATTTTTCAGCCACCAACATCATCAACATTGCCTCCCCAATCAGCATCTGTATATGCACATAGGGTAAAATCATCATATTTTTCATACCATAATCCATAGTCCATTGTGCCTCTTAAATATCTCAGTATCCTTTTTACTACTGCATAATGTGATTCTCTAGGTTCAGCTTGAAATCTTGCTACAATTCCAACTGAATGTGCTATATCTGGTCTTGTGTGTGTCAAATACTGTAATCCTCCAATCATGGATATGTATTTCTTCTACTCAACTACCGGTGTTTCATCTATGCTAGATAGCTTATGTCCAATTACCATAGGTGTTCCAACTAGTTTACAGTCTTCCATTCCAAATCTTTCCAGAAAATCATTCAAGTACTTTGTTTGACTTACAAAGATACCATCATTGTTTTGTGTTATCTATAATCCCAAAAAGTATTTCATCTCACCAATCATACTCATTTCAAATTTAGTCTTCATTTCATCAGCAAATTTGTCACTAGCCTCATCTTCTCCTCCAAAAATAATGTCATCAACAAAAATAACTATAATCAACAAACCATTTTCAATTTCTTTTGTGTACAGATTGCTATTAGCTATACCTTTAGCAAATCCCAACTTTAATAAATACTTATCCAGTCTTGCATACCAGGTTCTAGGTGCTTGCTTTAGTCCATATAATGCTTTCTTCAATTTGCATACCATGTCTCCTTCTTGAGTCAAAGGAAAACCTTCAAGCTGCTCAATGTAGACTTCTTCTTCCAATTCTCCATTCAGAAATGTTGACTTCACATCCATTTGGTACACTTTGAATTTCTTAAAAGCTACATAGGCCAAAAACATTCTTACTACTTCAATTCTTGCTACTAGTGCAAAAGTTTCTTCATAGTCAATTCCTTCTTGCTATGAGTATCCCTTACATACCAATCTTTCTTTGTTTCTTACTACTTCTCCTTGTTCATTCATCTTGTTTCTGAATACCCATTTAGTTCCAATTACATTCTTGTCTTTAGATCTAGGGACCAATTCCTATGTCTTGTTCTTTTCTATCCAATCTAGTTCTTCTTTCATAGCATTAATCCAATTTTCATCTTTACAAGCTTCACTAGTACATTTAGGTTCAATTTGAGAAATCAAACATAAATGTACCTTATTTCGAGTCAGAACTCCTCTGTCCAAACTTCCAATAACTTGTTCAACAAGATGATGTCTTGATAAATACCTGTTCGATGTCATAATCTCAAATCTTGCTTCAACTGTAGATTCTTCTCTAGATTCCTCTCTAGTCTCTTCAACATGACTCTCATTCAACAATTCACTGTCAGTCTCATAGAATAATTCATTAGTTTCAGTGTTAGGCTTAGGATAAGCTTCTTCATCAGATTCATAATCAAGCATTCTTTCCTAAATTTTGAATTTTTCATCAACTTTAACATTTGCGCTCTCAACAATAGTTTTAGTTCTCTTATTGTAACATCTATATGCTTTGCTCTTCAAAGAATATCCAAGAAAAATACCTTCATCACTTCTAGGATCAAACTTTCCAATATCTTCATCTCTCTTTATATAACATTTGCTTCCAAAAATTCTAAAATACTTAACTGAGGGTGCATGTCCAAACCATAATTCATAAGGTGTCTTGTCTATCTTTTCTCTGATTTGTACTCTGTTCATTGTATATAATATTGTATTCACTACTTCTCTCCAAAATGTCTTCACTAAATCATTCTCAAATAACATAGCTCTTGTTGCTTTAGTCATTGATCTATTTCTTCTTTCTGCAATACCATTTTGTTCAAGTGTTCTAGGGGCTGAAAAGTGTCTCTTAATACCATTCACTTCACAAAAAGTGTTAAACTCTCTAGAAGTAAATTCACCACCTTTATCAGATCTCAAACATTTAATCTTCATTCCAAATTCATTCTCAACTTTGTTCTTAATGATCTTAAACTTATCAAATGCTTCAAATTTTTCTTTCAGAAATGCAATCCACATCATTCTTCTAAAATCATCAACAAGAATCATAAAATACCTTTCTCCATAGAATCTTGTAGTCCTAGTAGGACCGCTCAAGTCTGTATGAACAATCTCCAACTTCTCTACCGATGCGAACTTCTTACTAGGAAATGAATTTCTCTTTTGCTTAGCCATCACACATTATTTGCAAATCATCTTAGTAGGCTTCATAATTTTAGGCAAATCTCTTACTGCAAGTGTAGTACTAACTTTCACAATATTATCAAAGTTTATATGACAAAACCTTCTATGCCGTAACCAACTGTCATCAATCTTAGTAATCAAACATGTCATCTCATTAGGATTCAACTAAAATACATTACCTCTAGATCTGGATCTAGTTCCAATTAGATTTCCACCTTTATCCTTTATCACACAAGTTTTCTCAGTAAATCAAACTTGATATCTCTTATCAACTAACTATCCAACACTCAAAATATTATGTTTCAATCCATCCACAAAGTAAACATCATCAGTATTAGTCTTTCCATCAAGAGTAATAGATCCTATACCTTTAATCAAACAAGGTGCATTGTTACCAACTCTAACAACTCCTCCATCATAATTGTTAAACTTTATGAACTCTTTCTTATTTGCAGTCATATGATGTGAACAACCACTATCTATAATCCAATCAGCTTTCTTTTCAACTTGGGAAACTAAGGCTTTTTCTTCCTTAACATTAGTTTCAAAATTTTGTTCTTTAATTGCTACAAATCCTATTTCATCATTATTCTCAGTATCACTTTCACTTAAAGTTCTTTCAATAATAGCTTCAAGGTCTTCATCATTAGCATAATAACATTCCTTAGATCTTTTAGGCTTTAAATTATTTCTTTACTTCTTAACTCTCTTAGGACATTTAGATGGAAAATGACCATATTCTTGACAAGTCCAACATTTAAAAAATTTCTTACCGTCTGGTTCTCTTTTCACAAGCAAGGCAATACCTTCTTCAATCTTCTTGTCTTCTTCATTTCTAGATCTGCTACTGCCAGCATAATCTCTGCTCACACTAATGCTTCTTAACAATGTAGGGTGAACACTAAGAGCACTAAATGCTATCTCCATTCTTGGTAAGTATCCTGATAACCTCAAGTTCATCTCTGCTACTTCCAATCGTCCAAGAAGAGTCTCTCTTGTAAAGTTCATAGTACAAGGTATAACTTGTTCAATCATCTATGTTGTCTACTTAAATACAGGAGTTAATGTCCTTAGAATTTTCCATATCACTTCATTCTCTATCTTTGTTCCTCCACAAGATTTTATCTCTGCAGCAATTTGTGACATTCTACCAATATAGCTTCTAACAGATTCATCTTCCAACTTTCTTATATCTTCAAATGCACATATCCAATTATGTAATCTAACTCTTTTTGCATATTCATCACCTTCAAAAGTAGAGTGCAAAGCTTTCCAAATTTCATGATACTTTTTCAAACATTTTACCTAACTATATTCATTCTCCAGAAGTGCTGTCAAAAGTGCTTCTCTTGCAAGTATGTTACACATGAATAGATCTCTCTCATCATTAGAGCATTTCTCAAGATCATCTTCTTCAATGATAGTCTTATCATTCTTTGTAATCAACCAATAACCTCATCCTAAACATAGTAGATGTATCTTCATCTTTTCTTTCCATCTGTCAAAATTTACTCCATCAAACTTAGGGCTTTCTTTCCTGAAATTTTCCATGGATCTCCTTAAGCTGTTAAACTTCTCTTTCAAGGACCTGCTGCTCTGATACCAATTGTTAGAAAGTAAAGTCCACCAAGATAACTGAGAGGGGGGGGGGGGGGGGTGAATCAGTTATCAGATAATTATAACTTTTATCATCTTCAACATCATTAAACCATATAAGCAATATAATTACCAACCATAGAAAGATATTCATACATAATTACACAATAACACAAGATATGTTGACTAGGGAACCTCTAAATCAAAGAGTAAACCCCAGTGGGAATGATGCCCATAAAAGATGCACTAATATGAATATTCCTTATGAAAGGATGGACTCTGTTAGGAGTCTTATGAAATACATTCAATACATCTAAATCCCTGTTAGGAGATTTTGAATCCTGGTTAAAAGATTCTAACCCTGTTAAGAGTTATGGAAGACAGAAGGACCCACTGCCCAAACAGCTTCAGGGTAAGATCACTGAACTCACTGTTCAAATAATCTTTGCATTATTCAATAGAATAATATGTTACCTCTTCTCTAACTATGCCAAACTGCACTCACTGCTACATCAGATCTCAGTTTCAGATCTTTGAACTTCGCATGTCTTCCCTCACAATTTCACTTTCATACTTAGCTCTATTCTTCACTTCATGCACACAATTACAAAATAAAAACATTCCTTCCTTTATACGAAACTCAAATAATTACAAATGAGTCAGCACACAATTACAAAATAAAAGATTCCACACACTACACCAAAATTACATAAAACTGTCAACTTCCAGATACAATAAATCTTCACTCATATGACTTCAAAGTTTGTGCTATCATTCACATCACTATCAGTGTGTCTCTAACTTCCCTTTAGTTGTGAAAATATAGATTCCATCCCGATTAGGAGATATCATCCGATTTCCAAAAACTGCTACTCAAGAACACTGCCTGAATATTGCTTCCACCAAAATGCTCATAACTTTCATGAATAAAAGAATTTACTATCTATGCTCTTAACCATAGACATATAACATATCAAAGAGGATATCCTAAATGTCTCATAGCTCCAACTACAATATACCATGTACGCTAATCAAAACACTATCTTCTTTTGTGCAAGTCTTCGGTAAAACACTGTGTTGACATCAATGACAATCATAGTTATGAATGCAACCACAACTGCTACAGAATGGGTGCCAAACACTTTAGCATTCATTCCTAACAAAAGAACCATTTTTTTGTGGGTTTCAAAACTTTTTGATCAATTTTTAAGCCACAATACATTGGTTGAGCGATGTCAAATGTTTGTGAAATTGTTAAAGATGTAGAAGATGAGATGTATACTAGTCAAATTGAAGATTAGTGTTAACAAGAAAAAGGAGAGGAATGCTATTATTATGAGAAATCTTTTTAGTGCTCTCAATTCCATTGGGAAGACTACCAAGGAAAAAAATAAGAGATCCAATAAGAGGGTTATTACAACCTCCTTAGTAAGTCATCATTTGAGAAAGCCTCGTTTGTTGAGACAAACTTGTGTTGACTTGAATCTAAATCATAAAAATTTGGATAGAGCACTTGCAAGAAGAGAAAGACTTGATGATCCTCTTCAAAATGATACACGGGCTTATGGTGGAAGACTTTCACATTGTGTTAAGAAGCTTACCAATGTTGTGAAGGATCAAATTCAACTATTTTGGCAATCTAACTCAAGAGTGTCACCAAATGTGAAGGATGTCTTGAAGTTGAGAATTGACATTCAAGACCACGCCCCACATCCCAAACATTATTTGGAGGTGAGTCAAACAATTTTGTTCAAAAAATTTTGTGAGACACATCCAACATTGCAAATATCACAAAGAGATTTTAAAGCCCTGAAGCTATTTTTTTGTGTGCCTCTTAAGATTTGAAATACTTGTTGTTGCAAATATCATGTGGAGTTTTCAATGCACCATGAATTTTTATGATCCATTCATTCTACATTGCATACTAGTGAAATGTTGGAGGAGTGTGGTGCAAGTGCTCTTCCAAAATCATCAAGAGACTTGCTAGATCATTTTTTATGTCCTAGAGATGATGGATGTTTCTTTTATAGAAAAGATTACTTAAATGACAAGTGCTCAGAGTGTGGTGGGCTAGTGAAGTTTGTTGAACGTTTTCATGAGGGTTGTGAAAACTATTTTGGAAAGACAATTATCCACAAAAAGGTATATGAAATCATTAAATATACATTAAAAAGTGGAGGTGAAGGCTCTAGATGTGAGTTGGTTACAAAAGAATGTAATGTAGCTGATTTTATTTTAGATTTTAGGAAGAATATTTTTTACAAGTATGCAAGGAATAGTCATAGGTCTCAGTTGTTGGATCAACAATTCAGGATTTTTAAGGACACTTTACCAATTGGCACTATTATATCAGTTGTTGACTTTGAAGAGAAATATACATTGCAGCCCCAAAACAAGTTGCAAGCTCAATATTACAATTCTATTTAGGTTGCTATTTTTGTGCACATAACATATAAACATTCCCCTAATAGTAAAGAAGATGACTGGAAGATAATCAAAGAGAACCATTTTTATATGAGCAATGATAGATCATACTCATCTGAGTTTGTCCAACATTTATTTGAGAATTATTTTGAGTGGGTGTAGGAAAATAATATTGCTATGGATAGACATCTCATTTGGTCAAATAACTGCACAGGTCAATTAAAAAATGCTCGTATGTTTTATTGGTTATGTAGAATGCATGTAGAGAGAGGTGTACCTCATATTTGGAGATTTTTTTAGGCCGGTCATGGAAAAGGGGAGTATGATGGAGTAGGTGCATGTGTAAAGAGAGCTCTAGTTAAGAACCAACTAAGGATTTTAGGTGCAAAAATCATTGATGCTCATTCTATTGTTGATTGGTGTACTTCAACATTGTCACAGGGGGGAATTTTGATTCAACGGTGCATAGATTATTTTGGTTGGTTGAGTTGGGCACAATAGGAGATAGGTTGGATTGTCAAACTATGAAAGATTATTCAAAAATGCATTCATTTTGAATCTTAGATGCTAGTACATGGACCATTTGAACATGAGAGTTGGCTTGTTATTGTCCTGTCTTCAGTGTGATTGGGATCAGTGTGAGTTGAGCGAGTGGGTTGATACATGGGTTCCACATTATCTTACTCCTTTATCTCTCATAGTCTCTATAATAAATGATGACATGGATTGTTCACTTGACTATGACCATCTTTTAGATCTTCTACAACGAGGACATATTTTTGCATTGGTTGCACCACAAGGGAATGATGAGAGATTGGATTACTGGTTAGCATGCTTTGTATGAGGAAAGTAGAAACTTGCACAACCGATGACAGATGATGATATGTTCACATATCCAATAGGATCACATGTTGTTCTAGGAGCATGGTTGCACACATATATGATTATAAATAATGGCATTCCTATGTTTGAAGACCATGAGAAGCACAAAACCATTCTAATGTATTGACAACTTGTTATAGAAGCCAATTTTAAGTTGTTGAAACATCAAGGAAAACCAAAAAAAAAGGAACTTTGGACTACTAGTACTGCTGATCATGAAGAAATATTGAATACCCTCAAGTAGAGAGATGACCCTTCAGGCACACTTCAATAGGTAAGTTCAACTCAATGGTGTATGTGTTTCTAGGTGTGCTCACACAAATGCTAAGAAGACCTTTCTTGTCTCCTTCCAAGGATCCTAATCTCATCTAGGATCTTAATAGGCTTAGATGATCAATCTAAAACCTTGTCAAACTCTGCTCTAAGAGTTAAACTCCATGTACTTAACCTTGAAGGAAAATCACCTTAAAGTTGCTTCAATGCTTTCCCACACTTAGAAGACTCCAAGTGCCAATCTTACACAAAATTTATTGTAGGGGTATCTAAAATATTGAAAAAATTCCATATGCTTCCATTTGGATCCATTTCAAAGGATCTCCAAGCCCTTTTCTACCAGGTTCAAAAACTAGCCTTGAAGAGGCCTAATCAGACCTAATTTCATTATAGCCCTTGGCCGGGTCTTTTCTCAATTTCTTGTCAAAAATTCTCGAAAGACTTACAAAAAAAATTCCACATTCGAGTACCCTTTTGAAATTTATTGAAGATTCAGAAGGTTTTGGGTTCCTAGGGCATCCATACACAAGCTTCCTAGATTATGGGGCCAATAGGCTAATAGGCCTAGTTTATAGGACTTTGCTGATTACTTGTTTGAATCACAGCCTAATGGATTGATAGATCCTCAATCCTTCTAATATGACATTATATCCTCATATACCATCTAGAACCATGATTTTTTCATACTTTACTTCTTTCCCCTACATGCAATCACTCCTTTTCTCTTTGTCAAACCTCTAACCGGGCACACAAAGCTCACCTAGGGCATAGCATTTAAATTAGTAACTTGACTCTCCTAGACTCATACCTATAAAAATGTAAAAAAAGTGGCTCCCCTAAAACATCCATCCACCCTTAGGAATATCTCATTGTTAGATTTCATGGGGGAGCCATAAAATTACAAACTGGTCTGGACAGGACCAGGAAACTCCCTAAACTCTAATCAATTTATTGAAGCTACTAAACTAACTCTAATCTACTTGCTTAAGCAAGGAAAATGTCTTAAAACTATCCCAAAAACACAAATATAACACTAAAACAAAGACTTCAATCCAAATGTATGCACTATCACACAAGAAAGCTCGGTATCCTCACAAAACCAAAATTGTAGAGCTATTTCTCTACTCACAAACTTGCTTACAATCACTATATCTTGGGAAATGAGTCACATACATCCTTAAGATTCTTCTCCCTTGTTTCTAGTCTTGGTTCATTAATTTATCACTCCTACAATGAGGGGATTCCATTGTTATCAAGTTGCATGCAATATTTGCAAAAATTGCAAATGTTGTCATGACAACTTTTGAGCAACATTTGGCATCTTTTCATTTATGCCTCCATCCTATCTTTTACGGCCTCTAACCATTATAAATCAATGAACCAACCTCATAAATTCCCAAAAATAATCTTTACTACTATGCTGGGGTCTAGGACACATTTAGACCATTTCCCTAATCAAGCCAAAATAAACATTAAACTAAGCATAAAGAAAACTAGCTAACTAGACTAGGTTAGATTAGATACTATTTATCAATCTACCTAGCCACACACTTGCAAGAGCTTCTAAGGTCTAAAACCAACCTTCGTTGACTTTTATAATGTTAGATACAATCCAAAATGATCATAGGACTAGGAGGCTAGCCTAGGTGCTCCTGCACCATCCTCCCCAAGTGAAAGCTTTCAATCCACCCTTGGATTGAGTAAGTTGGGTTCAATGACAAAAATTTTGAACTCTGATTCTTTGATCCATGTTGCATCTACATATGTTTGTCCTTGCCACTTGACTAAATGTTCCTTATACTCCTTGGTTCTAGTCTTCTTGTAGACTCTTGAATCTAGTATGCTATCAGCCTTCTTGACTGTAGTAGAAGGTAATTTGAGTTCATTCACGACTTGGATGACTTCAATCAAGCTTTGATCTAGATAAGGTGTGGGTCCTTTGTAAGGAACCAGGTCTATAACATTAAAAATAGGAGACAATCCACTATCCTCCTACAGCTCTACTTTATAACCATTGTTCCCATACTTGGCTAGGAAAGGACATGGACCTATCATCCTCATTTTTAATTTTTGAGGGACTCCCTTCTATAGTCTAGATCTTTTTAGATGACCATTACTAAATCTCCAATATTTAATTAGATTTCTCTTCTACCCTCATCAACCTTAGTCTTGTGTTTCATGGTGTTATCAGTCAATTTTTTCCTAACTATATCATGAATATCCTACATTTCATAAGCAAAATCTTCATCATATCCACCCCCCTTAACTCCATCCTTTAAGTCTCTTAGTTCATATAATCCTCTAGGATGTAGGCCATATACTATTTCAAAGGGACTCTTACCTATGGACTTGTTCACAGTGTCATTGTATGCATACTCAGCCTGTCCAATCAGTTGATCCCATTGTTGGCCATATTCTTTAATCAAACACCTTAAGAGATTTCCAAGGCTTCTATTTACCACTTCGGTTTGACCATCTGTTTGAGGATGGTATGCTAACCCAAAGGACAAATTGGTACCTAATATTTTCCAAATATTCTTCCAAAAATGACTCATAAACTTAGTGTCTCTATTTGACACAATGCTCAAAGGTAACCCATGTATCTTGATTATCTCTTTGAAGAATAGAGAAGCTATTTGGATGGCATTATTGGTTGTCTTAGATGGCACAAAATGAGCCATCTTACTAAATTTGTTCACAAATACATAAACACTATCCATTCCTTGCCTTGTCTTGGATAACCCAACTACAAAGTCCATGCTCAAGCATTCCCATGGCCTAGTGGGAATAGGTAGTGGTTGAAATAGGTCAGCATTTAAAGAAGTTCCTTTGGCCTTTAGACAAACAATGCAACTCTCAACATACTTCCTAACATTAAGGTTCATTCTTGGCCAAAAGTAGAACCTTTGAACAAGTTCTTGTGTCTTAGTGATCCCAAAGTGACCACTCAATGTACCATTGTGCTTTTCCTGAATCAAGTTCTCCCTTATAGACCCTCAAGGAACACATAGCTAACTTCCCTTAAATAATAGGTTACTTTGCAAAGTATATTCAACATACTTTTTGTGGAAATGATTCTTATGTTCAACACATACCTTGTAAATGTCTGCAAATTCTTCATCATCAACATATAGATCTTTGAAGTGATCTATTCCCATGCTCTTCAATTGTATCTCTTGAATAGTGAGAGCTCTTCTACTCAAGGCATCTACCACCTTGTTTAGTACTCCCTTCTTATGCTTGATTTAAAATGTGTATGCTTGTAGGTATTCAACCCACTTCATGTGCTCATGAATGAGTTTCTCTTGAGAGTTCAAGAAACTTTAGAGCTTGGTTGTCTGAATAGACTATGAACTCCTTGAGAAGAAAATAATGCCTCCATTTCCTTAAGGCCTGAACTAGTACATACATCTCAAGATCATAAGAAGAATACTTCTTCTTAGCTTCACTCAACTTCTTTAAATGAAAATCCACTAGTCTGCCCTCTTTTCTTTAAAAAAATCCAATAGCCACATTGCTTGCATCACACTCTATGGTAAATAACTTCTCAAAGCTTGGAAAAACTAGAATAGGTTGGGTAGCAATCCTTTTCTTCAAAAACTCAAAACTATTGTTAGCTTGTTCACCACACAATCTTAGTCTTCATGCCTCCTTTAATGGTGTCCAACATAGGAGCACAAATAGCACTGAATTTCTTAATAAACTTCCTATAGTATTGAGCAAGGCCATGAAAACTTCTTACCTTTGTTGTTGTCCTTGAAGTGGGCCAATTGAGGATGGCTTCCACTTTTCTAGTGTCCATTTTCAGATTTCCATGAGATAGTACAAACCCAAGGTATAATAGCTCTATCTTGATGAACTCACACTTCTCTAAGTTGATCATCAACTTCTCATCATGCAGCCTCTTGATAATAGTCTCTAGGTGTTGGAGATGCTCCTCTTTTGTCTTTCTATAAATTAGTATATCATCAAGATATACCACTAAAAATTTTCCAATGTAGTCCTTAAGAACTTTATTCATGAGCCTCATGAATGTGGAGGGGGCATTAGACAGTCCAAATGGCATGACAAGCCATTCATACAAACCTTCATTGGTTTTGAAGGCTGTTTTACACTCATCTCCCTCATGTATTCTTATTTGGTGATAACCACTCTTTAATTCTATCTTGGTAAAGTACTTGGTTTCACCTATACAATCCATTAGGTCTTCAATCCTAGGGATAGGTAACCTATACCTAATGGTTACCCTATTTATGGCCCTTGAATTAGTAGAAAGCCTCCAAGTTCCTCCTTTTTTAGGTGCTAGGATAGTGGGTATGACACATGGGCTGATGCTCTTTCTAATAAGACCTTCACTCAAAAGCTCTTGGATTTGTCTAGTAATTTCCTCATTTTGTTGAGGAGTCATCTTATAGGTTGCCTTATTGGGAAGGGTAGCTCCTAGTATGAAGTCTATCCTATGACTTATAACTCTTTTAGTGGGTAATGTTGATGGTTGTCTATCACTTACTATGCCTTCATAAGTCTGTAACATGCTTTTTATCTCCTTAGGTAGCTCTGGCTTCTTGGTTGCCTTGTCTTCACTTACCTCTCTTGGCCTTAACACTAGTGCAAAGACAACTCCTCCTTCTTTCATAGCTTCTAAGAACTCTTTCTAACCAACCATGAGTACATTAGGACCTGTTGTCTTCATCTCTGCATCCTCTAACAATGACTGAATTTTAAATGTCACATTATCCTTCTTCAAAGTATATGAGTCCTTCACTCCATCATGCATAGCTTGGCAGTCAAATTTCCATGGTCTACCTAGGAGAAAGTGACATGCATCCATAGGTAACACATCACATAGTACCTTGTCCTTATACCTCCCAATTGAGAACTCTACCCAAGCCTCCTCATTCACTAAGACATGTTGTCCTTTATTCGACCATGTGACCTTGTAAGGTCTAGTGTGGGGTATCCTTTTCATGTTTAACTTGCTGACTATTTCCTCTTACACAATGTTGTTAGTAGACCCTGATTCAATGATAACTCTACACACCTTTCCCATCATCTTACATTTTATCCTAAATAGGAACCTCCTCTGGCTTGGCTCCTCTTTAACCAACTCTTTGATCAATGTTATCCTCATCATGAGGTTCTCACCTTCCTCTGATGTTAGTGTTACCTCAGGATGATCCACTACTGCATTTTTCTCCTCATGAACAATATTGACTCTCTTATCACCTCCTTGAAAATTAATACCCTTCTCTGGACACCTATAAGTAGGGTGCCCCATTTGGTTACAATGGTAGCATTTCATGTTGGCAAAATAGTTTCCTCTTCCTTGTCCACCACTTCCTCCTCTAAAATTAGAGCTCCTTCCTTTACTACCTCTACTAGAACTTCCCTCTTTCTACTCAGTGTATTTGATTTCTCCTTGAGCCTTTGACTCTAAACTCCTTCCACCATATCCACTTCTTTTCCCTCTATTATCTCTTCATCTACCTCTACCTCTTGAGGTACTAGAATCTTGTTTCTTTCTCAACTTATCCTCAACCTTGACAGCAAGTTGATGGCATTTTTGAATGGTGTCAGCAGTCATAAGACTCATCTCATCTTGGATATTCCATTTGAGCCCATTGAGGTATCTTGCCACCTTCACTTTCTCATCCTCTGCAACTCAGGATCTCATGTAAAGTTTTTGTAACTCCTCAGTATATGAGTTCACATCCAAGTCTTTTTGCCTAAGGTTTAGCCTCTTCTTATGGAGTTGGATTTCATAATCCTCTGGCACATATGCATCCTTGATTTTGGCCACCATTTCCTTCCATGTAGAAATTGGATTCTTACCTTCTTTCTCCCTCTCATCTTGTAGAAACTTCCACCAAGTAAGTGCAGGACCTCTCAATCTACCTTTGGCCACTTTAACCTTTTGAACCTCTATGATTACATCACACTCAAAGTGGTTCTTTATTCCTTCTATCCAATCAAGGACTATCTCTGGTTCCATCTTCCCATCAAAGATAGGAATGCCTTCTAATGCTTTTCCACTCAAAGCTTTCAATGCCTTCAAGAATGGTTCTTCATCTAGTATTGGGTTTGGTTCAGGGACTTCATCCTCTAAAGGGATCTCCTTTTGTTTTCCATCTATCTTATCATTAGCTTCTTTAGCCTTTACATCTACTTCATCCACCTTTAGCTCTAATTGAGCCAATCTTTCCCAGAGTAGTCTATTCTCCTCTTCTTGGTCTTCCACCTTCTTGGCTAACTCAGCATTAGTCACCCTTGTACTATCTAATTCAAAATATGTATTCTCTCCCACTAAATTAGTAGATTGAAACATTAACCACAAGCCTGATCAAAACAAGCTCTGATACAAATATGGTGTATGTGCTTCTAGGTGTGCTCACACAAATGCTAAGAATACCTTTCTTGTATCCTTCCAAGGATCCTACTCTCCTCTAGGATCTTAATAGGCTTAGATGATCAATCTAAAACCTTATCAAACTCTTCTCTAAGAGTTAAACTCCACATTCTTAACCTTGAAGGATAATTACCTTAAAGTTGCTTCAATCCTTTCCTACACTTAGAAGACTCCAAGTGCCAATCTTACACAACCTAAAAAAATGATTGCAAGGGTATCCAACATCTTGAAAACATTCCATATGCTTCCATTTGGATCCATTTTGAAGGATCTCCAAGCCCTTTTCTATCGAGTTCAAAAAATAGCCTTGAAAAGGCCTAATTAGGCGTAATTTCCTTGTAGCCCTTAACATGGTCTTTTCTCAATTTTCTACCAAAACTTCTCAAAAGAATTACAAAAAAAATTCCACATTAAAGTACTCTTTTGAAAGTTATTGAAGATTCAGAAGGTTTTGGGTTCCTAGGGCATCCGTACATAGGCTTCCTAGATTATAGGGCCAATATGCTAATAGGCCTAGTTTATAGGACTTTGTTGATTACTTATTTGAATCACAACCTAATGGATTGATAAATCCTCAATCCTTCTAATATGACATGATATCCTCATATACCATCTAGAATCATGATTTTTCCATACTTTACTTCTTTTCGCTGCATGCAATCACTCCTTTTCTCTCTGTCAAACCTCTAACCAGGCACACTAAGCTCGCCCAGAGCATGGCATTTAAATTAGTAACTTGACTCTCCTAGAATCCTACCTCTAAAAATGTATAGAACAATGGATCTCCTAAAAAATCCATCCACCCTTAGGAAGATCTCGTGGTTAGATTTCATGGGGGGGCAATAAAAACAAAAACTGGTATGGACAGGACAAGGAAACTCTCTAAACTCTAATCAATTTATTGAAGCTACTAAACCAAATCTAATATACTTTCTTAGAGAAGGAAAAAGTCTTAAAACTATCCCAAAAAGACAAATCTAACACTAAAACAAATACTTCAATCCAAATGTATGCACTGTCACACAAGAAAGCTCGGTATCCTCACAAAACTAGAATTGTAGAGCTATTTCTCTATTCACAAACTTGCTTACAATCACTATATCTCAAGAAATGAGTCACATACATCCTTAAAATGCTTCTCCTTCATTTCTAGGCTTGGTTCATTAATTTCTCACTCCTACAATGAGGGGATTCCATTGTTATCGAGTTGCATGCAACATTTGCAAAAATTGCAAATGTTGTCATTACAACTTTTGAGCAACATTTGGCATCTTTGCATTTATGCCTCCATCCTATCTTTTAGGATTTCTAACCCCTATAATTCAATGAACAAACCTCATAAATGCCTATAAATCATCTTTACTACTATGCTAGGGTGTAGGACACATTTAGACCATTTCCCTAATCAAGCCAAAATAAACATTAAACTAAGCATAAAGAAAACTAGCTAACTAGACTAGGTTAGATTAGATATTAGTTATAAATCTACCTAGCCACACACTTGCAAGACCTTCTAAGGTCTAAAACCAGCATTCTCTAACTTGGCTAATGTTAGATACAACCCAAAATGATCATAGGACTAGGAGGCTAGCCTAGGTGCTCCTGCACCACTCAAGTTGCAAGGTTTTCCATGTTTATTACGATTACATTCAATAAATTAATTATAGTTTTTTGCTTTATTTGTTTGAGCCAATAAACTTGGTTTCATATGTGGATTCTAAACTTCACTATGCATTGTCTAGTCATATTATTTGGTTTGTTTAATTACTTATACATGTTCATAATCTTTTTATCAACCTATGTAAAATTCTTATATTCTCTATTAACTTTTCTTCTACCTTCCAAATGCAGGGATTGGAGCAAAAATGACACTTATTTTTTATATATAATTTTGAAATTTGCATGTTCAGATGCCAAATTTTGTATATAAAATAACAATTGAATGTAATGTGCATAGTTAGATGCCAAATTTTGTATATAAAAACAACAATCGAATGTAATGTGCATATTTAGATGATAAATTTTGTATATAAAAACAATAATTGAATGTAATGTGCATATTTAGATGCCAAATTTTGTATATTAAAAATTTGATGCAAAATTTGAAATATAATAGAGCTCATGGGGTTGATTTGCAAATATTAAGAGCCCACATTTGTATCATCTTAATGCCATGTAAAGTGCAAAAAATGTGTTCCTTACTATGAATGTTGTATCTTTATATAATTTTTATCATCTTAATTTTGTATCCTTACATTTGTATTGTATTAATACCATATACATTTGTATCATCAAATGATGTAATAGTTGGAGTCATTGAGTCAAAATTAGTCAAATGTGTCCAAAGTAAAATGATGATTCCCTGGGGTGAAGGGATAGTGTTCAAGGATTGTATCCTGGCACTAAATGGACTATTCCATTAGGTCTAGTTGGGTAGGTAAATGCTAGCAACAATCCTATTTTGACCACTGAGTTACTAGAACGTTCCAGACCATGCCAGACCAAAGTGTCCCCAAGGTGCACTAAGCACGATTGGGCAGTGATATTTTGAGGATCTTATCTCAAACTTCATGAGAGGTATTGATGATCCATGAGATGCTACATGACTGCATTTATGAAGCCTAAAATAACCTCTCTCCCTTTTGGGAGATTCAAATTTGATTGAATTTGGCACACCAGTCTCGCTTGATGCCAAAACTTGCAGTGAGGGTCAGTTGAAAGTTGCACCACTGGATTTCTTCCAAACTATTCATCTCGACACCAAATGGACTACATCATTAGCTCTGATTAGGTAGTTAGATTCTAGTGACAACCCCATTTTGACCACTAAGTCACTAGAACATTTCGAACCATGCCAGACCAAAGTGTCCCCAAGGTGCACTAAGCATGATTATTTAGCAAACTTTCAAGGTTCATATCTTAGACCCCATGAGAGGTATTGACAATCCATAAGATGATAGATGATCATGTTTTTGAGGCCTACAATAACCTCTCTCTATTTTGAGAGATTTGAATTTTTTTGAATTTGGCACTCCAATCTCGCTTGATGTCAAAACTTGCAGTGAGGGTCACTTGAAAGTTGCACCACTAGGTTTCTTCCAAACCGTTCATCCCCACACCAAATGGATGTTGGAAATTTGGCTGAAGTGAGTACATGAATGTTTTCATTATGGAAACATATGATCCACATGAAGATCACACAGGTTTGGGAGCAAGTATAGCAGAGCGCATTGCAAATTTTTTTAAGTGTAAGATAGTGTTTTCACCAGTGCACCAAAATATAGTTTTTTTTTGCGACATTGACTAGAGTAAGTTCAATGCTTACACACTTGAACATAGAATCTATGATGACTAATGATGACCCATCTCATAGCACAAGTTAGTATGACATGTACGAAATTAGTTATGTCAGTTTTACTGAAGGCAGTGTTAAGTCAACAGGACAGAATATGAAGGTAGAATTGGTAAAGAGTTAAGGGATTATTTTGTTTATCAAAATAATGACTTAACAATATAAAGGGATGACATCCTAGATGTTAACTCTTGGATAAAGATATATGGAAGCCGACCATGTAAAGTTATTATCTTTAATAACTTGTATATATGTAATATGTAATTGTAAGAAGAAGAAAAAAGAGAGGAGACAATGAAAATATTGTAATGATATGATGCAAATGTAAGAGAAGTGAAAATATATTGATGCAAGCAGCATAAGGTTATATACCTTAATCCATTTTTGTAATAATTATACTTTGTACATTACTTGTTTGGGCAGTGGGCTCATCTGGTAATTAGATTTTGTATTGACAACTCCTAATAGGGTTGAGGCTTCTAACAAGGCCTATAGTCCATTAATCAAGACTGATACACTATATGCTTGTAATAGACTCCTAACAGGGTCAACATCCTTAACATGATACTTTTGATTAGTGGATCTTTGTGGGTATCATCCCCACCAGGGTTTTCCCTTGGCCAGGGTTTCCTCGAGAACATATCATGTGTTATGAGTTCTTTATTTCCATTGCTATGCATATTGTTTAGCTTGTTATGTTATGCATGTATAAAGATAATTTGTTATATCCATAATTGGGCAAAAGATAAAGTTTGTAGAATACTGATTCACCCCCCCTCTCATTATTCCCTATTTCTAACAATGGACTATGTCATTAGCTCCGGTTGGGCAGTTAAATGCTAGCACCAACCCCATTTCGACCACTGAGTCACTAGAACATTCTGGATTATGCTAGACCAAAGTGTCCCCACGGTGCACTAAATACAATTGGGCAGTGAAATTTTGAGGCTCTTATCTCAGATCTTGTGAGAGGTATTGATGATCTATGAGATGCTATAGGACCATGGTTTTTAGGCCTACAATAACCTCTCTCTATTTTGGGAGATTCAATTATTTTTGAGTTTGACACTCCAGTCTCGCTTGATGCCAAAACTTGTATTGAGGGTCAGTTGAAAGTTGCATCACTGAGTTTCTTCCAAATCATTTGTCCCGACACTGAATGGACTACACCATTAACTTTGGTTGGGCAGGTAAATTCTAGTGATCTCCCCATTTCAACCATTGAGTCACCAGAATGTTCTAGACCATGCCAGACCAAAGTGTCCACAAGGTGCACTAAGCATGATTAGGCAGCAATCTTTCAAGGCTCATATCTCAGACCCCATGAGAGGTATTAGTAATTTGTGAGATTCTACAAGACCACATTTCTAAGGCCTACAATAACCTCTCTCCATTCTGAGAGTTTCAAATTTGTATGAATTTGACACTCTAGTCTCGCTTGATGCCAAAACTTACAGTGAGGGTCAGTTGAAAGTTGCACCACTGGGTTTCTTCCAAACCATTCATCCTGGCACCGAATGGACTATACCATTAGCTCTAGTTGGGTGGAAAAATTCTAGCAACAACCCTATTTTTACCACTGAGTCACTAGAACGTCCCGGGCCATGTCAGACCAAAGTGTCCCCAACGTGCACTAAGCATGATTGGGCAGTGAACTTTTGAGGTTCGTATCACGGACCCCATGATAGGTATGAGTGATCCATGAGATTCTATAGGATCGTGTATCTGAGGCCTACAATAAACTCTCTCTATTTTGGGAGATTCAAGTTTTTTGAATTTGGCATGCCAGTCTCGCTTGATGCAAAAACTTGTAGTGAGGGTCAGTTAAAAGTTGCACCACTGGATTTCTTCCAAACTGTTCATCCCAGCACTGAATGGACTACATCATTAGCTCTAGTTGAGTGGGTAAATTCTATGGACAACCCTATTTTGACCAATGATTCACTAGAACATTCTGGACCATGCTAGACCAAATTTTCCCAGAGGTGCACTAAGCACGATTGGGCAACAAAATTTGGAGGCTTGTATCTTAGACTCCGTGAGAGGTGTCGATGATCCATGAGATGCTACAAGACTATGTTTTTGAGGCCTATAATAACCTCTCTTTGCTATGAGAGATTCAAATTTTTTTGAATTTGGCACTCTAGTCTCACTTGATGCCAAACCTTGCAGTGAGGGTTAGTTGAAAGTTGCACCACTAGGTTTCTTCCAAACCGTTCATCCCGACACCAAATGGATTGAGCCATTAGCTCGGGTTGGGCGGGTAAATGCTAGTGAAAACCTTGATTCAACCACTGAGTCACTAGAACATTTTGGACGATGCCGGACCAAAGTGTCCCCAAGGTGCACTAAGCACGATTGGATAACAAAATTTTGAGGCTCGTATCTCAGACCCCATGAGAGGTATCAGTGATCTATGAGATTCTATAGGACCATGTTTTTGAGGCCTACAATAACCTCTCTCCATTTTGGAAGATTCAATTTTTTTGAATTTGACACTCTAGTCTCGCTTGATGCCACAACTTGCTATGAAGATCAGTTGAAAGTTGCACCACTAGGTTTCTTCAAAACCATTCATCTTGATACCGAATGGACTGCGCCATTGTGTATATTGGTGAGCATTTTGGTGTGTCAAGAGGCAAAGTAAGTGGTGCAGGAGCAAAAAGGTCAAAGGCAGGAGCCACGGAGTGCCCCAGGATCACTGATGGATCTTTGGGAGGAGTGGAAGAAAAATGGCCTTCAAAGGTCATTATATCATGTAATAAGAATATTCATGGTCATGTAATATTTTTTTGATCATATATTGATCTCATTGTAATCACATATTGAATGTAAACCTTAATGACAATGATAAGCCTAAAAGGTACCTAGGGGTCACTAATAATGGATTATAGATTGATCCTTGGTTAGGGATTGATGTAAATGACCTATAAGGGTTTAAAAAGATATAATAAGGCTATTAAATCCTTGAAATGGTGTTGAGAGCACTAAGAGTGCAATAATTTGTAAATTGCCTATATTGGCAATATAAGCCAAATAGCACTTCATTAGAGTTAGTTGGGGTTAGTACGGGTAATAGGTTTCTAAAGGTTGAAATTAAACCTTTTATAAGTCTTTAGATGGGCTTTGGATGATGTGTTGTCAACTTGACAACTTTTTTTGTCAACTTGACAACAAATTTCTTGTTTATGTTAGTGACAATTAGTTAGGGGGTAGTTGGAAAGTTAGTTAGTAGGTTCCAGTCGGTCTTTTGAGGATTAGACTCATTCTTTCAAGAGATCTACAAGGGTAGATAGGAGAGATAAGTGTTGATGTGTAATGGTTGAAGTTTGTAATTGAATCAATCAATGAAAATAAAGTTCTCTGCATTTCTATAGTTTTTTGTCCCGTGGAATAGTCTAGGCAACATTGAATTGAAGAATAAATCTAATATGATCTTGGCTTGGTTGTGATATAGGAATGGTGTCTTGTGTTTGTTTACAAGTTTATGTAACTATTTCATTATTTGGAATATCATTAAGATATTGGAATTGACTGATGGGACAAGACTCGCATTGTAGGCACAGTCAACATCTAAGTTTGTAGCCAGCCTTATGTAGTGACCCTCCCACCCTTGTAGTGACTGTAACTTGGTGGGAGAGGTCTAAACATGAATATTAGCTATTGAATCCAGGGAAAGTGGAAGAAGGGGATAAGAGGCAGAGATATGCCTGGTAAACATACAATGAAAGGGTACATTTGAAAGTTCCAGTATTGGTTGTGGAATACTGATGAAGGGAGAGGGAATATGATGATTGAAGATGTATATAGGGATGTATTGGAAGGGTTTAGGATCTTTATAGGGCTTGAGAGTTGCAGGTAAGGGTAGTTTCCCTAAAACCCTAGGCTATTGACCCTAGAAAAAAGGGTTTATTGATTTGGGAGCTTGATGAATGGTGGGACTTTAAGAGTTTGAAAATCTTGTGTTTTGGAAGGTCTAGGAAGACTATTTCAAGTCTTTGACTCTTGGAGATAAGTGGGGATAGGAGTTGCTTCTTTGAGCAAGGGCTAATTAGGCCTAGATGGAGAGCTAGAGGGTGGAGAAAGTATTCACCAATCAAATGTTGAAGGACTGAGATTGAGATGAATTTAGTAACTTTGAAAGGGGTATTAGAAAATGTAAATACCTTGTCAGGCTGTTTGGAGAGTTCAAGAGTAATTTTTTGATTTCAGTGTTTGTAGGGCTACTAGATAGGCCTATAAAGACTATATGGGTATGTGCAGGATCATAGTATGCAAAACTAGGCCCTTAAGTGGCAATGAAAATTTAGAAAATCGGGTTTAGGCAAGTTGACATAAAATTTTGAACAAGTTATAAATATTATATCAAAAATACGTAAGAAGAGAAACTATAGAAAATTGAATTTAGTTTCTAAGATACTAGGACTTTTTTGAAAAATAATTATTCTATATGTTAAAAATTTCAAATTCCAATGTAGTAGTACGAAAATTTCAAGAAAAAAATAAGAAGTGGGTGTATGTCTGACCACCTTAAACACAATCAAATGATAATTTATTTTTACAATATTCTAGATATAAGTAGTAGACTCATGTTCGAATGTGACACATATTTTTTTATAATTTTTTTCTAAGTAAATAATTAATTATGACTTTACCTATACAACTTTTCCAGAATATAAAAACTCTCCAGTTTGACCACATTAACTTAGTCTAAACTTTATCAAATTGAAAACTTTTTTTATTTTTCTTGTAGTAGGAAAAGCATAAAATGTGACACATATTTTGGATTTCAAAAATGTTATACAATTTGAAAGTTATAGCTATTTTTCAATAAGTCTATCAATCAGGACTAGAAAGATAACAAGTAATTGTATGTTTGCCACATTAAACAAAATCAAATGATAATTATTTTTTACAAGATTCTAGATAAAAGTAGTAGAATCATGTCCAGATGTGATGTATATTTTTTTTCCAAGTAAACAATTCATTATGATTTTTTTTCTACAAATTTTCTTGAATATTAAAAATCTCGTGTCTGATCACCTTAACTTAGTCTAAACTTCATCAAATTGAAATAATTGTTTATTATTATTGTATTAGATGAAGCATAGAATGTGATGTATATTTTAGATTTTAAAAATGTTATATTGTTTGAAATTTATAGTTGTTTTTTAAAAAGTCTATCAATCATGACTTCTTTTTCATATTGCCACTTTTTGGCATACCATGATCCTGCACATACCCATATAAGAGAAATGGTTGAAGTAGAGGTGATTGGAGTGAATGGGAAGTTGGAACATGGTAACTAGACCATGATAAAATGATCTATGGTGTTGGGATTAAGGTGAGAGGTCTAGTTAGATTTTTGGTATGGTGGAGGCACTAGGTGCACTAGGTAGCAATCTATTTGACCCTTGAGTTGAAACTAACTTCTTGAGTAGATTCCAAGACGCTTGTAGAATCCTCAAGTTGAGTTGAGCTCCATGAGGGGATAGTAGAGGTCTCTACATCATATTTTCTTGATTGAGAGCATCAGATACACATGAATACAATGTAGCACATAAATTTTGAATTCACTTAAATGATGAATTACACATGTGAACACACATAGCACATAAAGTGTACACATAAATTTGATTAAGACATGAAGCATACATGTAGCACATATTTTATAAAGCATACCACATGAATTCACTTAAGTCATCCACATAGCCGATACACATGAATTTAGGTTATGAAGAATGTACTCAAATATACATGAATATACTTAAAGCATAAATCGTACACATGGGTACATACAACAAGCATATTTACATACTAACAATGAATAAATGAACACACAATTAAAAAATTTGATCGAATATCAAGTTTCATATATATCAAAAAATGAACAATAATTCTGTAATATTTACATGTCAACATATCTAGATACAATGTGGCATACGCCATCTCAAAATGTGTCATATGACATCTCAAAATAAGATTTGTTCAACTAAAAAAGTTTCTAGTACATCCTATTCTAATGGTGGATCATCAAAATGCAGCCTCTTTGAAGTATTCTTTGGCTCTGATGGATCTTGCATTCAAACACAAAAGTGAAACCCCAAGTTAGATTAAAATTCAGAATCATAGTCAACAATAATAAATAAAATTTAAACTAAAATTGAACTCTCATATACCTCGCCTCTTTATTTCCTCCCATGGACAGGAGAGCTAATATATGTCCTTTGTAGAGCAAGAACAATGACACCAATGTCGAATTTGACCTATATATGTTTGTGAACATGAGATTGATCTACGAGTTATACTATTTAATGTTAAATACTTGGTAGCAAATATATGTTTACAAAATAACTGAATTAACATTAAAACTTACCTTTGTTGAACTTTCTTCAGTAAATGTTGGTTGAGTCATTAGCGATACAAACCCTTGGCGTTCTACCTCCCTCAAACTAGGAGTGACCTACAAAAGTCAAATAGATACTTGATACTGTATGGTGAAAATGTGACCACATTTCTATGAATCCTTACATGCAAGAAAACTCAACAATGAGCCCTCACAAATCAATCCATAGCTCTTTATGCATGAAGTTGCAAGATTTGTTAAATTGCTCTTAGCTAGAGCTATAAACTCATGACCTTGCTAGTCAACCACACAATGAGAGATTCCAAATCAAAGACAAGGGCAACAATGCCAATATCTCCAATGAAATCAATATGGATGCAATGCAATGCAAACTAATTTATGAGAATGAAAGATACAAGCTATACTATGAAAGGAAAATACAAGTGTTACAAATCCTCTTATTAAGCTATGTCAGATTAATCTATTGCATAAAGGAAATCTATATTGAAAATGTCATGATTATGCAACTATGATGTAAGAAAACAAGCTAAATGAAAT
Organism: Chamaecyparis obtusa; assembly: GCA_027943335.1. Taxonomy (NCBI): domain Eukaryota; kingdom Viridiplantae; phylum Streptophyta; class Pinopsida; order Cupressales; family Cupressaceae; genus Chamaecyparis; species Chamaecyparis obtusa. Next base: position 170,337 of record BSBK01003868.1, on the reverse strand, counting down.
GCAACAACAATGTCTTCAAAGCTTGAATGCAAGAATGTCTTCAAAGAGCTCCAAATGACCTAGAAAACCTGCAGCATAACATTAGCATAAAAACTTAAGATATGAAAATGAAGGAGAGAGCTCTCCTTTTATAAAAAATGAGATGAACATGGACCATTGAGATTAAGAGGCAAAAGACTTAATCAACGGTGGAGAAAAAAAGAAGCTTGATCCTTGTGCACAAATATCCTCCAATAGGAAAATAGGAGTTGACTTTTGTGTCCCACATAAGATAAAGTATTTTTTCTCTTTTTATAAAATAAGAATAATGCTTTATTTGTGCAACAGGATAAGAAGAAAAGTTGAAACTTTTTATTTAATAAAAGGGGAGGAAATTCCTTTTAATTAAATAAAGGTTTAGGATAAAATGATTTTATTATTTAATTAAAAGAGATTTTTAATTAATTAAAAGGGAGCATGTTCTCTTAATTAAATAAGATTTTTTTTTTTTCTTTTAAATTAAATAAGGCTCAAATCTTAGAAAATATTGAATTGATTATGATTTGATCAAGGAAATTGATATAATTGATATTGTTGATATTTGAAAATATTGATTCAGGGATTTGACAAATTGCTGAATGGGGGCCCAAAGTCCAGGCGACCATTTTAGGGTGCATACATTTGTGCCTCTTTGACTAATGTGTGATCATTTTGGGAACACATGCAGTCAAAGAAGAATTGAAATGTGAGATCAATTTGGGATCACAAAACAACCTAGATGTGTGTTTGACAGATGGGAACACATCGGGACAAGCATAAACAACAGCTGAAAGACAAGACCAACACCGTCGCTGTTAGGTGCAAATCAAGCCTTAGACAAAACTATCACCGTCGCTGCTAGACAATAATCAAGTCTGAAAAATAGAAGATAAAAATTAAAAGACAAAATCACCACCATCGCTGCTAGGTGATAATCAAGTCTAAAAATAAGAATCTCAAGCTGAGCTGAATGATAAAGCTAAATCAAAGATTAAAGATGATAGGTACTGCCCCCTCAGAATCGAAATTGAAATCAGATAGAGGAGAATGACAAATTGATAAATCTGATCAAGTCACAATAAATCATAATCGAAGGATGGAGCATGATAGGATAACCATCAAACAATGAAGATATGCCCCAAGTTGATGAGGTTTGACTGAAAAAGATATAGGATAAAGATTAAGTCAAACCTCAGAGAGAGGAAGTGAAAGGGGTGAATGAAAGACTAGAAGTTTGGAAGATATGGAAAGGAAGAAATTTCATCAAAGATCAAAGAATTATGCCTCAAAAGGTTAGTCAACTACGTAGAAGAATGAGAAAACTTGGAAACACAACTCAGATTTCAATTTCGAGTTTGAAAATGGATAGAAAATTATGTGATATGAAAGACTAGAAATGAAAGATATGATCAAGAAGAATCAGAAAATGAGCACAATTGACCAACTAGTCCGTAGATGATAAAAAAGATAGCTCTCTCCATATGCAAGATGCAAAAACTAAACTATGATGAACCTAAGAATGCAAGCTTCTATAAAAAGTGGTTGACTTGCAAGGTCACAACGTCAATAGACATCTAATAATCATCATCGAGCTTTATTGGTAGCATCACAAGATCATACAATGCATACTAGCATAGCTATGTGGATATGAATATGATCTTTATCAAATAGAAATGTGGGAATCTCACCTAGGCATCAAAGACATGTAGGTCCAGATGACTAATGTAGTGGGATCACTTAAATTTTGATATGGCAAGATTATGCTTGTATCAAGACATGAAATTTAGGATAGCTAGAAGCATGCACTCGCAAAACAGTCAAGGATAATACCTTGTCAATCCATAGTGTCAATTAAGTCCAGCATAAATGCTCATGACAGTTAGGATCAACAAAATATACCCACAAGCAGATAAAGAAATAAAATATGTTCTCATACCCTCAGTCTTCTACCTATGCATCATCAAAAACTTCTTAGAGAGAGACCACTCATAAAAAAAATCCTCGTAGATAGCACACAAAGAAAAATAAAGTCAACATATCTCAAGCGAGTTGATTGTTTAAGTGTGTGTGTGTTGGTCATAGAGTCAGACTCTGGTTATCACATCTATCAATGAGAAATATCGCATCATACTTAGACTATTGGGTAAGACATCTGATAAGTGTTAAGAAACACTCGACACAAGGGTAGTGTTGAAAAACACTGTTTGGGGTGGTGTTGAAAAACACATGTTGTGAAATACCCCAAGAGACAAACACACCTAAAGGACCTATGCCAATAGTTATGCCCCCTAGATAAAAATAAAGACCAATTCAAGACCAAGTCAAATAAGGTCAAGGTATGATGGAGAAAGGTTCAGTGTCGAGGACGCATGCTAACAAATGGGAATGCAAAGGCCTCAAGTAGCGCCTGTTTCCAAGTTTTCACCACTTGGAGATCTTTTTTCATTTTTTGATTTGTTTTCTCTTTTTTTGTATTTTTGCTACCAAGGTGCCTGTTTCCAAGTTTTCACCAAGGCACTTTTTTTATGTTTTTTTTAATTTTTTGCATTTTTTTATTTTTATTTGGTATTTTTGGAATATATATATATTTTTTGGAGATACATCAATGCGTCTATTGCTAGATTTTCACTAAGATTATCATTTTTTTCAAAATATTTTTCATTTTTAGGACATTATATGCTTTTTAGAAGTTTTTCAACATCATATATGAATTTTTTGGGAATTTTTTCAGGACCAATAAGTATGTACAAAGGATGCCCCCAGATAGAATGGGCATCAAACTCACAAGCAAGATCATATCGTGTAGTCCCAAAATGTTGGAAGGTGGAGGACAAGAAGGATGAGCAAGCTGGTGAAAAAGATGGAGGAAAATAGAATGAAGGTGAATGGAGGGAAGAAATCCTCAAAGGCAAACTCCTCAAGAGTACCCAAGCTAGGGAAAAAAAATTGTCATGTAAAGCACATTTGGACAAGCAATGAAAGGCCAGCATAGGATAAGTCAAAAAAGCATAATGCAAAAGAAGGAAAAGATGCAGTCCAAAGAGGGTAGACATGTCAAGAGACTTCATAGCATCATATTTTACTCTTTTTATTAGATCAAGACCAAGGGGAAAAAAGATAGCGAAAGGCTAGAATGAATGGAGGAAAATAAATATGAAGGCTAAACATGAAAGGAATGAAAACAAGATCATCGTAAGATAGCTCACAAGATAGCCAAATGTTCATGTATAGTTCAACATTGTCAAGATCAAAGATGAAATGAAATGGATGAAACATGTAGAAGAACTACGCATGATGCCTAATTACTAGATTTTCATCACGGTACTTATCCAAGGCACCACAAGGGAGTGGTTTTCACCATAGGATGAATTTATTTCTCTTTACTTTTTTACCAAAGTGTCTATTTCCAGGTTTCCACCAAGGCACATTTTCAATTGTTTTCTTTTTTTCATTTTTTCATTTTCTTTTTTCATTTTTCTATTTTTTAAATTTTTTTTGTTTATTTTTTTAAGAAGGCAAGCTTTTTAGATAATGCTCCTTGAAAGGATAAACCATGATATGTCAAGGATTCAAAATTATATGCTCAAAGATGCTGATAGGGAAAGGAAAATGGAAGAGAAAAATGGATGATAAGGCTTTATGTAAAGTGAGTGAGGTTGGAACATAGGAGGAATAGATAAATGAGGAAAAATGATAGAAGGTAGAAGGATAATGAATGGAAGGATTGTGAAAGGGTAGATGGAAAGGAAGGCAAGATCAACATCAACACACACCTTGAAGGGTGGTGAGAGGATGGAGGAAATGTGAATGAAGGAATACGAGAAGGAATATGGTGAATGTTTAGCAGAGGTTGCAGTTCAGGCGTATGAAATGGAATAATATTTTTGGAAGAAGATGAAGTGAAAGCCTTTGGAAGCTTGAATGTCAACTTCACTTGTTGTTCAACATAAGACTCTCTTAAGAGAGACTTTAGAATCCATATAGCCTTAGGCTTTTCATTTCTTTTTGATGATTTAGAGAGGATATCTTCAATGATGGATTTTGGAACCTATTCTTGTCTTGTAGTTTTCTTCTTAGATATCTCTTTTGACTTTATGTTTCCATGTTGATTAGAGGAGACATGGTGATCTTATTTTTTTGATGGATTCTTATATTGCTTATTTTTCTGGTATTAAACATTCAAGTTACTTCTAAAAGACTTGGGACTTGTGGAAGAAGGAGTAGGATATGATTGGTTTAGATGGATGGATGGATGAAAAGGATTCAAGGGTATGTATCTATGTTGATCTTGAGGAAAGATAAGAGATGGAGGGACGTAAGGACCCAAGATGGATGATGAATTAAGAGAGTTAGGAGGGGAAAGTGAAGAGACATAAGGGCCCAAGATGGAAGGAAGACATGAAGCCCTTAGTATTGGGGGAGGAGATCCAAGGATGGACATGAAAGATGCAAAAGGATAATCAATAGTTTCATCAACATCTATATGAGAACCAAGGACATCAGCATCTTTAGAGTGAGAATTAGGATTTGCAATAGGATCATGAACATCTTGAATAGGAGAAACTTCTTTGATAGGATTGTTCAAAGCTTGCAAAGACTTAGGAAGAGTAGAAAGTGGAAGCGAACATGGAGTGGTAGAACAAGAAGATGGAAGATTTTGATCTTGACAAGTTACTTTGGATGGCATAATCACATATTTTTTTCTTGATTTTCAATAGGCTCAACATTGGAAGTAGTAGCGCTATTTTCAATAACCTTAATAGAAGTATCATCTTCAGAAGGTGTAAGTGTAGTAAGGTTATTTTTGTTTTTGATAAGCTCAGCAATGTAAGTAGTAGCTCGATCTTTCTTAGGAGAAGATTTAAGACATGGTGGAATGAATGAGGAAGGGCATAAAGGATCAAAAGAACCATGAAATGAATGAGAGATATTATGAACAGGATTGGATGACATGGAGAGTTCTTGATCTTGATTTTTATTTATGTTCTTTTCTTTATCATTTTTAGAGTCCTCTTGACATGGATCCACTTCTAAGGACAAAGAAGCAGGTTGGGATTATATGGAAGACTTTGGAAGAGATGGTGAAGGACTAACTGAAGTAGGCATTATAACGCATGAAGACTTAGGCTCTTCAAGCTTAGCATTATTGAAATTATTCGCAGCCAAGTGAAGGTTAGCTTGAGTTTCTTTAAGAGGTAGCCCTTGAGGATAACTATAGGGAATCTCATGAAAAGCATTAGGACTTATGTTGAATGAAGGATTTGTGAAAGATTCAGAAGCTTTAGTAGATGTATGGGTATTGGATGAAGTAGGGGATGGAAGGGAACCATCACAAGACAAAGTTTTAGCATTAACATGATCTTTCTTGAGATTTTCATCTTTATTTTCAGCATGAGAATTCCTAGAGGAAGGATTCTTATAATATTTACGTTTCAAATCAGCACTGTGCATTTTATATTCCTCAATAGTAGTAGCTGGATTATAATCAAGGTATTGTTCACAAAACTCATCAAAGTTTCTTTCAAAATCTGAATCATATAGATCACCATCATGATCTTTCCAATATGAGGACCCATTTCCAGTAAGCACAAGGACATGACTAGGAGGACTCTTAGGAATAGAGGTGTCATAGGTATCACTACATTGTCCATCATCATAGTCATCATAGTCATCATAGGTGCGTGCATCACTCTTTGTGGAAGAGGTATCATAAGGACTATCACATTGCTCATTATGGTATATCTTGTGAAGAGAAGTAAGACTCTTTGAAGAAGTAGAAGAAGAATGAGATCGTGAAGAAGAGGAAATTGAAAACTTAGTGTAGGAAGAGGACTTGGATAATGAAGAATTCGAATAATGTTTAGAAGAGTTATGAAGATGAAGAATGTGAATAGTGTTTAGAAGAATTATGATAAGATTTAGAAGATGAAGAATGTTTGGATGAGATCATGAGTATGATTCTAGCAAAGGCATCTGATTTAATTAATTTTTCTTTTATTTTTGTCATAAATTCGTTACTCATGAGAATTTTGGAAGAACAACACTTTTCGAATATGTCAATGAGCTCAAGATCATCTATTCTTAATAAAGGTTCCAAAACTAGATATTTGAGATTCATGGTTCTAGAAGAAGAAGAATCAAGCATAGGAGCAACATAAGAGATAATATAGAAGAAAATAGACTAGATAATAAGAGGAAAAGAATCAAGAAGAGGAAGAAAAATTTCCCATGGGAATAGAAGACTTTAGAAGAACATGGGAAATGGAGAAGAAAGAAGAAGACTAAGATTCATCTTATGCAATTGATACCATAACATTCATTGAGATGTTGAGCAACATGAAAGCACCTAGGATCTGAGATCTGGACTAACCAAGGAAGACCAAGCTTCTAAGGAGAACCCACTAGGACGGAACTCAGTTTCAGTATTTCAATTAAATTTTTCAAAGGATTTTTCAATGATGATCAAGCACATAACACAACAACCAGGGAGTTCAAGAAAACAGTCTTCAAGCAATGGGCAAGGGACAAAGCAACCTTGCACATAAACAAAGATAGTGACTTAGTATTCTTTTCCCTAAAGACTATACTTGTGTATATTCTTGAAAATGTTTTAGTAGGCACATAGAACACAACAACACCTTAAAAAGTTGTCTACAAGGATACACATGGATTTCTAAGAGGAGTCATTGATATACGCAAGGTACGTGAGGCTCAAATCCATAGATGAGAAGAATCTGAAATCACACAGTCGAGAGGAGACGGTAACCCAAATCTCCTCCTTCACTTCTCAAAAATATAAAGTTCTTTGAGGCTTAGCCAAGAGTGATATCAAATTCAATTCCCAAGAGAGGTGTCTTTCAATTCACCACCCGCTATTTATACTCTGCCAGAACATGGGAGTTAAGGTCATCCCTTGAGGTGGTGTGTCCCCAAGCAAGCCTTCTAAAAATAAAATTAAGTAATTCACTATCAAAAGTATTTAAAGCACTAAAGGTGGAACACTTAAATCTTCAAGTAAATGTGAAGTGAGTCCAAAAGTGGAACATTTAACTCCTCACACAAACTCAAAGTGAGTCCACACCTTAGAAAACTAATGAGATCAAGAAAGCATAAAAAGGGGGAAACTTTGTGGAACACTTAACGCTCTTTTCAAGTAGACCCCTCCCCTATGTATGAATGCTGACCTTGCATCCAAAGGGTAGTAATGAGGGGCAATTAGAAATAAATGAGTCCAACACCCAATTTAGCTAACAAGATCAATCAAAAGTAATCTAAAGTTTCTTATCAATACTACTCACAAATGACAAAGGGTTGAATCAATGAAATATTTAACTTTCCAAGCAAACATAGAGCGAGTTCACAAAGTGGTGCATCTAACTCTTTATGTAAACAAGGAATGAATTCATGCCCTCAATCACTCAATGAGATATTTGATATTGGAGCCAAGAATTACTTAAGGTTTAAACACAAGCATTCACTTACATAAACTTGTAAAAACAAATCTATGTTCTTTCATTTCCCATTAAGAGCATCAATTGAAATGTGTTCTATGAAAGCATGTAAACACTCAAGCCAAACACATGAGAGGTTCAATTTTAATCACAAAATTTAAATTTTGTAGAGATGGAACTAAGTACTTCAAGTCCAACACTTTTTTTTAAACATTTTCCATGAAAGCAAGAGCACCTTCAAATGAACAAGACAAGAAAACAAGCAAACAAGATATGCAATGTATATCCAACTTATGCAAACCCTAGGGTTAGATCTGAAAATTAATTTTTAGGAGCAATAATAGCCAGCAAATAATCTAAATGATAACTCATATCATGCATTGAACAATGAAAAATAAGTGCATACTCATCACAAAAGTTTTTTTTTTTTGCATTTGACTTAGTCAACAAGATCTAATTTTTTTGATATGATTTTTGCTAAAAAAATAGAAATATAAAATAGAGACCCCTACTAAAAAATAGAGAGCTTTCCAAAAATATAAAAATTTTAGAAAAATCTCTTCAGTTGTGCCCTAGAGACACATTTTACCAAAATAGACTATTTTTTGTAAATCAATTATTTGAGCCACTATATTGCATCCAACTTCAAAACATAAATAATGGACCCTCTGTATAATTTGAAAAGATTTCCAAAAATGTAAAAATTTCAAAAAAATATGCTAATTTGCACCAAAAATTAATTTTTTATAAAAAATCAAGAAATTTTTTTTAAAATTTGAAAATACATTAAAAAATTCTAAATTTTTTATTGGAGCTTCTCTGATATGTCACCAACTTGCAAAAAAAATTTCAAACCAAAAAACTAAGCTGTTTTGGAAATATTATCAAATCTTTTAAAATCTAAAGTTTTCAATCTCCAAACAAATCTGCACAAGGTTTAGCTCCAAAAATAATAAAAAACTAGTATGTAAAAGTGGGTTGCCCTACGGTGGGTGCCAAAAATGTATTGTGAAAATGTGACCACACTTCTATGAATCCTTACATGCAAGAAAACTCAACAATGAGCCCTCACAAATCGATCCATAGCTCTCTTTGCATGAAGTTGCAAAATTTGTTAAATTGCTCTCAGCTAGAGCTATAAACTCATGACCTTGCTAGTCAACCACACAATGAGAGATTCCAAATCAAAGACAAGGGCAATAATGTCAATATCTCCAATGAAATCAATATGGATGCAATGCAATGCAAACTAATCTATGAGAATGAAAGATGCAAGCTATGCTATGAAAGGAAAATATAAGTGTTACAAATCCTCCTATTAAGCTATGTGAGATTAATCTATTGCATAAAGGAAATATATACTAAAAATGTCATGATTATGAAACTATGATGTAAGAAAACAAGCTAAATGAAATGCACCAACAATGTCTTCAAAGTTTGAATGCAAGAATGTCTTCAAAGAGTTCCAAATGACCTAGAAAACTTGCAACATAACATTAGCATAAAAACTTAAGATATGAAAATGAAGGAGAGAGATCTCCTTTTATAAGAAATAAGATGAAAATAGACCATTGAGATTAAGAGGCAAAAGACTTAATCAACGGTGCACAAATATCCTCCAATAAAAAATAGGAGTTGACTTTTGTGTCCCACATAAGACAAAAAGTACTTTTTCTCTTTTTATAAAATAAGAATAATACTTTATTTGTGCAACATAGGATAAGAAGAAAAGTGGGGACTTTTTATTTAATAAAAGGGGAAGAAATTCCTTTTAATTAAATAAAGGCTTAGGATAAAGTGATTTTATTATTTAATTAAAAGAGATTTTTAATTAATTAAAAGGGAGCATGTTCTCTTAATTAAATAAGATTTTTATTTTATTTTTCTTTTAAATTAAATAAGGCTCAAATCTTAGGAAATATTGAATTGATTATGATTTAATCAAGGAAATTGATATAATTGATATTGTTGATATTTGAAAATATTGATTCAGGGATTTGACAAATTGTTGAATGGGGTCCCAAAGTCTATGTGACCATTTTAGGGGGCATATAGATACTATCATAACTTGATCATATTATATATACTTGATAGTAAGATACACAAAAATAACTTTAGAAATATATGTACCATGGGGCTATCACTAGGAATGGATATGTCTGTGACTCTATCATGATGATAGGGTATCACGACATCATCATATGCCACTCTTTTTCAAATAAACTATATAAATTAAAAATTAGTACGCACAACTGACAAGTATACATGTATGCATAAACAAACTAAATTATTTAATTACCTTTCCCTTGTCAATGCCTGACACCTGCACCCCCTCACATTGCCCCCCAGTGGCAACTGGTGACACCTGCATCAGTATGTAATAAGATGATTGTAAAAATTAGAAAACAATGTACACATACTATTATAATAATTTAAGGAAACCAAAGAGTACATTAAAATATGTACCATGGAACTGTCAATGCCAAATGATATGGTTGAAAGCATGGACCCCTCCACCTATGCCATCTCCACCTCTGTCATCAACTGAACATAAATGTAACACATAAAAAAAATAAGTAGGACAATATTATAAGAAAATTCTACTAAATATACGAATGATAAAATTTAAATACAATGTAAAAGGTGAACTATTTACCCTTACTGTAACAGTAGGAGTCCATGGCTCTATATGCCCTGATGCACATCTTAATGAGGTTCTTAAGTGCCTGTAGTGTGTTGTGTAGAATCATCCACCTCGAAGATGTAATTATATGCATGACTATCATTCATGGGACCTAAGCACATATTCTTTCACATAGTGCAAGTGTGGGGCACACAAACATGTGAGTTTGTGGAGGATGTGGAAGGGAAAAAAGCATCAACACGAGGCAACAATGATGTGCTTTGCGTAACCAGCAGATCACTCAAGGTTTGAATGGGTCGAATAGTCTGTGAGCTGGCCTCAACAATAATGTTAGGATGTTGTACCATGGGAGGTGGTGAAATCTTGAGAAGGGGGACATATGTGCGAGATTTCACTTGTTGTGCCCATGGCCTATCCTGAGGAGTGCCTAAACCTACACCCTGGCTTGGTCTCATAGTCCATTAATTGACCTTGTGACCGAGCACAAATTCAACATACATTTTTTTAATAAAATAAAATGGGACATCCAAATTTTTATGAGGTGGTCCATCAAAAACCATCCACCACTGGTCCCAAAAGTTGTCACGTATTGAACTATTTGTGCACCATTTAATTGACAACTTGGTTTTTTAGGGTCCACTTTTAGTCTGATTTTAAGATCCACAAAAAGATTACAGATGTCATGTTTTGTTATGTTTAGGTTCATGACTTGATCATAGTCAAGCCCATTGTCAAACTGGGCGTGCATGAAATCACACCAAAGAAGTGCAACACTATGTTTCTCTATAAGTTTCTCCATACTTTCAATAATTGAGTTCAATTTTCTAAACATGGGGTGCAATGTGGGGATATTGGCATAGGTGGTTTGAAATCCTCTAAGTTGATTTAGATTGTCTCCTATTAGATCCTCTAAATGGTGAGGGTTTGAGACTGGTACGTCTTCTAGAAGTGGGGGATTGTTGGGAGGTGGTTTTGGATTATTTGTGGGATCATTAGGAGGGTTTTCTAATTGATTTGGGTCCATGTCGAATTACAATTACAACAGAAATCAATAATTACAATCAATTTTTAAAAAAAATAATAAAAAACTCATTTAAACCCTAAATTTTATATAAAAAACTACAAATTTCTATAAAAAAAAATAAAAACACTAAAAAAATCAAAATTGAACTTACCTATGATCTTGAGAAAATCAGATATAGGATTTGCTCAGATATCCGAAAGCCCCAAGCCGTGTTCAACATTTTCAGAATGAAAAATGTTGAACGTGGTCGGGGCCTTATAAATTAAAACTACTAGCAAATATCGGATATCCAATAATATTGGATATTCAATTAGGCCTTTGCTTTGGATTTTTCTTTGGCCAGGTGTACTGACACCCAGGCCTACTAAAAAGTAAACAAATCCATTTGTGTGCTTTTGGATGAGTGAAAATAGGTTTTTTTCACATCGCCACTTTTCGGCATACCATGATCCTGCACATACTCATTAAACATTTTAATTTTAAGAAATTTTCAAGTAGTAAACTTCAAAGAATATATCATCCAAATGAAAATCTAATCAATCAATAAAAGAAAAACCTTTTCTTATAATAGGTGGAGCTAAATAGGCACGAATTATGCATTCTCAAAGATTCAAGATACAAAACCAAGTCACATTCAAAAACTTTTCTATTAAACAAAGCCTTCAAATTTAGGCACTATACTAATTCATATAAAGTAGACGTAGATGATATACAAAAAACACATTTTAGGATAGACATTAATAATATCAAAATAAGCATACAAAATTACAATTACTAATATTTTTATGTCACAAAGATTGGCCATATTGGTGCAATAGTGGGGTTACATATAAATATTAGGTTGGTGTTTTTATGTAGCCAAAGGTTTTTGTACTACAACTTGAGAGAAAGGTAAAATATTATGAAGACTAGATTGACCTACACATAAAATTACCTCTTCACTTCTATTATTGAGACATAACAAACATAAAAGAGAAATTTCATATACATAATATAAAGACAAAGACGAATAGGGGTAGTCTTATGGTGTATGCAAATTATCTCATAAATAGATAAACATGGGCTCAATTTTTTCCCCTCTCTCACAAAAAGTCTTAAAGTGTGCATTAATCATCTAGTAATAAAGAAACATGGAATCAAATACTCCTCTTTTTCTTCCCAAATCAAGACATGTTCAATAATACTCAAGGTTCATTTAGGCTCAAGTACAAGAGGGTATTCATTATCCATTCATTATATTAAAAATCACAAAAATTATAAGTATACAGTCATTATCAAGTATGTCCATTGCAACACAGTTAATGTTAAATGTGAAGGCATCACTATGTTAACTAATCAAAGATCTTCTTGAAGAGTATAAAATGAACTTATTGTAACATCCCATGTCTTCCTCTTTGATCTTGATTTATTATTTTTGGTAGACAAGTGGACTACTGTCTTTGGATGTGATTTATCATCTAGATTTTGAGCATTGAGGGGGCCAAGTATAGAAGGACAGTCAATATCTGCTTGTTCCTTTTACAAACTACAAAGAGTATTACAATACAATCATTATCAAATTTGTGCATTGTAACTTAGTTAACAATAAGTCCAAAGGAATCACTATGTTAACTAATCAAAGATTTTATTGAAAAGTATAAAAGGAGCTTATTATAGCATGTTGTTTCTTCCTATTTGATCTTGATTTCTCTTTCTTCTAGACAAGTGGACTTCTATCAATGGACATTCTTTCTCTTTTAGATTTGGAGCATCTGGAGGCCCAGTAGGAACATGGATTGTTGTCCCCAAGGGTGCTTGTTTTGTGGGATCTAGAACATTGAGAAGGGGGTAGAAGGAGTAGGGATTGTTTCAATATGAGCATGGATTCTTGTCTTCAAATGTGATTGCTCAATGAGATTCATAAAATTGTGAGGGGTAGTAGCAGTAGGAAATGCTTCATTTTATATAGTATTTTAAAGTTTTAAATATTTTTTAGTTTTATGGTTATTAATAAATAATGATATACTTTGGGATGATAAGCATGTCCTTATGCTTTTTTTTCCAAGAATGATATAATGTTTAAGGCATTCAATAATATGAATTACTAGGTATAAAAGAATAGAGATGGAATAAATAAATTTATTGACAATTATACTCAAGCTCTTGTTAATCATGATTCTTCAATTTGGTTGTTCATTTAAATAATATTTATTTTTTAAAGAATGATTGATTGAAGTAACATATTGTTGTGGCCTAGGTAAAAGTGATGAAAATTCTTTCCTTCGGGGTTTTTATGGATTCTATTCTTGAAAGGGTATAAGTTACTTTGAGAAAAGATTCTTTTGTGATTGATTCTATTCAAGTTTTGTCGTATAAAATTGGGTTAAACCATGTTTTTATTTTCAACTTAGTTTGTGCATATCTTATCTCATGTTCTTAATTCTATTTTAGGTTTCTCTATTCAAGAAATTGATTCCTTACCTTTTGAAGCTATTGTGATGCACTCTAGTTTACCTATAGATGTTGGAGATGTTCTCATTAGTCCTATAGGTATTTAAGAGGTTCCTTTGACTTCATTCATGTTGGGGATAAATGTAAAAATATTATTGATGATGTGTCAAGTCCTTATGTTTACCCTTTACAATGCAAAATCCTAGGTTAGTAATGATGAGGAAATCTTAGCATTGCATCTAGTAATTATTATAATATTATATATGCCAAGGAGTAGTAGAATAACTTTGTTGGCTTTAAAGTTAACATTTTGAAGACTAATGTTGAATATTTAATCAACAATCTTGATAGGAAAATGGTTTAATAGATTCTTAATAATATTTAAATTAGTGCTTGTTTTAATTCATTGTCTATTAAATTTTTTTCTTAAATTATGTTCTCTCTATTAGATTTGGTTGTGTTGATTATATGCTTGTTCATGGATGCTTATTTTAACTAGGCTACTTATTGAACTATTTTAACTATTATGAATGTGGATTTTGTAGTACTTATGTATTTGATGGAGAGAAATCTCTAATTTCATTTTCCTTTTTGCTCCTTACAAGTTTTGTTATTTAATGCTCAATGTAAGCTACATTATTGTAGATTATTTTTACTATTAAAAAATAGATTTCATGAATTCTCCATAGCTCATGTAGTGGTATTATTAAAATTGATTCTAGATTAGCAATATATTTTTATAGTTGACATTTCAGATTACATGTAGTCATTTATCCACAATTAAATGATGGATCACTACACTATACACAATGAATTTAAAAGAAATCTTAATAATAATATTAACTCTAAAATTAATATTTAAAAATAGAATGTAATTTAAAAAAAATAAAGTGACAAAAGTCACTGAACTATTATATTAAATATTAAAAAAGGAAATTGCATAGTATTTACAAGAAGGTTGGAAGTTGGATTAAAAATGGGCCATAATAAAAGGCCACGAAGCATGAAAACACAGAGATAAATATCATGAAACCATATCAATTTATGTTAAGCCAATCAAAATTGAGCATTGGAAGAAATGTTAATAAATAAGTCACCATGCCTAAAACTGATATCATGCCAAACTTTATAAATTGATATGAAAGATAGAGTAATTATTGTCCCAACAAAAAAGGAGAAACACAAAGTATTCATCACAATGTTAAGCTAAGAGTCTATGTTTCAGTTAGGAAGTTGAGGAGGAACACTTTGTAGTGGTATCACTTTCTCATACATTGAGTGAGTAAAGAGGACATGAAGCACACCAAAATAATCAACTAGAATCTCAGCCTTGAGTCCTAGGTTAAGCTTGTCAATTTCAAGTTAAGAATTCTCAAATTTGTCAAATAAAATAATTGCTATGATTGTGAGTAGTAATTTTGCACATGGGACATTAGTACTCAATTCCATTTTGTTGAGAAATCCTATAATTAGGTGATTTGCTTCATTGAAAAATTACTTACATAAAGCTTCATCACATATAATGCAATAAAAAATATTACATTATATAGATGTGTGAATTTTTACATTTATATTTTTAATTATTATATTATGAGAGAATGCATATTTAAATAAAAATTCTATTTTGATTAAATTGTTTCAAATAAAAAAGAATTACTATAAAAAATAACTCTAGTATTTTTACGCTGAAGGTGTTTCTTATATGAAATGCATCGGCCTGGGTTAATTCTATCGACGATTGTTGAGCATGCCATACACATGAAAGAGGATTGAAATGATTGAGATCATCCATGGATTTTGAAAAAACTAGAAATTGTAACATTTTCGCTGTTTGAAGCGACTGCAAAGCTATGAATTAAATCAGCAGCAACCAGAGTTAGGTTTGTGGTTTACAAGACACACGTTTCTTATTTCTTCATTGTTGTCTATTTTACTTTCTGTAGTGCTGACGAATTCATCACAGGTCGTACTTCCTTCTATTTTACTTTTTGCGGTGCTAATGAATTTGTCAGAATTGAGAGAAGTATGAGGCAATGGCAGTTCCAGTGTGTTGTGATGAGTCGCACATTTATCGATGTGGCATTAGATTATTATATTTTGTAGGAAGATGTAGAGATGAAAAGGATAGAGTTGGAAACATGGCATCTAATTAGCTATGCGATAGATGAACACAATGGTGAAGGACAAATTTAGAGCTCTGGCCAAGAGTTTAGTTGGTGAATCTTGAAATAGTTTGCCGATTAGAAAACACATTTGGAGAACTGGAGATAACCTTGGTCTCGAAATCTCCCAATTAAATTGGTTAAGTCGCAAACATCTCACGAATGGGAGGAGAATGGGAGAAATTCATGGAGAATGGGAGAATGATAGGTTAGCGCATGCATCCAGTCTCTAAGGTTTTTGCAGGACTGCCACTCTGCAAAGAATCAACGATTGTCATGTGTTCATAAGGAAACTTTTAGGATCTACCGATCATGTGACCATCATCGATCTTACTTTATTAGCAAGTATTTGAAAAGGGTGGGCCCACAGCTAGTTGTGCACAAGTGTTCATTCCTGATCACCTACATTATTTGATGATGTGGCAACTGTCATAGGAACTGGCACTGAATAGGAAAAAATAGCATGCCCATTGGCCGGATGTTGTGATGTGGATGCTTCTAATTGGTTGACCTCGGTGGGACTGGATACTTAAGGGATAAAAAGGAATGATAGATCTAATGATTATTGTATGTCAACTAGGAATCTTTATAGACCTTATGATCATGCGATAGTCGTTGATCTAATATCAAGGCCACAGTGTCTTACTTTATGTTGACTCAGAAAAAGGAAATAATATTGACCGTTAGATGTAGGATTTAATGGTAGTGATGCACTCAAAGTGTCAAGTGGGTCTTGGGTGATCTCATAAAATTTTACCATCGATGCATCTTAATCGCGCAGATGTCGTATGTTCGAAAAGAATCTTGTCACTCCTTGTACACATGCGACAACCATTACATTATGTTGTGGAGAAGATCGATGGCCTAGTTTCAAACTTCAACCAAGACTGGAGCAAAATTGAATTTTCCCATTGAGTGATGACAATTTGATTTGTCAGAGAAGTAATGGCTAGATTGTGTGGAGTAAACTGCTGAAAAGACTATTTTTTATTGTTAATATATTGAAGATTCACGCATTCTTAGAAACACAAAGAGATAGAATTTGCAGAAGCCCAAACAAGGAAATTTATAGATCTGGTTTTCATTTCCTGAGAAATTCCTCAAAAAGGTTGGTGAATATCTTTTTGATTCTTATTCCTGTTAGTAGGATCATAATTTTGTCATATTTCTTTTGCACAAATTATAAAGAATTTGAAAACCCTAGAATGCTGCCAAGAAAATAGTTAACTAGTAAAGTCAAGTACAGTGAGAGAGGATTACAAGAGGACCTGTTAGACCTATTAGATCAGTCACCAACTTAGTGAAAGCCAAGCAATTAACTCTAAAAAAATTTAAGGTAAAGATAGCAGACATCTTATATGACATAGGAAATTACATAAGAGATGCTAGGATTGGCACAATTAATGCAAGTGCCTCTTCTGATAACACTGGTCTAGGATTGTTCAAAGTAGGGTTTAGCTAGAGAAATGCCCTCCCTCCTAACATCAATGTATGGCAATTTGACCTATGAAAGCTTGTGGTACCTAGTGTTTTTATGGATGCAGATTTGATGACTCAAATTGTAAAGAATTATGACCTGATTACTAGGGTAGTTAGGGATCTAAAAGGAAACCTACTGATAAGCATCTCGGCTAAAGAAATCAGGGGAGTTTTTAGACTAAGTGAACCCTCAAATGGCCTAGAAAGAATTGATTTTGAGGAATTAAATGAAGTGTACAATGCTCATAGAGATTACCTCAAGAGTGGCCCCTTGAAGGAGTTCTACGATAAAATTGGGCAAATGATTACAATGGGACCAAGTACACAAGAGCCCTTTAAAATAGAATATTTTAACTCGAGAGCAAGGAGTGCATATTGGTCACTATGCCAAATCTTTGGAGAAGATGTTGAAGAGAGAATGCCAGTACATTTAATGTACATGATGGTCCAAATTCTACACCCATACCTATTAGTTACATTTGACTTTTCCCCTTTCATTACTGATTTGATTCATAATGGATTGATAGGAATCCAAAAGAACAAAGTTGACAAGCCATTCTACTGGTACCCTTTCATGATGCATATGTTCTTATTTAAAGGTGCAAGTTATTTTGAGAAGAAGATGGATTTTTTGAAACATAAGGATGCTGAGGATATGCCAGTCCAATTGTGGAGCCTCTACATGACATGGGATAGGGAGGATAATAGTTTCATCAATGCGTATGTGCAAGATCATGAGGGGCCAAACTATGCCCTTAAGTGGCAATGAAAAATCAGCAAATCAGGGTTAGTCAACTTGACGTGAAAATTTCAACTAGCTATCAACCTAATATCAAAAAGTTGTAAGAATAGAATCTATAGAAAATTGAATGTAGTTTCTAAAATACTAGGCTTTTTTTGAAAAAAATTAGTATG
The DNA here is from genome assembly GCA_027943335.1 of Chamaecyparis obtusa. Taxonomy (NCBI): domain Eukaryota; kingdom Viridiplantae; phylum Streptophyta; class Pinopsida; order Cupressales; family Cupressaceae; genus Chamaecyparis; species Chamaecyparis obtusa. The sequence goes on along the minus strand of BSBK01003868.1, from coordinate 152,214 downwards.
ATTGGTGAAAAGTATAGATTTCAATGCAGCAGTACAAAAATTTCTAGAAAAAATTAAGTAGGTGTATGTCTGACCACCTTAATCATAACCAAATGATAATATTTTATTATAAGATTTTATATATAACTAGTAGACTCATGCCCAGATGTGATGCATATTTTTTTGTAATTTTATTCCAAAAATAATAATTAATTATGAATTTTTTTCTACAATGTTTTCAGAATAAAAAAACTCATGTGTCTGACCACCTTAACTCATTCAAAACTTTACAAAATTCAAAATTTGTTTTTTTTCCTTATAGTAGGTGAAGCATAGAATGTGACGCATTTTTCAAATTTCAAAAATGTTATACCATCTGAAAGTTATAGTCATTTTTCAATCAGTATATAAATCAACACTTTAGAGGTAACTCAATTAGAAAATAACTAATAATTACTTACCGAATTCAAAATTTGATAGCAATTATATCAATAGAAAGCTGATAATCTCCTTAAGATACCCTTTTTGTTTCATCAAATTCGGGTGAAAAAAAGTCATCAACTACATGGTCAAAGTCTGTAACTTAGAGAAATAGGGGAAAAACACATTTTTGAGACATTTCTATAGTTTACCATGTAGGTTTAGTGTACAAAGAAATACCAAGACTAATCGAGTACCTGATATTTCCAGGTACTCGAAAAGGCTGGCAAAATTTTGATTTTTTAGTTTTCCCTCCCCTTTCTCCCTCTAAATTTGAAGAATTCTTTGATGATTTTTGCGAACAATACAATATTCCTATAGAGGAAGAGAAAATCTACCGCGCTGATTTCAAACGTCAAAAGAATCCTTCCTCTAAGAACATTCATGCTGAAAATAAAGATTGTACTCTCAAGCAAGATCATGTTAATGCTGAACCTTTATCTTGTGATGGTCCCCTTCCATCCCCTACTTCTTCCAATTCTCATACATCTCCTAAAGCTTTTGAATCTTTCACAAATCCTTCATCCAACAAAGATCCTAATGCTTTTCATGCAGTTCCTTATAGTTATCCTCAAGGGCTACCTCTTAAAGATACTCAAGCTAACCTTCACTTGGCTGAAAATACTTTCAATAATGTTAAACCTAAAGAGCCTAAGCCTTTAAATGCTATAATGTCTATTTCAGCTAGTCCTTCACTATCTCTTCCAAAGTCTTCCATACAATTCCAACATGCTTCCTTGTCCTTAGAAGTGGCTCCATGTCAAGAGGACTCTAAAAATGATAAAGAAAAGAATATAAAGAAAGATCAAGATCAAGAACCCTCCATGTCATCCAATCCTATTCATAATATCTCTCATTCATTTCATGGTTCTTTCGATCCTCTACACTCTTCCACATTCATTCCACCATCTCCTAAGCAAGATCAAGCTACTACTTACACTGTTGAGCTTATTGATAATCAAAATAATCTTACCACACTTGCACTTTCCAAAGATGATACTTCCATTAGGGTTATTAAAAATGATGTTGTTACTTCCAATATTAAGCCTATTGAAAATCCAAAGCAAAATGATACGCTTACGCTATCCAAAGATCCTTGTCAAGATCAAAGTCTTCCATCTTCTTGTTCTACCACTCCATGTTCACTTCCGCTTTCTACTCTTCCTAATTCTTCGCAAGCTTTGAATGATCCTATCAAAGAAAGTGCTCCTATTCAAGATGTGCATGATCCTGTTGAAAATTCTAATGCTCACTCTAAAGATGCTGATGTCCTTGGTTGTCATATAGATGCTGATGAACTTAATGATTATCCTTTTGCATCTTCCACGTCCATCCTTGGACCTCCTCCACCAATACTAAGGGCTTCATGTCTTCCTTCCATCTTGGGTCCTTATGTCCCTTCACTTTCCCCTCCTAATTCTCCTAATTCATCATCCATCTTGGGTCCTTACGTCCCTCCATCTCCTATCTTTCTTCAAGATCAACATAGATGCATACCCTTGAATCCTTTTCATCCACCCACCCATCTAAACCAGTCGTATTTTCCTTTTTCTTCCACAAGTCCCAAGTCTTTTGGAAGTAACTTGAATGTTCAATATAAGAAAAAGAAGCAATACAAGAATCCATCAAAAAAAGAAGATCACCATGTCTCCTCTAATCGACATGGAAACATAAAGTCAAAAGAGATATCTAAGAAGAAAACTACAAGACAAGTATGGGTTCCAAAATCCATCATTCAAGTTATTCTCTCTAAATCATCAAAAAGAAATAAAAAGCCTAAGGCTATATGGATTCCAAAGTCTCTCTTGAAAGAGTCTAATATTGAACAAAAAGTAAAGTTGACATTCAAGCTTCCAAAGGCTTCCACTTCATTTTCTTCCAAAATTATTCTTCCATTCCATGCGCCTGAACTACAACCTCTGCTAAACATTTGCCATATTCCTTCTCATATTCCTCCATTCACATTTCCTCCACCCTCTCGCCACCCTTCAAGGTGTGTGTTGATGTTGATCTTGCCTTCCTTTCCATCTACCTTTTCACAATCCTTCCACTCATTATCCTTCTACCTTCTATTCTTTTTCTTCATTTTCCTATTCCTCCTATCTTCCAACCTCATTCGCTTTACATAAAGCCTTATCCTCCATTTTTTTTCTTCCATATTCCTTTCCCTATTCGCATTTTTGAGCATATCATTTTGAATCCTTGGTATATCAATGATTTATCCTTTCAAGGAGCATTATCTGAAAAGCTTGCTTTCTTCCAAAAAAAGGAAAAATTCAAAAAAAAAAGCAAAAAAAGAAATGAAAAAATTGAAAATGTGCCATGGTGAAAACCTGGAAACAGGCACCTTGGTAGCAAAAGTAAAGAGAAATAAATTCATCCTATGGTGAAAACCACTCCCTTGTGGTGCCTTGGATAAGTACCATGATGAAAACCTGGCAATCAGGCATCATGCATAGTTCTTCTACATGTTTCATCCATTTCATCTTCTCTCTTTGATCTTGACAATGTTGATCTATACACGAACATTTGGCTATCTTGTGAGCTATCTTATGATGATCTTGCTTTCATTCCTTTCATGTTTAGCCTTCATATTCATTTTCCTCCATTCATTCTAGCCTTTTGCTATCCTTTTCCCCCTTGGTCTTGATCTAATCAAAAGAGTAAACACGATGCTATGAAGCCTTTTGACATGTCTACTCCTTTGGACTGCATCCTTTCCTGCTCTTATACCACGCTTTTGAGGCTTATCCTATGCTGGCCTTTCATTGCTTGTCCAGATACGCTTTACATGACAATTTTTTTTTCCTAGCTTGGGTATTCTTGAGGAGTTTGACCTTGAGGATTTCTTCCCTCCATTCACTTTCATTCTCCTTTCCTCCATCTCATTCACCAGCTTGCTCATCCCTCTTGTTTTCCACCTTGCTAGACATTGGGACTACACGATGTGATCTTGCTTGAAATAGTTTGATGCCCATTCTGTCTAGAGGCATCCTTTGTACATATCTTATTGATCCTGAAAAAATCCCAAAAAAAGATATATTGTTAAAAAATATTAAAAAATTGATATATGATGCTGAAAAAATCCTAAAAAGCATATACAGTCCTGAAAAAATACAAAAAAATAAAATTAAAATTAAAATTAAAATTAAAAAAAATAGAAAAAGTGCCTTGGTGAAAACCTGGAAATAGGCACCTTGGTAACAAAAATCCAAAAAATGAAAAAAGAGAAAAAATTGCAATAAAATCCAAGTGGTGAAAACCTGGAAACAGGCGCTACTTGAGGCCTTTGCACCCCTATTTGTTAGCATGCGTCCTCGACACTGAACCTTTCTCCATCATGTCTTGACCTTATTTGCCTTGGTTTGGAATTGGTCTTTGTCTTTGTCTAAGGGGCATACCTATTAGCATAGGTCTTTTAGGTGTGTTTGTCTCTTGGGGCATTTCACAACAGGTGTTTTTCAACACCACCCCAAACAGTGTTTTTCAACACTACCCTTGCGTCGAGTGTTTCTTAACACTTATCAGATGTCTTACCCAATAGTCTAAGTTTGATGCGACATTTCTCATTAGCAAATGTGATAACCAGAGTTTGACTCTATGACCAACACACATGCACTTAAACAATCAATTCGCTTGAGATATGGTGACTTTACTTTTCTTTGTGTGCTGTCTATGAGAATTTCTTTGATGAGTGGTCTCTCCCTGAGAAGTTTTTGATGATGCATAGCTAGAAGACTGAGGGAATGAGAACATGTTTTATTTCTTTATCTGCTTGTGGGTATATTTTGTTGGTCCTACCTGTCATGAGCATTTATGCTGGTCTTACTTGACCCTATGGATTGACAAGGTATTATCCTTGACTATTTTGCGAGTGCATGCTTCTAGTTATCCTGACTTTCATGTGTCTTGATACAAGCACAATCTTACCATATCAAATTTAGGTAATCTCACTGCATTAGTCATCTTGACCTCCATGTCTTTGGTGCCTAGGTGGGATTTCCACATTTCTATCTGATAAAGATCATATTCATATCCACATAGTTATGCTCGTGTGCATTGTATGATCTTGCAACGCTACCAATAACGCTCGATGATGATAATTAGATATCTATAAGCATTGTGACCTTGCAAGTCAACCACTTTCATAGTAGCTTGCATTCTTAGGTTCATCATAGTTTAGTTTTTTCATCTTGCATATGGAGAGAGCTCTCCTTTTTATCATCTACAGACTAGTTGGTCAACTGTGCTCATTTTCTGATTCTTCTTAATCATATCTTTCATTTCAAGTCTTTCATATCACATCATTTTTTATCCATTTTCGGACTTGAAATCAAAATTTGAGTCGCGTTTCCAAGCTTTCTCATTCTTCTATGCAGTTGACTGACCTTTTGAGGCATAATTGTTCGATCTTTGATGGAATTTCTTCCTTTCCATGTCTTTCAAACTTCTAGTCTTTCATTCACCCCTTTCGCTTCATTTCTCTAAGGTTTGACTTAATCTTTATCTTATATCTTTTTCAGTCAAACCTCGTCAACTTGGGGCATATCTTCACTATTTGATGGTTATCTTATCATGCTCCATCCTTCGATTATGTTTTATTGTGACTTGATCAGGTTTATCAATTTGTTGTTCTCATCTACCTGATTTCGATTTCGATTTCGAGGGGGCAGTACCTATCAGCTTTAATCTTTGATTCAGCTTTATCATTCAGCTTAGCTTGAGATTCTTATCTCTTATTTTGGATATGATCCCGAATCGACCTCATGTCCAGAATCTTTTATTTATGTTTGTCCGGATGTGATCCTGAATCGACCTCACATCTGAGTTGTTTTGTGATCCCAGATCGATCTCACATTGCAACTTCATTCTTTGACTACATGTGTTCCCAAATCGATCACACATTAGTCAAAGAGGGGCAAATGTATGCACCCTAAAATGGTCACCTAGACTTTGGGCCCCATTTATGCAATTTGTCAAATCCCTGAATCAATATTTTCAAAAATCAACATTTTTCAAATATATCAATTTCCTTGATCAAATCATAATCAATTCAATATTTCCTAAGGTTTGAGCCTTATTTAATTTAAAAGAAAATAAAAATAAAAATCTTATTTAATTAAGAGAACATGCTCCCTTTTAATTAATTAAAAATCTCTTTTAATTAAATAATAAAATCATTTTATCCTAAGCCTTTATTTAATTAAAAGGAATTTCCTCCCCTTTTATTTAAATAAAAAATCCTCACTTTTCTTCTTATCCTTGTTGCACAAATAAAGCATTTAATTCTTATTTATAAAGAAAAATAAAAGAAAAAATAAAAGAAAAAGTACTTTTGCCTCACATGGACATAAATTAAATGCTCAACATAAAGTAAATGCTTCTAATTTTCTTATTGGAGGATATTTGTGCACAAGGATCAAGCTTCTTTTTTTCTCCACCGTTGATTAAATCTTTTGCCTCTTAATGTCCATGGTCCATTGATTTTTCACCTCCTATAAAAGAAGAGCTCTCTTCCTCATTTGCACACCATACATACTTGAATTATTATGCTACAGGTTTTCTAAGTCATTGAAGCTTTTGGAGATATTCTTGCATCAAGTTTTGAAGATTTGGAGCATCATTAGCATTCATCTTGCATCTACATCACCTCCTAGCTTGCATCATAGTTGCATCATCATGGTATTATTTCCTTTCATGTTTTAGATTAATCTCACATAGTTTAATTAGAGGGTTTGTAACTCTTTCATTTCCATTTTCATAGCTTAATTGCATCTTCATTCTCATAAGATTAATTTGCATTCTCATATATATTTTCATAGCATCGCATTCATTTGGAATCTCTCATTGTGTGGTTGACTAGCAAGGTCATGAGTTTATAGCTCTAGCTGAGAGCAATTTTACAAATCTTGCAACTCCATGCATAGAGAGCTATGGATCGATTTGTGAGGTCTCATTATTGAGTTTTCTTGCATGTAAGGATTCATAGAAGTGTGACAACATTTTAGCACACAGGAGTAGGTTTGAAGTAAGACTAAGATTTTCTATCAGTTCAAAAATATTATTATGTTGTACTTTTGATTAACATCCAATGATTGGATGTGAAATTCACAAATTTGATTATATTATCATTGGTTCTATTTCAAATTCTAGAAAAAATGGATATTTGACATATGTTCATAAATTTCAGTCAACACCATTTTTAAATAACACATCAATTTATTTTTACACATTGAGAATATCATCAATAGGAATTGAACTGAAATTGACATAGGTCATAGGAAATAAATGCCCTAGCTATTTTTTGTCTTCTACATTTTGAGTTTCTTATTACAATTAGGAGAAGAATATTACTCTCCAAATGGTTTTGGACAGTAACATTTGTACTTCCTCTTCTGAAATATTTCTTCCCTCATCTTGTTGCCTATTGATACCCACAAAGTGAATCTAGGCATTTCTACCATGTAATGGGAGAAAAATGGTTTCCTAATTGATATGTGTCTAAATAATACATGCAAGAACCTTTTCTTTGATATTGCTCACTAACCCTTTATAATAGAAAATGTTTGCAAAAACTATCATGTACTTGCATGAGGACATTATATATTACATAAATCCTGCACAGAAGCAGCTAGCAAGCCGTTCAAAAAGTAGTAACTGATAGCAAGTGGGATAATGCAGATGCTTTAATAAACCACTATCTTCTTTACTCAAGAAACATCTGGTTCATCTGCTCGACTAGGGCATGTTTGGGAACAGATAGTCTCCATTTAAACTCAAGTCTCTAGAAGCAGTTATATTTGTTAGTGGAGGAGATACACCCATTGGATTTGCAATAACTTTATGCTCACTAGAATTTAAATTTCTCTTCAATTGGGATACTCTTTCCAAAATTGTATCTACCCTTTTACCAATTTGGGAAATGAATGGGTCTATTTGTGGACCTCCAAGGTGTTTGTCACCTAAATGAGAACCTTGAGATGAATCAGGAACTTTTCTATGAAAGAGATCAGTACCTTGAGAAGCTCTCCACTTTTCATCTGAATTAAAACCTTGGACCATAGATGGCTGTCCTTTGTTGTAAAATGAGGAGTGAGACTGCCTTGCCAAAGGTGGCAATGAACTTACATTTGAGGGATAGTGCCCAACATGAGTAACATGGTTTCCCAAGTCTCGTAAATGCAAGGTCATGGATGAATAGGCATTTCTAATAAAAATATTTGTGGTGCTAGAATGAAGTGCATGACCAAATTCTTTTCCTACTAAACCAATTTGAGGCTTCATTTCACATTGCTCTGTGGATAATTCCATAACACTTGTTACTTGAGCTACTAGCAGATGGTGAGTACTCGCCATCATCATCTAGCTTAGGCTCACACATGGATATCTTACTTCTTTCCTTTGTCATTTTCCCCTTCTTAGCTCTTCCTCCTTATTTGTAACTTCTATCATGGATCCAAGAAGCTCTTCCCATTCTTTCATATTAACTGTGGACTTTGTCTCTTCATCCTGAGTAATTGGCATACCTTGGATGGCACCAAGATAACCATTTTCTTCTAAAATATCCTTTTCTCTCACATTAATCTCTCTATAAAGAAGATTTTCTATATCTTTCTCTATATATTGAATAGATGTAGCTGCAATCCCATGTTCATCAATAATATTCCTTGCACCGTTGAGTAATATATCATGCAATTCCTTAATAGTTTCTATAATGGGTCCAAGAAGCTCTTCCCACTCTTTCCCATTAATTTATACAAATATTTTTGTCTGTAACAATATTTTCTGCATATATTATGATATTGATCCAATTTGATGCACCTTCACTATTTGATCCATACTTCCCTTTCATTTCACTTGCTTTTTTTGCATGTCATAGGCTAGGATTTAACAACGGGTAAGGATTTTGCAAATTTTGGAGAATCTATGTTAAAGAGTAGGTAAGGATGGCTAAGCTGAGTACAGTGGAGAGGGAGAGAACTAAATTGAGAGAGTGGAGGTCGAGAGTGATAACAACAAAAATATTTTAGGGCTTGCAAAAATATGGAAATTATAATCTTCCTCCTAGAGAAGACATTAATGAAGTAATGCATGAAAATAATATGACTTCCTAGGGGTCCTAGTACGCCTTATCACACCTTAGGACCCCTAGGAAGTCCTCATAACCCCTTTTCACACATTGGAATGCTAGAGTGTGTCCTAAGGGGTCCTATGACACATTCAAACACAATTGAGCATTCAAATGTGTCAAAAGGGGTCATAAGCACTTCCTAGGGGTCCTAGTACACCTTATGATGCGTTAGGACCCCTAGGAAGACCTCGTAACCCCTGTGGTCACATTGGCATGCTCAAGGGTGTCCTAAGGGGTCCTACAACCACTTTAGACACACTTGAGCATTCAAATGTGTCAAAAGGGGTCATGGGGACTTCCTAGGGGTCCTAATAGGCCTTACCACACGTTAGGACCCCTAAGAAGTCCCCGTGACCACTTTTGACACATTGGAAAGATCCAGTGTGTCCTAAGGGGTCCTACGATGCCTTCGAACACACTTGAGCATTCAAATGTGTCAAAAGGGGTCATGGGGACTTCCTAGGGGTCCTAATAGGCCTTAACACGCATTAGAACCCCTAGGAAGTCCTCATGACCCCTTTTAACACATTGGAATACTCAAGTGTTTCCTAAGGGGTCCTATGACACCTTCAGACACACTTGAGAATTCAAATGTGTCAAAAGAGGTCATGTGGACTTCCTAGGGGTCATAATAGGCCTTATTGTGTGTTAGGACCCCTAGGAAGTCCCCGTGATGCCTATGGACATATTGGAATGCTCAAGTGTGTCATAAGGGGTCCTATGGCCCCTTCAGACACACTTGAGCATTCAAATGTGTCAAAAGGGGTAATGGGGACTTTCTAGGGGTCCTAATAAGACTTATCGTGCATTAGGACCCCTAGAAAGTTCCTGTGACCCCTGTGGACACATTGGAATGCTCAAGTGTGTCCTAAGGGGTCCTATGACCACTTCAGGCACACTTGAGAATTCAAATGTGTCAAAAGGGGTCATGAGGACTTCCTAGGGGTCCTAATAGGCCTTATCACACATTAGGACCCCTAAGAAGTCCCCATGATCCCTATGGACACATTGGAACACTCAAGTGTGTCCTGATGGGTCCTACAACCACTTTAGACACACTTGAGCAATAAAATGTGTCAAAAGGGGTCATGGGGACTTCTTAGGGTTCCTAATACACCTTAACATGCATTAGGACCCCTAGGAAGTCCCCGTGACCCCTGTGGACACATTGGAAGGCTCAAAAGTTTCCAAACGGGTCCTACGACCACTTAAAAGACACTTGAGCATTCAAATGTTTCTAAAGGGTTCATGGGGACTTTGTAGGGGTCTTAATAGGCCATATCATGCGTTAGGACCCCTAGGAAGTCTTTGTGACCTCCGTGGACATATTGGAATGCTCAAGTGTTTCCTAAGGGGTCCTACTACCACTTCGGACAAACTTGAGCATTCAAATGTGTCAAAAGGGGTCATGGGGACTTTTTAGGGGTCCTAATAGGCCTTATCATGTGTTAGGACCTGTAGGAAGTCCTTGTGACCCCTATGGACACATTGGAATGCTCAAGTGTGTCATAAGGGGTCCTACAGCCGCTTCGAACACACTTCAGCACTCAAATGTGTCAAAAGGGGTCATGGGGACTTCCTAGGGGTCCTAATAGGCCTTATCACATGTTAGGACCCCTAGGAAGTCCCTGTGACCCATGTGGACACATTGGAATTCTCAAGTGTGTCCTAAGGGGTCCTACGAACACTTTAGACACACTTGAGCATTCAAATGTGTCAAAAGGGGTCATGAGGACTTCAAAGGGGTCCTAATAGGCCTTATCACGCATTAGGAACCCTAATAAGTCCTTGTGACCCCTATGGACATGTTGGAATGCTCAATTGTGTCATAAGGGGTCCTACGGACCCTTAGGACACACTTGAGCATTCAAATATGTGAAAACAGATCATGGTGACTTCCTAGGGGTCCTAATAGGCCTTATCACACGTTAGGACCCCTAGGAATTCTCTGTGACCCATTTTGAAATATTGGAATGCTCAAGTGTGTCGTAAGGGGTCCTACGATGCCTTCAAACACACTTGAGAGTTCAAATGTGTCAAAAGGGGTCATGGGGACTTCCTAGGGTTCCTAATAGGCCTTATCACACGTTAGGAGCCCTAGGAAGTTCCTGTGACCCCTGTGGAGACATTGAAATGCTCAAGTGTGTCATTAGGGGTCCTGCGACCCCTTTGGACACACTTCAGCATTCAAATGTGTCAAAAGGGGTCATGGGGACTTCCTAGGGGTCCTAATAGGCCTTATTGCGCATTAGGTTCCCTAGGAAGTCCTTATGACCCTTGTGGACATATTGAAATGCTCAAGTGTGTGCTAAGGAGTCCTACGACCACTTCAGACACACTTGAGAATTGAAATGTGTCAAAAGGGGTCATAGGGATTTCCTAGGAGTCCTAGTAGGCCTTATCATGTGTTAGGACCGCTAGGAAGTCTTGTGGTCCCTGTAGACACATTGGAACACTCAAGTGTGTCCTAAGGGGTCCTACGACCACCTCAGACACACTTGACCATTCAAATGTTTAAAAAGGGGTTATGGGGACTTCCTAGGGGTCCTAGTATGCCTTATCACATGTTAGCATTCAAATTTGTCAAAAGGGGTGATGGGAACTATTGGAAACTACAATTGAAGCAATTGTTTTGTTGTCATTGATGTCAAATCTTAATTGATAAGATTGTTGCTACTTAGGAAAGTACTATATCTATTTGAGTGTTGCTAAGGGAATAGGCAAGGTTGGTAACAATAGCACCTAAGGAAAGGTTGAGTTATCTTGATACTACAAAGTGTACTTGACTATGTTGCACAATGATGAGACAATGTATTGTTTATCTTAGTAAGATTGAAGACTAAACTAGTAGGCTTGATGGAGAAAACATAGAGAAATCATGTTTAAGTTGAGTGATGTTAGTGTCGACTGAGTTAGTATATGCTGAGCAAAATTCTAGTGTCGACCGAACATCAGTTAATTGCAGAGGGAGATAGTATAAGCCGAGGAAACATTTTAGTAATGACCGAGCTTTCTACATGAAGACCAAGTAGTTGATCACAGTATTGACTGAGCATCATCATTTTTATATTTGAAGAGAATTCAGATTTGGAGCCGACACTGTTGAATTCTTGGATTATGTAAAATGTGTTGACTTTATTTATTGATTGTTTGAAAGCATTGAATGCACTGAAAAATGTTTTATTGTAAATATTTAAGAGATTTGAGATGTTTCTAAAAGAGGAGCTGAAGATAATAAAGTGGGTATATTCAATGAATCTGACCTAACCCTAAGATCTACGAAGGAGATTGAGTGGAAAGAGATGAGTTAACCTAATTGAGGAAGTATTAAGGGAACCTAAGCATCAGGTATGTGTGTGCATGGGTGAAAAGAGGATACTAGAAGATCAGTAGATGTTATTGACTATATAAGAAGAAAGGATGAAGGAGAAGTGGGGTGATTGATTGAAGAAAAGTTTCGAGTAGATCAAAGATGGAGATGGCAATGTTTCAAAGTCAGTAAACCAGAAATTATGTATGGAATTGGATTTGATATTTGCAAAGTGAGTTGTATGTTTTATAGATCATTACTGCTGCTACTTTCTAACCATTGTAACAGTCAAAATCCTTTTAACAGAGGTTAACCTAACAGTCATATGTTTAAATCCTTTGAACAAGGTTGCATTCTAATGGAATGTATGTAAGTCCTATAACAAGGTTCACTTCTAATAGAGTGATTGAAATCCTTTAACTGGGTCACACCTAACAATGTGTATTGTAACCTTTAATAGGGTTGGCTTTTAACTGAGTTCACTTCAAAAGAGTGAAAATAATAGTAGCATGTTACAAAGTGGTTTTTCCCAGATTGGGTTTCCACTATAAATCCTAGTGTCAATGCTTGTGTGAATATTTTGGTTTGAAGATTTATGTGTTTTACAAGTTAGATACAGCTGGGTAGTGGACTACAATGTTATATGTTTCTATTATAGAATCATTGATGACCAAGTTGGTTTTAGTTGTTAGATCTAATTTAAAGAAAAGTTTTTGAAGTTTGTTTTATATATCAGGACCTGAGAACAACTAATTTACCCCCCCCCCCCCCCCTCTTTGTTGTTCTAAATCATATTAACAATTTGGTATCAAAGCTGTGTTGCTTATTATTGGTATATACATAAATCAAGTTTAAAGGGACTTGAAAAAAATGATCAGGATGTATAAGGAGGTACTGAAGCTGAATAAAGAAAACTTCCTTGCATGGAAAAGCTTGATGAAGCTACATCTAGCCGGTATTGGTGATTCTGCAAAGTACTACATTGAGAATGACTATGTCTCACTTGTCACACCTTTGACTACTAAAGAAATGAGAGCTAAGAAAGAACATAATCAGGCAATGCTAGAAATTGCATCTGCCCTAAGCTATCCAAAATTTAAGGACATTAAGGATTGCACAAGTGCTAAGGAGATCTGGGACACTCTTGCAAGGATCTATGGTGGTGACCTAAATGTATTGAAAGCTAAGGTTGAGAGTCTCAGATGTAAGTTTGATGAAATGAGAATGCAAGAAGGTGAGAACATTGCACAATATTGTGGTAGTATAAAAGAAGTTGTGAATTCCATTAGAGGAGCAAATGGGACTATTGATAATGAAACTATAATTGGAAAAGTACTAAGAACTCTATGTCCTATATATGCTATTAAGATCTCAGCTATTCAGGAATCTAGATGTAAATCTACAAATGTGCTTACTTTGGAAAGTTTGGTTGGCAAGCTGACTACTTTTGAACTCTCTAACTATGATAACTTCACTATTGGTAGTATTGGAAATGTTGAATCTTCTTTTAAGTCACAATTAGTTCTGGACAAGCCAAAGAATGAAAAAGAAAGATGCATAAGTGAAAGTGAAAGTGAAAGTGAAAGTGACACTTCAGATGAAGAACTTGAAGATCTAGAAGCTCTTATGGCTAGAAGACTGAGAGGGGGAAAGAAAAAATATAAAGGTAAACTCCCTATTATATGTTTTGCATGTAATAAAGTTGGTCATATAGCTGCTAGATATCCTGATATGAATGATAAAGATGAAGAAAGAAAAAGAAAACACAAAGACAAAAGAGATGAAAGAAGCTACCGAAGGCATAAAGATTACAAAGGAAAAGGTAAGAAATCTTGTTACATTCCTGAAGAAGAAATTGACACTGATAGTGATGATTTTGAAATTGAGGTAGTCTATGCTGCAATGAAAGATGAATCTAATGAGGATGAGAAAACTGCATTGATCTCCTATGTGAACAAAAATTAAAAATGGATTATTGACAGTGGTTGTTCACATCACATGAATGGTGACAAGAGTAAGTTTGAGAACTTACATCATTATAGAGGTAAAAGTGTAAAATTTGGTAATGATGCACCATGTCTTGTTAGAGGAAAAGGTTTGATTAAACTGACTGATAAGATCTCTTGTGAAAATGCTTATTAGGTTGAACATCTAAATTATAATCTGCTAAGTGTTGCTCAGCTCAATAACACTGGTTACTGAGTGGAATTTCATCACAAGAAAGCTAAAATATTTGATGCTACTGGTGAACTGATTGGAAGTGGAGAACAAACTAGAGGTAATTTTTTCTATCTTGACCTATCTGACGAAGCATGTATGGTTGCACAACTTGATGACATTTGGTTATGGCATAAGAGGCTATGTCATGTTAACTTTGATAATCTGGTAGAAATAAGTAAGAAGAAGAAAGTAAGAGGTCTACCTAGATTGAAGAAACCTGAGAATGTGATGTGCAAGGAATGCCAGTTAGGAAAACTGACAAAGTCAAGTTCTAAGAGCAAATCTTTTACTTATGAAAACATTTTAGATTTGGTTCATATTGACCTTTGTGGACCTATGGGTGTACAAAGTTACTGTGGTGCGAGATATTTTATCTTGTTTGTTGATGATCATACCAAGATGATGCATGTAATGTTTCTAAAAGAAAAATCTAACACTTTTCAATTCTTTAAGTGGTATTTGGCTAAGGTTGAGAAGGAGATAGGTAGGAACCTAAAATGTCTTAGATCTGACCAAGGTGGAAAATTTACATCAAATGAATTCAATCTAGTTTGCAATGAAAGAGGAATCAAAAGACATATTTCTACACCGAGAACACCTCCACAAAATGGTATAGTAGAGAGAATAAATAGATCTATCTTGGATTGGGCAAGGACATTGTTGATTGAAAAGAATGTGGCACAAAAATACTAGAAAGTAGCTATAAGCACAGCTGTCTACACTCTTAACTAGGTACAAATCAAGAAAGGTACAAATCTGACACCCTATGAATTATAGCATGGGCATGCACTGAGTGTTAAATACTTTAGAATCTTTGGAAGAAAGTGTTACATATTAAAAGATAATAGGAATGGAAAGTTTGATGCTAAAAGTGATGAAGGCATATTCCTAGGGTATTCCACAAAAAGTAAATCTTATAAGTGTTTGAACTCTAACACTAACAAAATTGTGGAAAGTGTGAATGTCAAAATTGATGAGTATGCAGAAAGAAATGAAGTTGACAAAAAAAGAGAACCAAAAGATTATAGATATTTTGTGTATATTGAAGAAGAAGAAGAAGAGGCAAGTAACAGACTTGCACCTAATGCTGAGTCTCAGGTAAGCAATGCCAAGTGACAGGAAGATGATGTCGAGCATTAGGAAAATAGTGCTGAAAGAGAACAAGAACATGTTGAGTGACAAGATAATGCTGTCGCGTATCAGGAAGAGGTTTCCAAGCATTCAGAAGCTAAATCTAAAAATCTTGTTGAGGAACTTGATGAAATAGAGGAGAGAAGAGCTAAACCTATTTTGGCAAAATATGTAAGAAGACATCACAAACCTGAACAGATAATTGGAGACAAACATACTGGAATTCTGACCAGAAGTAAGACAAAGGATCCAACATTTTTACTGTGTGAATTTGAACCTAAGTCAACTAGAGAGGCATTAGAAAATGAAGACTGGATACAAGCAATGAATGCAGAAATTGACCAGATAGAGAAGAATGATACTTGGACTTTGGTGCCGAGACCCGAAAATAAAAGTGTTATAGGAACAAAGTAGGTGTTCTAGAATAAGTTGAATTAAAAAGGTGAAATAACTAGGAACAGAGCTAGGATGGTATACAAAGGCTATGCACAAGAAGAAGGGATAGATTATGGGGAGACATTTTCCTCTGTAGCTAGATTGGAAGGAGTAAGAACTCTGCTTGCATATGTTGCTTATAAAGATTTCAAGGTTTATCAAATGGATGTCAAGTCTACATTCTTAAATGGTATACTAGAAGAAGAAGTTTACATAGAACAGCCAAAAGGTTTTATTGATCCAAACAGAAGACACATGGTATGAAAATTGAACAAAGCACTATATGGATTAAAACAAACTCGTATAGCATGGTATGAGAGATTGCATAACTACTTGATACAGATTGGATTTTCAAGAACAAATGACACAAGTAATCTGTACATGAAAGATGAAGAAGGTAAAGGTATCTTGTTGGCAAAAATTTTTGTGGATGATATTATTTTTGGTGGACAAGATGCTTTGTGTAAAATATTTTCGAATGAAATGCAAACTCAATTTCAAATGAGCGTGTTTGGTGAGATCAAATTCTTTGTTGGTTTACAAGTATATCAAATGAAGAAAGGAATTTTCATTACATAGTTTAAGTATGTTGATGAAATACTGAAAACTTCTAGGATGGAAGATTCTAGACCAGTGAGTACTCCTATGGCTACTGGACAAAAGTTATCTAAGAATGATGATGCTACAGAAGTGAACTAGACTTTGTATAGATCCATGATAGGAAAATTGCAGTATGTTGTACATAGTAGACCAGATATTTCACTAGTTGTTGGGATTGTGGAAAGATTCTCTACCAATCTTAAGGAAACACACATGATGGCTGTGAAAAGAATTATGATATACTTGAAAGGGACTGCTGACTATGGGCTATATTACAGGAAGGATGAATTATTTGAACTAAGAGTATATACAGATGCTGATTGGGAAGGAAATGTAGATGACATAAAGAGTACTAGTGGTGGAGCTTTCTTTCTTGGACAAAGATTAGTCTCCTAGATGAGCAAGAAACAAAATTGCATTTCCCAATCTACTGCTGAAGCTAAGTATGTTGCTGCTGTAGTAAACTATTCAAATTTGGTATGGATAAAACAATTGTTGGTAGGCATGAAAGAAGAAATAACTGAACCTATTGTTATTTTATGTGACAACACAAGTGCTATTAACATTTCTAAGAATCTAGTGATGCATACTAAGACAAAGCACATAGAAATCAAGTATCACTACTTGAGATAATTGGTACAAGATAAAGAAGTCTGAATGGAATATGTGATTACAAACAAACAATTAGCAGACATATTCACTAAGCTTTACCTAAAGAAGAACATGAGTATTTGAGAAGTCAATTAGGGGTCCTTCCCCTAACTGAGGCTACCTAGTTAAGCTAGGAGCACTACATCAAATATGCTACAACAGAATATTTGACATATTGATGCAGAAGATTGTCACACTTTAGGATTGGCCTAGAGTTGTGAAGAAGAGCAAAGACAAGGAATCAATCATAAGCAATATGAAAGAGGGAGAAACACTGAGCTGCATAGATAATATCTACATCTGATGGATGTATGTTTTAGTTGCTGCTTTGGCATTTTTGTCAAAGAGGGAGATGAACTGAGATGATATTATAACACATGACACTGAAAGGAAAAGTAAGGAGATGATGAACTAAAATGAAGGATAAGGATAGAGGGAGATCTGGATTTTTCTGACGATCACAGAAGTGAAGCTTATAGATTCTAAATCAGAATGAAGCTAAGGATATTACAAAAAAAAATTTTGATGGACAGATAAGGTTTTGGATTGGTTGGTAATCCATGTGTTATTCAAGTGATATCATATGGTGTTGCCATCAATGCCAAAGAGGGAGATTCTTGGAAACTACAATTGAAGCAATTATTGTGTTGTCATTGATGTCAACTCTTAACTAATAAGACTGTTGCTACTTAGGAAAGTACTATATCTATTTGAGTGTTGCTAAGGGGATAGGAAAGGTTGGTAACAATAGCACCTAAGGAAAGGTTGAGTTATCTTGATACTACCAAGTGTACTTGACTATGTTGTACAATGATGAGACAATTTATTGTTTATCTTAGTAAGATTGAAGACTAAACTGGTAGGCTTAACAGAGAAAAAATGGAGAAATCATGTTTAAGCCGAGTGATGTTAGTGTCGATCGAGTCAGTATATGCCAAGAAGAATTCTAGTGTTGACCAAACATCAGTTAATTGCTGAGGAAGACAGTATAAGCCAAGGAAACATTTTAGTAATGACCGAGCTTTCTACATGAAGACCGAGTATTTGATCATAGTATTGACCGAGCATCAGCATTTTTATATTTGAAGAGAATTCAGATTTGGAGATGACATTGTTGAATTATTGGATTATGTAAAATGTGTTGACTTTATTTATTGATTGTTTGAAAGCATTGAATGCACTGAAAAATGTTTTATTGTAAATCTTGAAGAGATTTGAGATGTTTCTAGAAAAAGAGCCAAAGAACATAAAGTGGGTAGATTCAATGAATCTGACCTAAGCCTAAGATCTATGAAGGAGATTGAGTAGCAAAAGATGAGTTAACCTAATTGAGGAAGTATTAAGGGAACCTAAGCATCAGGTATGTGTGTGCATGGGTGAAAAGAAGATGCTGGAAGATCAGTAGATTTTATTGATTGTATAAGCAAAAAAGGCTGAAGGAGAAGTGGGGTGATTGCTTGAAGAAAAGTTTCAAGCAGATCAGAGATGGAGATGGAAAAGTTTCAAAGTCAGTAAACCAAAAATTATGTATGGAATTAGATCTGATATTTGCAAAGTGAGTTTTATGTTTTACAGATCATTACTGTTGCAACTTTCTAACCATTGTAACAATCAAAATCCTTTTAACAGAGGTTGACCTAACAATCATATGCTTAAATCCTTTGAAGAAGGTTGCATTCTAATAGAATGTATGTAAGTCCTATAACAAGGCTCACTTCTAATAGAGTGATGGAAATCCTTTAACCGGGTCACACCTAACAGTGTTTATTGTAACCTTTGATAGGGTTGGCTTTTAACCGAGATCACTTTAGAAGAGTGAAAATAATAGTAGCATGTTACAAAGTGGTTTTTCCTAGATTGGGTTTCCACTATAAATCCTAGTGTCAATGCTTGTGTGAATGTTTTGGTTTGAACATTTATGTGTTTTACAAGTTAAATACAGTTGGGTAGTGGACTACAATGTTATATGTTTCTATTATAGAATCAGTGATGACTGAGTTGGTTTTGGTTGTTAGATTTGATTTAAAGAAAAGTTTTTGAAGTTTTTTTTATACATCAGGACCTGAGAAGAAATGATTCACCCCCCTCTGTGTTGTTCTAAATCATATTAATAGGAACTTCCTAGGGGTCTGAATAGGACTTATCATGTGTTAGGACCCTTAGGATGTCCCCGTGATCCCTGTGGACACATTGCAATGCTCAAGTGTGTCCTAAGGGGTCCTATGACCGCTTTGGATGCACTTGAACATTCAAATGTGTCAAAAGGGGTCATGGGGACTTCCTTGGGGTCCTAATAGGCCTTATTGTGCATTAAGAACCCTAGGAAGTCCTTGTGACCCTTGTTGATAGATTGGAATGCTCAAGTGTTTCCTAGGGGGTCCTATGACAACTTTTAACACACTTTAGCATTCAAATGTGTTAAAAGGGGTCATGGGGACTTCCTAGGAGTCCTAATAGGCCTTATCATGCATTAGGACCCCTAGGAAGTCCCCGTGACCCCTGTGGACAGATTGGAATACTCAAGTGTGTCATAAGGGGTCCTACTGCCCCTTTGAACACACTTGAGCATTCAAATATGTCAAAACGGGTCACGGGGACTTCCTAGGGGTCCTAATAGGCCTTATCACATGTTACGACCCCTAGGAAGTCCCTGTGACCCTTGTGGACACATTGGAACACTCAAGTGTGTCCTAAGGGGTCCTACAACCACTTCAAACACACTTGAGCATTCAAATATATCAAAAGTGGTCATGAGGACTTCCTAGGGATCCTAATAGGCCTTATCACATGTTAGGACCCCTAGGAAGTCCCCGTGTCCCCTATGGACACATTGGAATGACCAAGTGTGTCATAAGGGGTCCTATGGCCCCTTTGAACACACTTGAGCATTCAAATGTCTCAAAAGGGGTTCATGGGGACTTCCTAGGGGTCCTAATAGGCCTTATCATACATTAGGACCCCTAGGAAGTCCCCGTGACCCCTATTTACACATTGGAATGCTCAAGTCTAGCATAAGGGGTCCTAAAGCCCCTTCAGACACACTTGAGCATTGAAATGTGTCAAAGGGTGTCATGGGGACTTCCTAGGTGTCCTAATAGGTGTTATCACATGTTAGGACCCCAAGGAAGTTCTATAGGAGATAGATTGGATTGTCAAAAAGTGAAAGAATCTTCAAAAATGCATTCATTTCGAAGCTCCAATAGTAGTACATAGACCATTTGGACATGAAAGTTGGCTTGTTTTTGCCCCATGTATTTTCAGTATGATTGGGATCATTGTCAGTCAAGTGAGTGGGTGGATACATGCGTTCCATAGTATATAACTCCTTTATCTTTGACACTCTCTATAAGAAATGATGACATGGACACTTTAGTTGAATATGACCATCTTTCAGATCTTCTGAAGCCAAGAGATGTTTTTGCATTGGTTACACTAGAGGGGAATGATGAGAGGTCAGATTATTGGTTAGCATGTTGTGTACAAGGTAAACAGAATCTTGTACAACCGATAAAAGATGGTGATGGGTTCACATATCCTATCGGTTCAGTTGTTGTTACGGGAATATGGATACAAACATACATGATTAGAAAGAATGGAATTCCCGCATTTGAAGACTATGAGAAGCACAAAACTATTCTCATGTATTCACACCTTGTTATAGCAACAAATGTCAAGTTGTCAAAGCATCAAGGAAGACCAAAGACAAAAGTACTTTGGACTATTAGTACTGCTAATCATGAAGCACTATTGGAGACCCTGAAGCAAAGAGATGACCCTTCAGGAACACTTGACTAGGTAATAAGTTAACTTAGTGCATTTTTTTCTAAGTTCGTTAAGCTTAATTTCAATACATTAATTTCACCTTTCTTAGATTGTATTTTGAGTCAATAAACTTGGTTTTGTATGTGGATTGTAACTTGTGCAGGAGCACCTATGAAGATGCCTATGGTCACCATGGATCCAATCAAATATAGAAGGAAAAAAGGATCTTTAATGGTTAATTGAGATCTTTTTAAGCCTATAATGGTAATTTGTAACAATCAATTTAATTTAAAAGTTAAATGTCCTAGAATTCTTGATAAGGACTTATGACCAAAATCATGTATGGGTCGCCAATAGCACTAAGGGATCTTACATGTCATTTACTTATGTCATTTGCATGGTTTGAATTATTACATGATTGATTATTGTTTCTAATGCTTTAAGGATATTATTTTTTATCATTTCAAACAATCTATAGAAGTTAAACTTCAAACATAATAAGCTTCACAGTTCAAATTTCACAAGCTTAATCATGATTAGTTTCACAGTTCAAATTTCAAACATACCACTAACAGTCATTGCAATGGAACTCGGTCAAGAAAAGAAGTGTGCATGCTTTCCCATTTGGTTCTTCTCTTGTTTCAGAATGAAAACCTAATTGTTTCCACTACAGATAAGGACATGTTCCCAATGACTACTTACTCAATCTATAAAATACAACTACTTGCAGGCTGCCCATTGTACCATAATGCATTGTGTGTTTTATGGTCTGCAAGTGACGTGCTTTATGAGTTTTCATGGGAGAGTAAAAGGGTTAACTTTTTCGTTACTAAAAATGGTGTGGAATATAAATTGGTTGTTCACTTTCATGACATTGTAAATGCTAGTGACAACCCCGTTCTACCCACGGAGTCACTGGAACGGGGTTGTATGCCAAAACTTGCAGTGAGGGTCAGTTGAAAGAGACTCAATAGCATATCTTTCAAACCATACAAAATTACATTGAATTGTCTATTCCATCAGCTCCAGTTGGCTGGGTAAATGCTGATGACAACCTCATTCCATCCACGGAGTCACCGGAACGCTCGCGATCACACTTGGCCCAAGTGACCCCTAGGTGCACTTAGAATGATTGGGTAGTGATATTATAGGGTTCGTATCTTGGACCTCATGAGAGGTATCAATAAATAATTAGGTGCTACGGGATCATGTTTTTGAGGTCTACAATAGCCTCTCTCAGTTTTGGGTGATTCAACTTTGTTTGCATTTGGCAAGATGATCTCAGTCGATGCCAAAACTTGCAGTGAGGGTCAATTGAAAGCAACTCAATAGCGTATCTTTCAAACCATGTGACATTGCATCAAATCATCTACTCCATCA
Organism: Chamaecyparis obtusa; assembly: GCA_027943335.1. Lineage (NCBI taxonomy): Eukaryota > Viridiplantae > Streptophyta > Pinopsida > Cupressales > Cupressaceae > Chamaecyparis > Chamaecyparis obtusa. The sequence continues at coordinate 130,135 of BSBK01003868.1, read as the reverse complement.
ACTCTGGTTGGCTGGCTAAATGCCAGTGACAACCCTATTCCACCCATGGAGTCATCGGAATGATTGTGACCATGCTTGACCCAAGTGACCCCAAGGTGCACTAAGCACAATTGGGCAACAATCTTCCAGGGCTCATATCTCAGACCTTGTGAGAGGTATTGACAAACCATTAGGGGCTACAAGATCATGTTTCCTAGGTCTACAATAACCTCTCTTAGTTTTGGATGATTTGACTTCATTTTCATTTGGCAAGATGATCTCAGTCGATGCCAAAACTTGCAGTGAGGGTCAATTAAAAGTGGCTCAAGAGCGTATCTTTCAAACCCTATGAAATTACATCTAACTATTTTCTCCATTAGCTTTGGTTGACTGGGTAAATGCTAGTGACAACCCCGTTCTTCCCATCGAGTCACTTGAACGCTCACGACCACGCTCGTCCCAAGTGACTCTAAGGTGTAATAAGCATGATTGGGCAGTAATCTTCTGGGGCTCATATCTTAGACCTCATGAGAGGTATTGATAAACCATCAAGTGCTATGGGATCATGTCTCCAAGTTCTACAATAACCTCTCTCAGTTTTGGGCAATTTGACTTTGTTTGCATTTGGCAAGATGATCTCAATCGATGCCAAAACTTGCAGTGAGGGTCAATTGAAAGAGGCTCAGGAGCGTATCTTTCAAACTGTTTGACATTGCATCAAATCATTTGCTCCATTGACTCTGGTTGGTAGCTTAAACACCAGTGACAACCCCATTCCACCCATAGAGTCATCGGAATGCTCGCGACCACGCTCGACCCAAGTGACCCCAAGGTGCACTAAGCACGATTGGGCATCAATTTTTCAAGGCTTGTATCTTGGATCTCATGAGAGGTATCAATAAACCATTAGGTGCTATAGGATCATGTTTCCAAGGTCTACAATAACCTCTCTCATTTTTGGGTGATTCAACTTCATTTGCATTTGGCAAGACAATCTAAGTCGATGCCAAAACTTGTAGTGAGGGTCAGTTGAAAGCAGCTCAATAGCATATCTTTCAAACCCTATGACATTGCATCAAACCATCTACTCCATCAGATTTGATTGGCCAAGTTAATGCCAGGGAAAACTTCATTCCACCCACGGAGTCACCGGAACGCTTGCGACCACACTCGACCCAAGTGACCCCAAGGTGCACTAAGCACGATTGGGCAGTGATATTCTGAGGCTCATATGTCAGACCTCGTGAAATGTATTAACAAACCATCAAGGGCTATGGGATCATGTTTCTGAGGTATAAAATAACCTCTCTTGGTTTTGGGCGATTTGACTTTGTTTGCATTTGGCAAGATGATCTCAGTCGATGCCAAAACTTGCAGTGAGGGTTAGTTCAAAGCAGCTCAACAGCGTATCTTTCAAACTGTCTAACATTGCATCAAACTGTATGCTCCATCGACTCTGGTTGGTTGGATAAACACTAGTGACAACCCCATTCTACCCATGAAGTCACCAGAATGCTTGCAACCACGCTCGACCCAAGTGACCCTAAGGTGCACTAAGCACAATTGGGCAGCAATCTTCTGGGGCTCGTATCTCAAACCTTGTGAGAGGTATCAAAAAAACATCAGGGGCTACAAGATCATGTTTTTGAGGTCTACAATAAACTCTCTCAATTTTGGGTGATTCAACTTCATTTTCATTTGGCAAGATGATCTCAGTCGATGCCAAAACTTGTAGTGAGGGTCAGTTGAAAGTGGCTCAACAACTTATCTTTCAAATCATGTGACATTGCATTGAACTATCTACTCCATCAACTTCGGTTGGCTGGGTAAATGCCAGTGACAACCCTGTTCCACCCACAGAGTCACTGGAATGCTCGCGACCAGGCTCGACCCAAGTGACCTAACAACATAAGTGCTTTATTTCTCTGTGCATTTAGTAAACCCCAATATGATAAGTTATATACACAGTGAGTATATACATAGTATTGAAACAATGTAGTACTAAGTGGCTCAAGTGAGTATATATAATGATATAAAACATAAGAACATAGAAAATCTATAGAAGTTAAACCTCAAGCATAATAAGCTCCATGAACGGGGTATTCTAGAGTAAAGAAAAACAAATGTAACTTCAACAAGATATAATTTAAATCATAATGATAATCATACTCAAGATATAACTTCACCATTCAATTCCATAAATAGGAATAATAAATATGTATACAAAAGATGATGCAAATATAACATAAAAATGAACATGTTCTATATATAGAAAGGATCAAATGTATCAAAAGTATCTCCATATACAAATATGGCACATGCCATTTCAAAATATCTACAAAATCAATGTTTCAAGGTGTACAATGTGGCATATATGCCATCTCAAAATGTGCCAAGTGGCATCTCTAAATGACCACAAAACTAAAACTACATCCTATGTCATAGGGGGATCATCAAAATGTAGCCTCTTTGAAGAAGTGTTAGGCTCTGATTGATCCTGCATCATAAATGAGTTCAAACCAAAGTTAGATTTCTTACATTATATGATTTGTACACACACACACACACACACACACACACACACACACACACACACACACACACACACACACACACACACACACACACACACACACACACATATATATATATATATATATATATATATATATATATATATATATATATATATAAAATTCATAATTCAAACACTAATTTAATGAAAATTATAACTAAATACAAATATCTGTACCTAGCCTCTCGGTCACCTACCACGATCAGGTGTCCTAGCATAAGTCCTTGGTGGCGAAGGGACCATGCCAACAATACCAACTCTGACCTATAAATATATATTTGCAATAATGAGATTAGTAGAGTGGTGCAACATAGAGTAATAAATATACAAAATAGGACATGATTTGAACTAAAATTAAAACTTACATCTAGTGATCCCTCCTCTGGAATGGTGGGCTAGGTCAACAAAGATAAGAAAGATTCTCGTGGGCCCTCCCTCACACTAGGAGTAACCTATGAGAGTAAAAAGATTTTCAATTATATATAAATGTACTTCATCATAACAACCTTGGTTACAAAATACAAATAACAATATGTAAAAGTCTACGTACAATCAGACTATCACTCCAAATCGAGATGCATGTCAGCCTAGGCTCCCAAACCCGTGTCAAAAAATCATCGATAGCCACACCCTATACAATAAATTCAAGTAAAATATTTATTACGTAGACACAAGTGGCATACATATGCTTGCATAATTAATCTTAAACAATTAATTACCTTTCCTTTGTCGACACCTGATGAAGGATCCCCCTCGTGCCCCCCACTGATATCGGTTGTAGTCTACAAGAGTACAATAAGATGACAATATATTAGTAAATGTATGAATTTTATTTCTCTAATTGATAGATATTTAAGAATGTACACCAAATGATATAAAAAAAACTAATGGGTACATAATTTATAATATACTATATAGGCATCAAGGCCAAATGAAATGGCTGAAGCTATGGACTCATCCACCTATCTCAACTCCTCCTGTGTCATCAACTGAACATAAATGGAAAAAATATATATACATAAGTGCATGCAATCATTAAAACTAATCTAAATAAATAAATTAAATAAGTCATGTGACAAATTTATTTATAATGTTTACTCTTACCGTATCAACAAGAGTCCATGGCTCTACATACACCTCCTGAGCACTCTCATGAGATGTAGATGCTCCATGAGGTGTTTCATCCTCTGCAGCTGCATCTCCTACATCCTCCTCATCAATAACATATTGATATGTATCAACATCAGTAAGCAGTCTGAGGCACATATTCTTGCATATAATGAAAATATGGGGCTTGCATACATGTGAACTCCGACGAGATGTCGATGCACTAGCATCATCCACACCAGGAGGCAACACTGACCTAGTTTGCATGATCAACTGATCACTTAGCAAATGAATGGCCCTAATAGTCTATGAGGTAGCCTCTGTAATGATATCAAGATGCTGCACTCGAGGAGGGGGTGAGACATCAGTGGGGGGGACAAAGGTAGTGGCCTTTTTGCACTAGGAAAATGGCCTAGTCTAAAGAGCTCCTCTGCCTACACCCATGTTGGGCCTCATACTCCAATAATTAACATTGTGACCAAGCACAAACTCAACATACAATTTTTTTATGAAATAGAAAGGGAGCTCCAGATTGCTATGGGGTGGTTTATCAAAAAACATCCACCAACGATCCCAAAAGTGTGTGCACATTGCTTCATTTGTGCACCATTTTATTGATAATTTGGGCTTTTTGGCGTCAACTAGTATTCCAATTTTAGGATTCACAAAAAGAGAGACTATATCTTCCTTACTTATATTAAGGGCTACAATCCCATCATGGTCAAGCCTGTCATCAAATTGGGTGTGCATATCATCACGCCAATGAAGAGTAGTATTATTTTACTGTATAAGTGTGTCAATATTTTGAACAATAGTATTTAATGTGGCAAGCATGGGACCTAATGTAAGTATATTCTGATAATTGTTTTGGAAACCCCGTATTGTGTTTAAATTATCTTGTATCAGATCTTGTAAAGATGGAGGGTTTTGAAACAGGGGATTGTTTTGGGGATCGTTATTTGGTGTGGGAGGGTTATTTTCTTCATTGTTGTTAGCCATGCCTGATTAAATAAAAAACAAATCTAAATTTCAATTTGATTTCATATATTATTTAAAAAATAAATGCAAAACCCTATTTCAACCAAAAAAACTACATTTAGCATCAAAATGAAATAAAACAATCAAAATCTACAAAGAATGTACTTACCATATAGTGCGTAGATCAAATTTGTTATTGGAAAAATTAGATACCTGAAAATATCATGTATATGATATTTCAAGCCATTTTCCAATTAAAAATCATGAGGAGAAATAAGGAAAATGGCTCGTGGGTTTTGATTTATGCCATAGGTTTCAAGTACACGATATGATATCAGCTACCCGATTAGGCTTGTGCTTTGGTGTCATCTTTGCCTAGGTGTACTGACACCCATGCCTACTCAAAAGTCAACAAGCATTTTCATGCACTTTTGGACGAGTGAAAAGTGGATTTTTTTACATCACCACTTTTTGGCCCCTCATGATCTTTCACATACCCTAATTTTGATAGATGTTTTGCAGCTAGGCTCAGGCTATTATTTGTCCATGACAACCCAAAAATCCCAATGGCCTTGGCTGAACTTGTCAGACCAAAACAATTTGGCAAGTGCTTCAAAATTGTGCATAATTTTGAGGATTTCATTTTTTATCCTATTTCTACTATAATTAGACTATATGGTTTTAGAGGGGCCCCATTCATATTGCCATATGAAGTACCCCTCAAAATTGGTGTTGAAGAATTCATAAGGCAATTGGGAGAAATTGGAAAGAATACTCTCACAGATAAAGGTAGAGGAACTTTATTCCAAATGTTACAGTAGCCCACCAGTTTATAATTACAAAGGGTGGATGGCTTCATATGGATAAATTCCTTGCACCATATCACATGGCTACCTCAGTTTTTAGGATAGCAAACCCAGAGGGTTTCTACAATGACATGTTCAAAAATAAGGTTAGATGCTAACTCATAGATCATATTTTCAATTTCCTTGAGGATATCATTAGAAATATCCCTAATATACAAGAGCAAGAAATCAAAAAGGAAAAATGGTTGGTGTAGAAGAAGACATTGGACTTTGACCAGAAATTTGAGAAGGGATATGATCCCCTAAAGAGCATATATCCTGTTGGGAAGAAAATAGACACTCTTATGGATCATTTTCAGAATATTTTTCAAACCCTAAATGAGAAAAAGGAGAAAGCCATTGAAGATGATCCAGAAAAGGCTCAGTCAATATTGAACAAATGTGTATTTACTAAAGTATTGCCCCCAGATAAATACATGGTACAAAAGAAAACTAGTTATAATGTCATGATATCGGGACCTGACAAGCAGGAACAACCAAAAAGAAAAGACAATATGCCTTCCACATCATAGCAGGTGGAAAAACATAAGGAGGTTGTAGCGATTCCAAACTCATGTCAAGATCAACCAGTTCAAGGAGTTCATGATTCCCCACCTCCCTCAAAGAGACAAAAGCTAGAAGAGAGGCCCGAACATGTTGAAGGGGATTACTCTCTATCCCAATCACCTCTGAACATCATGGATGATGAACAGGTCACAAAATAGGTACAACTATTCAGAGCTCTAGGTCAAATTTTTATGACCTATGAGGAGATAAATGAGGGAGTTCCAGAGCCACCAAAGGAACCTGAATTAGATTTAACAATGGGAGAGATGGAAGGAATAGAGCTAGAACCAATAATAAAACAAGCATGTGATGAACTCTTAGCTGATGATTCCTTTGTAAAGGCTAGGGCCTTCATGCAATTTCTATGGAAGTTACACATGAGTCAGTTTCAGGAGACATGTATGAAAGGCATGAGGAGAATCTAGATAAGGATCTAAACATCATAGAAAGTGAGGTAAGGAAGGAAATGACTGAAAGGTTTGAGAAGATCACTCTAGAATAGGGGAGAGACTTGGTGACAAATTCAAGAGTGTTGATCCTCCCATAGTGGGATATAGCTAATGCAGTGGTCTTAGATACAGTCAGGAAATAGACCAAGAACAAGCTATTAAAGGAGTCACTTATAGTGATGATCATCAAGCCTTGGTCATGAGGTCCTTGAAGAAAAATGAGAATAACAAAGGAAAGCAGATTACTAATGGTGATCTTACAGGTAGCCTTATAGTCAAAAGGGTCACTGACACCTCTTTAGTTGAGGCATTAGACATGGTAGTAGCAACAGCCCAACTCACCGCAAGGATAGTAGAGAAAGAGGCCAAGGAAAAAGAGGAACTGACACTAAGGCTGGAAATGGTGTTCAAGGATTATGTGGTGTTGATGGCAGTGCCCCAACTCCTTAAGAGAAAGAAAATAGTCCAAAAGACTTCAAACAATTAAAGAAAGCATGGAGGTTACACCTTGGAGAAGTTGAACTACCCTTGGGAATTGTTGTAAATTTTGGCACTCATATCTACAAACCATTTTGTAAAATTGTAACAAGAAGGTGTTATATTTACCTTGTTTGTCTTATGTGGTCGACACTTGTTGGCTTTTCTAAGAAAGATCTAAAGCTTGTATGCAATCCTTATTTCTATAAAAGGATTACCAGGATCATTTTATAAGAACCAAAACTTGGAGATTCTTACTAACAAGTTTTGAGTCAAGGATACTATAGACTGTATTAGGCAATTTTTGTAAAGAGCAATATTGCTGGATCAAGTTCAATATCCAGATAGTTTGCATTTTAAAATATTTGGTATACATGATATTGATATGGCATTTCAATAAAATCCAAATTTTATATCTCTCCTTTGTGTATTTCTCTACAAGTTATGAATTGATAAAATTCATTGCATGGATAATTTTTGTGTATGTGTTTATATTCTTCAACTCTAATCCAGGATCACATTAAGTAACCTTTAGATATGGAAATAATTCCTTAAAGTTTTACATGAGGATATAATTAAGTATAATGAATTTGGGATTCATTTTATAAATTCCACCATAGGGTGATAGCATTTTCAAAGGATAAGGTCACGAAAGTTCAATATATTGTTTTATGTATCACACTCTTTGCACACTTTCTAAGTACAACCAATCTGGTAAGTCGCTTATACAGTGTAGCTAACTAATTTTTAAAAACAACCTTGTCGAGAACTGAAAATCATTAATTTCAGATTTAGTAGCCATCAACAGCTAAATTCGATATGCCAAGAAAAATTTTTTAATGGGCGATTGTACCCTTTTCTCATGATCTCGGAATGAAACTTCTAAACGCCAAAAAATTGGGAGAATGCACGACTAAGGCAATCTCCCATTCTTTAGATGTTTGGGAGTTAGTCAATTTAACTGGGAGATTTCGAGACCAAGGTTATCTCCAATTCTCCAAATGTGTTCTCTAACTGACAGTCTATTTCAAGATTCACCAACTAAACTCATTGCCAGATCTCTAAAATTTTCCTTCACCGTTGTGTTCATCTACCACACAGGCGATCGAGCGCCATGTTGCCAACTCTATCCTTCTCATCTCACCAGCTTCTGACAAAATAGAATAATCATTAACATGTTGCAGCATTGTTCATCTTTATATTATTGCCAATATTATAGTACAATGCTTTTATTTGACATATTAGATTTACAATATAACTACCTCAAAATCCGTAATGAAATAGCATCCGATTTAGTACTTAGAACCTTCGAAACCCACTTTCATTTACTAGTGAACAAGGCAAACACCTTAAAACACAAAGTTGGAATTAGCAATGAGTAACATATAAATCTGATGAGTAACATATAAATCCTCTTTGGTGATTAACAGACTCATTGCAGTCACTTAATCTATCATTGAATAATAAATATTGCAACGACAATGAAATAGAAGTTATAGTCACTAAATCTCAACAGACAATACATAAAAATGTTTCCAAAATTGTTGTTATTAAAACAATACTCTGTACTCCCTATATCTAAAAAATAACCAAGATCAGGTGATGTCCATGAAATTTATAAAAGACAACAAAGTTTTGGCAATTAAGAGAGTCATTGTATTCGTTGAATCGTTACCAATAATCATAAGAACCTAAAATATTCAGCACTTCTATTTTCTTCCCACAGTCACTGAGTCTCAAGATAATTTTTAAAAGATGATATCATTTAGCCTCTGACAAGATTTCTTGACTCACTTAATCTCTAGAAATTATTAAAACAGGACAAGTATTTTAGTGCCTGCAATAAACTATGTATTCGCTAACTCGCTAAAAAAAAAATATAGATTACCTATCACTTTGTCCTTTGTTAGGTAGTGAATTGATTTTTGAGCATGCCAAGTAATGATGGAAGTGACATCAATTGCAGAGCTTCAGTAATAAACAATGTAATGCATTCAATTCTCAAGATAAATACAACTGACTGTTAATAATTCTAAATTTACGAAGCATTGAAAGACCCAAAATGAGGAAATTGTAAAATTAGCTATTACTCATTCTAAATTTACATTGCATTCAGAGAAGTAGAGCAAGTAAATTGTTAGATTATCTAAGTTTGCACCATTCTCAAAGTTGATGAGTTCAGAATCCCTACAATTTTTTTTAATAGTTGATTAGTATCAGTTAGGAAACAATGAGTGGAGCTTCTTCTAATAAGGGAGCCAAGGATAAAGGGAAGGAGAGTTATTTAGATGAGTTCCTTAGTCTACTCCTAGGGTCTACACAAAACAAAAAGGTCAGTGATGAAATTTTCACTGATGATCTAGCATTTTGTAGAGATGCAAAAACACGTGATGTATCTGGAATGCATTTGTTTAGATATTTCTATAAAAATTTTGAAAGCGTGGTGCCCATATCAAACCCTTAAACCTAAGGATTGGCTAGGTTGATAGTACCATACATCTTTTTAGATATAAATTTTCTAATTGAATTGGAAAATAGATATGACCCTTTGTCAAAAACAATAAGAAAAGATGATCACTCAGCCCTGGTGACATTGGATATAAATTTGTTCATGCAAACTTTTGGTATAAATATCCCAATGGCTATTGAGATCAATTTGCAAGCTCAAGAAAATAGATACATTAGGGAGTCAACCCTAGTTGCAAGAGATATTCGTCTTCATGTCCCTAGACCAAAAAAAATTACATTCCAACAACACCAAGGTCTGCCCCATACTTCTATAAGGACTTGAATTTTTATATCAAATATATTGCATATGGATTATGCAGAGTGTTGGGGGTGGATGGTGTTGCAGACATAATTTCATCTGATATTCTAATGATGGTAATAGATTTATAGAGTCCTCATGTAAATAGAGGTTATGAATACGTAGGATATGTAATGAGTAGGATGCATTAAGGTCTTGAGTCTATTCGAAAGAAGGAGCCATCTCCTAGGTTTATGCATTACTCTTTGTTAATGCATCTTATTTTGTCTCACAATTACAATATCATGCATTTAGAATACCTTCAGTCTAAGATGATGTGGAATGGTCAACCTAATCTAGTCCAATTTTGGATAAAGGCATGGAATTTTACTTCAAGCGGGTGTGATTTTTGTGCTTTTCACAATTGCATGGTATAACCAATCTTGTTGATCTTGGGGTTAAATCTGTCCAGACTGCCATTTAAGGTTTTTCAATTATTAAGGCCTTATCAATTTGTTGAGAAGTGGATTGGAAATCACAATTGGGGAGATTTTTATTATGAAAGAACATTTATAATAATCAGAGTCTATGGTTTTCCCCAACCACCTCATCTTCTCCCATTTTATGTGCCACCAAGGATTGCAGTGCTAGAGTTCATTTGGCAACTCATGTTGACTGATAAGGTGCTCTTAGCTCCACAAAGAAAGGGTACTTTTACCCCTAGACACTTCAAAGTTTCCAACTTTAGAATTGGAAAGAATGCATTGAACAAAGTAAATGAGTGGTTAGGCCACTTTAAGATGAATCTTGCATTCTGTAGATATGTAGATACATAATATTTTATTGTTAATACAAGGAAATTTTAAACTCCCACCATTCCAATTAGCAATAGACATGAGCAATTTCCTGAAGAGGATATCATTAGGAATATCCTCGACAAAAATGACATAGAAAGAAGGACACAACAATTACAGGAATTGTTGTCCTTAGAAAAACACCTGAAGAAAAAGGGAATTCCATTTGGAGGCTTTTTCCCAACATTGCCTTATTTGCAAAGGCTAGATCAGATGATGGAAAATTTCAATGCTTTGATCAACTCTTTGGAGGGATTAATTGATGATAAGGAGAGGGAAAATGAGAAGCATTCTTCTTCAGAATATGAAGAAGATAGTGATGATGGTTACTCAGTGCATAACCTTCCTACCATTGAACAACCACTTCTTATTGAGCAAGAAGTGGATGAAAATGTAGTTGTGAATTTGACAGAAGTTCCAAATTATGAGGATACCGATTACCCTCCTTTTAAAAGGTAAAAAATCCAAACAGGAGAGCCTTCTCAAGTACATGCTACTGAGAATAGAAAAGATAGAGCTGGAACTCTAATTACTGGCACCCGAGACTATGATCACCAATTGAGGAAGAAGATCAGAGAGGAAAGGAAAAAGCAAAAAAATATAGTAGAGGAAATTGAGTTGCCTCTAGCTCTGTGCCAAGATGAAAGATTTCTTCATCAAGAAGGTTTCTTAAAAGATGATGAATTCATAAAAATAGATGAATTCAAAAAATTCTTGTTATGGCATAAGCAACAATAGGTTGCTTCTACTATGTAGATAATACAGGAAGGCCAAGTGCTAGAAGAAGCCATTCAAGCTTTGAAGGATTATGATCCTGAATCAGAAATAGTCACTCCTGAAGAAGTGAGGAGGTTAGTAAAGACAAGAAAAATGTTACTTGTACCTAGTTGGGATCTTTCTTTTGCATTTATAATAGACCAAATAAGAAGGCAACCATATATTAATTTGTGTTCAGAAATCCAAGTAGGGGATATAATCAAAGGATTTGGGTATAGTCCAAAAAATAAGGCATTGGCTATGTGGAGCTTGTATCCCAAGGAACATAAGCCCTCTCTCTTAAATGTGCAAGAGAAGATGGACGGAGACAAAATAATATGGTCAATACACAACATTGGTGATCTTGAGATTTCTCAAGTGCTCACTCATTTTGCAAGATTAAATGAAGATAAATCAAAGTAGCTCTCATATAGATATGAGAAACTTTTTAAAGATTACAGTGCACTTGTTAGAGATAGAGAATTACACATCATGAAAGAAAGGGCATTAGAGAAAATAGTAGAGCATTTGAATCAACCAATAATATGCATGCCTGTGATTGCCCCTTCACCCCCTGAACAGTCCACAACATCAAAGACCCAAAGTGTAGAGGGAGATGAAGAAGATACAATGAAAAAGAAAAGCACTATCAAGAAGAATGAGGTAGTCCTGCAAGAGCTGAATAAAATTTTGGAACACAGAGTACAAATTTTGAAGGAAAAAGAAGATATTGTTTACACTTCCTATAATAAATTACCTAGATTACAAGTAGAGGTTAACAATTTTGTTACTATTTTGAATACCTATTTTGGAACTTGGTCAGAAAGGATCTCATTGTTTGAAAGACTAGCAGTTGTACAACACTTAAGGATAGGTATTCCATAGATAGTTTTGCAAGTAAAGGAAGAGATTGATTAGATAGGAATAACATTATCATTTTTTAAGGGTAAAGAAAATCAAATTAAGGCAAGGGAAAAAATGTTTGGACCTAATTCAAATAGGTTTATCCCACATATCAAGGCAGAAGATGGAGTAGTAAAGGATTTAAATACATGGAGATCAGAATTTGATTCACTACTCCCTAAGAAAGAGGTTTTTATTAATGATACCAATGAATTAGATATGGATTGCTTCAATTCAACTCTTGATGAAGTTATTAAGGCTAAAATGGACTTCATTAAGTTCATTTTAGATTTGAAACAAATTGGAGATGGAAGATGGCAGAGAGAAAAGGCACAATTGTAGAGCATTCAAGAATTTCTCTAGTTGACAGAGGAGCAAATAGCTGTATGGGATGCCCTTACAAAGCCCAAGAAGAAAAGGCCTCTAGCAGTTGACCTTGACATTCTTGATGAAGAATGAAGAACTCACCTAGAAATCTGACACCTGACCTATGAGTACATGGATGGTAACTATCTATGAAGAATGGTGTAGGTTAGCCTCAAATGGCGGTCACCATATCTTGTAATAACTCAATGAAGTTATCAAGAAAATCTCTAGACAAACATGTCAGTTATCAATTAACTAAGATCAAATGAGTCGACAAGTTTTGGGTCTTTCCATCACCTGATAGCCTCAATTGTTTGTTTTTTTTCTTGTTTTTAGGTTTAGGGCAACAAATATTCGAGACTTGTTGTATTCTTATTCTAAAAAGGATTCCAAGATGTTTTAACTATATATTTTTGAATTGTAATCTATTATTGAGAAAGTTTGAACGTTGAATATAATTTGTGCAGAACAAATTTCTTATCTCTACCTAGCAATCTGAACTTAAAATTTGGTAAGTATAGAAACAGACTTATTTTCAATAAAATAAATTACAATTTCTATCTTATTTTGTTATTTTGTCTTTACTTTTATGTTATACTCTTTACTGGTTCTATCTTATACTCTTATATGTTTTTATTCAAAGTGCAAGTAATCTACAAGGCATTTTACACTATATGTTTTGATTCTGTCCTCTGGATTTACATACAATAACCATCTTCCAAATGGAATAGGCACTAGTCGAATGTGTGTTATGAAATCATTTTTCATTCATCAAACACAAAGTATATCACTAAAACACCTTTACTTAGTTCATGCATACATTAGAAAGGACTGTATTTGAGCAAGTATAGTTCATATTGTTGATTCCTTGAAAAGAGAATAAAAAGGTTAGCCTAAAATGACAGTCACCATATCTCATAATAATTCAATGAAGTTATCAAGAATATCTGCAAACAAAGGTGTCAATTATCAATTAAGGAAGATTAGATGACTAAAATTTTTTTTGGTGTTTCCATCACCTGAAAGCATCAATTATTTTATTTTTTTCTTGTTTTTAGGTTTAACATTAAAAACATTTGAAGCTTTTTGCATTCTTATTCTAGAAAGGATTATATTTGAATTGTAATTTCTAATTGAGAAAGCTTGAATGTTGAATATAAACAAGCTTAATTTCAACAAAATACATTACATTTTTTGTCTTATTTTGTTATTTTATCTTTACTTTTATGTTATACTCTTGTAAGCTTCTATTCAAACTACAAGTAATATACAAGTCATTTAACATTATATGTTTTAATTTATTTATGTGGATTTTCATACAATAAGCATCTACCCAATTTAAGTTGAACAATAATGAAACATGTTAATCATTATTCGTTCAAATAAATTGTATATTAATATTTACATTCAAACAAAATTGAAAACTTTTAATTATTTTCAAAACTTAAATAATTAAGTTGATACATTTTTAGCTGTACGATATATCACATAAATTAACAGTGTTAGATTTCGCATTAGACGACATCAATATTATACATAAAATTAACTGACAATAGTCAAAACAATTAAAGCACATCCATGACAAATCTAAGAAAGATTTTTTTAATTAATTCTCTTCCAAATTGTAGACAAAGTCAAATATTTGTTTTGAATGCAATGTTTTCGATCATTGGATTTATATGCGAGTCACTACTATATCCGACATTGACAAGTTATAAAGAACAACAAAAAGTAGCCCTGTTGTTATAAAAACAACAAAATACACCATACAATCAACATGTAAATAATTCATTATACTCGTTGGTTATCATAAAAAGTACAACAAGAAAGCAAAGACCATACGCATTCCTTTTCAAATTTATTGGCATTTAATATCTATCAACAACCCCAGATAAAATATTACGATTAATATAATTGTATAGATTAAAAAAAAACATCTAGATTGATCGGAAGATATGTTCCACTTCGAAGTATTTGCAGACGTACTCTCTCATAATGGTTTACAATGCAAAAAATACAAATGATACTTTTTATATCTCTCAATAATTACTTTTTTCAATATGTATTGCGATATTTGTTATGTTTAAATATAGAAGACTTCTGGATATCGACATAAATAGGAGTTCGATGATTTAGAACAACTATTTATTGCTACTTAATTACTACTCGTCCTCATTGTATTCGCAATTTTTCCTTGTATACCTAAGAGTTGTTGAATATGCATTAAATTGCATTCAATGTTAAATGGTTTGGTTGGTAACAGTTTTTCCTTTTCCTCTTCAACATGAATTCCTTAATTAACCACCATCAAAGCCTTTATAAGAACTGTTCTACTAATAATTTTCCGAACCACCAACATATTTTACAGAAGAGTTTATATAAATTTCAATATATACATTCTCCTGAGCATCAAGACATTTCAAGTTCATCATTCTGAAGGCATTGTTAACACAAGTTCTTTTAAGTTCTTTTCTTAGAATTGTGCATTTTCTTGAATTGTTAGATTCTATCAATTTACATTTTTTAAGTTTGCATATATTTCCCTCAAACTTTCACAATTTGTTATAGTTTAGATATTATTTTACAAAATTACAATTTTAAAAATTAACACTAAATAAGTAATTTATATGATTTCAATATTGGACAAATTATTTGTGTCAGAAAATGTTATGTACATATTTATTTCAAGAATGCATCACTAAGAAATGTAGTGTATATATTTATGATATAGTTTTGATTACTGACATTAGACTATCTGCCATTAAATAGGTAACAAAAATGGCCTTACTAACAATAGGAGCAATTGGTCAAATAATAGATGATATTTCCATCAAGGAACCATGTTTTCAAATTATATCATTACATTCTATTGAACAACAACATACTACAAGTACAAAATATCATCTGGAACTTTCTAATGGTGTGCATACACACTTTGCCCTTTTGTCGGAACAATTTAACGCACTTGTAGTGGAGGAGGCTTTAGTTAAAGGTTCCATTATTTGCATCAAAGAATAATCTTGCAAGAAACTCCACAATTACATGTATGCCAATTATTTTACTATATTTTATTGTACTTATGAAAATCTAATTATTAAACTTTATTAAATATCTAATTTATTTCTACTTGCAGGGCTATCCTAATTAAAAATTTGCATATAGTGTCAAAAAATGGAGACATTATTGGATCTACAGTACCTGTAGTATAAGGTACTAGATAGATAGCATTGTCTAACAGTCATGGAGTTTTAGATGCTTCTTCATGTAACATAATTCCCATAAAAATTCTGACCCCATACCACAAGTTATGGACTATTGAGGGTCGTGCTTTACAAAAATCACCTATCCATTATTTCAAAAAACTATCTAAAGAGGGTAAAGTATTTGGATTTGAATTTATAGACAAAAAAGGATTTGGTATACATATAACTTGTTTCAATGAATTGGTTTATAATTCTTTTGAAATTATTCAATCAAATAATCTTTATTTGATTTCTAACGGTTATGTAAAAGTTGCAAATACAAAATTCAATAGTTCAACCAATCCCTATGAAATAGTTCTTCAGAGTTCTTCAACAATCATACCTTCCACATGTGTTCCATTTGCAGTTCCTGAATATGATTTCCATATCAAAAGCATTGAATCTCTTGAAACTTTTCCTATTAGATGTGATTGGAATTGTTGTTTCTACCAATACGTCAAGTACCATTAGGAAAAAAAATGGTACAAAAATTAAAAAATGTAATACACATATCAAAGATATCTCTAGCTACTCTATTGAAGTGCCTCTATGGGGACATCATTGTGAGAATGAAGGACAACAAATTCTCAATTTGTTTAGGGAAACTAAAACAATTATTCTTTTAATTAAATCTGGTCATTTTCTTTCATGGTCTGGTAAGTCATTGGATACTATTTTTTCAACCAATGTTCTTATCAATCCAAATTTAACTGCGGCTATTTCTCTATTGACATGGTTTACAGGAATAGGAGAAGACCAATCTTCTATTTCTCTTACTAAAGATCCAACAATACTTGGTAGATTTACAAATCCACAGACAATGTCTACCATTTGTAAAAAAGACTTCCATTCCATGATTCCCAATTGTGTAACAGCAAAAATTTGTAGGCTTGATTTGGATAACTTTTATTATCTCTCATGTCCACGAACCATGGATGGCAAAAAATGTTAAAAAAAAGTTATTTAGAATCATACTGGGACATATGAATGTCCTAAATGTTGTGTTCATATTCCAATATGTGATTTCACCTACATGCTTAATATGGATTTGCAAAATCCATCAAGCGAACTTCACAATGTTACTGCCTTTGAAGGCCCTGCAAATGCTTTATTGGGTGTGGATGCAGAAGATTTTCAGCTACTGCTTGCTAAACCCGGTGCAAATAAATAACTTTTGGATAATTTGTATGATTCCGAGTTTGTATTTGATTTAAGTATCAAAACATCTTCTTTCGTCGAGCAAGAAACTCAAAGCATAATTGTTCTAGCTTTGAAGCTTTCTTAAGACAATAGTTTACTTGTAATATTGAACATATCTAATCATATGTTTATGTATATATGTATATTCTACAATAAACTGTGTCATGTTAATGTTATGTTGTTTCAGTTTTCCTGAAATATATAAATGTTTTTAGATCTTTTAAAACTATGTAGTACTTGTATACTGAATTTCTTTAAATATTTATATAATTTACTTTAATATTAGTATATGTTGACATTTTACATTATTATTCTATTTTGTCTAATAACTTGGCATTTACTTTCTGTGAATACATTATGCATAGATCTTATCAAGAATCAATATTTCCAAATTTACCATGATTCTTTTTAGATTACATTTCCATATCTCAGTATTATTTTGAAATTTATGATTTTCAATTATTACAGATATAAATGATAATTATATATGCACTGCATAGAACTTATAAAGAACTAATATTTCCAAATTTACCATGATTTTTTTTTTATTACATTTCGATATCTCAATATTGTTTTTAACTTTAGGATAGAAAGATAGATGGTATTTCAAACTTTAGAAAGTGTTCTATTTTTATGGAAAGATATACTAGAATTAAAATGTGCATGTCAAATGAAATTTTAATATGCTACAGATGCAATTCAGAAAAAGATGGCCATCGGTTCTCAAAGTGGAACAATATGGATCCAGGTGAATAACCATTGTGTTTAAAAATCTTAACACAAATTGAAAAAATGTTGATAACAAAAATAAGTCCTATTTTGCAAGTTACATAGGACTTTAAGTATGGATACTGTAAGTCCTTTTAATTAAATATGGTCATTTTCTTTCATGGTCTGGTAAGTCATTGGATACTATTTTTTCAACTAGTATTGTTATCAATCCAAATTTAACTGAGGCTACTGCTATGTTGACATGGTGTACAAAAATAGGAGAAGATCAATCTTATATTTCTCTGACTAAAGAGCCAACAATACTTGGTAGATTTACAAATCCACAGACAATGTCTTCCATTTGTAAAAAAGACTTACATTCCATGATTCATGTTTGCGTAATAGCACAAATATCTAGACTTGATTTGGATAACTTTTATTATCTCTCATGTCCACAAATTGTGAATGGAAAAAAATGTTAAAAAAAAGTTATTCAGAATCATACTGAGACATATGAATGTCCAAAATGTTGTCTTCATATTCCAATATGTGATTTCACCTACATGCTTAATATGGATTTGCAAAATCTATTAGGTGAACTCCACAATGTTACTACCTTTGAAGGCCCTGCAAATGCTTTTTTGGGTGTGGATGCAGAAGATTTTCAGCTAGTTCTTGATGAACTTGGTGCAAATAAACAACTTTTGGATAATCTATATGATTCCGAGTTTGTATTTGATTTAAGTATCAAAACAACTTCTTTTGCCGGTCAAGAAACTCAAAGCATAATTGTTCTTGCTTTGAAGCTTGCTTAAGATAGTAGTTTACTTGTAATATTGAACATATATAATCACATGTTTATGTATATATGTATATTCGACAATAAACTATGTTATCTTCATGTTATGTTGTTTTACTTTTGGTGAAATATATAAATATTTTTAGATCTTTTAAAACTATATAGTACTTGTATATTGAATTTGTTTAAATATTTATATTATTTACTTTAATATTAGTATATGTTGACATTTTAAATTATTGTTCTATTTTGTCTAATAATTTGGCATTTACTTTATGTCAATACATAATGGATAGATCTTATAAAAAATAATTATTTTCAAATTTACCATGATTCTTTATATATTACATTTCCTTATCTCAATATTGTTGCCAAAATGAAGAGATGCATTGGATATAATCATTGTTAACAAAGAGAGTATAGGAAATCAAAAATATAGTTTTTATGTTAGCAAATCCCATGTTTATGAACCATTGAAATATAAAACATTGAATGACTCATACTATAGGGATGTACCAATAGATGAAAATGTATTAGCATCATTGCCTTTACAATCTAATGATATTTCAGACCTAGTTTTTAATGCAGTTGAAAATAGTCATGCTATTGAACATAACTCATCCATGTTACATTAGATAGAGGAAAATGCATTTGATGAGAGTCTAGAATTTAACAGCTCATTTGTTTGTGCAATATTGAAGTAGAATTTGCAGCATTAGATGAAGGAATAATAGAACAATAGGAATCTTTTTTCATGATCATATGAAGCATGGCATGTATGTAGAACACATTCAGATGCAAAAGAAGTAGATGAACCTACAAGCCCTATAACAAATCTAGATTCAATGCAAGATAGTATTCTAGATGAATGGCAAGTTTTATCTCATTTATATCTAGACATGCCTATGCATTTAAATGATTTAGATATGCTTGGATATCAAGATTTTGATTCAAGAAATAATTGGTTGCAAAATAATATTACTCTACAAAAATCTACAACTACAAATTTCATTCAATCAAATCAAGAAATCTTTCAACAGAATCCAGTTATGCATTAGCAAACTTATTATAAATTATTTGTCCAACAAAAAAAACCATATGATATGATTATAGCACATAGCCAAAGAAGTACTGTACAACAACCATTACAGCTAATTATACAAGGCACTACTGGCACTGGAAAATCTCATTTGATAGCTCAAATCAAAGCTAGTCTCACTCAACTAGCACCCAATGGACAGTCACCCGTTCTACTTCTTGCACCAACAAGACTTGCATCATTTAACATCAAGCCATCTAAAATTAATTTAGCTCTACACATTCCTATCAAAGAAATGGTACAATTACAAGGTCAACAACTGGCAAAGTTATAGGAAAATCTATATTATGTTCAGTATATTATTATAGATGAAATGCATTTTATTGGTCCTAAATTATTTGAAAGAATTGATATGAGATTGAGAGAATCATTTCCAAATAGCAACCATATTCATTTTTGAGGTCATTCAATGATTCTCTTTGGTGATTTGGGTTAGCTTCCTCCAGTTAAAGAGGAACAAGAATATTTTCATTCTAAAGTACACCTTTTTGCAACTAATGAAACCATAGCTCTTCATAATAAGAGAATGTTATTATGTCTACATCAACATGTGGCTCTTTCAATAGAAGAACAACAAAAATATTTTGAGAGGTTGAATGCACATGAAGAACAAATTCAATCTCACATTCTTTTATGTATAGGGCAACAAGTTATGCTATGTACTAGTTTATGTGTCCAAATAGGGCTAGTTAATGGTGCTATAGGAGAAATCAAATCTATTGTATATAATGATGGAGAAAAGCCTCCTCAACTAAAATTGATATTTGTGGTTCAATTTATTAACTACATTCGTCTAGCTTGGAATGATACTAATCCAAAGAATAATCCTATCACACCAATTAAAAGGGGTTGCCACTGTCAAATACCTCTGCAAATTTCATGGGCTTTAACAATATAAAAATCATAGGGTTTGTTGCTTGTAAAAGAAAAAATTGACATTGGAAGCACAAAATGACAAGGATTAACCTTTACAGCTCTTTCAAGAGTTCATGAACTTTCAAGACTTCGTATTCATCCAGCTTTCAATTTTGAAAGATATTCACACATGCAACAAAATGTGAATGTTACAAGGTGAAAATAAGAAGAAAGACGCTTAAATGTGTTAACAGAATATTAACACATTTTTCTATCATTATTGTATATTCTTCATTGGAATCACAAATATGTATACATGATTCTCTGATTATGTTTAGTCTCTGAAATAGCTATAGTATATTTTATTGACATGTCAAGCAATTTTTATTGAAATTTCAAGCATACATTCGAATGTCTTTAACTCTACAAAGATGATCTAAATCACCAAACAAAATCATTGAATGACCAATACTCTCATCTCATATCAATTATTTTAAATAATATAGGATTAATCAAAGAAAAAAAATCGAATGGACACAAGGTCAATTATGTTTGCAACACTTTTCAACACCTTTATTCTTCAAATGAAAAAGAATTTCAATCTAACATTGTTTTATATACAAGGCAACAAATTTTTCTATGAACAAATTTATGGGTCCACACACAACTAATGAATTATGCAATACCAAAAATACAACAAACCAAACTTTCAATGAAGATACACCAACTCAAAGAAGTCAACTTATTCAACCAAATATAACATGTTATCAAAATATAGTACCCAAATTTAGAAGTTCAATTCAACAAATAGAAAGCCCTACAATAGTCATAATTTTTTTTTATTGAAAGTTTAAAATTTACATCATCATAAATATTACATGAATAGACAAGTTTCTAATATCATCTTCACTCAAATTATATGATAACAATTTACAGAAACCCAATGCCCTAAATCTAAAAAATATCCAAGCAAAACTAGTTTTCATATAATTCCATCAATCATACACAGAGTAACAAGTCTACCAAATAAATCTCGTAGAGAAGCAGACCTAAAATACTATATTTCGGCTTCATAAATCATCAAAAATTCATCAAAGTCAATATTTTGTAAACCAATAGAGGAGTCATTTAATGAAAACACTTCTCTGATCTCATGATTTATAATACTTATAAGATCTTCTCATATATATCATTTACACCTCTTCATACTGAATTATAGTTCCTACCCACTTCTATAACAATATAATCATACATAAAAACACCTGGTCACTAACCATGACCTAAAAAATGGCACAAATACTAGATATATAGCCTTCAATTTCTTTAACAGATATAAATTATCACTATCCAACCAATCAGGACAAAAAAAAAACTGACCACTTGTAGACTCTACACAACTATTAATGTTCATACACAGAACTGGGGTTTACTATGTCAAACATCTAAAAATATGTACTGGTTCAATGATTTGAATCTCATGAATGGTCAACCCATTAGTCCTAATGTAATGCTTTAAGACTGTAAGATTGCACAAGAAAATACCACCATTCTTCAAAATTTATGGCTTGTTCACTTCCTCTGATTCTATGCAGAAGTACTAGTATGTCAACAATCTCTTTTTTAGATTTGTTTCGTATAGGGTTTTCAGTAACTTTGAACTGGCTTCTCTAATGCTATCAAACTATTTATTTTGAAATTACACTTCGCCATCGTGACCTTTTCAAATTAAAATTTGAAGTTGCCAGAGAGAAATTCCATTGTGAATATTATTCTCTTCAAGGTAAAACAAAGAATTTTTGTATTCAATCTCTCTTCAAACTGATGACTACTTTGTTGTTTTGTTTATTTTTTTTCTCTAGTACATGAATCAAATCTTTGGATGCATTCCATAATAAGTATATTTTATTGTACTTATGAAAATTCCATTATAAAACTTTATTAAATATGTATTTTATTTCTACTTGCAGGGCTATCCTAATTGATAGACTGGTAGCCATTTGCTCTTCAAGATTTACGCACTTCAAAAAATGAAATGATAGATACTAGATATTTATTATTTTTAAGTCATAATTTAATAGACATAAAAGATATAAATAGTAAAAGGAATTAATGTTCTTGACGTTTTCAAGAAATATTCTTTTGGCTTGCAGATATGATCAGTATATGTATTCAATATAGGAAATATTACTAATGATGGTACATAGAACACCTTATGGCTTTAATTTCTTTTTTATCGATTAGTGTGTTTTTTGAAGTATTGTTACAACAATAAGTTTTTTGAGAATCGTTAATCAATATATTTGTCATGTCCAGTAAGAATTCTGCCAGAGACAAATAACTTTCAAAAACAAGTTCGGATTTAGAAGTCAGTAACAAATAAATCCGACAATCGAAAGTGTTGTATTCATTTACAAAATTAACTCATTTGTATAATAATTCTCAGATTTAGTTGTTGTCGACTTCTAAAATCTGAATTTTCTACTAACTACAACCCTGCCAAAAAAAAAAATTTATATTTCTTATTAAGTGACTATGGAGTATACTCTTAATCGTAGAAACATTAAATAGACTTTTCTTTTTTCTGGCGACTTCACACCAGCCACACAATCTAAGATCATGTGCTAGCCATTCATTTTGTTGACATGTCATCGTATGCACTCATTCTCTTAAATATATAAGTTGTGACAAGAAATTAAAGTTTGTTAAGAGTTGCAACAATTTAGAGAATACTCAGCAAGTGCTAAATCTCAAAATGACACACCTTGTGTAAACTCAATGAAAACTTGAACAGTAAAAATTATTTTCCAACTAAGAAACTCCTATCAGTCACTAAGTATCTCAATACAAAGTAAAGATAAAGACACCTAAGGAAAACAATTAGATTTAGATCTAACAATAGTCGCAAAGTCTCACAATTAAATCGGGTATTAAAAAAACTTACAGTGACTATGAGATACACTATAGTCGCTCAATCTCAAAATTTAAAAAAAAGCAGTATCAAGACACTTAAATAATGCCTTTTAATTAAGATCTAACCATAGTCATTCAATAGTTATAAAAACTCATAACAAGCTATAAAATTTAGTGACTGTGTTTTTTTTTGTATACTCAATAAGTCTCTGAGATCAAAACTACTTGATGAGTGTCTGGATAAAATCAGGAAAACCTAAAATATTGACCGACTGTCATTCAAACCTTAGTTGTTAAGTCACCAAATAAATTTGTACTACTAAATTTATCACTGAATATAACACACTTTATTTATTCGTCAGATCTCTATACAAAATAAAAATATGCCAACTATTTGAGCAACTACTACAATCTATATAATTGCTTCACAACCAAAAAATAAAAAAATTCATAATTTCAAGTAGATAATATACTCAAATAAATTTTCAATTATAATATTATTTTAAAAAATCATATGTAAAATTACAACATAAAATTAAAGTATTCATTCTTTTCAAGAAATTTAAACGTAACAATAAATACAATATAAACCAAATTTTAAACATATAACTCGGAGAATAAAAGAAAGTTAACATTTTTTTATAAATAGATAAATTAAAACATATTTTAGAATATCAGAAAAAACATATTTGCTATTCAATTAGCTATATTTCAGTGAAAACACTGGATAGCATTTCCACATTTGTAAATACATTTTGATTCTATATAAAAAAGTATTATCCTGAAATATATTTTCTTTAAAAATATCATTCATGAAAAAAAAAATGTAAACCAAATAATATAACGAGAACATAGTTTACTGCAAATATGAACAACCAGCCATATAGAATTGAAAATATTTTCTTCTGCTTATCTTAGTTTCCAAAAGCATATGCTTTTGCGTACCTAAATTAAAACATTCAAAAAATAGATAAAAATGATAGAAATTAATGTTATGGTTTTTTAAGTTTAATAAAATATAAATATTATAATAATTACCTTACAATTTGATCAGCTTGCAAAATTTTCAACTATCTTTCATCTTTGTCGACGGAAACTACGATGATGTTTAGGATAGATAATTGGCATCCCTAATTGAAGTTGATTTGTTGTAGAAGTTGATTTGTTGTAGAAGTTTGATTATTCCAATGTTTGCTTTTTATTTGTACACAGACATAACGTTCATGTTGTGGAAAGACAACTGGAAATATTGATGCAACTTCAATTTGTTTATATTGCCTTATTTGTTTACATAGATTTATCCATTGATTTTCGATATCTTTTTTGTAAATGTCTTTGTCTATTGACATTGGCCATCGCACAAATGGAAAAATACCTATCTTTTCAATGTCTTTTTTGTTTACAAAACACTTACTATAGTCAAAACCTTGAGCAAGTTCTGCGTATTCTAGCAACAAATTAAACCCGATAATCAAATCTTTAGGAAAAAGAGAGATCATGACAAAATGAACAGTCTCAACATTTTCTCCTATTTCTAAACCCCAAGCCATTAACATAGTGGCAATATCAGCATTTACCTTCCATCGATGAGTAGCATTCTGAAATTCTTCACCTAATGTCCATTCAACTACTTGGACAATAGACTTAGTCTTATAGAGTAATAAATTTTTTAAATATGTATGTTCGACTCTCCCAAAGAAAGCTATTTTTTGTTTGCTTGTTTGAAAAGTAAATGTAGCTTTCATTGCTAATAGTTCATTTATACAAATCTATATCTACAGTAATGATCTTTGCAACAAATTGATTTTGTTATTTATCCTTTTATAGAAATGTTAGGTTTAACAAATATATGCCTTTCTATAAGATTTAGAAGATTATTAATTAACAAAATCTTTACTAGATTTTCTACTGACGTGCTTTAATTGTTTCGACTGTCCTGAGTTAATTTCATTTCTTATATCGATGTCATGTTAAGTGAAATCTAAGACAGTTAAGTTATGTCATATGTAAAACACTTAACGATTTAATATCAGATGTGACATGTTGTAAAATTCCAAAAATAATTTAAAATTATTATAAAACAAAATCTTTATTAGATTTTTTACCGATGTACATTAAATGTTATCACTGCTGTCAATTACTTTGATGTATAATATCGATGTCATCAAATGCAAATTATGACACTCATAACTTATGTCATATCTCATATAGTTCATTATTTAGAAAGATAATCATAAAATTTCAATATTGATTTAATTTTTCAATTTTGTTTGATTTTAAATGGTTTTTCTTTGCATATCGGATTTCAATGTTAATGAGTACTCAATCTGAAATAATTATTGTCACTTTTCGATAGGTATCTTGTTTTTTAAAATCCATTAACTATGTTGTATAAACAACTTACCAGAATCCAATTGTCGCTAAATCTCCTGAAAATATCAAATTCAAGATTCACATTACCACAGACTGTGACTACATTCATTTAGTAGTTATTGGCATATAAATCCAATGATAAAAAAACCTTTCATTCAAACAAATAGTTTACATTCTATACGATTTGAAAGAGTATTAATTAACAAAATCTTTCTTAGATCTATCACAGATGTGAATTAAATGTTCTGATTGTTGTCAACTAATACAATGTGTAATATCGATGTCGTCTAATGCGAAATCTGCCACTCTTAATTTCTTTGATATATCGTACGCATATTAATTTTCTAACTTAATTATATCATTATACAATTGTATATTCTTGCAAATATTATAGTACAATGCTCTTAGTTCACATATCGGATTTACATGTTAATGACCACAAAATCCATAATTTAATATTAATTAAATAAGGATAAAAATATATTATTCAAAGTAATGTATATTGACATATATATATATATATATATATATATATATATATATATATATATATATATAATTTATTAATATTATATATTTAATGTTTATAGAATTTTTTTAACCTATACTATAATTTTATTTATTATACATAATCATTTATTCACATTTTAATTAAATATGATTTTTTTAACATATCTATATATATGTATAAAGAGTCAATTATCTAATTAAAAAATTTATCTTATTTTTCTTTCAAATATCTTAATAATGAAATTGTTATAATAAATAATTAAAGTTAACTTACAATGTAATGACTTATTTATTTATTTTATTTTGAAAAATTAAATTTAAAATTCATTTCCATAATAGTATAAGATAATTATATTACATTAGGTAAATAAGCATAGATTATTAATAAGGGTCTAATGAAGTCATAGGAGTACAATATATTTAGCAAAACATATAATATAAGGATGGTTTATTTTTATTTTTTTTTTAAAAATTAAGTACATAAATTGTATATATATTTAATAGAAAATGAATTATATTATATAGTTTTGTATTATTTTTAAAATGATAATTATTATTTTTAATGAATTTTATTTAAAAATTCTAAATTTTATTTTAAATTATAAATATAGTTTTTCCAAATATTCTAAATCTATTATAAATATATTTACATTAATATATAATGATTGGAGTTAATATAAACAATAATTATTAGACTTTACTAAATATTATAAAATAATATTATATTATTTAATTTATATGTGAAATAATACTTATATTTATTAATACAAACAATAATATATGTTATATAAGATTTCACAATTTATGTTTAAAATATATAATATAATTTAGAGTGTATGCTGAGATAATTTTTTTTAAACAACATATTATTTTTTAAATAGTAAAATAATACTAGGGTTATTTTTTTATCTATTATGTTTCATCATCACATGGAAGGATTGAATCGTATCTTGATCCAATGGTTCTCGCAAGACCATAAGGAATCTTTGTAGCCCTTGCGATCATGCGCTAGCCATTTATTTTGTTGACAAGTCACCGCATGCGCTCAGTCTCTAAAGTTTCTGCAGGACTGACACTCTCCAAAAAATCAACAGCTGTCATTTGTTAGCAAGAAATCAAATTAGATCCTGTGAGCATGCAATAGTCGTCGATCTTACCATTTAATTCGAACATTAAAAAATAAAATGAACCGTCATCTCAAAACTATAAAGGTACTCGGTACAATGTCAGATTTACTAGTTAGTCGTATACAAATCCGATGATTGAAAACCTTGCATTTAATATAAATACTTGACTTTCTATACAATTTGCAAGACTAAAAATTAACAAAATCTTTCTTAAATTTTTCACGTATATGCATTAAATGTTCTGACTATTCTCATCTAATTTGATATATAATATCGATCTCCTCTAATGTGAAATCTGCCACACTTAATTTCTATGAAATATTGTATACTAATTAATAAAGTAACTTAACTATAAGATATTAAATTAACTACAACTTTTCAATTTTGTTTTAATTTAAATATAGATATATAATGTTTTTTTTTCCAATAATCATTCAAATGTTACATCATTGCTCAACTTTCTATTATAACAAATATTATAGAAAATGCTTTTACTTCACATATCGGATTTAGATGTTAATGACCTCAAAATCCATTTTAAAATAGTATCGCATTTAGTAATTAGTACCTTCGAAACCCGCTTTCGTTTACCCTACATTGCAATTCTATGTTCTATTTGACCATTACTTTTTACAAAGTCACTTAAGTTTCTAATTTGTAATTCCTAACATTTCTTTTTACCTAGGCCCCTTTTTATTTGTGTAAGTCTGAAGCACATAGATATTATTAAATTTTCCTAAGTCCTTAATCCTTCACTCCCTAATGTTTCGGCATCACATGTAAGCTTTGAATCTTATCATCATCCAATGGTTGTCGCAAGACCGCAAAGAATCTTGGTAGCCCTTGCGATCATGTGCTAGTCGTTGAGCTTGTTGCCAGGTCACCGCATGCACTCAATCCCTAAGCTTTCCGCATGACTGACACTCTACACAAAATCAACGATTCTCGTGTGTTCGCAACAAATCTATTTAGAACTTGTGATCATGCACCAGCCGTCAATCTTACTATTTAATTTGAAGATTTTAAAACAAAAAATGAACCGTCATCTAAAAACTATAAAAGTACTTGGTACAATGTCAGATTTAGTAGTTACCGGCATACAAATCCGATGATCGAAAACCTTGCATACAAATACTTGACTTTCTACAACTTTATATTATTGCCAATATTATAGTACAATGCTTTTATTTGACATATCGGATTTACAATTTAATTACCTCAAAATCCTTAATGAAATAGTATCGGATTTAGTAATTACTACCTTTGAAACCCGCTTTCATTTACTAGTGAAGAAGGCAAACACCTTAAAGGCAAAGTCAGAATTAGCAAATACTTACATATAAATCCGATGACTAACATATAAATTCGCTTTGCTAATTAATAGAATCGTTGGAGTTGCTTAATCTCTCCTTCAATAATAAATCTTCTAGCGACAACGAAATACATTACACTCGCCAAGTCTCAATAGACAATACATTAAAATGTTTACAAAATTACAGCGATTTAAAGAATACTCTGAAGTTGCTATATTATAAAAAAATGCTTTTACCTGACATATCAGATTTAGATGTTAATGACCTCAAAATATGTTATAAATATAATCCGATTTAGTAATTAATACCTTTGAAAATAGAATTTGTTTACTACTCAGCAATACAAGCTCACGACGGTTAAAGACAAATTTACAAAACTCGAGATTCCCTTAGTCGCCAAACCTCGAAATACTCTTGCGGTTACAGAACAAATTTGGAGAACACGAAATAACCTTGGTCTCGAAATCTCCAAATTCAATTGGTTAAGTACAAAACATTTGCAGAATGGAAAAATGCCTAAATCGCGCACTCTCCCAAATTATTGGCGGTTAGAAGTTACATTCCCAATTTGACCGACGGTTGTTCAATTAAAATTGGGTGGTTGAAATTTGAATAGACTATTCTATAAGACAAAATATTGCAAGCCTCCTGATAAAGATAGAACAAACATAAAATTTCAACCCAAACATCAAACGTTGAATGCTAAAAAAAAGTTACAATCAGATTTTGATTACAACAAAATAACTTACGATATCACTACAAAATAAGCATCAAATTCAATTTCTTACTCTTATGAAGAAATGAATACAATCGTATCTAGAAAAAGAAGGAAACAAAATAAAACATACAAAAAGTTAAACATCATAACATCTATTCGACGTAAAAATTGCATACCGAGTTGCAATTACTAATTTTATTTTTTTAATAAATATACTTACCAATTAAATTAACTTAAATAGAAAACTTTTAGCTAAATCAATAACTTAATAAGAATGATATTAACTCTACTAAATTTCAAATTAATAACTTAATAAGAATGATAATGTATTTTTTATTTAGTAATTACAAATCTTAAAATTATCAAACAATCATAACTCTCTACACAGACTAATATGACAATATGACAATCAATATTTTTCTTCACTCTCCATAGACTTGATACTCCACTGCGACAATATACACATGGCGGTCCTTCTCAAAGGAATAATGTGGAAGACAAAAAAAACTAAGAATAAGGAGCCACTTGATTGACAAAAGAGGTTGGTCGTCTATTCCAAAAACTAAATTTCAAAATCAATTTTCTCTCCCACGTCCAACTAACCAACGTAAAAATACAAAGCGCGTGAAGTATACACATGCAAACAAAAAGTCTAAAGGTTTGCTTGCTCTCTTTAAGTGGCTGTTAAAGCAAGGAGGTACGGATATGACATCCTTTAACTCGAGAAATATCAGGCGGCCATAATAGTGGATATCGATATGATCTTGTCTGTACATTCTAAAGTCAAATAATATGAAGCATACCAATGCAAAATATTCAATGTTTGATAATATCCATCCATCATAGTTTATACTCCAACTGAAAATAGGTGTCGTGATTGCGTTCTTGGTATGATATTTCTTGTTGTTTTGTGTGTCATGTTGATCTCTTTTCCAGCTTTTTGTCTTAGGTAAGATATTTTCATTCTTGGAACTTCTCTTTTCAATATTCCAAATATTGAAAAGAGATCAATTTTCATTCTTGGAACTTCATTCTATTTTCATTCTTGGAACTTCTAAAAACAATTTTCCAATATTTTAAATTGGTTCCAACATAACTTCTAACATAAATCACTCTTCTAAATAAATGGGATTACATCCAACGAATCTTTAATTTAATGAGGTCTCATTGACTAAAATCCATAGGATTTTGGAATTTTAGCATATAGTAAAATTGAACATGAGTTGAAAGAGATATAAGAGGGTTTTACTAGAGATCTTTGTGAGAGTGCTCTGTAACTAGTTGTGTATGTGTGTCCATTTACATTATCTTTAGGGTTGTCGTACTATTTTCCCCTACCAATACCATCATACCACATTTATTGCGAGATTTATCACTATTGTTTTTAATGGTCGGGGCCATTTTTGGCACAACAGTTGTTGCTAGTGTTGAAGAGTTGGCTATTGGTATTCATGGCTCTGTCGAGAAAAAGACCCAGGAAGTTTCTTCTCATAGTCTTCCACGAGGTAAGTCATCTAGTTAACCTAATGTAATTTTGCCTCTACCTGATTTTGACAAAGCATGTAAATAGCTTGAAAAGTTCACTTTGATTGGCTATTTTGTTGGTCGAGTTCCTTCTAAAAGTGTGCTCTAGGATTGGGTTTCCAAATCCCAGCTCCCTCACAAGGTTTGCATTGATGGTGTCGAGAACCCCACCAAGGGGTTGTTTCTATTCCACTTTGGGAACCCTTCACATGTTGAAGGTGTTCTAAAAAATGGCCAATGGTTTGCTTGTACTTTGGTCCTTGTTTTCTAGCCATGGTCAAGAGAATTTTCAATCTTCGATGATAAAAAAAACTCAAAGTTCCAGTATGGGTCAAATTTCCACGTTTGTCTCTGCCTTGTTGGCCTTTATTACAACATATTTCTCACACCCTTGGTCGAGTTGTTTAAATGGAGCCTAAGAGGTTTTACCATGCTTGCTCTTAGAAAAGGGTTTGTGTAGAAACTAACCTTGCTCAGGATCTTAGGGAAACCATTGGCATTAAGATTGGTGGGAAAAGTTTCTCTTCGCATGTCATGTATTTGAATTTTCCCTTTATACATATTTTCATTTTCATTTTGCATATCATAAGATTAAGAATTGTCCTTGGGCGAATTTCAAAATTGGGCCTCCTCCAAAGGAGTCAATAGTTTCTTGGGGACTGGAGCCATCTAAGGATGATTCCACTTGGACTATAGTGGTCCCTAAAGGAAAACAATGTTTAGCTTCTTAGCCAAAACAAGATTCTCCGACTTTAGCTTCGCTACCTCTGGCTTCTATGCCTACTTAAAATTCTAGGGTTGTTTCAAACCTTATTTCTTACGGAAAATTTCTTCAATGACAGAGGTTTCCACCTTTCTTTAGGGTTCTACCATGGATACCAAGGTTTATCCTCCATCTTCACAAGATAATGCAAGTTTCTTGTGTTAGAGGTCTCACATCCCACAAGGGCATGATGAGATTGACGACACAGGGCTCGATAAATGCCAAGTTTTTCTTGGTGATCTTTATCCTACCTTTCATTTAGGTAAAAACTTATTGCACAATAGTTTCTCCTTTCTTGGAGATGAGGACACCATGAATAATGGTTTCTAATACATTTCCTCTCTTGGAATCTTAGAGGTCTTACTAACCTCTCTTGCAAATATTTTGTGTGAGATTTTCACCATCGATTTCCCCATACAAATATTCTAGATATCTTCAAGAAATAAAGATAGTTGGTTTTAATCTTCAATAGTATGTTGTGTTATTTGTGTTAGGATTAGGGAGCACCAAGAGGGTGGGGTTGAATCGGTGTAGCAGTATTCTTATACCAAAACTAGAACTTAAATCCATTTATAACAGAAAGTAAACTTAACAAGATGAACAACATCATAACACCATGATTTTTTATTGAGGAAAACCTAGTTAATGGGAAAACCTCAATGGGGCTGGTACCCACTAAATCTCTCACTTCTATAGTAATAAGTACCATGTTAAAGTTATAAGTAAAAAAGAAGGGGAATGCACCTACATTTAAGCTTATAGTCTAGAGCTCACCTCTTAATTACAAAACCAAATACATAAGGCATATAGCCACTTTACAAAGCAAAAAGGACTTATAGTCCAAAACTGACTGAAGTATATTTCTGATGAAGTTCAACTTCAGTATCACATCAAAAAACATCATTCTACTTATGTATCATGTCCTTCTATCTCCATCGAACCAATATTACTCATTGCATCCAAAAAGTTGATCATATATATGTGATCATGTAACCTCAAAAGTGTAACTTTATTGGCCACAAAATGAAAGTAATGAAACGTGTAGAACTCCCAACAAATATTGATCAAATAATCATACTATAGCTTTCTATACAAATACAATGCCCTCCATAGTTATCTTTAACATAAAAATAAATCAAATTAAAATCTAAATTGATTTACGCAGCACACTAACTTAAAATCTTGCCGAAACTGCTCCATTCTTGTCAAAATACAGTAAAATTGATATTCATCAGTGAATATCTCACACATCAAGTAACATCAAGTCATGCAAAGATCAACTTAGACATATCATAAGGTCTACTTTGAAGCTTTACCATTGCAGGTCTTAACTCTCTATTCTTAGATCATACCACGTTGATCTATCCGACTGTATATTGTTGTTCTTTCAATACTTAGTCACATGCGTGCATAAAATCATTAGATAATCATATAAAAGTGAAAGTTGGCCAATAATATTGAATGTAGTTTCCATCAATGACAACATACCATGGATTAACAAGTAACTCTTTCCAACAATCTCCCACTTAGTGAAAATAGCTAAGTGTCCATCCAAAATGACAAGTTTCCAGAAACTCTCATAAATCCTAAACTCCCCCTACAGTAAATATCTCTCCTTCTTTACCATTTTTCACACATTTCTCCCCCTTTGACATCAATGGAAAAGGTGGGGCCAAAAATCAAAGTCCTCTACCAAAATCGTATGTATGTATGCATATATATATAATTTATGATAGGATACTCATAAAAGTTTGAAAATATCTGAAATGGTGTTCTTCAAAGAAACCAAATCTACATCCCAATCCTTTCTCAAACTATCCAATGTAATCTTACCACATATGGCATAAGATGATTCCTCAGCATGAATGATATCCAATGGGGGGTGACAATTTAATTAGCTTCTCTGCTTCCTCCAAAATCTTCCGCAAAACATCTAAATTAGGAACTATTAGATTCCTCAAGTCAGAAAACCTTCCAAGAATTCTCTTCCTTTCATCATCAAAACATCTAATCTTTTCATTAATCTTCACAACTTCACCCATGAGATTAGAAGGAAACCCCTTTGATGAATCAAAGTTCTTTTTTGTATCTGCTAGTGTCTCCTCACTATCCTTAATATTTTTTTCAGTATCGAAGACTTTAGAAAATGAATCTATGCATGATCTAATTATATTGCTTCCTTCCTCAATAGCTTCTTTCAGCTGACTTATTCTAGCATTAAAATAAATTCTATGTTATGTAATTAAAGAGCATAGATGGTGAAATCTATTTGAAACAAATTTATTCTAAATTTTATCCTCTGTTGTCTTCTCCAAATACTCAAAATGGATCTATTCCTAATTTCTTCTAATTGATGAGGAACATAAATACCTTGATTAACATAAAATTTTGACATCACTTTGCCAAGCACATCAATCGCTCTAGAAAGAACTCTTCTTCCTTTCTCACTCTTGCTCTAATATATTTCCTTAGGTTTGGCATGAGCCAAAAATACAACTTTGATTAGCTCATCTTCATCCATATTTTCTAAATCAATTGGTCCATGCAAATCTGAAAAATCAAATGAAAAAAAGGAATCCCTTGCCAACAATGTTTGAATCTGACTGAAAGATGGCCCAATCTTAGTCTGAACTTGCTTTGTCTGCTTCGACTTCCCCATTTATCCTTTTCATCATGAGCTTCTACTTGTATCTCTTAATTTTCTACTCTCTCATAATTTCCATTGGTGATCTCAGTATCCATAGCCTTAATATCATGAACATCATCAATATGTTCATCAATCTCATTTTCTTGTTCATCCTCTACATCAACTGACTTATATGCAGTGAATCCTTTTCCAGACATGATCTCTTATATTTCATCCTCTTTCATTATATTAGTTGGATTTGTGTATGGATCTCTCTCTTTCTCTCCTTCCTATTTCTCATTAGCATCCATTCCATCAAGTGTAAAAGACACACTGTCTATATATACATCAGGCTCCCTAATTGTAGAAATAAATTGATCATTCTTCATAACAATGGAAGTAAATCCATCATCAAAACCAATTTTATCTTATTTTCTCTTAGTTATGGGTTCTTCCTTCTTCGATGCATCTACTCTAACTTCAATAAGAATCTTGCTGACAATGTCATATGTTTTAGCAATAATTTCTTCAGTCTTCGCATCCATTAGCTCATATCGGTTCTTCTTTTCAACAGTAATGTCTTATTTTCTTCCTCAAGTAACTCTTTCATGTCATCACTCTAAATTATAGAAAATAATATGGATATGGCTTCTTCTGTAATCAACTTATCTTCATCTAATGTATTTAATCTTCTTGCCTCTATTTTAGCATATAGGTGATCTGGTATCGGATCCTTTATCTCAACTAAGTTCTTGGAAAACTTATTCAAATGTACAACCACTCAATCTTCTATCCTTTTTCTTTGATTCTCATCCAATGCATTCTAATATTTCTTAACATGTGCTAAAATGTCATCCTTAATTGCATTGTTCAAAATCTTAACAATAGGGTCCTCATACTTATTGATACTCAAAGGTTGGTCGATGACCACTCTTACTGTTGTAGCTCTCTCAGTCCTTATCTTCTTCTTCAACTGATCTGAATTTGTAGATGAATTATCTTGATCTTCCTTTCATGTCTTCTTCTTTGGACTGGTACTCTTCTATTTTGACCTTCTCTTCACAAGTTCTGATTGAGATTTCTTACTTTTCATCCTAGAAATATTGAGTGAAGGAGTTGATTTCTTCACAAGAGGTGTAGATAAATCTTTTTAAGTACTCTTGGTAGCCCCCTGACTAGACAACATAGAGATAGGTGGAGGAGGAATTGCCTCCTTCTCAACATCAATAGGTGTTGTTGATGCCTTACTCGTCTCCATCTCTTCTTGTTTTCTTCTCAGCTCATCCATTGTCTCCTTGCTAATTCCTTTCTCAATAATATTATCCACCATCTTCTTAATTTTCTTGCTCTGTGCTGCTTTGGATAATTGGCTTTCCACTTTCTGATATTTTTTTTGCATAAGGTTTGAAGCTCTCGACGCTAGGATCTATCAATTTTCTCAATATCTCTTCAACATATGAAACTACAAGGTCAGGTTCGACCTCATAACCCATTGGTTGTATCCACAAATTCCTAGGCTCTATTGCTTCCATATAGAACTGATCAATTTCAACCATGAAACAAATAGTTTCAACATACTTCTCCACTAAACCTTTCATAATCCTTTCTCTTTTCTACATTAGATGTGATTCGTACCCTAGCTTTTGAAATGTTGATATAACCAATTAACCAAAATTATGCTTACAATTTTTAATCTGGTCAAAA
Source organism: Chamaecyparis obtusa (assembly GCA_027943335.1). Taxonomy (NCBI): domain Eukaryota; kingdom Viridiplantae; phylum Streptophyta; class Pinopsida; order Cupressales; family Cupressaceae; genus Chamaecyparis; species Chamaecyparis obtusa. The sequence continues at coordinate 94,059 of BSBK01003868.1, read as the reverse complement.
AATTTCCTACGATTGCAAACATAGCTTTCCTAAGCCAACCTCCAATTGAATCTTTCATAGAAGCTTCTATTGCCAAATTTTGCGGGATAACAAAATATTTTCTAATGAAAACTCCTACTTAGATCCTAAGACCTAATTATTTTGATGATGTGGTTTCCACACCATATGCTAGTGTGATCTGTCTAGAAGCATCAATTTTCTCTTTCCTTATCCAATTCTTGTTTGTCTCCTTTCTAACCTCATTAGTATTAGTTTATATTTTCCTTTACTATCATTTCTTGCACTATTCTATTCAAACCGATCTATTTATTTTCATTCCAACATTGTTATATCCATAATTCTTAGCTATATGACCATAATTACTACATTTATAACAAGTAGCATTCTAATTCACATACCTCTGATTTGTCTGATTAGTCCTCAACCTACAATCCCTTGCTATGTGACCAAATTTATTGCATTTGAAACATGTAGGGTTACCTCTTCTTGTAGGTCTTGTATTAAGTTTGACTTTAGATCCACATTCATTAGATTCATGTCCATATTGCCAACGTGTGAAACATTATGCAAAAACTAATGTAGTAGATGTATTGCTTCTACATTCTCTTGCCCTATAACAAACTTGTTGCATGTGAAACATTCTCCATTGAATCTCAGTCCATTTTATTTCCTAATAGGTTTTTTCTTAGGTTTCTCAATCTGATCTTCCTTCTCTTCATCATTTTTAGAAAATTCTCATTTTTCATATCCCAGTCCTTTCTTTTCACCAAGTGCTCTCTAACTTGGAATTTTCTCACCAATCTTTTCACTGATCTAAGATCTGAAGTGTGAATTCTTACATTTGTATATTGAATAATAATATAATGAAAGAATGTATATTGAAATAAGTGTTCTATTTTAAGTTATTTGTTAAAAGCAAAAGAATTAAATGTCAGAATAATAATATATTAAATTTCAAATCGATTGATTAGTTAGAATGATAATCTATCTTTTAATTATACTATCTACCAATCTTAGAATGGAGGCTGTTAAGCTCCCTACAAAATGTACCAATGACCAAATTTCAATACAAGAAAATACAACAGATTTTTTTCTAAAATTTTCAGCTTCTCTTCATGAACTCGATATAAAAAATAAAATTTAACCTTTATTTATTTATTTTTGCATTTTTGTAGGGAGCTTAGCCTGTGCCTCTTAGAATTATCAAGAATCAATATAGCAATCAAAACTCTCTGACATTCTCCACACGCTCTGAATCTATAATATGACAATATACACATAGTAGTCATTCTCAAACGAATAATGTGAAAGGTGATAGGCCAACACTGGGGCAAATAATTAAGAAATAATTAACAATTTATGATGAAATTCAGCTTGGTCTATTCGTGTCAATCCGAGAGCGTAAGCTTGCGAAAGGTGTCTGAGCAGTATGCCATCAAGGGATGATAGTTGTGAAATGAGGCATTATGAATGCAACTACAGCACACAAAATTGAATCTATGAAAAACTAAAGAAATCCCAGCAACAAGAATTGTCACTTCCTGGCGACAGGAACATTAGAAACATAAATAAACATAAAAACAATGATAATAACAAATGTAACAATTTACAAATCCAATGAACATTAATCTAGAAGAAACAAACAAACATCATGCATAAGAAAATAATATAATACAATAGTTTTCTAAATAGAAATATTACTTGAATTTCTAAAAATATGACAGGAAACTCTTTTTAATCCACATATTGATACTAATAATTTCCTGTACGGGTTCAAGAGCAGAAATTCACAATATCAATTAATTCAGGAAAATGAATGAATACTTGATAAACTATTCCTCTATCTTGCTCAGTTATAATATTAATCTATCTGTGGAACTATTTATGCAAACTAACTATTGAACTGAAGGAAAACCTTATTCTATTAAAGAACTCAAACAAACCAAACATAAGCTACTGAAATCACTAGCATTCTACAGAGTGGACCCTTCCTCCCAGTTTGATTGACAAAAGAGGGCAGTGGACTTCCCTGTCATCATTTGGAGGCTCGTGGGTCCTCTATTCCCAAAACTGAATTTCAAAATCCATGCCAGCAAGGCAACTGCCGATAAGGCGTCTCGACCAATAAATCCAACTCAGAAGCGCAGAAGATGGTCGCCTCGTCGAGATCTCCAGGCTGGCCCCCACGATGAAGCCAATACAAACCGCGTAAATTATTCACATGCAAGCCCCTACACCACACGACAGCGACAGAACTGTCGAGCTCAAGCCCCTTACTACGCGGCCGGTTGTGACATTCAACAGCTGGCACGCCACGCTGGCACTCAGTAGCTGCGGAATCCACTTAACTAACGATATATGCCACCGCCCGACGAACTAGGCGCCGAATGTGGTCGCTGTGTTGACGTGGCAACCCGATGTATTGGGATTAGCGACGGCCACAAAAAGCCAAAACGTGTGCACAAGCTCCACGGCAACGAGCCCTGCTGGTTGACGCGTGGTCTGTATGACGAAGTCCGTATGCTTTTGCCAGCATGCACGGCAGTGAGTTCAATCACAGTTAGGAAGAACTATACTAGCAATTACACTTTAGTATACAATGGGTATGTTAAAGAAGTGTGGAAGGTGAATTGAGAAAGAAAATATCTATTTTTTTCATACATTTGCGTACTATATTAGGTAAATTTGTAGGTCATTGAGCAAGTAGTGATGTTTGTGCAAAAAATGTCTCAATAGAGAAGTGATAGTGCGCTCTCTCTCTCTCTCTCTCTCTCTCTCTATATATATATATATATCTCTATGTGTGTGTGTAGAGAGAGAGAGAGAGAGACCTGTGTATGTGTGTGTGCCCCCAATCAACCTCTCACTCACTCTCTCCTTCCCTCATCTCACCATCATACCCCTGTCGCTCTACCCCTATCTCTAAGATCTCTCTATTATAAACATGATATGAGCCCCCTCCTCTATCTCTAGATATTCCCCCTATTCAACCCCCCCCTCTCTCTAGCCCCCCTCTCTATTAAAAACATAATATGAGCTTCTCTCTCTCTCTCTCTCTCTCTCTCTCTCTCTCTCTCACACACACACACACACACACACACACACCCCTCTCTCTTTACCCCTATCTCCAAGATCTCTCTCTCTCTCTCTCTCTCTCTCTCTATTGAAGATTATGATCAAGTTAGGTTTAGGGTTATATCACAATTTGAGATATGGCTAGGATTAGGGTTAAGGATTAATGTTATGATAAGTGTTTAGGTTTATACCATGGTTAGGTTGTAGTTTGGTTTATGGATTGGGTAATGATTTTGTTTAGGATTAGGATTATGGTGAGGGTTAGGATGGTTCGGTTATGGTTTAGGATTACCATTAGCATTAGATTTTATGGTTTAGGCTTAGGTTATGCTTATGATTATTGTTAGGTTAAGGGTTTACATCATGGTTAGTATTATGATTGGAGTTAGGATAAGGTTTAGGGTTAAGATTTACAGTTAGGGTTAAGGTTAGGAATATGATTAGGATTATTGTTAGGGTAAGGGTTCATATCATGGTTACTATTATTTTTGGTGTTAGGATTTTGATTAAGGAGTTAGGATATAGTGTTATAATCAAGAATAGGTTTTAGGATTATGATTATCATTAGGGTTAGGGTTTATGTTATGGTTAGTATCATGGCTTGAGTAATATTTTTATTAGGGTTAAGGTTTTGGGTTACAATTAGGGTTTAGGAATACGATTATAATTATGATTATGTTTAGGGTTAGTCTACATCATAGTTAGTATTATTGTTAGACTTAGAATTTAGGGTTAGGATCAACATTGAGGGTTTACAATTAAGAGTATTGTTAGTATTACGGTTAGATTTAAGGTTTACATCATGGTTGAAATTATGGTTAGGCTTAGGGTTTAGGTGGAGACATTTCTATTATAATAAGATGTATAACTATGCTTCCTTTCATACATATTTTGTTATAGTTTTTGTTTGTATTTGCACCAAAATAAAATTCATAAGCATTGAGAAAATTATATACTTCAAAGTTTCTCAAACTAATTTTTAAAAAAATGAAGACATTTTACTACATTTTATTATTATATTATATAATCATATAGAAAGAAAGAAAATTCAAATAAAAACAATTTTATTGTATTTTAGCTTTGATTTTAGTGGTGGATCCTATCCATCATTTGGGAAATGAAAATAACAACCTTCTCTTAATAAATATTAATAATGTAGATATAAAAAAAATTAAAATAGAAACAATTATATTGGATCTTGTCTTTTGATTTAAGTGATAGATCCTATATCTCATGAATGAAAGTATAAACCTTTTACTTATTGGAAAATGAAAGTAACAATCTTATATTATATTTAAATATATTATAAATTCATTTAGGAACTAGAAAAAAGTAGCAACAATTATATTTTATCTTATCTTTGATTTAGTGGTAGAATCTATCTCTCATACTTACACCTCACATATTAGAAATAAAAAATGTCAACCTTTTATTTGTTGAAAAATAAATAGATAAAAAATATTAAAATAGAAACAATTATATTGGATGTCATCTTTGTAATGAATCATATCTTCATACATCTCATTCTTACACCTCATATTCTCTTTGGATTCTAAGAATATGGAAAAATAATTAAGTATATATAATTTATTGAAAATGATGATTTGTATATAAAACTTAAATCAAAATAAATATAAATTTAAGTAATAAAATTAAAACTATTATCAACAATTTAAAATAGAAGATAAGCAATTACATGGTTTATCTTTTTATTTTCTCCAACAATTCAATACATGTATTGTATATTTTATTAAGTTTCTAAATTGAATTTGATTTGTTTAAATTTAGAAGTTACCAGATTTTATCAATGATAAAAAATATAATTAATTTAATATTAATTCTTTTTAATAAATTAATATATTAATTAAAGAGCATCATCTCTACTTCAAAATTTGTTGTAGATTTTGGTGTCAAATTTTGAAAATTATTTAAAATTCATAATATTATCTCTAATTTTTTAATTATTGAAAAAAATAAAACACTTTCTGCTTATAAATTTCTAAAAATATTTTGCATAGCTGTGACGGTTCAGATAATATCTGAGCATTTGCAGCTGGAGGGATTGGCTTATCATTTGTGATGGAAGAATATAATGGTGTAAAACTTACAATGACAATAAATTAATGGCCTGCACAGCTTCAAATAAATTAATGACAATAAATTTACATAGTTGCGTCGGTATCTACAAAGATTTAGATAATGCCCAATTTGGGATTTGCACATTGACATCCAAATTAAGTACTTTTTATTCAATAAACTATTGAGGATGTATTTTCAAATCTGCAGAGAAAATAGGAATACTATATTAAAAACTACATAAATAAAATTATATTAAAAACCACATAAAAAAATCTATATTAAAAACTACATAAAATTTAATTACCAAGCTCTCCAAATCTCTGCAATTTCTTCAAGCTCTCGCCTACAAAAGATCAAATCAAATAAGAAGAATGAAATGAGGAGATGTTCTTCTATAAATCCAGAGCATCTACTCATATTTCCAAAGGATGACTCTCCAAATTCCTGTAAATAAAAAACCTAAAAACTCCCCCCTAAAAAGATGGTAATGCAAATAAAAAAGAGTATATAATAACATGCAAACATTTGCATGAAATTAATTAAAAAATTAAAAAAATTTGATTGGGGGATGGGGCCACCACCCCCCATCGCCCTACCTTTTACGACATGCAACAACAGGCTAGCCATCGGCAATGTACGTTGCACGGTGGGGCCTGTTGTCCCATCGCGTGGGGCTGCCCACTTGGCAGGGGCCTCCAATTTGCCCACCGGTGTGGGGAACTTACTAGTTGCGGGGATTCCATGGTAGGTCCCACCAAGGGACCCCCACCCCAATGCTTTATGCATTATTTTAATTTAATTTGTGTCTTTATTTTTTATTTAAAGTAATTTTTCTTTGTATTAATTTTTTTATTTTAATTTTTTTATAAAAACGGCCACAAGGCGGGCCATTGACTTCAAGCTTTTTTGGGAATGATTTTTTATTTAGTTATTTAATTTTGGGAAAGTTTTTTTAATATATTTTTAATTATTAAGTAACTGACTGCATTTCTTTTTTGTGTACACAACAAATCCCAAGAATATGTTGTGTTGGTATGCTCACTTGTGCTACGACTGTATAGGATGCCTCTTGGCATAAAAAATACCACTTATTTTGGTAAGAATGATGGCTCTAAATAAAGTAATATTATGGTGGGTAAAATTAATAAAACTATATTCTTTTGTAGGTGAATCTATTCAAGTTTTAGAAGCCCTAGTTAGAATGTGATGTTCTTATATCTATTATAAGTTATTCTAATCTTATGTGTGTCTCTTTACATGTTCAAAGTATTGTGACTCCTCTAGTTTACCTATAGGTATTGCAAAGTTTTCTTTTAATCCTATGACCTCTTAAGAAGTTTCGTTTATATTGATGGAGATAAAGGTAAAATTGATGCATATGATGTTTTTGATCTATTTTATTGTGTTATAAATGGTGTCAAGTTCATAGCTAGTAGTGATGGGAAAATACTTTTTCTATCTTATAGGCTATTATATTTAATATCATAAAGGATTAGCTAAATAATTGAGTTGCATTGATAGTTAAATCTTTGAAGAATAATGTTGAATATTTAGCGTACAATCTTGATAAGAAAAATGATTTATTTGTAGAGCCTTACTCTTTTCTGGCTCATTTTCTTAATCCATACTTTTTATTGTCTTTGTGATACATTTGTCAATAGGAATCGGTTGTGTCAAATATATGTCTCTATGATATTCGATGGACTATGTTGCAGTAGAAAACTATTATTATAATATTATTAATGTACCTCTTATGGAGCTTATTATATTAGTGAGGAACAATTTTAAATTTTCATTACATAGTAATTATATCTATAGGGTACTTATTTGTAATGGACTATGATTCAATAGTGGACTTTGATTTTGATATTATAATGTACCACTAGTATATCTTATGTCTTTGATGGGGAACATTTTTAAACTTTCTATTCTTATTGCTTCTATACCAATTATTTAGAGTCAATTATTATTAGCTTTCTTTCTAATCTAGTGTTTAATCTATGTTATATTTGTAGATTATTTTCAGTAGTAAAAAGCATAATTGACATGTGGTTTTGAAACTTAATGTAATGTTATTATTAAGATTCCTTCTAGATTAAAACTATGCATGTGTGTGTGAGATTTCAAATCACACTTAATGAGGATGATTGTGATTTGAAGCAATGCAATTAAATAATATATACAATAGATTCATAAACACTCTTAATATATTTGATTATGTAGAAGTGTGAATTCCAACACACATATTGAATGATAATATAATTAAAGAATATATATTTAAATTAAATTCTATTATAATTACATGGTTTATAATAATTACATGGTTAAAAATAAAAAAATGTCACAGTATAAATGTATCGAATTTCAAATCAATCAATTAGTTAGAATGGTAAGCTCTATTTTCAGAAAACTACTCACCAATCTTAGAATGATCAAACAATCATAACTCGCTGCAATATGACAATGTGGCAATTGGAACTCTCTAACATTCCCCACACGCTTTGAATCTCGAATATCACAATATGCACATGGCGGTACTTCTCATATAAGCAATGTGGAACAGAAGAAGAGAGAATATGGAGGCACCTGATTGACAAAAGAGGGAGTTGGACTTCACTGTCATCATTTGGATAACAGACAAGCAAGTGGCTGGCAGGTCCTCTTTTCCAAAAACTCAAATTTCAAAATCAATGAACCAATAAATCCAGTTGTTCATCCACGTCCACGTCACCAGCGCAGACCATGGTCACCTCGTCGAAACCTCCACGTTGGCCCCCACGACAAAAGACAATACAAACCACGTAAAGGATATCCATGCAAGGCCCTACACCAGACGACAGCGACAGTGCTGTCCACCTCAACATGGGGCAGTCGTCAGCAGAACTAGAAAAATAAAATGATTACCTTAGATGGGCTAGCCCCTTCCTACGCTCCCAGTTGTGACGTTCAATAGCTGGCAAGCCACGGTGGCACTAAAGCGCTGCAGAATCGACCTAACTGGCGATATATGCCACCGCCCAATGCGGTGCCGTGTTGACATGGCAGAAGGAAATATGGGCAGAAATAGCGACGGCCACAAAGAGGCAAAACGTGTGCGCAAGCTCTACGGCAAGGTGTCCCGCTTGTTGACGCGTGTTTCGTACGGTTACTCAGCATCCACAGCCGCGAGTAAAATCACGGTTAAGAAGCATAGGTTATTGTTAGGTTGGACTTCTGTCTGAAAAGTATCAAATCTCACCCGTAAAAATTTTTGGGCGTTAGAAAAACATCGGGAAAATGAAGGCAACCAAAATTGTCTGCTGCCGGAAAGGCTGTCGGAAATGTTTTTGCACCTCACCGCCCACCACCATCGTCTATCCACTATGACGAGAAACTGCCCATCTTTTCCCAGAGCCATTGTTCTCAGTGGTAAGGACCAGGCATACATACCCAGGTAGTGACAAATGAGGCCAAATTCAACCTTGGATTCACATCCAGTGTCAACTCATCGTTCATGATGTAGAATTTTGCAGCTATGGCTGCATAGATCTAGTTAAGGAAAAGAGAAAAAAAAAACCTTTACAAAAAAAGAGAGCATGTTAAACAAGAATGTCAATCTTTTCTTGATTAATAATAATATGTCCTGATTTACATTACACACATAATGCAGATTTATACAAATTGAAACTATTAATGAAGAGCCACCGTTAACAATAGCAAATCACAGTGGAGAGAGAAATCAGGAAATAAATGACAGTTCACTAAGTTAGACTTAATGCATGACTAGTAATCACCTTTCTTTCATGCAACAATTGGAGGACATAATGAAACAGTTACCATCCACAAATTATGGATTAGACTAAAAAAGAAACAGTGAGTTGGAATTAACTAACACCAACACCCCCCTTAATTTCAACTAAGGAGAATTAAAAGTAAGGAAATGAAAGAGGAAAGAGGGAAAATCCAATGGGAATAAAACCCCCCTTCAAAATTTACATAACAAAAAAGCAAAAGGACATCTCTTGTGACAAGAAAATCATGGACATCTGTCAAATGATAACCACAATAGTGTTGAATGAAGAGATTTCTCTGAAACCAAAATGAGGATCAGAATCAATCTGCATGAGTACCCCTATCGACACTACTTGAATCAAGAACAAATGACAAACAAAGGTAGAACATCTATCAATCGAAGATACAGAAGACAATAACCTGCATATGTGCTCCCAAACAATGAATAGATAGAAAACAAAGGCAAAACATCTATCATTCAAGGATGCAGATGACACATAAATTTGTATGAGTGACTGTATCGACACTACTCAACTATGCAAGAATAAAGTGCTGGTTGAAAATACAGGTGTCAATTGTCTATAAAACTGATCAACTATGGAAGCAAAGAACCATCAACACGAATAGTAGAAAACTCTCCATAATGTTGAAAGGAGAGGCATGACAGGTCCACTGACATAGTGCCTCTAAAGTGAAAAAGAAGACAAGGCCCATGCGAAGAGAGCATGACCTTGACCTTTCTCTGATGTGGAATCCAGCTCAGCCTTTATTTCCATAATTGTTAGATACAATCCTCTACTTGTGGACCAAAGTAGAATCTATGACGTGCATTTGAAATGGTTGAATGGTGTGGGAAGAACAGAGGCTGAAAACTCTATTCTTTGCAATCGATCTGATCTTTACAACTTGGGTGAACCCACAATACTGGGTTACAATTTTTCAGAAGAAGGAATCTGTCTAAAAAAATATTTTCGGTAAAATAATATTTATCCACTTTCGATAGAAACTAGCTTCAACTTTCGATCATAAGTACTAAACTTACGATCGAAAGTCCTCAAACAAAGAACTTTCGATCGTAACTTTTGATCGAAAGTTCTTTAGTAACTTTCGATCGAAAGTTACTAAGGGACTTTCGATCAAAAGTCCTTTAGTCATGACTTTCGATCGAAAGTCATGTATTTAGGGTTTGTTTTGGCAGAAGTTTATATCCATCGAAAGTTCCACTGGTTCATTGTCACTTTCAGCGACAGTGAAATACTGGAATGGTGAGACAGCTTCCGAAATATCAAACACATTTTTGAGGTATTTTTATTGTTTATTTTTATTATTTTTAATTTTTGATAGATGCATAAATAGTATATATGTATATATACACATATATATATGCATATATACACATGTATATGCATATATATACATGTGTATATATGTATATATACATTGTATATATGCATATATACACATGTATATTGTAACACCCCATATGAATAATCTAAATAAATGACAACCAAAAGTAAACCAAACAAATTAACCAGAAAAACACAATATTTTTTTTTATTTAACAAGATACAAATTAGCATCAAAATACCACTCAACTGATTTAACCAGTTATTTAATATCCAAGGGTAATTGATTACATGAGAGTATAACAATATACTCAATATTTAATACATATTTTCTAAGAGTTCCAGATTGTTTCTAATTGCCCTTATCTAGCCTAAGCACTACTCTGATAATAAGTAACCAGGTAATAATCTATTTTCATATATCTTTACAATAGCTAACCATTCCCCCAAAAACATTGTTTTCCTCATCTATAATCCTGAAAACACCAAATAGAAAACAACCACAAACAAACAGGGCTTAGTCAAAAAGACTAAGATGATGGAATACCTCCAAAGCATTTGCATCATACTGGTTAGAACCTTAACAAAATAATCTGAACCATACATATAAAAATAGATATATTTCATTATTAACAGGAAGCATTTCATTTCTATTCAACAGAAATAAACAAGTACTTTATTTCATTTTCAACAGAAATAAACTCGCAAAAAAAATGACAAGGTGATGATCCACTAGCTTTGGGTCTCTACTTAAGAATCAATGATCAGTAACCATATAGGAAACTCGAAGAATTCATTATGCCAGCCTTATTCTTTACAAGCAATAAGGTAAATCCATACCCTTACTTCACCAACATGTGCAAGTAATTAGGGCAACATATTTTATCTTTTTAAATGAAACCCATAGCCCATCAATTATTAAATTATCACTTACTAAAATAACTGATAGATATTCTTTCACCTTAAGGCTCCAGACAAAAGTCAATTTCCCATACTAAGGATCACACTTGCATTATTTCAAAACACTTCTTACTATCAATACTAGTTAAACCATAATAAAACCTAAATTATCAAATTCAACTAATAATGTTACCTAATAACTTAAATCTTTAATACTGAATCCACAATTTAAAATATCCACATACACCCATGAAACCTCTTTCATAACAACCACAGCAAAGCATCTTCTTTTCATCAACTGAAAGAATAACTTAAGCAAGAATTTCCAATACTATCCTTAGTAAACTCAAATAATAATAATACCCAATTCCTAACATCCAATTGCAATATTATATCAGATGATTGAAATATCCAATTTTATTATCAACTGACCGTTACAGCTAACACTTAAAAATTAATTCCATTAATCTGACACATTATAACTAACAGAGTTTATTTGTAAAACCATGGAAGGTTAAAAATCAAATTCATATACTAATGTTTAATGCATAATTACACATTATCTACATATTTACCACCCATATAAAAATGCACTTGTTTCAATTCTGTCATCTCAGTTAGAAAGTCACATATGTATATACTTATAGGTGTACACACATATATATACATATGCATATACACTCACGGTATGTGTGTGTGTGTGTGTGTGTGTGTGTGTGTGTGTGTGTGTGTGTATATCCTTGCAAATATACAGAATTTCAGAACACTACATCAACATAATTATAATTCTATTAGAAAAACATAAAAATCAGATAACTCATTCGAAACATGTATTGCCATTTACTGTTGTCACACCAAATATTCCGTAGATAGAAAATCTACTGCTACAGTAGCTATCGAATGGTCTACATACCAGAACTAAAACCAAGTCTTCGAAAGAAACAATGTGACTGCAGTGACTTCCACCACAACCTTCTATAATAACTAAGAGTACCAAAATACTAAGAAATGATAAACTATATTCCCATATTCCGCTACAGCATGTTCATCAAATAGAACACGATTCCTAATGAAAGCTTACTAACAGACCCAACATATCCCCTAGACAAGCAACTGCAGAATTTATATCGGAATCTCATCCACCGCTCCCTATAGCATATAACTACCGATGGCTATATGAATAACTAACACTTGAGACCGATACACTGCTATACTCAACATAAACTTCATGGTAACTGAAGCTCAACTCTCGAAACCACAAGTCAACAGGCTCCTATATAGAGAAAAACACCTTGCAAACCTCAAACAATGACATAACAAAATTTCCCATTCCAAGGCTTGGCAAAGACAGGTAAATCGACTACAATACTCAACATAAAGAACTATAAAATTAGCAATATGAAGTCAGGTACAAGATATTAAATCGCATGATGTTCCAAGGTTGATAAGAACCTTTCCACTATGGATACAACACTAATTCAAACCAGGGAATCCACAGAACCTGATAATCATACAAAATAGAGGATCCAATAAAACTTAGAAGTCTCAACACCCAAATGCCTAGCGATAAGTCCAAATTCCAACACTATAATTATCTAACCCCCAAAACACAAATTTATCATTCCAAAAGCTTGGTAGAATTGGTAGCAGAGATGCAAAAACTCCACAGTCCTAACTCCCAAAATGTTACTCCCTTAAACATCACATTTCAGTTCCCTTGACCGAGGTAACGAAACTTACACAAAACAGTGAAATACATTTTCTCCCAAGACTCAGGAAACCATACATCCTCATAATCCTATCATACCAGTATCACCGAATTTGACAAACCCTAAATCAACATTTCACATTTACTGAATAGAAATCACACACAACCGAATTCCCAAATTCTAACAGTGAACATAAACACTCCAATGCTTAAAGACCAAACATATAAAAAGATACTTCCACAGTAACACGTAAATCATTCCTAACACGGTGAATGCTATGAATAGAAACTGTGTTCAATGAACTTTTATAAACCAGATTCATAAAGAAAATAAGAGTTTGAGTTAGAGAATGCCCTTGCCTGAAACACAGAGTGAGGGTGTTCAAACTCGCACAAAGAAATCCACAATCCACACTCCCGAACTGGCGAGCTACTCCAGAAACAACCTTTGCACAGCAATGGAACAAAGCACATCGTGACAGAGCTCGGTTCGCAAGCACAAAACCGAATAGTGTTTCCAAATAATAAGCTCAAAGAATAGAAATAGAATTGTGATATACATAATGGAGAATCTCATTAATAATGTATAGATATGCAACCATTTTTCCCTCCAAGCTGAACAGAATAACCCCAATCTCGCAACCATTCTAGGTATCAAACACATTTCCTCATAATAGAAAACCCTTGCCAATGCAAATGGCAGACAGCAAACTGAAGTATTCAATTCTAGTATGCATGTCGTAACTGCATTAACTTCAAACTTATCCTTTACTGCCACTTCCACTCAAAAGATCGACAGTTGTCACTGCAGTACCAGTACTTAACTACGAACTCCCAAAGACACATGCTCAGAATTAAATCGCACCTGGATATAACAATCAAAATCCCAATGCACATATGAAACATTGCAAAACAAAAGTTTTAAACAAAGTGAGATTAGTATGTCCAAGTCATATTAGGTCATATGACATGAAAACCTTAGGATGTGCTTCAAAGCCAAAGCCTAGGTTAGAGAAATTACTAACCTTAGCCCGTCTTACCATAATACATAGAATGTTAGGGTAATACTAACACCCCTTCCTAACTTTAACACATAACTTAACCACTAATTCATTCATTCTACTAACTTATTTCTTTTAAAAATTCAATTCCATTTAACAATTAACATCATCATAATACAATTATTTCAACAACTAACATTAACTATATAATTAACAATATTTTCCTTAACAAATACAGACTAACTTAACATCGAAAATTACATTAATGAGATCTTAATAACAGCATAGAAATTCCTCTTCCTATTTAAGGAAAGAGTTCTTTTTTAAACTTATAAACAATCATCTCCTATAATAACACAAATTCCCAAAGTACCTATAAATAACAGAGAAAACCAATAGCTCAGAAAAGTCAGAATCTGCAACTGTTTTTATTAAAATAAATAAATCCAACACCATAATCTAACAAAAGATTAACAACTACTTGCCAAGTTAAATGTTCATAAACCGTCAGAGATATAGATTGAAATCTAGACAAAGCTATAATCCAAATCACAACCAAAAGAGTTTGGACATAAATAAATCTGAACCAAGACATGAATTCACACTAAAAGAACTATATGAAGCTGTAGAATCAAAAACCAAGCCAGAAGTAGATAGGGGCATGACACCCTCCCCCACCAAACTAGGCTTACTCCTGGAAGCCTATAATCAAGTGAGGATGTGCTTCTTTCATTGCCCCTGCATCTTCCCATGTAACAGATGTGTCATCACTGAGATCCCATAATACTTTTACCTGCTCGACCTTGCGACCTCTGAGGTTTAGTTCTTTTTGCTGGATAATCTGCACTAGTTCCAGCATCAATTGACCATCTACCACCTGTAAGTCATTCCAATTCAAAATGTGAGCAATGTCAGGAATATACTTCCTCAACACAGATACATGGAATACATCATGGATTCGTGAAAGACTGGGAGGCAAGGCAAGTCTGTAAGCAACTGGACCAACACGTTCCAAGATCTCAAACGGTCCCACAAACCATGGAGATAGTTTAGATCCCTTACCATACCTAATAGGACTCTTCCGAGGCCTAACCCGAAGAAATACCTTGTCCCCAACCTCAAACTGTCGCTCAATCCTATGCAGATCAACATATTTCTTCTGCCTGTCCTGTGCTGTAGAAAGATGCTCTCTGACATGTTTTACCTATTGCTCCAAGTCTTGAAGCATCTCAGGACCTAGAATAATTCTGTCCTCAAGATTATCCCAGCTCAAGGGTGTTCTACATGGTCTCCTGTATAGGGCCTCAAAAGGAGCCATACCAATTGAGCTATGGTATCCATTATTGTATGCAAACTCTACAAGGTGAAGATACTCTTCCCACTTACTCTATCTATCCATAACATACATCCTAAGCATGTCTTCCAATATCTAGTTGACACGCTCAGTCTATCCGTCAGTCTCGGGATGATATGCTGAACTGAAATTCAACTGAGTACCCAATTCTCGCTGCATAGATCTCCAAAGTGAAGATGTAAAGACCGGATCCCTATCAGATATGACCTTCTTAGGAATACCATGCAACCAGACAACTTGCTCCATGTATATCTGTGCTATATATGCAGTATTGTAAGAAGACCTTACTAGAATGAAATGGGCAACTTTAGTTAACCGATCAACTACAACCACGATTGCATCGTGATGGCTAGCTGTAAGTGGTAACCCCACTATGAAGTCAATGGATATAGTATCCCATTTCCATTCTAGTACACTGTGAGACTACAACAAACCTGCTAGATGTTGATGCTCCGCCTTCACTCTCTGACATTCCAAGCATCTAGCCACAAAGTCTGCAATATCCCTCTTCATGCATGGCCAGTAATAGTACTGTCTAAGATCGGCATGCATCTTCTTCACACCAGGGTGTGCTGAATATGGTGCCTTATGTGCTTCAATCATAACTAGATCCTGAAGATCCCCAATCTCTGGCACATAAACACTGCCTTGGTACCTCATGAATCCATCAGTGCTGATAGAGTAGTGTAGACATGGAAAATTGGCAAAGGCTTAATTCAATCAAAAGGTGCAAACAAATCATCAAAATAGCACTAAAAATTGATAAATGGAACAAAGGCAATTCAAATCAAAGAAAAATTCAATTAAATGATTAAATGATTAAATAAAGCTTGAAAAAGGGAAAAACACTAAGAAATTGATTAAATTCAATTAATGACATAGTTGTTGAAATGAAAAATCAAAATGAACCTCTTACCCTTCATGGCTAAATTTAATTGCTTTAATTAATTAATAAATCATAAATTCTCTCAACAAAGGAAAAAGGAGACAAAATGGACACAAATCACTCACTTTTGTTGAAATGGTCCAGCCTTTTGAAACCATTTAAATGTTTGTCCCCCAATTTAGGGACAAAGCAAAGCCAATTGACCTTACCCAAGCATAACCATGGTTATCTCACTCTACCCCCTACCCTTGGGAAAATCTTATAAATAGAAGGCATTTTGAGGCATTATTAATCCACTCCATATCTTTGAATTGCAGCAAAGCTCTGTCAATTTGCATCCATATCACTCACTTATCATTTGTCATTGCTAATTAGTTTAAATTGCATTGATCATAGTAGATTGTTCATCAAATAGAGCTAGAATTTGATAGAATAGATCTAAATTTGCATATCATATAGCTTAATTCTCATCTTTAGAGTGTCACTAGTGAGGATCATAGCTGAGAGCCTCATTTACCACTTTATTTTAGAGATCCATGAGATGTTGATAGATTAATTGTGCATTTGTTAGATTATTTTGCTCTAATTCTTGTTGTTCTTAGTTAATCTTGTAATTTCATGAAGGTGTAAATCACTCACACACCAAATTTCCCTTGATTTGTGAAACAGGCACATTTCCGTAAATGATATATATATACGGACCTTAGCTTCTTGGATATTTGGATTTAAGTCATGGATTTGACCTAGCTAGAGTATAGGTTATTGAGATGATTGATTATGGAGCTCTTTCAGTTTGTTAATATTGTATCATGTTTCAGTTATTGATCAGGACTTGGATGTATCACTTTGATGACATTGTATCTTTGATTAGACAAAGTTCATGTATCTTTGATATTATGGACACTTATGATTTATGGACTTTCCTTGATTCTTGATTGAATGACCCATTTTATGATTGATCAAGATTTCAATTGAATGACCCCCTTTTCCCTTGGAAAAATACTACAAACAAATGCATATGCAATTAATCTAACATGATAATGCAATTAACCTTCCATGATAATGCAATGCAATGCAGCTAAGTGTCACTAGCTTTTAGCAAATAAATGCCTTGAGGATATATTTTCATCATTGAGCACTTCGGGACCGGAAAGCAAGTACAATCACCACTGCCCACTGACATGATGATATGAATACCACTTTTTATCGCATTTGGTAATCTCCTTTTTGAACTAGTACAACCCACACTAGTCGAATAAACCAACTATGAGAGTATGAATACCAGTTTCAACGAATTCAATGTTGCATAAACAAGAAAAGGTCAACCTTCCACCCTATATGAAAGTCCTCGATGGTTCTTTGATGACCATGTCGTTAGATGAATTCACATAAGTTGTTGGATATCCCTCAAGACAGTCACTCAAAGGCAAGAAAAATATCATGTCTCCATCATTGCCAATCTAGTCGAAACATCATCGATTAGCTAAAAAGATGTGATAAAAATCAATGTAAGTAAAGATCATCAAAAGAAAGCTTCAAGTGTTTTGCATTGTTTCATGATTTTCAAAAAGTATTTCCAAGCATTCTGATCTTTTTAAAGTGTTTTGTCAATTTTTAATCCCGAATAATAAAGTCAATGAAGGCTCATGGGTCAAGTTATGGTAATTGAATTCTTGGGTAGTGAACAATGATATCCATCAAAGGTTCACGGAAATCTTCTTCTCTCTTCTGAAACTCTGATCTCTCTCTCTGATGTGACTGAATGTTTTACTATTGAATCCTTTTGAAGTTAATGCCTTGCCTCATGTGAATTCATGCTTGTTTGCTGAAATTCGCTGATTAAGATCAAATGCCCCAGTTGGATAGAAAAAATGTTGGACTTGGACAAACTTCCAAAATATTGCTGAAGCTCGGTTTATGCAAGATGCATCTCAAAGTATTTTATGCTTTCCTTTTTACCAGCTCTCAAACAAGATCACATTGGTTTGCCCCCAATGTCTAGCAAGATATAGGACATGAAGGATGGATTTGCAAGCTGATGGATTAGAGATGGAAAGGCTATGATGTAAGAAGTATGCGAATGTGACCCATAGGACTATCTCCTCAAGAATACCCAAGCTAAGGAAAAAAAATGATATAGCAATGTGAAGCATGTTTTTGGATAAGCCATGAAAGCCAATGATATAGTGTTAGATAGTGTATAGGATAACGATCTGCTGCCATGAAAAGGAGTGATCCAAAAGAGTGGACATGTCAAGAAGTTTTTGATAACAAATTTTTTTTTTTTAAAGTTCATCTTGATCAAGACCAAGGTTCAACTTGGGTAAGATGTGGATAAGATAACACAATCTGGATAAAGGAGTGATGGAGGCTATGAAGGGATGTTTTGGGATTATGAAAAAGCTGATGGAATGATGAAGGTGAATTTGGGATAAGCAAGATCATGATAGGGTAACATGGATGCAGCAAGTACATAAGCTGATGGAAAGGATAACGGATGTCAAGATACTCAATGCTCATGGATGTGTTCAACCTTGTCAAGACGAAGGTGATAGATGAAAATATGAACGAAAGTGAGGTAAATGATAGGAATATGGAAGATGGCATGGATGAAAC
Source organism: Chamaecyparis obtusa (assembly GCA_027943335.1). Lineage (NCBI taxonomy): Eukaryota > Viridiplantae > Streptophyta > Pinopsida > Cupressales > Cupressaceae > Chamaecyparis > Chamaecyparis obtusa. The sequence goes on along the minus strand of BSBK01003868.1, from coordinate 75,323 downwards.
TTACCCCCAAGTGTAGAGTGCAAGAAGGAAGAATTACGCATGACGCCTGTTTGCCAGGTTTTCATCATGGTACTTGTCTAAGGCGCCACAAGAAGTGGTTTTCACCTTAGATTTATTTCTTTTTATTTTTGCTACCAAGGTGCCTATTGCTAGGTTTTCACCAAGGCACTTTTTCTCTTTTTTCATTTTTTTCTTTTTTTCTTTGTTTTTTTCTTTTTTTGTATTTTTCAATATTTTCCCAACATTAGAATCTTTGGACAATGCTCCTCTGAAAGATATGCTATAATAAACCATGGATATGACTAGGATGCTCAAAGATATTGATAAGAGGGATGGAAGTACAAAAAGTACACATTGGAAAATGAATGTGAGGATAAGAAGAAGGTATGTTGAAGATGGAAATGTTGGCAAGATCAACTTTGACACACACTTTGAAGAGTGGTGGAATGATGGAGGAACAATAGATGATGGAGGTAAGGATCTTTTTGAAGTAGTGGATTTTGGGATGTAAGAAGATGAAGGATGTTTGGAAGGAGATGGAATGGAAGCCTTTGGAAGCTTGAATGTCAATTTTGATTCTTCTTTTGTGTGCAAGTCTTTCAACAATGACTTGGGAATCCACATATTCTTTGATTTTTCTTCCTTTTGGAATGCTTTTGAATGCATTTCTTCAATGAGGGATTTAGGAACCCACATTTTCTTTTTTTCTTTTTGCTTTGTGGACCTTTGTGGCCTTTTGGATATTTCATTTTTCTTTTCATTCATATGTCGATTAGATGGGACATTGTGATTTTTATGCACATCTGGATTCTTGGATTTATGATTTTTATGTTGCACATCAAAATTGCTTCCAAAAGACTTAGGAATTGTGGATGAATAGGAATAATATGGATGGTTCATATGGATTGGTGTTTGGACATTCTTCAAGTATGTGTGTCTTCGTTGATCTTGATACATGGTAGGGTAAGTGAATGGATAGCTAGGGATGATAGGAATGGTTGATTGGGGAATATATGGACCTAGTATGGATGGAAGGGATGAAGACTTTTGTTTTGGGACATAAGAACCCAAAATGGATTTGGAGGATAGTGGAGGTATGTGGTTGTATTTGAATGGAGGGATATATGGTGTGAAAGGGATATCAATATCTTTGGAAGGAGCTCCATTGCCAACGTTCTCATCTTTAAGATTTATCTTTATACTAATAGGCTCATGAGTAGCTTTGATAGGAACACATTTGATAGGATCAACTGCAGCTTGAAGGGATTTATTATCTTGCAAGGGATTTGGAAGAATGATGGTTTCTTGAGGTGAACATGGAGGAATATGACAAGGAAATGATGGGATGCTTTTATCTTGACAAGGATCTTTGAATGATGTAGTGATGGTATTTCGCTCTTGATTTTCAATATGCTCATTGGAAGTTATGGAAGGGATATCTTGATCTTGCTTGGGAAGTGGAGAAGATATGGAACTTCGAAGGGTACTTTGTTCTTGGAATGGAAGGATATCATCTTGAAAGACATGAAAGGATGCAAGGGGATCATCACAAGGTTTAAGGGATATGGGACCTTCATCAAATATGGGAGGGGTTTGTATATAATCTTGATCTTGATCTTTATCAATATTTGTTTCTTTTCTCTTTAGATTATCCTCTTGACATGAAGCCACTTCTAAGGACAAGGTAGATGTTTGGATATGTGTGGGGAATGTTTGGAAGAATGGTGTAGGATCCTCTTGAATAGGTATAATAGGCATTGAGGCACATGAAGCTTTGGGTTCTAAGATCTTTGAAGCATGGAAACAATCTGCAGCAAGATGTGAGTTAGCTTGGGTTTCTTTTAGAGGTAGCCCTTGAGGGTAGACATAGTTAATGGGAAAAGTGTCATCATTAGGCTCATTCTTTGATGGAGGAATTTTGGGTAATTGTGGAGCTTTGGGAGATGAAGAAAAGATGAAAGGAATGCTAGTTATGGGAGGGTCTTTTCTAGATAGAGGTTCAGGAGATGGATGAAGGATGAAAGGTGTACAAGTCATCCAGGGAGAAACCTTGTTAGGAGATGGACAAAGGATGAATGGATTACTCTTGCTATATGGAGGTTTTTGAATTAGATCTTGCTTGAGAGCGGTATTTTTCACTCCATATTCTTTATTATCTTGATCACAAATAGGTTGATTATGCAATTTCCTTTGATCCAAGATAAGTTTATCACTCTGAAATGCTTCCTTTTGTGAGGAGGATGAAGATATGGATGACCCATCATCATAGAGGAAAGGACAAATTGATCTTAATGATGGCTCTTTAGATAAAGTATCTTTTTGCTTTTCTTCATCCTTTCTTAAAGTTGATGTGTCAAAATTACGAGGAAGCTTAGCTCCTGCTTGAACTAACTCCATGAAATATGCTTCTTTATCCTTCTCCAAGACTAATTTCATTATTTCCATAAACCTGGGATCTTGAATTGCTTCTAAAACTTCTTCTTCAGACACCTCATCATTTTGATTCCAATGGACATTCTGATATGAGGACAATGAAGATATGGATGGCCTATCATTATAAAGAAAAGGACACATTGATCTTAATGATCGCCTTTTAGATAAATTATCTTTTTGTTTTTCCTCATCCTTTCTTAAAGTTGACATGTCATAATTGTGTGGAGGCTTAGCTCCTGATTGAGCTAAATAAAGGGAATATGCTTCATTACACCTTTTCAAAGTTAATTCCATTGCTTTGATCAATTCGGTATTTTTGGATGCTTCTAAAATTTGATCGTAAGACATTCCCTCAAATAGGTTCATCATTATGGATCAATCCTTCCTTCTTTAATTTCAATCTGATTGGGTTGGTTTGGAATGTGTCACAAGTTTTGATCAATTTATAAGATTTAAAAATTTAATTGTATTTTGATCAAGTACTTTGGAACTTCTTGTTTGAAAAGTTGAAGACAATCTCAACACACACATCAATAGTTCACCATATCCCTAGATCATTCTAATGTGTATATTCTTGAATGTTTCCACGGGTTTGATCACAAGAAAGACTTCCAAGCAAGCTACCTAGCACAAATTTGGCTTTTAAACATGGCTCTAATAGGTAGTTTTTCTATTTTACCGTTATGTAGTAAGTTTTCCGTTCAAAATAGATCTTAGCTTTTCATCCCCCAACTATGTTAAGGGGCTTCCCACACGCACAAAAGCACGATTTTGCGCAATCCGTTAGGACTACTAGAGGAAGTTTGAAAGAGCTAAAATCCTTTTTGTCGTGTACCCCATTAAGGATACCCGCATTTCATTTTATAGTGGGTCAGATTCTCGCGGCAAAAGCAAGTGTATCCCACTTTGGGCTGTCCCTCTCACCGGCCCTTCTAAGGCAATCTCGGGAGGCGAGCCCACTAAGTTTTAAACATATTCATTGAAAAGCATGAAAAATGGATTTGGTAGAGCAAGTTTGGGAATTTGATTCACTCAAAGAGTGAAGAGCATATCCCTATTGCTTTTCCCTTATCCCAAACACTCACAATCAAATTTGGTTCTTTTTCAACCCCGTGACAAAGGGGTTCTTAGAATTGAAATGTTTGTTCTTTCCTCTTAATGATTAAACTATGTTTTGAACTTTGAAAATGCCACAAGCTAAGGGAATGTGCAAGCTTGATGAGAAAAATACCTCAAACGATGCTAGCAAAGGCTAGGCGCATTTTTAAGTAGTAGATTTTCTCATTTTCTCTCCAAATCCTTCTCTTACCTTGGCAAAATGTTCCCTCCACCAACAAGTTAGTCAACACAAATTCATACAAATTCATTTGAGCACTTTTTTGTGACAGAGCATGTACCTGAGACAAAAAAATGGACAGTGAAGTTAGCATACAGTCCTTATTTTGACAAAATAGAGAAAATACAGTCAGGCGACATCATCCAGACTACAGGCGAGATTAAATTTAATGAAGACGTGACTATTTTAACCGTGAGCGTCACCAAAAGGGGCTCAAGCGAGATTAAAATAGTCAAGTGCGATATTAAATTTTGCAAACGCGTGAAATCTTTAATACAGGCGACAACAGCAATTACTCTGATACAATATCAATGCTAAACCAGGCGACATTTTTTTTTCTAAAGGCGAGATCTAATTTAATAAAGACGTAATTACTTTAACCGCGAGCGTCACCAAAAGGGGCTCAAGCGAGATTAAAGTAATTAAGTGCGATATCAAATTAAACAAAGGTGTAAATTCTTTATCTCAAGCGACAAATTAACTCAGAGAAGCGACATTTCATTAACTGAAAGTGACATTTAAAATATTCAAAGTGACAAATTAAAAGCGAAATGCAGTAAACTCCCTTTACACCAGGCGTAAAGTCATTCCTCGGCCGCGGCTTTTAATTCTTTGTAGGCGACATCTAAATAGCAAAAGGCATCAGCTGCTTGTAAGTTAGGCGAGAATTTAATGTCCACAGGCGTAATTTGTTTGTCCAGAAGCGTGATTCTGCGGTCTAAGAAGCGTGAGCGTTCAGACTCCAGGCGACATCTAAATTAGCGCGAGCGACATCTCTTTGCTGTAGGCGTGATTTCTTTACTGGCAGGCGTGATTTCTTTCTTGTAACCTGCAAACAGTGAGCAAAATCATGCAATTCTAGCCTAAATTTTGCAAATAACGTGGAAATTTTGATAAATTTGAGGCCTAGAGCCCCACGGTGGGCGCCATTTGATGTGTGAGTGATTTACACCTTCATGAAATTACAAGATTAACTAAGAACAACAAGAATTAGAGCAAAATAATCTAACAAATGCACAATTAATCTATCAACATCTCATGGATCTCTAAAATAAAGTGGTAAATGAGGCTCTCAGCTATGATCCTCACTAGTGACACTCTAAAGATGAGAATTAAGCTATATGATATGCAAATTTAGATCTATTCTATCAAATTCTAGCTCTATTTGATGAACAATCTACTATGATCAATGCAATTTAAACTAATTAGCAATGACAAATGATAAGTGAGTGATATGGATGCAAATTGACAGAGCTTTGCTGCAATTCAAAGATATGGAGTGGATTAATAATGCCTCAAAATGCCTTCTATTTATAAGATTTTCCCAAGGGTAGGGGGTAGAGTGAGATAACCATGGTTATGCTTGGGTAAGGTCAATTGGCTTTGCTTTGTCCCTAAATTGGGGGACAAACATTTAAATGGTTTCAAAAGGCTGGACCATTTCAACAAAAGTGAGTGATTTGTGTCCATTTTGTCTCCTTTTTCCTTTGTTGAGAGAATTTATGATTTATTAATTAATTAAAGCAATTAAATTTAGCCATGAAGGGTAAGAGGTTCATTTTGATTTTTCATTTCAACAACTATGTCATTAATTGAATTTAATCAATTTCTTAGTGTTTTTCCCCTTTTCAAGCTTTATTTAATCATTTAATCATTTAATTGAATTTTTCTTTGATTTGAATTGCCTTTGTTCCATTTATCGATTTTTAGTGCTATTTTGATGATTTGTTTGCACCTTTTGATTGAATTAAGCCTTTGCCAATTTTCCATGTCTACAAGTAGCCCTCAAAATGACTCTCTAACAGACTGCCACTGTTAATCACTACTTTGACATCCAAGAACTAAGGATCCGAAGACAAGCTCTGAAGTATTCTATCCTTAAGATCCACTATGAGGGTTAATAAAGAAAGTTCGTGACGTCTTCTGCTGAGTGCATCAGCCACTTTGTTTTCCTTACCCTACACGTATTTCACTATGAAATCGTATTCACACAAAAACCCCATCCATCTGCGTTGACGAGCATTAAGATTAGGTTGTGTGAATAAATACTGAAGACTTCTATGATCTGTATGCATCTCAAAATGTTGATCCAGTAAGAAATGTCTCCATTTGGTCAATGCATGCATTACAACTGCAAGCTCCAAATCATGTGTAGGATAGTTGACTTCATGATCCTTCAATTTCCTGGATTCATAAGCAATGACTCTACCATCCTGCATCAACACTACTCCTATTCCATCCAATGAAGCATCCATGCAAACAATAAATGCCTTGGATGGATCAGGTACTGCTAACACTAGTGCACTAGTTAAGCATTCCTTGAGACACTGAAATGTTGCTTCGCACTCCTCTATCCAAAAGAATTGCTTTCCCTTTCTCTGAAGAGATGTGATGGGATGAGCTATTCGAGAGAAATTAGCCACAAATTTTCTATAGTAGCTAGCTAATCCCTTAAAGCTTCGCACTTCTGAGACATTGGTAGGCATTGGCCACTCAAAAATTGCCCTAATCTTGGCCAGATCCATAGCTATACCCTCTCCTATGATGATATGACCAAGATAGAAAATCTCAGTTTTGAAAAACTCACACTTCTTGAGATTGGCAAAAAGCTGGTTCCTGCAGAGACATTCAAAAACTAGTCTCAAATGCTGCTCATGCTCTATAAAGGAATCTGAATACACAAGGATGTCATCTAGAAACACCATGACAAACTTGTCAAGGAAATTTCTAAATACACCATGCATTAGGCTCATGAAAACTGATGGTGCATTTGTTAGTCCAAAAGGCACTACTGTGAATTCATAATGCTCGTATCTGGTATGAAAAGATGTCTTGTGGATATCAGCTTCTTGAATCCTTAGTTGATGGTATATAGATTTGAGATCAATTTTGGAAAACACCTTAGCACCCTTCACTTGATCAAACAAGTCATCGATGCGTGGCAAAGGATATCTATTCCTGATGGTCACTTTATTCAGCTGCCTGAAGTCTATGCATAGCCTTAAAGAACCATCCTTGTTTTTGACGAAGATTACAGGTGCTCCCCAAGGTGAGACACTAGGTCTTATGAGCCCTTTTTCAAGCAATTCCTCAAGTTGAACCTTCAGTTCCACTAATTCTTGAGTGGTCATTCGGTAAGGAGTCTAAGAAATAGGCTCAGTACAAGACAAAAGATCAATCCTGAAATCAATTTCTCTTTTAGGAGGAATTCCCAGAATCTCTGTAACAAAGATATCTAAAAACTCCTTCAAAACTAGATGATTTAAGTTGGTACTAGAAGAGACTGGTTCATCAAAATCATTGATAGAAACAGCAAACAGTTTGCATCCCATACGCAAGCACCTCTTGAGTTGTTTGGCAGAAATGGTCCTAACAGAAATTGGTCTCTTAACACCTAGAATGAACTTGGCTGTCCCAAAATCATCAATACATTTGATAGCTGAATGCTGATCCAGCCAATCCATTCCTAAAATAACATCATATGAACCCAAAGGAATAACTCTAAGGCTAACTAAAGTACTAAAATCCTTAAGTTGTATCTTACAATCTACAACCACTAACCCTGTTTCCACCTTAGATCCTGTTGCCAACTCAACTTGCCATGCCAACTCAGCTTTATTTACAGGAATACCACATTGTTTAACCAAATTTGAAGAAATAAATGAGTCGGTGGCCCCAGAATCAAACAAAATGGAAATTTTCTTACCTTGGCAATTACCTTTTGTTTCGATTATGGTATTCTAATGATCAACTTGCCTTTGATCCATGGTAGTGAATATTTGGTGGTTCCTTCCAAAGTCACCTACAGTTGCCTCAGAACCTGCTGCTTTAAATCTACCTTGGTTGTTGCCATGAAGGGGACAATTCCACTAAAAATGACCCAACTGTCCACAGTGGTAACATTCTACCCCTCTCTTGATACTCTTATGCTGCCTTGAGTTTGCTGGAGGAGATACATTGCTCTGCTGCCCACTTTGAGAAGACAAAAAGGATCTGAGCTGCTCAGGTACTTTGAAACTCTTGTTAGACTTAGAGAACTTTTCAAACTTCCTCTTCATGAACTTGCCACTAGAACCACTTGATGCTGCCCTTGAATTGCCTTGAGAAAATTTTTGGTTCTTGCTACTATTCTGAGTAAGAGGATTTTCTGTACTCTTGATCACACCTCCACTGAAACCTGACTTCATCTCAGTCAATTTAGCTTGATTCGAGGCTTCTTGCATGGTTTTAGGCTTGAAAGTACGCACTTCTTCTCCAATTTTGGGATTTAATCCCCTAATAAAATGCTATACTAATGGCTTTTCATATTCAGCCCAATCGGAGTACTTCTTCAACTCAAAGAATCTCCTCTCATACATATCCACTGTAGCATTACCTTGAGAGATATTGAAAAATTCCTCAGATCTGGCCTGCTGCCAGTATTCTGACATGAACCTCTCACGAAACCTTTCAATAAACAATTCCCAAGTGACTTGAGAGATATTGACTCCAAGATGCTCAAGTTCCATGTTCCACCATATGGAAGCAAAGGATCTAAGTTGCATTACAGTCCAGTGAACTCTAACATTACTCTGATAATCATGGAGTATGAAACATCTTTTGATGTTTAGCAGCCATGCTTCAGTAGCGGTACCTTCCTCGATTCCATAAAAAATAGGTCCTTTGAACTTAGAAAGGTCCTTCAACTGAGCCCTTGTGATAGGATTCTCAGCTACAGCCAGGTTTACATTAGGAACTTGAACAACCTTAGCATTTTCTCCCCAACCGGGAACATTGTTCCTTGCTTCAATATCATCAAGTCTATCAAGTATCTATTGGAGGACTTCAGCTTGAGGTTCCCCTTGATCACCCTGATCAGCTCCAAGCCCTCCTTAGTGACCTTGCCCTCTTCTACGGCCACCTCCTGGATGTCTGCCCCTACCTCTGCCAACACCGGCATCAACTGGGTCTCCGCGCCCATGGGCACCTCTTGTGACAGGAGGCATGCTTAAGACCTTAAATAATAAAAGAGAAATAAAATCATTAACGAAAGCAAAGAGATATAACCCCTTTTCTAAACCCCGAGCCCCTAGTGTTCAAACCAAGGCTTTGATACCAATGTAACACCCTATATGAATAATCTAAATAAATGACAACCAAAAGTAAACCAAACAAATTAACCAGAAAAGCACAACATTTTTTATTTATTTAACAAGATACAAATTAGCATCAAAATACCACTCAACTAATTTAACCAGTTATTTAATATCCAAGGGTAATTGATTACATGAGAGTATAACAATATACTCAATATTTAATACATATTTTCTAAGAGTTCCAGATTGTTTCTAATTGCCCTTATCTATCCTAAGCACTGTTCTGATAATAAGTAACAAGGTAATAATTTGTTTTCCGTATATCTTTACAGCAGCTAACCATTCCCCCAAAAACATTGTTTTCCTCATCTATAATCCTGAAAACACCAAATAGAAAACAACCACAAACAAACAGAGCTTAGTCAAAAAGACTAAGATAATGGAATACCTCCAAAGCATCAGCATCATACTGGTTAGAACCTTAACAAAATAATCTGAACCACACATATAAAAATAGATATATTTCATTATTAACAGGAAGCATTTCATTTCTATTCAACAGAAATAAACAAGTACTTTATTTCATTTTCAACAGAAATAAACTCACAAAGAAAATGACAAGGTGATGATCCACTAGCTTTGGGTATCTACATAAGAATCAACGATCAGTAACTATATAGGAAACTCGAAGAATTCATTATGTCAGCCTTATTCTTTACAAGCAATAAGGTAAATCCATACCCTTACTTCACCAACATGTGCAAGTAATCAGGGCAACATATTTTATCTTTTTAAATGAAACCCATAGCCCATGAATTATTAAATTATCACTTAGTAAAATAACTGACAGATATTCTTTCACCTTAAGGCTCCAGACAAAAGTCAGTTTCCCATACTAAAGATCACACTTGCATTATCTCAAAACACTTCTTACTATCAATACTAGTTAAACCATAATAAAACCTAAATTATCAAATTCAACTAATAATGTTACCTAATAACTTAAATCTTTAATACTGAATCCACAATTTAAAATATCCACATACACCCATGAAACCTCTTTCATAACAACCACAACAAAGCATCTTCTTTTCATCAACTGAAAGAATAACTTAAGCAAGAATTTCCAATACTATCCTTAGTAAACTCAAATAATAATAATACCCAATTCCTAACATCCAATTGCAATATTATATCAGATGATTGAAATATCCAATTTTATTATCAACTGACCATTACAGCTAACACTTAAAAATCAATTCCATTAATCTGACACATTATAACTAACAGAGTTTATTTGTAAAACCATGGAAGGTTAAAAATCAAATTCATATACTAATGTTTAATGCATAATTACACATTATCTACATATTTACCACCCATATAAAAATGTACTTGTTTCAATTCTGTCATCTCTGTTACAAAGTCACATATGTATATACTTATAGGCGTACACACATATATATACATATGCATATACACTCACGTTATGTGTGTGTGTGTGTGTGTGTGTGTGTGTCTATATATATATATATATATATATATATATATATATATATGTATATATATATATATATATGTATATATATATATATATATATATGTATATATATATATATATGTATATATATATATGTATATATATATGTATATATATATGTATATATATATGTATATATATATATATATGTATATATGTATATATGTATATATATATATATATGTATGTATATATATATATATTGTATGTATATATATATATATATATATGTATGTATATATATATGTATATGTATATATATATATGTATCTATATATATATATGTATGTATCTATATATATATATATATATATATATATATATATATATATATATATATATATATATATATATATATATATATATATATATATATATATATGTATCGTTGCAAATATATAGAATTTCAGAACACTACATCAACATAATTATAATTCTATCAGAAAAATATAAAAATCAGATAACTCATTCGAAACATGTATTTTCATTTACTGTTGTCACACCAAATATTCCGCAAATAGAAAATCTACTGCTATAGTAGCTATCGAATGGTCTACAGACCACAACTAAAACCAAGTCTTCGAAAGAAAACAATGTGACCGTAGTGACTTCCACCACAACCTTCTATAATAACTGAGAGTACCAAAATACTGAGAAATGATAAACTATATTCCCATATTCCACTACAGCACGTTCATCAAACAGAACATGATTCCTAATGAAAACTTACTAACAGACCCAACATATCCCCTAGACAAGCAACTGCAGAATTTATGATCGGAATCTCATCCACCTCTCCCTATAGCATATAACTACCAACGACTATATGAATAACTAACACTTGAGACTGATACACTGCTATACTCAACATAAACTTCATGGTAACCAAAGCTCAACTCTTGAAACCCCCAAGTCAACAGGCTCCTGTACAGAGAAAAACACCTTGCAAACCTCAAAAAATGACATAACAAAATTTCCCATTCCAATGCTTGGCAAAGACAGGTAAATCGACTACAATACTCAACATAAAGAACTATAAAATTAGCAATATGAAGTCGGGTACAAGATATTAAATCGCATGATGTTCCAAGGTTGATAAGAACCTTTCCACTATGGATACAACACTAATTCAAACCAGGGAATCCACAGAACCCGATAATCATACAAAACAGAGGAGCCAATAAAACTTAGAAGTCTCGACACCCAAATGCCTAGCAATAAGTCCAAATTCCAACACTATAATTATCTAAACCCCAAAAACACAAATTTATCATTCCAAAAGCTCGGTAGAATTGGTAGCAAAGATGCGAAAACTCCACGGTCCTAACTCCTAAAATGTTACTCCCTTAAACACCACATTTCAGTTCCCTTGACCGAGGTAACGAAACTTACACAAAATAGTGAAATACATTTTCTCCCAAGACTCAGGAAACCCTACATCCTCATAATCCTATCATAACAGTATCACCGAATTTGACAAACCCTAAATCAATATTTCACATTTACTGAACAGAAATCACACACAACCAAATTCCCAAATTCTAACAGTGAACATAAACACTCCAATGCTTAATGACCAAACATATAAAAAGATACTTCCACAGTAACACATAAATCATTCCTAACATAGTGAATGCTATGAATAGAAACTATGTTTCAATGAACTTTTATAAACCAGATTCATAAAGAAAACAAGAGTTTGAGTTAGAGAATGCCCCTACCTGAAACATAGAGTGAGGGTTTTCAAACTCGCACAAAGAAATCCATAATCCATGCTCTCGAAACTGGTGAGCTACTCTAGAAATAACCTTTGCATAGCAATGGAACAGAGCACACTGTGACAAAGCTCGGTTCATAAGCACAAAATCGAATAGTGTTTCCAAATAATAAGCTCGAAGAACAGAAATAGAACTGTGATATACATAATGGAGAATCCATTAATAATGTACATATATGGAACTATTTTTCCCTCCAAGCTGAATAGAATAACCCCAATCTCGTAACCATTCCAGGTATCAAACACATTTCCTCATAACAGAAAAACCCTTGCCAATGCAAATGGAAGACAACAAACTGAAGTATTCAATTCTAGTATGTATGTCGTAACTGCATTAACTTCAAACTTATCCTTTACTACCACTTCCACTCAAAAGATCGACAGTTGTCACTGTAGTACCAGTACTTAACTAAGAACTCCCCAAAGACACATGCTCAGAATTAAATCGCACCTGGATATAACAATCAAAATCCCAATGCACATACGAAACATTGCAAAACAAAAGTTTTAAACAAAGTGAGATTAGTATGTCCAAGTCATATTAGGTCATATGACACGAAAACCTTAAGATGTGCTTCAAAGCCAAATCCTAGGTTAAAGAAATTACTAACCTTAGCCTGTCTTACCATAATACATAGAATGTTAGGGTAATACTAACAACCCTTCCTAACTTTAACACATAACTTAACCACTAATTCATTCATTCTACTAACTTATTTCTTTTAAAAATTCAATTCCATTTAAGAATTAACATCATCACAATACAATTATTTCAACAACTAACATTAACTATATAATTAACAAGATTTTCCTTAACAAATACAGACTAACTTAACATCAAAAATTACATTAATGAAATCTTAATAACAGCATAGAAATTCCTCTTCCTATTTAAGGAAAGAGTTTTTTTAAAACTTATAAACAATCATCTCGTATAATAACACAAATTCCCAAAGTACCTATAAATAACAGAGAAAACTGATAGCTCACAAAAGTCAGAATTTGCAACTGTTTTTATTAAAACAAATAAATCCAACACCATAATCTAACAAAAGATTAACAACTACCTGCCAAGTTAAATGTCCATAAACCGTCAGAGATATAGATCGAAATCTAGACAAAGCTATAATCCAATCACAACCAAAAGAGTCTGGACATAATAAATCCGAACCAAGACATGAATTCACACTAAAAGAACTATATGAAGCTGCAGAATCAAAAACCAAGCCAGAAGCAGATAGGGGCATGACATATATATGCATATACATGTGTATATATACATATATATATGTATATACATGTATACATGTGTATATATACACATGTATACATGTATGCATGTGTATATATATATATATATACATGCACATGTGTATATATATATGTGCATGTATATGTATGTATATATATGTACATGTGCATGTGTATGCACGTGTGTGTGTGTATATATATATATTATATATATTTATATACACACACATACACATGTGCATGTATATATATATATATATATATATATATATATATATATATATATTATATATATATATATATATATATATATATATATATATATATATACACACACACACACACACACACACACACATGTGCATGTATGTGTGCATGTATATATGTATGTATACATCGATGAACATGCACGTATATAGATAGATTTTTATGTATACATTGTGTATGTACATAAGACCTAGATAAGACTAATTATGTACCTAATAAGACCTAGAGATAAGACTAATTAAAACTAATTAGACCTAATACTTGACTAAGAAGACATAATTAAATATACTTAAAATTAGACCCCTTGAGTAAATTGTGACCCTTTAAGACCTAATTTTTAAACCTATTACTTGACCTAATATGAGTAATAAGACCTAAATTAGGACCTAATATATATATATATGTGTGTGTGTGTGTGTGTGTGTGTGTGTGCAAATATGTATGTATATATACATGTATATATATACATGCACATGTGTGTGTATATATATGTGCATGTATGCATGTGCAATGTGTGCATGTGCATGTATATGTATGTATATATATGTGCATGTATGCATGTGCATGTGTGCATGTGCATGTATATGTATGTAAATATATGTACATTATATATATATATGTGTGTGTGTGTGTGTGTGTGTGCATAAGACCTAGAGATAAGACTAAATAAGACTAATTATCTACCTAATACTTGACTAAGAAGACATAATTAAATATACTTAAAATTAGACCGCTTGAGTAAATTGTGACCCATTAAGACCTAATTTTTAACCTATTACCTGACCTAATATGAGTAATAAGACCCAAATTAGGACCTAATATCATTAATAAGATGGGCTTTAAAGACATAATTAGACCTAATACTTGACCAATTAACACCTAATAAGACATGTGTAATTAGTCTCAAGTATACCTAATATGAGTTTGAGGACCCCTTAAGACCTAATTAGACCTTTAATTAAGACTAATTAACACCTACTATCATGAGTAATAGGACTTGCTAGTACACCTAATATGAGCAATATGATCCCTTAGGCATAATTAGACTAATTAACCCATGTAACAAGACCTTTAAATTATACCCAATTTTATACTATTTAATTTACCTTTAAATACATGTGAGTAATACATACCTAATATAAGTAATAGGAATTAATAGTGAATAGTAATAATGCCTACTTAGGGACATATTTATGAACTTAATAGGACCCCTTAGACCAAATTAGTCATAATAGCTTGCCCCTAATTATCTATACATACAATATGAGTAATAGTCCACCCCTTCTAATCTTTCAACATAATTAGATTGAATTTAAAGACTAATTAACACCTATATACTTGAGTACTACATGACACTTTAAGACCTAATTAGACTTAATACATGTTTTAATTTATGAGCTCTTAAGACCAAAGTAGACCTATTAGTTCACCTAATTAGACCCAATTAGATGTATTACGACCTAATTAGCACCTAAATGGACTCAATTAGACCTATTAGGACCTAATTCGACCAAATTAGACCGATTAGGACCTAATTTAATAGGTCCAATTAAACCAATTATGTCCTAATTAAACCTATTAGGACCTATGATAGGTTATATGACCCCATTAGACCCATGCTATGAGTAACATGACCCCTTAAGACCTATATTAAAGCACCTAATTAGACTTATTAGTACCTAATTAGACCCAATTAGTTGTTATGACCTAATTAGACCTATTAGGACCTATAATACCTATTATATGACCACTTTAATACCGAATTAGACCCACTATCTATGAGTGTTATGTCCTCCTTAAGACTTATTAGTGCTTCACCTAATTAGACCTAATTAGATCAATTGGGACCTAATCACACCCCAATTAGACCTAATTATACCTAATCTAACCTATAAACATACAGGTAATTGGACCTATAAGGACCTTATGATAGGTTATATGACCCTTTAAGACTCCATTAGACAGGTATTAAAATGTAATTTACATTTAAATATGTAATTTATGTAATTGATTTTACTTTCAAATAATGTAGTGAAATGCATGCATAACTTATTTAATTTTATTTTTATTTAAATTAGGAAAATGTATGTATGTATATATGTAGACTTTATTTGATGTAGTAAATAAAATCTTTCAAGTACATACATATTCTCTCTCTATCAGACATTAATTACACATCACAGATGGCAGATGCACTGATTCCCCTGCAGAACTATTTTCATGCACTAATAGAGAGATTCAACGGCTGCAAGAATCTGTAAATAATCCATCTAGCTCTACTATCTATAAGAGCGTGTGTCAGTCCATCCTTAATAGCTTGATTAGCATTAGGGATGACATTCATGGTACCACTCCATATGCCCCCAGATATTATAGAGTCCATACTTGACAAGAAGAGACAAGAGGTTGCTCTGGTCTTTCTCTTAAGGAGGTACAGGATTTAGTGCCTAAAGTGACCTAAAAGGGGGAAGTTTTCCCCTCTTATGTAGATAAAAATTATGTGAAGGGATATTAGGTTACCAAGTGTGCAGATCCTGCTATATCAGCGTTGATATACCTTATATTTTTAGCTGCCCATGGTCGTTATCCGAATAACGACTAGATTCCACTATACTTTGCATAGCAAATTTTTGCTGAGGTTCATTTAGGTCATGTTGTTAATTACACTGATTTTCCAGCACATCTAGGATAGGGGCATGGCAGGCTTGCTGATAGATATGCTTATCATCAAGCTGATCGACAGAGACCAGTACATAGGGCCATTGTTGGTCAGAGGGCACCTACTATAGCTCCTTCATTGGGCCATGTTGCAGATGATGTTATTCGTAGCACCTAGCTTCGAGCTGCGATTGATAGTGTGGGGGACATTGTAGTAGCTGCCACATCCATATCTAGTGATTAGGTTGGTCAATACCTGATGTCTCGACGACACTCTAGATCATCAGGTGGAGCATCCGCTAGCAGGACCGCAGATGACATGTACACTGTAGCAGACATCCCTTCACTTTCTAGCCTGGAGGGACTTACAGGGGAGATGACACGGGTGACATTGACTAGCTTGGCTGAGGATCTATTGGATGCATATGCATTTATAGCAGCAGAGCATGATATCCCCATATCAGAGGTTAGATCTCATGTGGGTACTATCAGATACGCTCAGTCCACCTAGACCATGGCCATAGTGGCAGTTCTCGTAAGGATCCACCTATTGACCACTCTATTGCTGCATAGGGAGAGGCATAGCATACAGACCCTTCAGTCAGTGCAGGCCATCAGTTCTCTAATGTTGGTCTTGACAATGTTGAGTTTAGCATGACCACTACAGGTTATCTAGATTTTTTGACACATCATGATATGACTTCCATGCCATCTCATCTAGTTATTCCATTGCATTCATCATTAGAGAGGCGTGTGCAGACTACTCATGTTGTAGATGCAGATTTGAGCTTAGACTAGGCACAACAAAATCTTGATACCTTGGTTGATAGGATTGAGGCCAGTGAATCCGAGTACTATTAGTTTCCACCAACTACACAGGTATAAATCAGATTATATACATGTATTTAATGTTGTACAATTTTAAACTTAAATTTATTTTCAAAATTTCAATCAATTGATTTATTTTTTGTCTAGCAAGATATTCCTCTTATTACTCCTTCTTTGGATACTAATCATGTACATCGTCAAGACTCACTCGATGATGACATCAGTAGTGGACAGGTGAGTTTTTAATTTATTATCTATGTTCCACACACTTTATAACATGTTTTCTTGTACAATGTTTATATATTTTAATTTATATATCTCTTTCTTTGTAGGGATCTGCACATCCTTCAGAGCATGATAGTCACTCTGGGTGTGACCACTTAGTGAGGAGTCGACATGATGAGTCATTGGCACATTCATATTTGATTAGAGACATATTTCATATTTTATATATATATATATATATATATATATATATATATATATATATATATATATATATATTCACATATGTTTGATGAACTATATTTCATTTCTAGACTAGATACATGACCGATTGATGTGTTTGATGTTATATTTTATTTCTAGACGGGCTTTTGATAGAATGTTTGACACATGATTGATTCATATGTTTCATATTTACAGTACTTGATCTACACACATGATTGATGTTTCATGCATGTGTACATTATATATATATATATATATATATATATATATTATATATATATATATATATATATATATATATATATATATATATATATATATATATATATATATATATATATATATATATATATTATATATATATATATATATATATATATATATATATATATATATATATATATATATATACTTTCACTCTAGATACATGTGCATGTGTGTGATGAACTTGTAAATTTTCAATACTTTCAATTATAGATTACATACACATGTACATGTTTAATTTAAATTTGATGTTCAACTTGATTTCAATAGATTAAACATACATGAATCATGTTTGAATTCAATATAAATTACATACATGAATGATGTTTGATTGTACACATGTTCAAGATTTAAATGTACATTCGATAATAGTTGCACGTGCACGTACTTTTAATTTAATGTCAAGTTATACTTCAAGTAGATTTTATATTTAAAACATGCACGTCCTAATGTAACACATGCAAATTCAATACATACATGTAAGACTTAAATTTGATGTACATACATGATAATTATAAGATATCCACTTGTAAGACATAAATTTGAGATCTATATATTCTTAATTTTTAATTTAATTCAAGCTCCATTCACTATGGGCACCAGTAGGAAAGAATGGAGCTAAGAAAACCTCTGGTCTCGCCTGTGAAAAATTTAGTTCAAATCATATTTCATGCATGATTTAGTCCACATCTTCAGGTTCATCTCTCTCTCCAATAACATTTAATATTCTCTCATGGTCGTCAGTATCAAGTCTCCACTTACGAATGGGTGGTCCCACAATAGTGTGTCCCACTTTTTGGCCAAGTTTGACACAGAGATGAACAGTCTGAGAAAAAACTTCACTTTTGAACACCTGTTGTGGCAAAACTATTAGGAATTTGAAGATGATGTAAACTAGAGTCTTTTTAGAGTTTTCTTTCTATTTTATAAATATATATTTTTTAAAAATATTAAAATTCATTTAAATTCTCCTTCGAAAAGTGGTTTGTGTGAAAAACTGTGTTTTTAAGAAGTTACTGTCACTTTGATCAACATAACTTTTTAAAAAAAATATGATAACGATGTAATTCTTTCAAGATTATATTTGTAACTTCAATATCTAAAGGATGCAATTGGTTTCATTCATTTTGGGTCAATATTTCATAGTTTATTAAGTTCTAAAGTGACACTAACTATAATTTAGACATAAGGTCACTTGGATCACTCTAACTTGATCTGCGTATATCAAAATTTATTTTTTCTTTTTTGCATAGAAAGGTAACACATATACTTTTTTCCTACATATTTTTCATAATTTTTTTTTGTAATTTACTATTTTTCCCAAAGTCTTGAAAAGACAGGCTGTTGAATGACCAAACAACCTATGTTTAGTTAAAGTAATATTTAAAAGTGATAATGTATTCAATATGTATTAAAATTATATTCATTAGAAAGCTTGTTCTGAATAGCATCATACTAAATAGATAGGTTTTTCAATTGGATTCATTTGATCTACCAAAACAAAAATTCGAAGTGATTTTTTATTAGCATTTTAATAGGTGCGAAGGAGACTCCATTGTAGGTATGAATGAGGAGTATAGATGTTATATCAATGTTTTTTTAATCTAAGAGGCTTTGAGCTAACCATTTGTAATTAATTACTTCAAATGGAACCTCTCACAACTTAAATCATCATATTTTATTAAAAATGTGTTATTTCAACAAAAATCAACATGTCTAAAAAAGTGGGACACACTATTGTGGGACCACCCGAATGCCACGTCCCATCATAGGAACAAGAGATAGGAAGGTGGCAATTACAAGATGACTATACTGATAAACCTTATTGTTAGGTTGATAATCAATAAAATGAATCCCTTGTTTAAGTATTTTGGTTTGCTTCAAATATGCTCCTTGCACGACAACTAAACCTGCACAATGTGTTCCTCAATGTTAAATATATAGATGTGATAAATACTAACCACGTAAACAAACTTAAATATAGTACTAGAACCTGTGGGAAACATAATTCCATCACTTGTTTCACTCTGTGTTAGCTTCATCCTCTCCTTATAGCAACGTAATAAATAGTAACTAACACCTTCCACATTTCCAGGCTCTGCTACTACTGCAAAAATATGTCCTGCATTTAAAGTGAACTTTTAATTTTAAGAACTTGTAAATATAAATTAAAAAAACTTTATTTAAATGAATTGAAAACTTATGAGTCCTTTGTAAAAACATGTACATATAAACACACATGTACCTATTTTGATCAAACCTGAAATATGGTCATAATCTATAGAAATCAATGGAATGTCGTCAAAGCTTTCATCCTAAACATCATTCGTGTTCATAACATCTAGTGGAACCAAATTCCATTCACTAACATATCCACATTTTTTGTTGATACATTCGTCATAGTTTTAAAAAATGCAGTCATAACAAAAGCATGAATAATCTCTAGTGTAAAAAAGATTGATTATGGCTTTCGCGAGGCAGCTCTGCAACGCGAGCTAGGGCCTCCATGCCCTAGCTTTGTCTGGTTCATTCGCTGGTGAAGGAGAGTGATAACGGTGCGTAGAAGGCTTCAGACGGCCGCTTTCCCTGCTGCGTGGTGTGGGAGGATCGTAGGTCAGGCGCTGTGGGGGGAGAGAGTTTGCAGAAGGGTGGAGGGAGGATTCCTCTCCCACTATTGGGATTTGCCTTATGGCTGCTGGGTCTATGGCTGAAACGACTTTGGGGAGCCAGAAATTGGATTTTCATGCAACGATAGGCCCAAAATTTTCAAATGAAGGGATGAAGACATTTGATAATAACCTGTCTATGCCGCATTCTGGGAGTGCTGATTTGGGGTTGTCTAATAGCTCAAGAATTACGAAGATAAACGACTGTCTCGAGAGGTGCAAGGAGAGGCCAAAACTGATGATTCCGGCGGAGTTGATTGCCGAAGATGTTGAGTATTATTCTCACCACTCCCTATATTGTAAGTTTTTGGGGATGAGGGTTTCCCTGTAATTTTTAGAGGCCTGGGCTCGGAGGACCTGGGAGCCAGAGGGGGAGATGGAGATTATGTTGTTGGCGAACAATTATTTCATGGTTACCTTTAACTGCACTGTTGATCGCAACCGAGTATTTGAGGGAGGTCCTTATTTTTATAATAAGGTTGGATTGTTTATCAAGCCATGGCATGCCGGATTCAACCCCGCAGAAGACCTTCCAAACTGTGTCCCGGTGTGGGTTCATTTATCAAGGTTCCCAGTGGAATGCTGTCGGGAGGACGTGCTGCACCTTTTGGCCTTAGTGCTCGGAAAGCCGGTGGGGACTTCATCGCAGACTTTGGGGAAAAAGGTAATGACTTTTGCTCGCATTTGTGTTGAAATTGATCTTAGTAAGCCTTTGCCCAATGCAATAGAGATGTGTGCGGGTGCTTATTCTTGGGTATAGCAATTGGACTACGAAACTCTCCCCTTTCGATGTCGACTTTATCGTGAATATGGGCATTTGCAGTGAAGGTGCCCGAGGTACAAGCCTAAGGAAGCCCAATCTTCACAGCCTGCAAGTAACCTACCTGTTACGGATAAAGGGAAGAATATCCCTCCGGATGAGGCTGGCACTTCTGATGGTTTTACCATGGTCAGGACTCGAAACCGGAATAGGGGCCAAAAGAGGACATTTAAAGAAAGGCGCGATGATGGTACTTTCAACAGATTTGAGGTTTTGGATGAGCTCAACCAACAGGAAGTGAACCCGGGGTTGATTGACTTGGATCAAGGGACTGCAGGCTTAGCACAGGAGGATTCTATTCTTGATTCTTCTATGGATTTGCAAGGGGATGAGGGTCAACACTTTGAACTTGAATAGCAAGGGAGTATTTCTGAGATGCAGGAACCAGTGGCTGTAGTTACTACAGCAGGAGTGGAATCTTTGTCTATTGGGAAGAGCAAGGGGCCAGACTTGGCAGTGAAAACTAAGCCTCTTCCCAAATTGGGCATTCTACAGAAAGATATCAAGAAAGGTGGGGCTGAGAAATTGGTGAAACCGGGCAGAAAAAGGGATATGGAAAAGATCAAACTAGCTGGTGAGAATTTGGTGGAGTCAGGGGCAGTTAAGCCTTTGGATGCTATATTCCCAGGCCCCTTGAAATGATTGTTCTATCATGGAATGTAAGGGGCTTGAACAGCGGCCCTAGACAAAAAGCGGTTCATGAGTTAGTCAGAAAGCAAGGTCCGGATGTGGTTTTTTTACAAGAAACTAAGCTCTCTGTTGTGAGCATGCAAGGTTTAATGCCTAAGTTGTGGAGAAATGGTGAGTGCCAGTGTATTGGAGCTCAAGGAGCCTCTGGGGGTCTGGCATGCTTATGGAATCCTCGAAGAATTTAGCCTCTTTGTTGGATTTCCACTAAGTCATTTATGTCTATGACTGCTACCTGTCTTGAGTCAGGGGATGTTATATTATTCTCCAATATTTATGCTCCCACAGATATCCAGGGTAAGCAAGGCTTGTGGTCCCACATCAGATTGATCCGTAGCATGATGCCTTTCCATCCTTGGATTTTGGCTGGTGACTTTAATGCGATTTGTGAGTTGGCTGAAAAGTATGGTGGTGCTGGAAGGTTGGATCCCTCTGCAATGCTGCTTCAAGATAATATCAATCTTTTGAATCTTTTTGATATCAAACCCAACAATGGCCAGTTCACCTGGAACAATCATCGGGTTGGTGACTCTTGTATTGCAGAAAGATTGGACCGGTTTCTGGTTTCCTGTTATTGGGTTGGAGGAATGTGGTCATCTTGCTCTGAGATCTTGGATTGGAGAGGATCGGACCATTGGCCTATCAAATTGGCTATAGAATCAACAAGGATGCTTCGTAAGCCCTCTTTTAGGTTCCAGCTTATGTGGTTGAGGGATTCATCTTTGTATGAGTTAGTTTCAGATTGGTGGAAGAAGGGGAGACCAGCCCATAGTACATCAATGTTCATCTTTGCTAAGCTTCTTCAACATGTTAAACTGGAGCTCAAACGATGGAACCGATTGTACTTTGGGAATGTTTTCCAAGAGAAGGAGAGGGATCAGGCTGATCTAGATGGCATTACGAGGAGGATAAGGGAGAATGGGGTAACTACTGACTTGCTCCAGGAAGAGGCTCGGGCTGTGAAAATTTTGGAAGAATGGGAACTACGAGAGGAAATGTACTGGAAACAAAAGGCTCGAATTGAGTGGCTTCAGGAAGGGGACAAAAACACTGCTTTCTTCTTCAATTCGGTGAAAGCCAAGTGCCATGGCAATTCTATCTCTAGTCTGGTGAATGACAAAGGAGACCACCTTTCTTCCTTCCCAGAAATGTTTAGGGAGGCAGTGCAGTACTTTGAAGCTCTTTTTCATGAGGACTCACAAGGGGGGTCTCCTGAGGAAGCGCAAATTCTTTCTTGTATCCCTTCTCTTGTTTCTGAAGAGTTGAACCAGCAGCTTATGAGCGGTATTTCACTTGAAGAACTAGAAGGGATTGTGTTTAGTATGAAGAAAGGGAAGGCTCCGGGTCCTGATGGTTTCCCAATTGAGTTTTTTCAAGAGTTTTGGGATATCGTCAAATATGATCTCCTGGCTGTGGTTTAGGAGTCTCAACACAGTAAGCAGATGTTGAGGGCTCTAAATGCTACTTTTCTCGCTCTCATCCCCAAGAAAGAGGGGGCTGATAGGTTAAGCCAATTTCGGCCTATCTCCTTATGTAATGTTATCTATAAAATTATTTCTAAACTTATTGCTGATAGGTTGAAGAAGGGGCTTGGTGACTTGATCTTAGAAGAGCAAAGTGGTTTTGTGGCTGGTAGACAAATTCTGGATGGGATTGTCATTGCAACTGAGGCCATCCATTCTATGGCCAACTCAAAAGAAAAAGTGATGTTTATCAAATTAGACATGGCTAAGGCTTATGATAGAGTTAAGTGGCCCTTCCTTCGACAGGTTCTTAGTGCTTTTGGCTTTGTGGAAGAATGGATTCAATGGGTATGGAGGTGTGTTACTTCAGTTTCTTTCTTGGTGCTTATGAATGGGAGTCATTCTGAACTGTTCGGGGCTTCGAGAGGTCTTCGTCAGGGAGACCCTCTCTCTCCTTACTTGTTTATTATTATGGCTGAAGGATTGGGGAGATGGATAAAATAGAATATGGAGTTGGGTATTATTCATGGCTGGAAGTGGGGTGGAACCATACCTGCGCAAACTCACCTGCAATTTGTGGATGATACTGCTCTGTTGGGGATGGCTACAATGAGGGAGGCCTCTAATCTCCGCAGGGTCTTGGATGCTTATTTGGTTGCCTTAGGTCAGAAGATTAATGAGGAAAAATCCTCCATCTTCTTCTTCAACACCCCGGGCCGTATTCAGCAGAGAGTTGCTCACATTTTGAGATTTCAAATTGGGAACCTTCCAGTGATGTATCTTGGCATTCCTATCTCGGTGAGTGGACTACCTAAGGATTCTTGGCAGATTATTCTGGACAAATTCAGGGAGAAAGTTAATCACTGGACCCATCGGTGGCTATCCTTTGCTGGTCGGGTCCAATTGATCAAGTCAGTAGTGCAGGCTCTCCCCATTTACAGATGCATGTTACAGGTGGCTCCTATTGGCTTTCTTAAGGATCTTGATTCTATGGTGCGTCATTTTTTATGGGCTGGCTGCTTGGAGACCTCTAAATGGAGTTTGGTTAGATGGGAAGTGATTTGTAGTCCGAAACAATATGGCAGATTAGGCTTGAGGCAGTCAGCTCTGATTGGGGAGGCTTTGGCGGCTAAGCTGTACTGGCAATGGTGTAATGAGCATGATAAGGGCTGGGCTAAGGTTCTTTCTTTGAAGTATCTCCCAGGAATTCCTCCTCTTGATATCTCTAGATGCCCCCTAGTGGGGAAGGGATCGGTGATTTGGAGTACCCTTAAGAAAGGGGCTAAGCTTATCAAGGATGGTTTATTCTGGATCTGCAAGAGAGGGACAGAGGCTCTCTTCTGGTCGGATTCTTGGGATGGCTATCCTCCCATCAACTTGCAGTTTCCCATCCTGTCGACTCTCTGCCAGAGATTTCTGGATGCTGGGTGGTCAAGGGTGAGTGACTTTAAGTCTTTTTTCCCCTGTGGTCAGATGGAGTTGGCTAAATGGAAGCCCCAAGATGATTGGCCAGTTGTGGGTTTGCAAGAGGAGTGTGCTTTTCTGTTTAATATCCTCTCCAGCAGAAGATGTTGTTCTCTCCGGGAAGATGACAGGATTGCCTGGGCACCCAATCCTATGGGGACCTATACTGTAGCTTCTAGCTATAGTAGGTTATTGTCTCATAAGATGCTGGGGCCTGAAATTCAGTGGTGGAAAAGGGTGTGGAACAAGCTTTCTTGGCCAAAATGTAATTGTTTTGTTTGGATGTTGGCGTGGAATAAGTGTTTGACTTGGGATAATATTCGCAAGAGAGGCTTCCTCGGTCCTTCTATCTGTGTTATGTGTGGGGAAAATGAGGAGGATTCAGCCCACTTGTTCTTTCGATGCCCTTTTACCCTACAACTTTGGCATTTTTGGTGGGATGTATGGGCCACTCCTTGTGTACATGCTTCCTCCTTGATTGAGTTCTGGCAAGGGATGGGCCGACCTCCTTCTGTGGCACCCTTTCTATAGGAGGTGTGGTTTGTGGGTCCTACTTTCTTAGTGTGGAAAATTTGGCTAGAGCGCAATCGTAGGATCTTCCAGGGGGAACAAAGAATCGTGCAACAAACATGGCAGAAGCTATTGGGCATGGTCCAAGAGACAGTGGGGGCTAAGTGCGATGTGGAATTTCCTCTAGGGAAATAGGATACTGAGCTGGTGGACAGATTGGGGATTATAGGGGACCCTGCAGCCTTGATCAAGGCTAAGCGAAGGTGTCGTGAGAAGCAAAAAATTAATAGGGTTGGCAAGTGGCATCTTCCCCCCAATGGCGTCTTGAAGATCAATACTGATGGCTCTTCAAGGGGTAATCCTGGTCCGGCTGGGATTGGTGGGATTGGTAGAGACTCTCTGGGATTAGTGATCTTTTTCTTCTCGATCTACGAAGGGGTACAGACCATTAACCTTGTGGAAGGTTTAGCTATTCTTGCTGCTCTTGAGAGAGCTCATGCTAAAGGTTGGAGAAGGGTAGTTTGTGAATCCGACTCTCAGGTATTGGTCAATTTTCTTATTGAACAGAAGGTGGATAATGTTAGTTGGCAGCTGGCTAGGATGGTGCAACAAATTTTGCAGGTTAGTTCTTTGATGGATACAGTGAATTTTGCCCATATCCCAAGGGAGTGGAATAGGGCAGCTGATTGTTTGGCAAAATGGGCCTCTGAGCATGCTGAGAGAGGGACAATTGAGGAGTGGGAGTTGGCTCCTCAGGCACTTCGTCTAGATTTAAGGAATATTCTGGATGAAGACAAGGTTGAGAATGGGGACAGACGATGATGTTTGCTGATTTCTCTTTGTTTGAAGTGGGGCTTTTGTTTTCCTTGGGACCTCTGGTCCGTGCTTTCTTTGTAATGATGCTGGCTGATTATCAATAAAGTTTTTACCCCTTTCTTTCAAAAAAATAATCTCTAGTGTACAATGACCACACATTACTATCCGTACTCATAACTGAATGTAGGGATCTTGTTTTGTCTACTCTCTTGCATCCATGGATTGATCTTCTATCAACACCTAAACAATAGATAGGTCACATGTAAAAATTAAAGACATATATATAAGTTAACTCAAACAATGATCAATAAATCTAAAATTAGTACTTGTTATCTCCCAGAATACTCAGAAGGGTATGACTCGATCTGATCATGATGATGTGTTATCATGATTTGGTACCATAAAATGCATCTTGCACCACTCAACTACATCTTGAGCATTATTTATATGATATCCCTGATAGTCCAGTTGATACTTTCTTAAAGCATGTTTGATACAAGCTCCTGCACCATCATGCTCTCCCTTTCCATGTCCACTCTCAAAGAAACTCTAAATATGTGGTATCTTTTGGGATTGATGATATCTACATAGTGCATAAAATGGCCTTGCTGATTTAAATTGTGCTGCACATCCATCCGACCAAACAAAATGCTTTTCAATTTTGATGCCTTTGTTTTCCAAATATCCAAAAAATGTCTTAAAGCAATGCTCAACAAAATGTATGTCATGCTCTTTATCATCACTTATGTAAAAGTGATATTCTTTCTTTATGACTCGTGCTTCATATGTACTTTCAACACCATCCAAATCTAATTGTGCATGTCGATAAGACACATGTACCATGATAGTCACCTGCTCTGTATAGTAGTATTCTGCTTGAAGTTGTTTTTGAGATACAAAGGAGTAGTTCTCTGCAAAATCAACAACCAATAAAATCGTTCCAACTGGAAAAGATTCTTTTTGTATTTGGAATTTTTCTGCCTACCATTTAGCAAAAAAAACATGTTGTATGTATGGTTGAATCAATTTATGAAAATTCTCCATAAATGTTGCAACAAGTATCTCATCTTCTACATATTCCAACCTTGTTGATTCTTTCCCGACTTTTGTTTTAGACTTATGTACTTGTATCTCTTGCATTTTATCATCCTCACCATGTCAGTATCTTCAAGTCTTAAAGGAAATTTAGCCAAATCCCCACATGTTTGACAAGTTCCTCTTATGCAATCTATTTCAGGTATTTCATGATCAATTGATTTGTTACATAAGATTGATGTTACGAATTGACTTGGACATTTAGGAAAATCATTTTGAGAACCACCACTTTCTTCTATCATCTTTCTAAACCCTTGGTAGTAGAGATCGAATTCAATGTGATATTGAAAACAAGAAGTTTCAAAAGATTTATTTATCTTTACAAAAAATGGTTTTAATTTTTCAAACATTGTTTGTCCAATCTTAATGTCAGGATTTGAGTTACAAAATGAGAGATATAATTCATGTTGTGTGGTGTCCAACCAATGTTTTGTGTGCTGGAAATATTCCTTAGGCCCAATCCCCTTCTTGATAACGTCTCTTGTATTTGGTGAAGGATGAGTATGATCAGTCCAAAATGACATAACTAAGTTCCTAACTATTTCATTAATTCTATCAGACCAAGGAGCTCTACACATTAGTGCCCAATTACCTTCCAATGGAGTATCATCCAAATTGATTCTTCTTTTCAAATAGTTCATCATTGTCTTCCTACTGTACCTGATCTGAGATGAAAGTGAAGAAATTTGTCTTCTTTGGGACATGTTTTTATTTAAAATAGATGTCAGTATCACTCTTCTTGAAATGGACCTATCTGTACATCTAGTTGTTTTCCCAATGGAATGCAAACCTTCCTTAACACTGTCAACAATATTTTTTTGTACGTTACTTGATTTTAACTTTTTCAAACTTGCATCTACACCCAATAATTTTAATGGCTCTTTTAACTCATCTTTAAGAAGTGTAATTGATAACAGTTGAGTTTTTTCAAGTGTACCAAGATTCTCAAATTGTTTCACTATTTTCTTAGACTTTTTATTCAATGCCCTCTTTGTAATATTTATGGGTTGTTTATCATAATCTCTCAATTTTTCGACATCCATTTCAATTAAATGATCTATGCTTTTACAATTAATTTTTCTCTTCAACTGTTGGAGTAGATTATCATTCACATATGTTTCTTGCACTTCCACTGTAAATAAAATAAAATAAAAAATCTTAATATCTCATCTTAAGGGGACCTTCATGAAATAAGTATTTACAAGCTCTTAAACATGTTCTACCTATAATAATTTATACATTAATTCAAAAGAAACACATACTTGTTTGACCTTGAGTTGAATCAACTTGGGATGCCCCTTGTCCAACATTTTCATCATCAAAGGCTGCATGCACGTGCAACAAAAACAATAACTTAGATTCTTAGGGGAAAGACCCAAAATATATATTCACCAATAAGAGACTAAATCAAGAGAGTCTGTGAGAGAAAGAGAGAGATGTGTACTTATTTAATATTCTGAGACTTGTGCTTGTTGAGCTTGTGATGACCCTTCTCCAACTTCTGAAGGTTGGGCGTGTTGAGCTTGTAATGACCCTTCTCCAACTTCTGAAGGTTGGGCTTGTTGAGCTTGTGATGACCCTTGTCCAACTTCTGAAGGCTGGACAACTTGTTGAGCTTGTGATTCTTGAGCATTTCCTACACATTTATGAAGTATAAATTAGTCATAGTTCATTGCTCGTCTAATTAGTCCTAATTGGTTCTAATAGGTCATATAATTGGTTCTAGTTGAGTCCAATTAGATATAATAGGTCATAATTGAATGTAATAGGTCGTAATTGTTCCTAATTGGTCATAATTGAGTATAGTTAGTCCTAATTGAGTCTAATAGGTCATGTTAGGTCCTAATTGGTCCATATTGGGTCCTAATTGGTCCCAAATGAGTCTAATTGGTCCTAATTGAGTCTAATAGGTCATATTAGGTCCTAATTGAGTTTAGTAGGTCATGTTAGGTCCTAATAGGTCCTAATTAGGTCTTAATTGGTCATAATTGTGTCTAGTTGGTCCTAATCAAGTCTAGTTGGTCCATATTGGTCCTAATCGAGTCTAGTTGGTCATAATTGTGTCTAGTTGGTCCTGATTAGTCCTAATTGAGTTTAGTAGGTCATGTTAGGTCCTAATTGGTCCATATTAGGTCCTAATTGGTCATAATTGAGTCTAATTGGTCCTAATTGAGTCTAGAATAAGTCATATTAGGTCATAATTAGTCCTAATTGACTATAATTGGATCTAATAGGTCCTAATTGAGTAGATAATAAGTCATGTGTTAGGTCCTAATTGGTCCTAAGTAGTCCTAATAGGTCAAGTAATAGGTCATGTTAGGTCCTAATTGGTCATAATTGAATGTAATAGGTCGTAATTGTTCCTAATTGGTCATAATTGAGTGTAGTTAGTCCTAATTGAGTCTAATAGGTCATGTTAGGTCCTAATTGGTCCATATTAGGTCCTAATTGGTCCCAACTGAGTCTAATTGGTCCTAATTGAGTCTAATAGGTCATATTAGGTCCTAATTGAGTTTAGTAGGTCATGTTAGGTCCTAATAGGTCCTAATTAGGTCTTAATTGGTCATAATTGTGTCTAGTTGGTCCTGATTAGTCCTAATTGAGTTTAGTAGGTCATGTTAGGTCCTAATTGGTCCATATTAGGTCCTAATTGGTCATAATTGAGTCTAATTGGTCCTAATTTTGAGTCTAGAATAAGTCATATTAGGTCCTAATTAGTCCTAATTGACTATAATTGGATCTAATAGGTCCTAATTGAGTAGATAATAAGTCATGTGTTAGGTCCTAATTGGTCCTAATTAGTCCTAATAGGTCTTAATAGGTCATATTAGGTCCTAATTGGTCATAATTGAATGTAAGTGGCCCTAATTGAATCTAATTGGTCATAATTGAATCTAATAGGTCCTAATTGGTCCTAATTGAATCTAATAGGTCCTAATTGCTCCTAATTGTTCATAATTGAGTCTAATAGGTCCTAATTGGTTCTAATTGAGTTTAATTAGATCTAATAGGTCATAATTGAATCTAATTAGTCTGAATTAGGTCCTAATTGATCATAATTGTATCTATTTGGTCTTAATTGAGTCTAGTTGGTCCATATTAGGTCCTAATTAGTCCTAATTGACTATAATTGGATCTAATAGGTCCTAATTGAGTAGATAATAAGTCATGTGTTAGGTCCTAATTGGTCATAATTAGTCCTAATAGGTCTTAATAGGTCATGTTAGGTCCTAATTAGTCATAATTGAATGTAAGTGGCCCTAATTGAATCTAATTGGTCATAATTGAATCTAATAGGTCCTAATTGGTCCTAATTGTTCCTAATTGTTCCTAATTGTTCATAATTGAGTCTAATAGGTCCTAATTGGTTCTAATTGAGTTTAATTAGATCTAATAGGTCATAATTGAATCTGATTGATCCAAATTAGCTCCTAATTGATCCTAATTGGTCCTAATTGGTCCTAATAGGTAGTATTAGGTTCATATAGCTTCCAATTAGGTGAACATATAGGTTCTAATAGGTCCTAATTAGTCTTAATAGGTCCTAATTAGTCATAATTAGTCCTAATAGGTCCTAATAGGTCCTATTAGGTCCTAATTAGTCCTAATAGCTCCTAATAGGTCTTATTAGGTCCTAATTCTAGTCCTAATAGGTCCTATTAGGTCCTATTAGATTCATATAGGTTCTAATAGGTCCTAATTAGTCATAATTAGGTTCTAATAGGTCCTAATAGGTCTTAATTAGTCGTAATATGTCCTAATAGGTCATATTAGGTCCTAATTAGTCATAATAGGTCCTAATTATGTTCTAATAGGTCCTAATAGGTCCTATTAAGTCCTAATTAGTTCTAATTGAGTCTAATTAGGTGCTAATTGGTTCTCATTGATTCTAATTGGGTCCTAATAGTCCTAGAATAGGTCCTAATTAGTCCTAATATGTCATATTAGTCAAAATAGGTCTACAATTAGGTCTAGTTAAGTCTAATAGACCTGTACAATATCACATTTACATGAACATTAAGACAAGTATTGACCATCAACTCAAAATATCTATCTAGAGACATCTTAGACATACCTTGATTCCGACAATGATATCTTTTTTGTGATTCTTCACATAGTCTTTGTTCAGTCTCTTCTGAATAATGTCATGTACTTTTGTTTAGCCTTGTCTTTTTATTTCCCATCACAACTTACAAAATTATTCCGTGCCAAAATGTCTTCCTTCTTCCTAAATTTGTGAATTATTTTATTGCTTTCGAATTTATGAAATGAAAAAACTATACATTTATTTATACCCAATTCTTGTTACCCGGAAATGCCACAAAAAAGGCCGACATTGGTTTCGATAGAAAGTCCCTTATTATTGACTAAATGTTGCATTTTAAAGTCAAGTTTGACTTAAGTCAAACTTGACTTTCAATAAAAACTAAAGGACTTTTGATCGAAAGTCCTTTAGTATTAACTAAAATTTGCATTTTTTGCAAAAGTACTTTTGATAGAAAGTACTTTCTATCGAAATTCATTACTTGTGATTGAAAGTACTTTCTATCGAAAGTGCCTAAAATGGGAGTTGGTTTCAAGTTTTCAAGAAATTATGAGAATTTCATGGCTTCGGACCTCAAGCGTGTTGATCAAATGGATGAATAAAAAGATGTCCTTTTGCAGACAACAAGTACTCAGGATTAGCTTTCTAATGATTATATATTTGACTATTTTTAAATTTATTATGTGTATGATTTTTTATGTTAAATGAATGTAGGTTTTTTATTAAATATAAACCTTTGAGTTTGACGTTCAACGAAAAATAGTAAAACAAGGAAAAAAAATTCTAAAAAATAATAGTGCCCTCCGTATTCAAGTCTACTTTCTATTAAAAAAATAATAATTGAAATTCGATAAATACACAATAAGTTATAAGCTATGTAGTCAAGGTAGGTCAAAATTTGGTTTAGTCAACTTCAAATGTTAATAATATATGAAATAATAGTGATAATGTCATCAAACCAATTGCATGCCCTCCGTATGGATGTCACAAAACTAAATTTGAAAGAATCACATCCATATCTATTTTACAAAAAAAGTTATGCTCTATGAAAACAGTGTTACTATTTGAAAATGACGTTTTCAGCACCATACAAGTTTTCATGGGAGAAAGAAAAAAGTATTCAAATAAATTAAAAATAAATAAAAATATATATATTTAGAATCTAGACAGAAAATCCTAAAAAACTCTAATTTACTTCATCCTCCAATTTCAAGCGGTTCAACGGCAATATCCATCCGAATCTAAAAGTTTTTCTCAAAATGTAGAGTTCAGTGTCCATTCAAGGTAAAAAGTGTAACCCACTATTGTGGGTTCACCCACCTACAAAAAAAACTATTATTTCTCCTTCCTAGCACCTATGCTCTGATACTATGTAGAATTTTGCAGCTATGGCTGCATAGATCTAGCTAAGGAAAAGAGAAAAAAAATAGCCTTTACAAAAAACAAAGCATGTTAAACAAGAATGCCAATCTCTCATTGATTAATAATAATATGCCATGATTTACATTGCACACATAGTGTAGATTTATACAAATTGAGACTGCTAATGAAGAGCCACCATTAACAATAGCAAATCATGGTGGAGAGAGAAATCATGAAATAAATGACAGTTCACTAAGTTATACTTAATGCATGACTATTAATCACCCTTCTTTCATGCAACAATTGGAGGATAGAATGAAACAATTACCATCCACAAATTACAGATCAGATTGAAAAAGAAGCGATGAGTTGGAATTAACTAACACCAACATATGATCTAGTATGCTCCATCTTTAGGGATGGACCTTTCAGGCAATCGGAAGTTAATATACAAGTGGTAGAAATTAAAAGAAATCTAATTCATCATACATATAGAGGATCTTAAATAGTTATGTTATTTGTAGGCCAATATATTTATTGTATTTTAAGAGCTCCAGACATGAATTTTTTTCAGTGTTCTTGATAAAAAAAATTAGAATGCTCATATAAGATTTTCTTTTCATGTTTTCCCACTTCTTGGAATATATATGGAAAATGTCTCAACATCAATTACGCATGTAGACTATTTAGCAGAATGTGGAAGTGACAACTTGAACATTTTTTAGCCCAAAATGGGGACTAATCAGTAGAACTTTACTTACCCTTAGTTAAACAACCAACTAAAACTCATTTTTTGTAAAGAAAAATAAGAGTTATTTAAGAGACTCAGATGTCTATGAATAAGATATGAATGATGGGATATAGTAATAGCCTATGTGAGATTCTTTTGATCTGTAGTGGCTTGTTCCTTGGTGGGAGAAAGAAAAGAAATGGTGGGTCATCAATGAGTAAGATTCAGAGGGCTGTGTTGAGGGATGTGATAACAACCTTAGTGGGAGAGAGTAAAGAGGAGGTGTAATCCGACTTATGAGAGAGGCACAAAAATTTTACCATTTCTCAGAGCCTAAACAGTATCTCTACCTATGCAATGCTTAATTTCAGTATTCTCCAACTTGTGAAGAGGGTGATCACATGAAAGATACATGTTGGTTAATATTGCATAGCTAGCTAGCTAATGTTGTGAAGAAAATCTGAGTAAAGATGAAAGTTGATTAAGGAATGATGGCACATTGATCAAGGTATGAGTTTAAATTGTTATAAAATATTATGACTTCGTATTATATAAATTATTCTAAATTGGTGATATGATTTGGATGAGGATAAAAAAAATTTGTGTGTGGAAGAAGCTATACAATAATTGAGAATGAATGCTATTGACATAGTTAAAAAAGTCTACATGGAGCTAGTTCTCTTTTGAGATGGAGAAATTAAGTTTATATAAACTAGTGGTGTGTTAATTTCTTTCACAGAGAATCATAGTAGTTTTAGAGCTTTTGGAGTAACAAGAATATCAAAATGGCCAAATTAACTACTATTTTCAAATTTGAAGGATATGAATTTCACACATGGAAAATTAAAATACAATTACTCTTGATTGAAAAATATTTGCGAGATATTGTAAGTGAACTTAGTAGAAAACCACAAGATGTAGATGAGGCAACAAAGTTGATAGATAAAGATTGTAGGGCCATGGAATTAATTGGTCTTGATGTATCAGATGCATATTTGCATCACATTGATCTATCAATAACGTCAAAAGAAATATGGGATGGCCTTTACATTTTACTTGGTCGATAAGCTTCTAGTGCCAAAATATCCATAAAGCATAAACTATTTGGGTTGAAGATGAATGAGGGAGACAATATCATTCAACATATAGGAACTTTTCATTCTCACCTTAATCAAATTGCCGGTGTAAATTCCAAAGTTGATGACATGATGATGATGATGCCTAAACAATCTTACTTAGCATTATGCTATAAATTTTTTATCATATTATTTTTACATTGAGAAAAATGAATCCCACCTTGGAAACTGTAATTTCCTCTCTAATTGGTGAAGGAAATAGAGATAATAAGAGTCATCCAATTTTTGAGGGATATATTTTTTTTCTAGGAAAATGTATACTATTTCAACTAGATAATAATTCAAATGTTATTATTGTCAAAAAAATGGATATGTGGAAATGAATTGCATTCAACGAGCCAAAGATCTCATTGATGGAAAGTTGAATAAAAATAGATCTTTCACTACAATTGAAGGTGAAACATACTTTTTAAGTTTTTTAGTAAATACATATGACTCATCCTCATTTGACGATGACAAATAACCTCGCAATACAAGAATTGATGAAATATTTGTGCTTTAAAGAATAGAAAAGAGATTATAGGAGCCTAGAGGAAATGGAGGGAGGAGGTTTTCTATCATCTCGAGATACCTTATCTTTTAAGGATGATTCACTACATGAGAAGCACCTTATTTATGTTTGTAATGAAAATAGGGGCCTTGGCATCATGGTTGTTCCTTCAAGGAGTAAGTGTGGGCCAAATTTTCTTAATGACTTGTTGAGCACTTGAGGAGGCGTTAGACACACTTGGAGGAGGTGTGTACCTTCAGAGAAAAGGTGTCTCATGTGCAGGTATAGGGTTTCTAATTTGTACAATAGAAAATAGTTTATTTCCACAAAAAATAAGAAGGTGTTAGACACACTCAGAGGAGATGTGGACTCTCATAGGAAAGGCATCTCATGTGCAGTAATAGAGATGAATTAGATACACTCAGAGGAGATTTGTAATTTCAGAGGAAATGTGTCTCATTGTGCATGGGAGGTGGGAACACTCATGTTGTCCAGATGGTTTTAGGTTCTACAATTAGTAGATCCACTGATGTAGTTAGCTTGATGTTTCCTTAGCGAACAAGGAGGATTGGTGAAGTCACTTCCTCAAACTCTCCAGAAGGGTTGGATTCAAAACCCTTGCAATATTCCACACTTATTCAAATTAATGTAATAACTCAGAGAATGTTGACATATTACATTTTTTAAGGTTTCTTAGGTTTGTTTGGAATTAGTAAAATAACTTCTTATTTTATGTGGTTATGTAACTTCCTTGTCTTAAACTACCTATTTAAGGCATTTTGTTGCTTCAATAAAACATCAATTAATCATTCTATGCTCATTTCCTCTAATAGATGTTACATAAAAACTACATGTCACTTTACTATGTTAAACCTTTTTAAAGTGTGGTTAAAAATAATTCTACAATGCACATAGCTATGTGTATCACATGGCATTGTATTTTGGACTCTACATTGTAATTTAAACTAAGCATATAATCAACCTTATTTTATAGAGCGTTGTTTATTGATGCAGGGGCATGGTAGATACAAGTAGAATCAAGAAGATTTGAGTCCACTTGAACCAACAACCATCCTTTCTTAGAGTTATACAATGGAAGCAATATAAAATCACACAAAATCAGTGAAAACAAAATGGATATGAGACAATCAACTGGCAGCAACAACAGAGAATTTATATTATTTCTTTCAACATGCCTGGCTGTGAAGCCTTCGAGGTTTCGGCCTTATACAATGAGAATTATGAAATCATAATTATTGCGAGCATATCCTCTTCTATGATACTTCTTCTACTATCCTTCTACCATCTAGCACTGCCTCTTCATTTCCCTACAACATCAATCTAGATTCCTTATATAGCCAACAAAGCCACAAGTCGGCTAGTCAGGCATTTAATTACAATATAGGTCCAGTCGGGAAGATTTAAATCAAAATTAATGAAAGAGTGATCACCACATGATGTACCTTAGGATTTAGGTCCACACATGACCCAAAAATATTCCTTTAAGGGCACAAGGCCCTATTTGATCACATGGCATGACGAAAGAAGAAACACTACACGTTTCACCTGAAAACTACCAGAAAATAGGTCCCGGGGAAAAATGGTCATAAATTTTGACTCATAATGAATTAGGAAATGCACCTTTGGGAAAAGATATTATTTTAGGTCATCTTTAAGGACCATAGGGCGCACAAGCTGAATCATTCAAGATCATGGGCACCAATATGCGCAACAGGCACCAAAACTGCAGGAAAATACAGTCCCGACGACAAGGAAAATAGTTGTAACTTTGAAACAGTCTCTCCAATTTTTATGTGACCATAGAAGAAGGCTCCCAAATAGGTCCTCAAAATAATGTAAGCTTCACATAGAATGAAACCAACAAATGCAACAATTATAAGGAAAACAAGAGAAAACTGGTACAGAAATTAGAAAATGTTTTTGGTTGATGCAAGATTGCTCAAAGTCCCAAGATGCTCCTGCATCATTTATTTATAGAGTTAAAGTGATCAAGTAAGGCTCATTTTTGTGATTTATTGACTGCTCTATTGCAAAACACTAGCTTTGCATTTTTTCAAGCTACATTCTTTTCTCATTCATTGTTTTTGAAAGAATATAAAGTTAAAATTAAGATGCATCACAATTGGCAAGTCGAAATGATTCGTGGGTTACATACTTTATAAAAAATGAAATAATTCCCTACTAGGAATAGAATTGCCTAAACAAATCAACATTTATGTCTACAAAGACTAAAAATGGGGAATTATATTCTTCATGAAAATTATGTTGAATTCAATACACATTTATTTCAATATTTCCTAGTAATTAAAATATATTTGAATCTAAAGTCCCTTGGCAAAATTTAGAACTTCAAGTAAAAGATATAATTTTTTTAAAAAAAATTCTTTGAATCCAATTTTTATACCTTGAGTTGATTTAATATATATTTCAATTCTACATCAAAATCTCTTTTAGTAAGTTTACAACTTTATAATAATATAAACAATATTTTTATCTACCATTTTTGTGTATATTTCTAAATGTAATGTGATTCAATATTAATATTTATGGTATAGCCCTCAGAAGTACAATGAAAACAACATTTTGTTGATGTCTTTTTTTTTGGTAATATATTCTATGCATGGGTATTAGGTATAGGGGTTTTGGTACACTAATAAAGAAATTTATAGATTTTGTGATATTATAGCCTACAAAATATTATTTAAAGTATATAATACTATTGGCATAACCATTGCACCTCTTTTAAGTGCAAGTCCTATTATAATATTTCTTGTTGTTTTGTTTGTGTCATGTTGATCTCCTTTTGAGCCTTTTTTCATGAGCTAGATATTTTCATTCTTCAAACTTCTCTTTTCCACAATGTTCTCAACCACTTCTCTAGACATGGGATACTCAACTTCATATGGAAATTTCACTGCTTTGCTTAAATCTTGAACTCTCTACATAGGTTCTTCAAGTTAATATTATGTTGGGTGAAATTAATAAAGTTTCATGACTTTTTAAGGGTGGTGGTTAACATGGATTTTAGTCTTCAAAGCATATATGTAAATGAAACAAATTTTCTTTTTTGGTTGATTTTATTCAAGTTTCGAAAGCTCTAGTTAGAGTTGATGGTGACAATTTTCTTTTATTTTATTTAACGTTCTTTTTTCTATTATAATTTTTTCTAATCCCATAATTGTCTCTTTACATGTTCAATGTATTATGACTTCTCTAGTCTAGCTATAAGTATTGAAGAGATTCCTACTAATCCTATGACTTCTTAAGAGGTTCCTTTGAGTTTGTTCTTGGTGGAGATAAAGGTAAAATTGTTACAAATGATGTTTTGGATCCTTTTTATTATGTTATAAATGATGTCAAGTCTGTTGCTAGTAATGATGGGGAAATATTTTCTTTTCCTATTGTATAGTTACTATTATATATAGTATCATAAAGGGTTGGCTAATTAATCATGTTGGACTCATAATTAACTCTTTGAAGAATAATGTTGAATTTTTAGTGTGCAATCTTGATAGGAAAAATGGTTTATTTAGTGCTCAAAAAATTACAAAGTAAATTACTCTTTTGTGGCTAATTTTCTTATTGAAGATTTATTGTTGTCTTTGTGATACATTTGTTAATAGGAGTTGGTTATGTCAAATATATATCTTTATAATATTTATATTCAATGGACTATGCTTTACTACTGAACTATTGTTGAACTATTGTTATAATATTATTAATGTACCTCTTGTATAGTTTATTATATTGATGAGGAACAATTTCTAATTTCATTAGTGAGTAATTATATCTCTAGGGTACTTATTTTTTTATGGACTATGATTCAATAGTGAACTTTGATTGTAATATTATATTGTACATTTATTATAACTTATGCCTTTGATGTGGATAAGTTTCTAATTTTCTATTCTTATTACTTCTATATCAATTATTTATAGTAAGTTTTTATTAGGTTTCTTTCTAATCCAATGTTTAAAGTATTTTATATTTGCAGATTATTTTTAGTACTGAAAAAAATAGTTGGCATGAGGTTTTCAACGTCTATGTGGTGTTCTTATTAAGATTTCATATTTCAAATCGCACTTAATGAGGATGAATGCAAGTTGAAACAATAGATGAAAATAATATATACAATGAATATATACGGATATTTCAAAAATTAAGATTTAAAAATAGAAATATTTGATTATATAGAAGTGTGAATTCTTACATTTGTATATTGAATAATAATATAATGAAACAATATATACTTAAATTAAGTGTTCTATTTTAAGTTAATTGTTAAAAACAAAAGAATTAAATGTCAGAATAACAATATATCAAATTTCAAATCAATTGATTAGTTAGAATGACAATCTCTCTTAAAATTATAATATTCACTAATTTGTTAGAATGGACGGGGCTAAGCTCCCTACAAAATGTACCATTGACGAAATTTCAAAAATCAGAAAATACACAGATTTTCATGAAATTTTCAGCATCTATTTTTCATGATCTGCATATTTTGTGATCGAAAATCATAAAGAAATTACAAAAAATATCACTGTATTTCACAAATCTGAAAAAAAGTTTCACACACACATATATTCAGTGTGTTTTGTAGGCAGATTAGCCCGTGCCTCATAGAATTATCAAACTATCAATATAACAATCGAGACAGCGGCTATGCAGCCACGAAAATTGTTAACCATAAGAAAGGGACTAGACATTTCATTTTTTTTCCAAAAGTTTAAAAAAGCTATATAAAAAAATCGATTTCTTGGCTGGATAGCCACTACCAACAATCGGAGCTCTCTGACATTCTCCACACGCTCTGAATCTCCAATATGACAATACACACATGGCGGTCATTCTCAAACGAATAATGTGGAACACAAGAACTGAGAATAAGGAGCCACTTGATTGACAAAAGAGGGCAGTGGACTTCCCTGTCATCATTTTGAGGCTCGTGGGTCCTCTATTCCCAAAACTGAATTTCAAAATCCATGCCAGCAAGGCAACTGCCGATAAGGCGTCTCGACCAATAAATCCAACTCAGAAGCGCAGAAGATGGTCGCCTCGTCGAGATCTCCAGGGTGGCCCCCACGATGAAGCCAATACAAACCGCGTAAATTATTCACATGCAAGCCCCTACACCACACGACAGCGACAGAACTGTCGAGCTCAAGCCCCTTACTACGCGGCCGGTTGTGACATTCAACAGCTGGCACGCCACGCTGGCACTCAGCAGCTGCGGAATCCACCTAACTAACGATATATGCCACCGCCCGACGAACTAGGCGCCGAATGTGGTCGCTGTGTTGACGTGGCAACCCGATGTATTGGGATTAGCGACGGCCACAAAAAGCCAAAACGTGTGCACAAGCTCCACGGCAACGAGCCCTGCTGGTTGACGCGTGTTCCGTATGGTTTCGCCAACATGCACAGCAGTGACTTAAATCACTGTTAAAAAGAAGGATACTAGCAATTGCACATAAAAGTGACTGTAAACACAACTGTCAAGGTGAAATCAAGAAATCAACAGCAGGCAATCTTTCAATCGTACTATATTCTCTTTCAAACACTATCAACCCTCGATCGTTGAAGTTAGCTTGCTTCTTTTCAAATAAGAAATGGCTATGGCGTAAAACTTATATTACTAGCATTCACACCTCAGTTTGTAATGGGTATGTCGAAGAGATATGGAAGGTAAAGTAAGTAATTCTTTGACCTTTCTTTTGCATACATTTACAATACAATGTCTTTAACTTTGTACATCACTTTCTCATAAGTAACATAGAGAGGGAGATAGAGGAGCAAGAGATAGAAATAGGGAAGGAGAAACAAGGAGTGTTCTTGTGAGTGAGAGATGTGGATATATAGATAGAGGAGGAGAGACACCTAGATAGATAGAGAGGGATGGAGAGAAATAGAAAGAAATCAGATGAGAGATAGAGAGATATATAAATCACGAGTAATGGGGAGAGAGAGGGTTAGAAAGAGCGACACACACACACACACACACATAGAGAGAGATTAAAAAATTTAATCAAGTTGTATAGGTTTATTATATTTAAGATTTCAACTAACCTAGACTTTCAGATTTTTATACAAATAAAAATAAAAATATATTTTTTAACAACAAAGATTTATTCGTGATAAATAATTTTATAAATATAATAAAATATATTTTCTAACACAAAGAAGATGTATTGATGAGTTTTAAAAAAAAATTCAAAATGAAATTGATATAATTTCCATAAAACCTCTCTATTACAATATAAAAAACCTCATAGAAAATAAAACAAAAATTGCGTACCCACTATTAATCCAATAAATCTTATCAAAAAATAATATATAAAAGAAAAAATAAATGGATGAATGTTTTATACCACAATACCATTATTAATGTTGCAATAAATGAAATTTCACTTTTTTTACAAATAATAGAATATTAATATACCACAAGACCACCATTAATTTATACCACTTATCCATGTATTATATATATTGTGAAAAAGATTGATTGTTTGTAACCAATTAATATTTCAGAATTATTATATTACTGTAATATAAATTTATATTAAATATAAATAAAGTTATAAATATATTAAATATTATTATAAATATAAATATATAATAATTAAAAATATTAATGTTGTAATAATGTATATAAAATTTTAAACACAACCAACACAAATTACAATACAAATTTTCTTTTCATCAATATTTTTAACATAAATATTGTGTTATTAAATGATATTTATTAATTTAAACAAATTAGGTTAAAATATCAGAAAAATTATAGTTAAAATTCTTATAATTTATTATCTATATTCAGTATAAAATTCTTAAATAAATATTTTACTATAAATAAACTAAAAGATTTCAAATTAATTATAAACTC
The DNA here is from genome assembly GCA_027943335.1 of Chamaecyparis obtusa. Lineage (NCBI taxonomy): Eukaryota > Viridiplantae > Streptophyta > Pinopsida > Cupressales > Cupressaceae > Chamaecyparis > Chamaecyparis obtusa. The sequence goes on along the minus strand of BSBK01003868.1, from coordinate 33,253 downwards.
GAAAATTTATCTCGTGTCTTGGTGCAAATCGATTTTTTTTCTTTTATTTTAATTATTTCCCTTTTAAAATTAAATCAGAGGGAGAGTATTCATTTATCAACTTGGCATAGGAAGGAAACTTTCATTTATCAACTTGGCACAGATATCATGGTGTTGCACTTTAACAGGATGGCAATATAATAAATTGGTTATTAGAGACAACTCCATCATTCAATCACTGGGCACATGGAGTATCTTACTCTTAAAAAACTTTCAGCTGCATTTAGGAAAAGATAAATAGAGGGATGGAAGGCATTTCGAGTCTTCATCCATCTAACATGTTGAACACAATAGTTTGTCGTTGAACTCCACACCTGCATTCTATTCTTGTTCGTTCATATTAGATTTGACACCAATTAATTTTGACTTTGGCGAACGGTGTCAAAGATTTGAATCATCTTGCACTGTACAACATTGTTTGCTTCAACCGCACCTGGCGTACAATACAATATGCACATGGCGGTCCTTCTCATATAAAAAAATGTGGAACAGAAGAAGAGAGAATATGGAGCCACCTGATTGACAAAAGAGGGTGGTCGACTTCACTGTCATCATTTAGATAACAGACAAATGGGTGGTTGGCAACTCATCTTTTCTGAAAACTCAAATTTCAAAATCCATGCTTGCAAGATCTCTAAACCAATAAATCCAGACGTTCATCCACATCCACGTCACTAGCGCACACCATGGTCACCTCTTATGGTAGGTTGGACTTTTGTATGAAAAGTATCAAATCTCACCCATGAAAATTTTTGGGCATTAGAAAAACGTTGGGAAAATTAAGGCAGCCAAAATTGTATCATGCCGGAAAGGCTGTCGGAAAGGCTGCCGGTAATGTTTTTGCATCTCACCGCCCACCACCATTGTCTATCCATTATGACGAGAAACTGCCTATCTTTTCCCAGAGCCATACATGACTCTCAAGACACCTCTTATTGCAAGCAAATACACGACATCTAGAGATTCTGAGACATGTTTTCTATTTTATATTTATGTCTGGAAAATTGTTTATACTCTTTACTAATGAACCTCTTCATATATTTATGTATATTTCTTTACCCTTCTTAAATTTATTTTTACTCCTTACAACTGCACTCCTTGCTATATTTATATATATTGTAAATTTGTTTGTACTCTTCGATGAACTACAATTGATTGAACACTTGAATGAACTAAAGAAATAGTGATTAGTGATCACCGAGCACTAAAATGATATGTAAGATGATTAAATCAGTCAATATGTTGTCATTATTGTCAACTAATCTTGACAGTATTTATCATGTTAGTTACAAACATCTGAACATCTATTGAAGGAAGAAAAGATGAGGAACTGAGATCTCTACATGAGGAAAAGATGGATATGACAGATAAGGATAAGGAAAACATTGGGTAACTTATTGATAAGTTTATGGCTTTATATTGTTGACTTTAGCATGTTACATTAATCTATTATGAAGAAGAGATTTGACATTGAATGAGTGAATGTGGTCGGTAATTGAAGATTTCTGTATACACCAAGCCAGTGCAGTGTATATTGACTGACAATATTAACCGAGTTAGTTCAACTAGTTATCACCGACACATTTCTATATCAACCGAGAATGGATGAAAACATTAAATGCTAAGAATAGCCGGCTGAAATTAATGAGAATAGCCGGCTGAAATTAATGAGATGGATATTGGTATGATTTCAAGATTAAGGATGAAGTTTTTTATGAGATCCACGGCTGACAAAATTTGGAAAAGATCTAAAGGATGAGATTGAAACGTGTTAATGACACATTTGCAGAGAAAGGTTTAAGAGGCAAAATGGATGAAGAAGATTAAGAGGCAAAATATAATGGTTGATATGAAAATGATTTACTTGTTTATATAAGAGATATGAGTTTGATTATTGATGCATGCTGGAAAGAAGAAGACTGTAGAGAATTCATGTGAATAACTTATTCATGCATGCCTGATCAAACTAGTTATTGAAGAACCAAGCTGCAGAGTTTTATCGAGTGTCAGAAAATCATTTACCGAGTGAAAGTAAGTTGAAGTATATTGAGGAAGTGAATTGATTAATGATCAGAGGATATTTTACGAGCTTAGCATAGATCTGATAATCTGCAATTGAGTTGTATTTGAATTAGATCATTATTGTATCAGTTTAACTATTGATTCAGAAAATCTCTTAACCGAGTGGACTTAATCATCTTATATTCTTCCCTATGTCATTCAAAGAATGTATATTGTTATCATGTTGACTTCATAGTGAATGCTAGTCAAAAGTTAACGGTTAGTGTTAAGTCCTCTAATTAGGTCACACCTAACAGTGTTTATTATAACCTTTAACATGGTTGGCTCTTCACCGAGCTCACTTCAGAAGAGTGAATTATTTCGGGTTACCTGTCCCAGGTCCCTTAATAGGGTTTCCATGTTAAATCATTATGTTATGTGTTATTTGTGATGATTATTTTGCTATCATACTTTACGTACTACATAGTTGGTTTGGTCGGTAATCAAAGTTAATTAAATACTAGTAAACGGTAAAGTGAATAGACAGATTGATATTTTGTGTTACCGAGCTGCACAATTTGGTTGACTTGTTTTGTGGAGTACATCTTTGTATTTGGGACTATAGGATCACTGATCTAACTAATTCACCCCCTCTTTCAGTTATTCTAACAATTGGTATCGGAGAATATCGGTTTCTTGGAAGAAATTTTTAAGGACTTGAGCAGAAAGATTACAAGATGTATAAGAGGGAAGTGCCGAAGCTGAACAAAGAAAAATTTACTACATGGCAAATCCGGATGAGAGTTCACATAACTGGAATTGGAGTATCTGCTATACCTTTACTGGACAATGGATACATACAACTGACAATTGGTCCTTTGACTCTTGATCAGTTGAGAGATTGTCATGAACACAATATTACTATGATAGGGATTGTTGCTACTCTATCTGATGCTAAATTTGAGGATATCAAAAATTGCACTACAACGAAGGAAATGTGGGATAAACTTGCTCTAGTTTATGGTGGTGATGTGAATGTGATGAGAGCCAAAGCTAAAATCTTGAGAGGTAGATTTGATGACATGAAGATGAAGGAAGGAGAGAATATCACACAATATACAAACTGAATCAAAGAGGTAGTTAATGCTATTCGTGGAGATGGTGGTATCATTTTTGAAGATACAATGGTAAGTAAGATACTAAGAACATTGTTGCCTGTCAATGCAATCAGAATATCATCTATTCATGAAATGAGGTCTCCACCTAATAGCACTCTTACTCTTGATAGTCTGATTGGAAAGTTAACAACTTTTGAGCTGAATAATTTTGACAATAGTGTTGTACCGAGTGTTGAGTCTGCTTTTATGTCTTCTCCGAAGATTGGTAAATCCAGTAGTAAGCATAATATAAGGAATGGAAGTGATAGTAATACTGATGACGAGCTTGATGAACTTGAATCACTCATGGCCCAGAGACTGCAAAAAGGGAAAGGTAGATATAAGTGAAAGTTACCTTTAGCTTGTTTTAATTGTAAAGAAGTTGGCCATATTATTGCAAGATATCCTAACAGGAAAGAGGATGACAAAGAAAAAGATCGATCTAGTGATGGAAAGTATGGAAGAAGAAACAACCGAGGCTAGCAACACTAAACCGGAGACAATTGAGATCACAAAGACAAGGGAAAAAAGGCATGTTACTTTGTAGAAGAAGATGACTGATAGGCCAACACTGGGGCAAATAATATGAAAGAATTAACAATTTATGATAAAGCTCAGCTGGTCTATAAGTGTCAATCTAAGAGCGTAAGCTTGCGAAAGGCATCCGAGAAATATGCCATCAAGTGATGATAGCTGTGATTTGAGGGATTATGAATGTAGCTAAGACACATGAAAATGAACCTATGTAAGACAAAAATAAAACTGTGACAGGAACTGTCACTTCTTGCGATAGGAATTTAATTGAAACCTACTAAAACAATCAAAACATCAAAAATGAAAATGTCTCTTCAAATAGAAATAATGATACCAACTAAAATCATTTCAAAAATCAAACTCATAATTCCAAAGAACACTTATCACTAAGCAATACAAAAATGTCATGCATGAATATTTTAATAACACACTAGTATTCGAAATGCAAATCTTATTTAATAATTTAAATATGATAGGAACTATTAATAGTGTATTGAATAATTAGAAATAAAAAATCAACAGTGGGAGTTTGTTTTGCTGAATGAATATGAAATAAGATAACACAATAATAATCATATTCTTCAAAAATACTGGTAATGCAAATCCAACTATTAATTTAAATAAAACTTTCTACTATTGAAACTTCAAACATGCCCTAATGAAATAAAACATTACAGGAAATGCACCAGACATTCCAAGAAGTGGCCCCCCTCCTCAGTTCATCAGGTGGTGAGATGGAAAATGTTGAACACGAGGTCAATCAACACAATTGATAATCTTTATTTCTCAGGAATAATACAGGATTTTCTTCTACATATTCATGTTACATTGCGTATGTAGGAAGCACGTAAAAGCTACATATAATAATAGATGTTCTATGTTTGGCTAGAGTCCAACAAACTATCAACTTGTGTAGGCTAAAACCACTAATATAAAACTAAGATATTCGGTGGTTTTGCTAGTTGTGTAAAGGAGTAGATTTAGGCATGAAACGGTTTGCACATTCTTTAGCAAGACTGACCCCCCTCCTTTATTTAGATATAAAAGGAGTTATAACACTTTGTGAAGATGCCAGCTCCTTTAAATCCCACGGGTAAGGATGTGAACAAATTGCTCAACCATAAACTAATAATAAATAATGGTAAAATCATCATTTCATAGTAACCAATCTGATAAATTCTCCTATGTAGATGATTTTGTTGTCACACTAATAAATGTAGTTGTAGCACCAAGATAATGTGGTAAATAGAAATGACCTTCTAGTTTTCAACCACATACATTAGTTCTTTGTCCAAAGTGCAACATGGAGAGCTTGTAAAATAGGCGACAGGAACATCTACACTCATCAACATGATGTAATTATAATAGTTAGTAAAAGAAATCAATAATGCATTTTCCATATTTTAATCCCAAAACCTCATTAAATACTACTTATATATTTTAAACCATATGCAACGTAAAATAGTAAAATGGGTCGAAATGGGATGGAAATGGAATAGGGAAGTAAGTAGGAAAGTGGATGAAATGGATTAAAATATGGTATTAAATAGGTTGTAAATGGCTCTCATCAATGACACCGATACTGATGATAATATTGAGGTGGTGTTTGTTGCAATGAAAGATGATTCAGAAGAGGATGAAAGGTATGTAGAAACAACACTTATTTCTAAAGTTAGTAAGGATGATACTTGGATCATTGATAATGGTTGTACACATCACATGACTGGTGATGAAGATAAGTATGATCATCTTGAGCACTATAATGGAGGTTCATTGAAAATGGGAAATGACACACCTTGCATGGTTAAAGGAAAAGGATCTATTTTATTGAATGATAAAATTAGATGTGATAATGCATACTGTGTAAAAGGACTTAATTGCAATTTGTTAAGTGTAGCACAGGTGAATAACTCGGGTCACCAAGTTACATTTGAGAGCAAGAAGGTGAAAATCTATGATGAAAATGGAAAGCTTATTGGAACAGGTGGATATTCAAAAGGTAATTTATTTTATCTTGACAATGCTGAGACTTATTGTTCGTTGGTGAAAAATGAAGATGTGTGGTTGTGGCATAAGAGATTATGTCATGTAAATTTCAATAACATGATTAAGATCAGTATAAATAGAAAAGTTAGAGGAATACCTAGTCTAACCAAACCTGATCATGTTATGTGCCATCAATGTCAGATAGGGAAAATGCCAAAATCTAATTTTAAAAGTAAGGACTACTCATTTAAAGGAATTTTGGAGTTGGTTCACACTGAATTATGTGGTCCCATGAGAACTCAGAGCTACTATGGTGATAGATACTTTATTTTGTTTTTTGATGACTGTTATGATCTTGAAAGAAAAATCTAAGGCATTCAAATTGTTTAAATGGTATAAGGCTAAAGTTGAGAAAGAAACTGGGAAAGAATTGAAATGATTAAGGTCTGATAGAGAAGGTGAGTTTGTTTTTTATGAATTCACTAACTATTGTAATGATTATGGTATAAAAAGGAAGGTTTTTGCACTTGGGTATGTGCAGGATCATGGTATGCCAAACTAGGCCCTTAAGTGGCAATGAAAATTCAGAAAATTAGGTTTAAGCAAGTTGACATAAAAAATTGAACAAGTTATAAATATTATGTCAAAAATATGTAACAAGAGAATCTATAGAAAATTGAATTTAGTTTCTAAGATAAAAGGCCTTTTTTGAAAAACAATTATTCTATATGCTCAAAATTTTAAATTTCAATGTAGTAGTACAAAAAATTCAGGAAAAAATAAGAAGTAGGTGTATGTATGACCACCTTAAACACAATCAAATGATAATTTTTTTTACAAGATTCTAGATATAAGTATTAGACTCATGTTTGGATGTGACACATTTTTTTTTGTAATTTATTTCCAAGTAAATAATTAATTATGATTTTTATTCTTAAAATTTTTTAGAATAAAAAAATTCTCATGTCTAACCATGTTAACTTAGTCTAAACTTTATCAAATTGAAAACCTTTTTTATTTTTACCATAGTAGGAGAATCATAGAATGTGACATATTTTTTATTTCAAAAATGTTATACAGTTTGAAAGTTATAGCTATTTTTCAATAAATATATCAATCAGGACTAGAAAGATAACAAGTAGGTACATATGTTTGAGCACATTAAACAAAATAAAATGATAATATTTTTTGATAAGATTATAGATAAAAGTAGTAGACTTGTGTTCGGATGTGATGTATATTTTTTTATATTTTTTTTCCAAGTAAAGAATTAATTATGATTTTTCTACTACAAATTTTCCTGAATATAAAAGCTCTCATGTTTGACCACCTTAACTTAGTATAAACTTCATCAAATTGAAAGAATTGTTTATTATTATTGTACTAGGTGAAGCATAAAATGTGATGTATATTTCAAATTTCAAAAATGTAATATTATTTGAAAGTTATAGTTGTTTTTCAAAGAGTCTATCAATTGAGACTTCTTTTTCACATTGCCACTTTTTGGCATACCATGATCCTACACATACCCACCTAGAACACCAAAACAAAATGGAATTGCTAAAAGGAGAAATAGTCCATTGTTGATTGTGCTAGAACATTGATTATTCAGAAAAATGTTGCACACATGTACTGGAGAGAGGCAATTAGCACTGCAGTATATGTCCTAAACCGAGTTCAACTGAAGAAAGATAGAAACAAGACACCTTATGAGTTATGGTTTGGATACACACTGAATGTAATTTATTTCATAATCTTTGGTAGCAAGTGTTATATTTTGAAAGATGACAGAAATGGAAAATTTGACTCTAAATGTGATGAAGGTTTATTCTTAGGTTATTATACTAAGAGTAAAGCTTACAAATGTTTGAATAAGGTTACTAATAAGATGATAGAGAGTACTAATGTTAGAGTTGATGAGTTTTCTTAAAAGAATGAAGAAGAAAGCATGAAGGAGCTAGAAGATTATGGTATGTTTGTTTATGTTGAAAATCTAGACTATCTACCAAAGCCATAGGCTGAGTCTATCGAGCATCAAGAAAATGCTACCGAGAATCAGCAAATGGAAACTAATAGTCAGGAAGAAGCTACCAAGCAAGAGAATGTATCTTAACAAAATAATGAACCGAGGATAGATCAAGTGCTAGCAAGATTTGTTAGAAGACATCATCCTGAGAACCAAATCATTGGAGATAAGCAAGCCGACATGATGACCTGAAGTAAGTTAAGACAAAATGCATGCTTAGTTTGTGAGTTTGAACCTAAGAATGTTAGGGATGCACTTGAAAATGAGGAATGGATAAATGCTATGAATGAGGAAATTGAACAAATTGAGAAGAATAAAATATGTACTTTAGTGCCTAGACCAAAGGATAAAAATGTAATTGGTACTAAGTGGATTTTCAAGAATAAGTTGAATGAAAATGGAGAAGTTACAAGGAATAAGGCAAGACTTGTTTGCAAAGGATATGCATAAGAAGAAGGTATTGATTATGATGAAACCTTTGCATGAGTTGCTAGATTGGAAGGAGTTTTCTTATTACTTGCTTATGCTACACATAAGAAATTTAAGGTATATCAAATAGATGTGAAATCAACATTTTTGAATGAAATTCTTGAGGAGGAGGTCTACATAGAACAACCGAAAGGGTTTGTTGATCAAAATCAGAAAGACATGGTATGTAGACTGCACAAAGATTTGTATAGATTGAAGCAAGCACCAAGGGTATGGTATGAAAGACTACATGCTTATCTTATAAGTATTGGTTTTGTAAGAACTAGTGAAAATAGTAATTTGTACATGAAATGAGGATTTAATGATAACATTTTGATTGCTGAAATATTTGTTGATGATATAATCTTTGGAGGAAAAGATCTGATTTGAAAATCTTTTGTTGATAACATGAGAAATGAATTTGATATGTCTATGTTTGGAGAGATTAAATTATTTCTAGGTTTTCAGGTTATACAATGGAAAGATGGGATTTTCATCACTCAATCAAAATACATTAAAGAAGTATTGAAAACTTTTGGCATGGAGGATGCTAAACCTGTGGAAACACCAATGGTTAGTAGCTGTAAATTGATAAAAGATAATGAATCTGGAGAAGTAAATCAGACTATGTACCAATCAATGATTGGTAAACTGATGTATGTTGTACACAGTAGGTCTAATATTGCACATGCAATCAAAATTGTGGCTAGATTTTCTACCAATCCTAAAGATTCACATATGGTTGCAGTGGAAAGAATCTTGAGATACTTGAAGAAAACAAAAGATTGTGATCTATGGTATACATTTGAAGGAAAATTTAAACTTATTTTATACCGATGCAAATTGGGCTGGAAACATAGATGACCGAAAGAGAACAACTAATGGAGCAATCTTTTTAGGGGAAAGGCTTGTGACTTGGATTAGCAAAAAACAAGCATGCATTTCTTAGTCCACTACTGAAGTAGAGTATGTTGCTGCTGTTACAAATTGTTCAAATACTACTTAGATCAGACAAGTGTTGGAAGGAATGAATGAGGTAATCATTGAGCTAGTGATTATATATTGTGACAACACTAGTGCTATAAATATTTCTAAGAATCCTATGATGCATTCAAAAATAAACATATCCATCAAGTATCACTACTTGAGAGAACAAGTTTAAGAGAAGCAAGTGAAACTGGAATTTGTAACATCTAAGTAACAACTTGTTGATATCTTTACTAAACCATTACCAAAGAACACATTTGAGTATTTCAGGACTAGACCTGGGGTTTGTCCCCTATCTACCAGTCACTAAGGTGATTTGGAGGTTGCATCAACCTATACTTATCAGAAGATAATTTATGTTGATGCACATAGCTCACACTTTGGATTTTGTCTAAGGTGGTGATTGTAGAAGCTAGAACAAAAAAAATTTTATCTGTACACTGAAGGTACATGATATGAACCGAGCAACAGAGAAATATTTGGTTGCTGAAGAGCTATTTGTATATTTTCTTTGGCATTATTGTCAAAGGGAGAGAGAATAATACGGAAAATCAATTACTAAGAACAAAGAGAAAGGGAGAGACATATTTGTTGCTGAGAACAAAGGGAATTTGAGAACTGAAAAGATCAAATCCATAGGGAGAGTCTGCACTTGTAATGTTGTTATGTTTTATAGTGATTAAACATATTAAATTTGAGCTTACCGGGCTACAACATTTTCTTACATAGTTGTATAATACATGTTTGGTATACATGCATGACATATTTTCATATTGCTTGTGTTTCCATCAATGCCAAAGGGAGAGATTGATGAACTACAACTGATTGAATACCTAAATGAACTGAAGAAATAGTGATTAGTGATCACCGAGTACTAAAATGATATGTAAGATGATTAAATTAGTCAATATGTTATCATTGATGTCAAATAGTCTTGACAGTACTTATCATGTTAGTTACACACATTTGAACATCTATTGAAAGAAGAAAAGATGAGGAACTGAGATATCTACATGAGAAAAAGATGGATATGATAGATAAGGATAAAGAAAACATTGGGTAACTTATTGATGAGTCTATGACTTTATATTGTTGACTTGAGCATGTTACATTAATATATTATGAAGAAGAGATTGGAAATTGAATGAGTGAATGTGGTTAGTAATTGAAGATTTTTGTAAACATCGAGCCAGTGCAGTGTATACCGACTGCTAGTATTAACTAGCTAGTTCAACTAGTTATCATAGACGCATTTCTATATCAACTGAGTATGGATGAAAACATTAAATGCTAAGAATAGCCCCCTAAAATTGATGAGCTGGATATTGGTATGATTTTGAGATTAAGGATGAAGTTTGTTATGAGATCCATAGCTGGAAAAATTCAGAAAAGATCTAAAGGATGAGATTGAACTATGTTAATGACACATCTGTTAAGGAAGGTTTAAGAGGTAAAATGGACAAAGAATATTAAGCGGCAAAATCTAATGGCTAATATGAAAATGGTTTACTTGTCTATATAAGAGATATGAGTTTCATTATTGATGCATGCTAGAAAGAAGAAGACTGTTGAGTATTTGCGTGAATAACTTATTCATGCATGCTTGATCCAAATGGTTATTGAAGAACCGAGTTGTAGAGTTTTACTAAGCATCAAAGAATCATTTACCAAGTGAAAGTACATTGAAGTATATTAAAGAAGTGAATTGATTAATGATCAGATGATATTTTATGGGCTTAGCATAGATCTGAATATCTACAATTGAGTTGTATTTGAATCAGATCATTAATATATCATTTTAACCATTGATTCAAAAAATCTCTTAACCGAATGGACTTAATCATCTTATATTCTTCCCTATGCCATTCATATAATGTACATTGTTATCTTTTTGACCCCATAGTGAATGCTAGTCAAAAGTTAATGGTTAGTGTTAAATCCTCTAATCAGGTCACACCTAACAGTGTGTATTGTAACCTTTAACAGGGTTGGCTCTTCACCGAGCTCACTTCAGAAGAGTGAATTATTTTGGGTTACCAGTCCTAGGTGGTCTTTCCCTTAATAGGGTTTCCACGTTAAATCATTGTGTTATGTTTTATTTGTGATGATTATTTTTCTATCATATTTTAGATACTACATAGTTGATTTGGTCGGTAATCATAGTTAGTTAAATATTGGTAATCTATAAAGTGAACAGACAAATTGATATTTTGTGTTACCGAGATGCATAATTTGGTTGAATTGTTTTGTGGAGTATATCTTTGTATTTGGGATTGTAGGATAATTGATCTAACTGATTCACCCCCCTCTCAGTTATTCTAACACTCTTTACAACTAGACTTTTTCCTGCATTATTTCTTTTCCTTGGAACCCTACCATATTGATTTATCCCATCCAAAATGTTTAGAGTCGACAACAATCAAACCCAATCTGAAAGTCAAAAAAATTTCCTAATCTGTATTTTATGATTTTGTGGGGTCGGCTTGATGTTAAGATTTTAAAATACTTGTTTTATTTTTAAATAAGATTAAATTGGAGAAAGGGCAGACAAATTCCTAGGGAAAAGAAGTGCCATAGAATTGAAGGGTTTATCTATCTATGCTACATATTGGAACCAATAAAAATATTGTGCTTATCAAAGGGTTTCTCTATTCTTGCATTTATTCTTCCATTAAAAGCAAGACTTGCAAGTATAATGGCCTTTGAGTATCCCGTTGTTGCAACTCCAACTCTCTGCTCTTCCTCTTGAAATCAAGGATAAAATTGTGCAGAAAGCATATTTACACATTAATTTTGTTGCATTTTCACAAACATGCAAATATTAAATCCTAAAATAAAAGAAATTAAAGAATCCATAAAAAATTGTTCAAAATAAGTGTTCAGTACATGTTTGTTTGAAATATATTCAAAAAATAATTTCGAAGTCAATGTCTGGAAATCCACCTTGCAATTTAAAAAAAATAAAATATAGTAACTAGATGGTATAAAAGGTCACTGGTTTGAAACACCAAATCTGCAATTTAGTAGTAATGGGAGACTTGATGAGCTTATCACATTCAAGTTCAACCCAAGTAGTGAAAAATAAGGCCATATTTAACCTTGGATTCCCATCTAGTGTCAACTCATCATTCATGATCCGGTATGCTCCATCTTTAGGGATGGACCTTTCAAGCAATCAGAAGTTACAACACATGTGGTAGAATTAAAAAAAAATTCTAATTCATTATACATATAGAGGATATTAACTAGTTATTTTATTTGTAGGACAATATATTTATTGTATTTTTAGAGCTCTAGACCTGAATTTTTTTTAGTGTTCTTCAGTTAAAAAAATTAGAATGTTCAGATAACATTTTCTTTTCATTTTTTCCCACTTCTTCCAATGTATATGCAAAATGTCTCAACATCAATTATGCATGTAGACTGTTTAGCAGAATGTGGAAGTGACAACTTGAACTTTGTTTTTGCCCAAATCGGGGACCAATCATTAGAACTTTACTTACCCTTGGTTAAACAACCAACTAAAACACATGTTTTGTAAAGATGAATAAGAGTTATTCAAGAGACTCATATGTCAATATTTATAGCCTACCTGATGCAGGAGCATCTCAGGTCCTTGGAAATCCTATGTCACCAAAAACATATTTGAAGTTTGTCTATGTTGCTTGGTTACTTCTTTGACCGAGTTGGTTCAGTGTTGCTCAGTTTTCCTTTGTTGACCGTATTGGTCGGTCATCTCTCTAGTGCTCGGTTGATTCCATGGCGCTCGAAAATGCTTGTCTGGCACTTGGTTATCCTTTCTTACCAAGTTATTTGTTTTGGATTTCTATTGAGGCCAACTTGTGCAATTAATTTGGGTTACAAATTTAATGCTGGTATCCATCATTGGGAAGTGTGTGCACCTAGATCTGGTCATTCCTTCTGTTGATTATGGATCTAAAAGATGACTTGGCTCAGTAGCCTCTTGTATAAATGTAGTTGTTTGGTTAGAGTTAAGGGAGAAAGTTTTTGGGTGAAGATAGAAGATAGGAGATTGGAGATTGTAGACAGATCCTCGCATGTTTGAGGACTTTTGTACTTGATTGTAATATTTGGCCTAAACTGGGAAGGCCTTACAACCCGACATGTATGAATCAAATTGAAGATAATATTTGAAAGATATCTGCGTTCTCTCTCTCACTATTGTGTTTGTTTCTTCTATTTGTTTTTCTGTGAGATGGATCTAGTTAGGGTGTGCCTTTGGCCCCTCTCTATATCCTCCTTTACGTCAGGTGGTATCAAAGCGAGGTTAGATTTGGATCTAGGTTTGCAAATCTAGGTTTGAGGGTTCCTTCTTGTCACACCCTAGTTAACTTATTGTGGGGTAGTAGATTGTGATCTGACCTACAATTGCAGACGGTTTTCAAGATGGTTTTTGGGAGGTGAGATGTGGATCCAAGAATAGAAGACATGTTGAGACAACTTGCTGCTAGATTAGAAGCTGTTGAAACAACCTAGAGAAGAAGAAGACATCTTGAAGATGTTAGTGATGATGAAATTGAGGTATAACAAGGTGATGTAGAACCTACACCTATGATGGATCGAGGTGAGGAAAGATTCTTGAAGGCTTTGACAAGTCTGAAGTCTACACCACACTTTAATCCTCTCGAGTATAGTGGGAAATTGGATTCTGATGAATTGGTGGATTGGATTACTGAGATGGAAAAGTACTTTGAATATGAAAATGTACTCGAGGAGAAAAAGGTGAAAACTACAAGCACAAAGTTGAAGAGTCATGCATCCTTGTGGTGGAAACATCTGTAGTTGGATAGAAAGAGGAAAGGCAAATACAAAATCAAGGTATGGAATAAAATGGTGAATAAGTTGAAAGGAAATTTCTTACCTTGTGATTATCATATTAACCTAGTTAGGTGAATGCAAAGTTTAAGGTAGAAAGATAGCTTAGTAAAGGAATATACTGAGGAATTCTATAGATTCGATATCAGATTTGAACATGATGAAGATGATGTGGAAAGAATTTCTAGGTACCTAAATGGTTTGAGAGTTTTCATCCAAGAAGAAATCAATTTAGTCAAACTGGATAACATTGAAGAGGATTATCAATTTGCATTGAAAGCTGAGGAGAAACTGAACAAGAGACATGAGGAAAGACAAAGACGTAGATGTGGTAGATTCCCTAGAGGAAGAGGTAGATCTTATGGTGAAAACAATAGGTCTGAACCTGAAAAGACAACTCTAGACAAAGGTAAGACCAAGTGGAAAGGTGAAAGTTCATCTAGAGGTAGAGGCAGTAACTACCAAGGTGGTTATAATAGAGGTGGTTTTTGAGGAACTTGTTACAATTGTGGAGAAGGACATAGATCATTTGAGTGTACACATGCAAGTAAGAAGGTCAGTAATAGTAGAAATGATTTGGTACAAGAAGAGTCACCGAATAAACCTGAGAAGGAAAATAACTTGATGGTAAGGAGAGAACATTGGAGTGAAGGTAAAAAGGAAGATCTAGTAAGAAAAAGTTTGTTCAAGACCAGATGTAGAGTTTTTGATGAATTTTGGAAAGTAATCATTGATAGTGGTAGCTTGAAGAATTTGGCATCTAAGGAAGTAGTCACAAAGTTGTAGTTGAAATGGTTGGAACATCTGAAGCCCTATCAGATTTCATGGAGAAAGGATGAGCATACACTCTTGGTAAGTAAACAATATTATGTGAATTTGAAAATTGGAAAGTACTATGATAAGGTGTTATGTGATATCATGCGTATGGATTTTTGTCATATTTTGTTGGGTAAACCTTGGCAATATGATATACATGCTATATATGATGGGAGATTGCATAAATATACTATTTGGGCTGATGGGAGAAGATAAATCTTGTTACCTTTGATTGAAGAACCTGTTAGTAATGTTTGCACATCTATGAAAGTTTGATTGATGGAAGGAAGAAAGTTTTTTAAGGATTTGAAGAAGAATTATGTATGTTTTGTTGTGATTCCTAACAAACTGAGTAAGAAAATAGAGGATAGTGTCCCTGAGGAGATTGATAAGTTACTCACTGAGTACAGTGAGATCATTTTAGATAATGTACCTGAAAAATTACCACCAAAGAGAAGAATTGATCATTGCATGGATCTAATCCCTAGAGCTAGTTTATCGAATAAGGCACCACGTCGATTAACACCTACCAAGAATTAGGAATTGAATTGGCAGATTCAAGAATTGTTGGAGAAAGGTTTGATCAAAGAAAGTTTGAATCCTTGTACAATACCTGTGCTATTGGCACCTAAGAAGAATGGAGAATGTTGAATGTGTACCGATTCTAGAGAAATCAACAAGATAACAGATTAGTATAGGTTTCCTATACCGATAATGGATGACATAATGGATAGTTTGACTGGAGTAAAGTATTTTACTAAAATTAATTTGAAAAGTGGATATCATCAGATCAGAATCAGAGAAGGTGATGAATGGAAGACTTCTTTTAAGACAAAAGAAGGTTTGCATGAGTGGTTGTTTATGCCTTTTGGTTTAACTAATGCACTGAGTACTTTTATGAGAGTGATGAATGAACTTTTGAACAAATTCTTGGGTAAGTTTGTGATTGTATATCTTGATGATATTATTGTTGGCAATTTGGCTGAGTTGATTGCATAGATGTTTTTATTATGGAAACATATGATCCACATGAAGATCGCACAAGTCAGAGAGCAAGTATGACATAGCGCATTGCATATTTGTCTAAGTATGAGACAATATTTTTACCAGTATACCCAGACATAGTTTTTGTTTGCGATGTTGACTAGAGTGAGTTCAGTGCTTGTGCACTTGAACATAGACTCTATGGTGACTAATGATGACCCATCTCATAGCGCAAGTTAGTATAGCATGTATGAAACAAGCTATGATAGTTTTATCAAAGACAGTGTAAAGCCGACAGGACAGTATTTGAAGGTAGAATTGGTAAAGAGTTAAGGGATTATTTTGTTTATCAAAATAATGTCTTAACAATATAAAGGGATGAAATATTTGATGTTTACTCTTGGTTGAAGCTATTGGTATATATTTAAACCTATTTGTAATTGTAAAGTGTAATGCAAGGAAGTAATAAATTGTAATAAGCAGCAAGCATTTGTAATAGTATGATGCGAAGTATATGAAGCATATATAATAGCGATAGTGAAAGATCAGCGAAGAGATATTGATGCAAGAAGAATAAGGTTATGTACCTTGACTTATTTTGTAATCAATGTATATTGTACATTACCTATTTGGGCAGTGGGCTTAGCTGGTGATCACATTTTGTACTACCAACTCCTAATAGGGTTGAGGCTTCTAACAAGGCCTATAGTCCCTTAATCAGGACTGATACACTATATATTTGTAATAGACTCCTAACAGGATCAACATCCTTAACAAGATACTTTTGATTAGTGGATCTTTGTGGGTACCATCCCCACTGGGGTTTTCCCTTGGCTAGGGTTTCCTCTAGAACAAATCATGTGTTATGAATTCTTTAGTTTTATTGCTATGCATGTTGTTTAGCTTCTTATGTTATGCATGTATAAAGATAATCTGTTATATCCATAATTGGGAAAAAGATAAAGTTTGTAGAATACTGATTCAACCCCCCTCTTAGTATTCCCTATTTCTAACAATTGGTATCAGAGCTTAGTTACTCAGAATTCACCCCCCCTCTCAGTATTCCCTATTTCTAACAATTGGTATCAGAGCTTAGTTACTCGAAAAAGAATCATTCAAGGAAAGCCTAGCAACTTGAGTAAGATCTTTATGGATATGGATCAACTATAGAAGAATCTTGAAGAAGCTCTTGAACAAATTGATATGCTTACTAATGAAAGAGACACTCTGAAAGGAAAATATGATGATGCAAAGAACCTCATTGAGAAATTGAAAAACAAATTAGAAGATCTGAGATCTGAAAAGAAATCCAAAGTTCTTATTGAAGATTGTGATGACAATTTGGAAAAGGAAAATGAGATCCTTAAGCATGAATTGAAGATAGGAAATTTGAAGCTTAGTTTGAAAGATGGAAATGGCAAGATTGAAGCAAATCTGAAATCTGAGAATGAAAGTCTAAAAACTAAAAATGAAGGACTTAAATCTAAACTTGGAAATGTAACATCTAAACTTGAGAAAGTCAATATGTAGTATGCTGAACTTGAGAAATACAACAAGATTGTGAAAGGAGAAGTGACTCAATCTAAACAACAACTTGAAAGGCTATATTCAACTAGTGAAAAGATTGATACACAAGCATCTTTTCAGAAACCATTCTATGATAAGAATGGTCTTGGATTTAATACTCTTAAAGAAAATAATGAAAGCAAGGAACCAGATATGAAAGCATCTAAAAGCTTAGATGAGAAGAAGCCTGATGAGATCAACAAATCTGAAGATACACCTAAAGAAGAAGAATCACCAAAGCAAGATGAATCATCCAAAGGTATGCAAAGAGAATTCAAAGGTATATGTTTTTCTTGTAATACTATTGGTCATATGAAGAGAGATTGCACAGGTAAGCAATTTAAACCTCTTAATGGTTATTGTTATAACTGTCATGGATTCAAACATAGAGCTATTGAATGTAGGAAACCTAAATTTGTTGAGAATAATAGTAATAGTAGAATGTTTAGGAATACTAATAATGCAGATAAGAAACCTACTGAAGATATGAATAGAAGAAATGGAGTAATATGATATAGATGCAAAAAGGTTGGACACATTGCTAGAAATTGTAGATCATAGATTAATCCACCTAGACCAAGATATGAAAGCAATGGAATTGTTTTTCAGCTATGCAACAAGATTGGACATACAGCAAGGTTTTGCAAAATGAACAATAAAGTTTTTTATCCCAACCCTAACCCTAGAAATCATGAAAGAAGAAATGAAGATGCAGGTAACAGACAGAAAGGTTGTTGTAGCAATATAGATGAAGTGAAGTTTGTTAAAAGCATAGATCAAGGAGACATATTCAACATTAAGAACAATCAGAAAGGTGAAGTATCAAGTGGTAAGAATGAATCCTTACCTGACCTATCTCAAAGACTTAATTTATGAAAATTATAGTAGATTAGGAACTTAGATTAGTGTAGAAGTAGATTTATGATGAATTAAGTCTTGCACAATTAATGGAAGGTAGTTTATGATATTATAATGCTATGGTTAAGAGTGCAAAGAAAAATATTATGTTTTGCGAGATTGCAAGAAGTTTTAAGTTTTGCAGGATAGCAGAAATAGCTTTTTGGAAAGAAGCGGCAAAAGAATTGAATGCGACATCAAAACTAAATGAGATTGAAGTAATAAAAGAATATGATTGATGTTATTTGATCATTAAAGTGAACACAAGTGTTAAAGAAATCAAAGAGTAGTGATTGGAAGCGTTTTGCATTGATTTGGTGAAGGATTTGAGCGTCGAATCTACGCAAGCCCTAAAATCATGAATTTGAGGTATTTTACTTAACAGATCTATGAATCAGTAAAAGGAATTTGAAGTAATCATGGATGTATCTTTAATTCACAATATCAGAGATAAAAATAGACCTAGAATGAAGAGGGAACTAGTTGAACCTCTGGAAGAAGACCCTAAGTTAGCTTTATCATTAGTACCAGATGAAGTTTTGCATTTAGAGAATGTAAGAAGTTATCTAGGATGCAAGTTAGAAACCATCAATGATAGTGATTTTGCAAGTGATTATGAGAAGATTTACAACCAGGACATGTCATTGAAACAAGGTTATGAACATTTGAAAGACAATGAGATTGTTAAGTATGCATTGCAGTATGAGTTTGATGATGAAGAATGCACTAAGATAATCCTTAGCAGAATTCATAATGGGAAGTTTTGGCTAGAAGATAGAGTGATAGACATTATAGCTGATTTGATTCATGAAGTCACTAGATTGTCTAAGTCTGGAGCTATTCCTTTAAATGAGAAGCACATGAGAAAGATAGTCATTGATAACACTAATTCATCCTATAATGGCAGAGGAATTGTAATTAGTAAGGTCAAACAACCTGATGTTAGATACCTATGCAAGATCCTAACAACCAAGTTTTGTGAAAATTCAAGAGAAAATGACATGGTAGCTGGAATAGTACACATATGTCATGCCCCTGACTATTCTAGAACTTTATTTTCTATGTTATGTTATGTTAGATTCCTTTGAGTTCAAACTCTGACTGCATTCTTTTGAACTTTGTTAATTAGATTAAACATGTTATCTCTGTTATTCTGCTAGACATTTAGGGAATTATGTCTACTTTTGTCACTTTATGAGTCCTATTCTGATGACAGAATTGGCTTAGTCTGAATTTTGAACATTGGTTTGATTATGTAATAAGGACAAACTATATGGTTAGTTAATTGTTTGATTATTGATTCATTGTTTTGGAATCCTTAGTAATATGTTAGACGTAATTAGAAATGGTTACATTATTATTGTTAACTGTATCTTGATGTGTATAGATAGTATTTAGAGTTCTATTGTTATTTAACGTTAATCAAATTCTTAATTCAAAATTAATGAATTTGAAATATATGTATTTTTATACATATAACTATGAGTGTATGTTTTAGTGATAATGTGGTATTTCATTTACTAAAACTATGTGAATTAACTAAGTTAGTATATCCTATGGTGTATGTTAGTAGGAGGTTAGTGTGTTTTAGTGTTAGTTAATTGGCATTGGAATGTGTTGTTATTCTAGATGTTTAAGTTAGTAATTGACTTATGTTATTAACAAAGAAATGTGTTAATCTATCCCTAAGTCTTTTATTATATTCTGGCTTGAAACATGACTTACGAAAGGGTTTTAATGCACTTGCATTGCTATGAAATGTTAGTGGGGTTTAAGCTATTTCTCGGGTTGTGGAAAGGTACTATGTTGGACATTTGGCAGGTATTGAGTTGTGTTCACTACAAGAGATAAGCTTGCATTTAATGAGCTTATCGATGGAAATTCATTGTTGAGTTTGGAATCCGCCATTTGCTCTGGTTAAGGAATTGTAGTTTGTTTATGACTCCATTCTTTTACCATGTTATGCTGCGGCATTTTGGGTAAACTATTGGTTATGGACCCGTGTTACTGTTGTATCCTTCATGATAAGTGGCATGGAATGAAAGGGGTTTTCACGGCAAAGATAAACCCTTCTGTTCATGGTCATTTAGGAAGTTGGGTGTTTGTTACTGTTATCTTTGGATTTTGGGCTCTCTTGCACGACATTTTGGCATTCTGGGAAGCTCACTAGGCAGGAGCTAGCACTAGCATTCCGGTTTTGGATATCTTCTCCATACGAATACCAGGCAGGGGCATTTCTTACCTTATTCTCTGTTTCCATTTCTTGTTCTGCAAATGTATTAATGGAATGTTGGTAAACACTGTTTGCTAGTTGATGTATATGAGACTTTGTGTTTGTTTATTTTGTGAGTTCAGTTATATGAATTGATCTTTTTCTTTCTTGGATAGTTTAAAAAGGTCAATCTAGTTATAATGTTGTGATTAGTGGTGAAACTTGGTAACAAAAAACTGTTAGTAAGTGTTTGGTTTTAGTGTGGTATTTAACACTTATTTTGATATGCTGTTTCGAGCATAATGTAATAAGGGAGATCTCTGCTCTGTGTATGAGTTCGGCAATGTTTAGTTAAGCTTGTGCCGAACTATGGAATATAGTTATGCAGATGTCATCTAGTCTTTTCCCTGTGTGTTTTGTGTGTCGATGTTTGCTTGTTTGGATAGTGTTAAGGGAGTTAGTCGCGTTTGGGTATCGGCATATTAATGGAGAATGAAACCAGCATGAGTGTTCTTGTTAAAACTTCTTTAGATCTTCTCGCACTGTGCCTGTTGTTAGGGTACTATAGCTTCATAATATATATATACAGTTTGTATAGACTTGGTTATGAGATGATATCGGGTTTCTCTGTCATTGTTATAAACCGAAATTAATATCGATGTTGTCTTTTAAGCTTAATTGTGAAAAAGGGAATCAATGGTATTTCTTAGTGTTTTAGATACCTGTCGTATTTTGTGTTAACACTTGCAACTTAAGTTTGGATTAAGGTTTTTCTTTTGGGCGACCCCTTTAGTTTTTTGGTGTCGTTGTTTGGTTAAAAAGTGTGTGTCACTGTATGTATCAGTCGATAGAGGAATGTGGATGTCTTGGTTATGTCAAACTTGTTTGCGAGCTTTAAGATCTTTAGTAATTAACACTAGTGTGTATTACAGTTGATACAACATTAGGAAATGTAAGGGATTTATAGGAAAGACAATTACTATCTTGTTCAGACAGTAAGAAAGAAACACTTTGGTAATTTGATTAAGAGGTAGAAGTCGGTTATATTTCTGTCATTATTTTATGTATTCGGCAGATTAGTAGTATAATAAGGTAGTTGTTTTCTGTGTCAGAACTGTGAAGATTAGTGTGGTTTTTTATTGCATATTCATGGACTTAAACTATTAATTACAGTTTATGCAATTAGATATATAATAGATGATATAATTGTCATTCTAAACTATTAATTACAAGTTTATATGATTACTCAAACATATATATATATACCTGCTGGGATATGTATATGTATACACAAGCCGTGGTGTATACATGTACATACGCCAACATGTATATAATAGATGCTATGACTGTCAATCTGAACTATTAATTACAAGCTTATATAATTATGTATTCATATATACATATACCTGCTGGGATATGTATATGTTTACACAAGCCATGGTGTATACATGTACATACGCCAACATGTATATAAATGGTATAAACTTGTAATTAATAGAGCAGGGTGTATGGCCATTTAGTTTAATATTTCAGTTATGGTAAACTAGTATGATTGTTAAAAGTGATGGGTGTTGTGTTGATTCAGTTGTTGTATGATTATGTTAGTTCTTTTCTATTCAATGGAAATATGGATTTGATATGGATATTTTATTGTACAGTTACAGTTTTAATGATAAGTTAATATGGAGATTATTTTGATTGGATTTTTGATGGAGAAAGAGTTGTGATCTTTTCATCTCACGTGAAACATCACATTTATGAATGTATGTTAAGAAATATGGCAATATGGTTTTATGATGGATTTTTGTTTGCTGTTTCAATTTTGTAAATTGATGCATTAGAAATAGAATGTTAGTGAAATTGTGTTATGTAGTTCATTTCACTACTTTCATTGATTGCTAGATCAAGTGTTTTTGAGATAATGCAAGAATGATCCATAGATTGGGGGCTGACACTAGTCTAGTACCTAGTGATGATAGAATTTTTGTCAGTTGTGACTGACACTAGTCTATATCCTTATGGGAAAGAATTTATGTCAGTTGTTTAATTAAGTGATAATTATAAATTCAAGGGTTATGGGTTTCAATTAACAAGATAAAACATTATGGTTTCATCAGACATAATGAATTACTACGAGGTTCCTTATGGATACATAGCGTAGGTCCTTATGTGGACACCCATGAACTATTGGATCATTACTTGTCATTTTCTTTGCGAGTTTATTTCTGTTAGAAGGAAATTTGGTGCTTGATGATTTTGGTGTAAAAGAATGGAAATTATGTTATTTAGTTTTCAATTACATCTGTATCTAAATCTGCATAAATGTTATTTTGAACTGACTTTTATGATTGCAAATATTTGGAGATGATTCATTTTCTTTATCATTGTGACTGAGCCCTGTTTGCTGTTTGCGTTTGTGTTCATTTTGGTTTTCAAGTTTTAGATGGATAAATCAATGAATATGGGACAGTGGATAGCAGTTGTTAAGTTTTATGGGAAATAGATCATTTCATGGTTATTAGTTATCAGATCTATTCATAGAATGTAATGGTTTCTGGAAAGAAAGAAAATTTTGTTTGAGACTTAATCTTTGAATAAAGAGTATTATTATTACTTTGATGAAAATTGATTGTAAACTATAAATCTCTTAGAAGCGGTTGTAATGATTATATGTAATCAGATTGTTCTTTTAAGAAAAAAAAATTATTGTTGTGGTTTTATGTGATTTATTTATGGTTGTTTCTTCTTTAGTTTCATCTTTTATCTTTTAGTATAGATTGGGTGTTACAACATAGCTTATTTGATGTGTGTTGACAAAGTCCTAGTTGATATGTGTGAAATTTTGAGAATTCAATTGTTTGAGAACTTGGAGAAGATTAAGAAGACAAAGTATGCACAATTCAAATTTTCATCTTTGATCACTTACATGTTTTTTCATCTTTTGAGGAGATTTCCTTACATCATAGGAGATTATTGGAATGATGGACTAAATACAATGGAAAGGATTAATGTAGTATGTAGAAAGCATGTTAGTGACAATGTTAATGAGAGTGCAGTACTTGTTATTAAGACATTTTAGAATATTGTGTCTAGCAGATCAAGGATTCCATAGTCTCTTGTGGAGAAATACAAGAATGAAATATGTTTTATGGTTGACACTAACTTTACATACATTGAAGTAGTTGAACCTAGAATTGAGTTCATAGACCCTCTTGGCTATGAAATATCTAAAATAGAGACAGAGGAATATGTGAACAGGCTACTTAAATGTAAGATTGACACCCACAGTAATAGATTTGGAACTTTCGAAGAAAACTTCAACTCCGCAAAGGCTATACTTGAGGAGAAACAATCTAAGAAAATAGTTGAGAGAACTATTAAGAAAATATTGAAGGATACAAGATTGACAGAGAAAGAATTCTTAGTGGCAAAGCAGATAGCAACAGCAATCAGAGATATTGGACAGAAAGAGATTTTATCTATACCTCCCTTATCATCTAGTGCAGCACCAGTCAAAGTGAAAGTAGAGGAACATGAGAAGGAACAAGTAGCAAGCAAGCCTACTAGATCTACTTCCTCCACACCAAGCAAGAGAGTGAAAGAAATAGCTACTAGACCTGGTAAGAGGCAAAAAACTTTGGTGCCACTAGTACCTAGGAAAATTGCAAAAATTAAAGATGATGATACTACTGTGAAGAAGAAAGCATGGAAACCTAGAGTTGAGAGAGTGAATGAAGAAATCATAAAAGATGGAGATTTCACTAAAATGAATAAGTACTACGACCTCTATAACTATTCTAATAAATTGAATCTTGAAAATGCAGTGGTCAAGCATTTGATTTTGACTAATAAGATTTTTTACTCTATTCAAGGAAAGATTCCTGATGAATTATTGCAGAAACTTGCTAACAGGAAGATGAGAGCACAAGAAGAAGACAAATCTATCAGAGAGAATCTTGTGAAGAAACTATGTGATGTAAGAGATGATGAACATCTTAAAAAAAATTTGAAGCTCCTCAGCACCCACTTGAGGACAAAATTGAGAACCATTCAAATTATGGCAGGTCAATATGAACAAGTGAATGCAGAGACTGAATAAGAAATAGTTAAAGTTATGGAAGAAATTGTTGGAGAGACATCAATTGCAGTAGAGCAAGCAGTAGAAGCAGAACAAGAGGATATTCCCTCTCCACTGGATATTAATATTGAAGAAGAATCTATGAATTTTGAAGGTACAAGGATCACCTTGGATACTGATGATAATGTATTCAAGAATCTAGAGAGCATTGTTGACAATTCGGCTCTTGATGAACTAGATAGAACTACAGAAGTAGAGAAGACCCAATTTACTATTGAAGAACCCAAAGTATCAAAAGTACAAGCATCTGTACCCTCTAAAGAAGAAATTAGTCTTACTCCTGAGACTGGAAAGAAGAAACAAACTGGATCTTTGTTTGAGGATTTTGGAAAAGAAGTGGATGATGATGATCAAATGG
This sequence comes from Chamaecyparis obtusa, assembly GCA_027943335.1. NCBI lineage: Eukaryota > Viridiplantae > Streptophyta > Pinopsida > Cupressales > Cupressaceae > Chamaecyparis > Chamaecyparis obtusa. Next base: position 8,248 of record BSBK01003868.1, on the reverse strand, counting down.
AATTGATCACATCTTTGAACAAAATCATTGGGAAGAATAAGAAAGTTAAAAGTCTAGAAGGATGTCTGAAGGACCTAACTAAAAAGCTATAAAGTATTGTGACCACACAGATTGTAGAAGCAGACCCTGTGAACAAGGCAAAGAAAATGATGAACACTTTTGATGATGAGTTCACTAACCTAGCTTATATTGCAAAAGTAAAAGCACAGGCAGATTATGAGGCTAAAATATTGTTAAACATCAATTAGTACATCAGCAATGATATCAATACTCTTGATATCTGTATCAAAGATTTGAGGAAACATTTGGAGACAAGAAAAGCTTTGTACATACAGTGTACAAAATTAGAAACTTTGACAGTTGAGGAAGATTGGAAGATAAAATTGAAGGAAGCTAAGATTTTGAATGAAACAAACCTTCTATCTAACCCTAATATGAAGGTCAGTAATGTTGAAAAGAAAGTTAGGAAACTTTTTGATGAAATCATAATTTTACAAGATGAGTAAGATAGGAAGTTGAGGAGATATACTCTTTTGAGAGAGTATGTTACTATGAAGTTGAGTGTTATTGAAGAGTAGTTACAAGATTGTCTTACAGCTAAGACATCTTTTCAGAAATTCAACTTTGAAAACCTCCAAGCTTGTCAAATAGCATCTTATGGACTGAGCGCACTACTCAATGTGGCTGATTCCATTAAGAAGTCATGGGAAGAGGAGATAGAAAACATAAAGATATATTTTTCATATTGTGTTGCAAGCCTACTGGCTTTGCAATAAATAGATTGAGGTATAACTCTTTTTTGATACAATTTTGTAGTCCTCCCTACTATTATTGTCATTGTTGTCAAAGGGGGAGAGATACTTAGCAGAAAATTGATAATATATGATAAGAGTTGATACTCTTAGGGGGAGTATTTTTTTATAGATAATATTTTTTGAGGAGTTATAAGGATAGTATGTATATGTTATACTATGGCCACAATTTTGTAAATTTTTGAGATTTTGGAGTTGCAAACTTAGCCAATTTTCTCATATGTTGCCACCAATGACAAAGGGGGAGATTGTTGACCATTTGGTTGATTTTATTGCATAGATGTTGTCATTATGGAAACATATGATCCACATGAAAATCACACAAGTCAGAGAGCAAGTATGACAGAGTGCATTGCATATTTGTCTAAGTATGAGACAATATTTTTACCAGTATACCCGGACACAATTTTTGTTTGCGACATTGACTAGAGTGAGTTTAGTGCTTGTGCACTTGCACATAGATTCTATGGTGACTAATTATGACCCATCTCAAAGCACAAGTTTGTACAGCATGTACAGAAGAATTTATGATAGTTTTACCGAAGACAGTGTGAAGCCAACAGGACAGCATTTGAAGGCAGAATTGGTAAAGAGTTAAGGGATTATTTTGTTTATCAAAATAATGTCTTAACAATATAAAGGGATGAAATATTTGATGTTTACTCTTGCTTAAAGCTATTGGTATATATGTAAACATATTTGTAATTGTAAAGTGTAATGCAAGGAAGTAAGAAATTGTAATAAGCAACAAGCATTTGTAATAGTATGATGCGAAGTATATGAAGCATTTGTAATAGTATGATGCGAAGTATATGAAGCATATGTAATAGCAATAGTGAAAGATCAGCGAAGAGATATTGATGTAAGTAGAATAAGGTTATGTACCTTGACCTATTTTGTAATTAGTGTATATTGTACATTACCTGTTTGGGCAGTGGGCTCAGTTGGTGATCACATTTTGTACTACCAACTCCTAATAGGGTTGAGGCTTCTAACAAGGCCTATAGTCCCTTAATCAGGACTGATACACTATATATTTGTAATAGACTCCTAACAGGGTCAACATCCTTAACAAGATACTTTTGATTACTGGATCTTTGTGGGTACCATCCCCATCGGGGTTTTCCCTTGGCTAGGGTTTCCTCGAGAACAAATCATGTGTTATGAGTTCTTTAGTTTTATTGCTATGCATGTTGTTTATCTTCTTATGTTATGCATGTATGAAGATAATCTGTTATATCCATAATTGGGCAAATGATAAAGTTTGTAGAATACTGATTCACCCCCCCCCCCTCTCATTATTCCCTATTTCTAACAATTATGATATTCAGTAAGACCAGAGAAGAACATTTGTTGCATGTTAAACAAGTTTCGTAGAGGTTGAAAGAAGAAAAGTTGTTGATAAATTTGAAAAAGTGTTCATTCATGAAAGAGGAGATTGTGTATTTGGGATTTGTGATTTCAATTGATGGTTTGAAAATAGATTCTGAAAAGGTTGGAGCTATTTTGAATTGGCCTACACTTGAGATTGCTAGTGAGGTAAGATCATTTCATGGTTTGGAAATTTTTTACCGAAAGTTCATTAGGAATTTTAGTCAATTTGTAATTCTATGACTGAGACTATGAGAGGAGATAAAAGAGAATTCAAGTGGACACATGGAGCTGATAAAATTTTTGAGACTCTGAAGTAGAAGGTTGCAAAAATTCCTATTTTGGCATTGCCTAATTTAAATAAGGTATTTCAAGTGGAATGTGATGCAAGTGGTAGTGAAATTGGAGCTGTATTGAGTCAAGAAGGTAAACCTGTTGCTTTCTTTAGTGAAAAGTTGAATGATGCAAAAAGAAAATATTCTATGTATGATCAAGAATTATATGCTATTGTTCAAGAAATGAAGAAATGGAGATATTATTTGATATCGAGTGAATTTATGTTGTATACTGATCATAAGGATTTACAATATTTAGGTAGTCAGAATAAGTTGAATCAGAGACATATGAAATGGGTTGATTATTTGTAGAGTTATACATTTGTGATAAAGCGTAAGAGTGTATTCACTAACCGAGTTGCTGATGCATTGAGTAGAAGAAGGTTTTTTATGACCATGATGAAAATTGAAGTTCTTGGCTTTGATGACATGAGAGATTCTTATGAATGTGATCCTAATTTTTCTAAGCCATGGAGAAAGTGTAGAGCACCTATTGAAGATCAACCGAGTACTAAATGGGAGGAATATTTTATTCAAGAAGGTATATTGTTTAAAGGTATTTAGTTGTGTATACCAAGAGGACTAATGAGAACTAATTTGATAAAGGAGAAATATAGTAGTGGTTTGGCTGGACATTTTGGTATTGATAAGACATTGAATTTCCTTAAGGAAAAATACTTTTGGCTACAGTTGTACAAGGATGTTTAGAAATTTGTAAAAAGTTGTGGAATTTGTCAAGTTGCAGAAAGAGTAAGTCAAAATACTAGTTTGTATACACCAATTTATGTTCCTGAGAAACTTTGGATTGATATTAGTATGGATTTTGTTCTTGGCTTACCAAAGACAGTAAGACGTAATGATTCCATATTTGTTGTTGTGGATAGATTTTCTAAAATGGCACATTTTATACATTGTAGAAAAACATTAGATGCAGTACATATAGCAGATCTTTTCTTTAAGGAGATTTTCAGATTGCATGGATTGCCAAGGAGTATTATCTCTAACCGAGATAGTAAATTTGTTGGATACTTTTGGAAGACTCTTTGGAGAAAGTTTGGCACTGAGTTGAAATATAGTTCTACATTTCACTCATAGGCTGATGGACAGACAAAAGTTGTGAATAGAAGTTTGGGAAATATTTTGAGATGTTTAGTTGGAGACACACCAAGTAATTGGGATTATGTGTTGGCACAAGCAGAGTTTTCATATAATAATTCAGTGAATAGGAGTACTAGAAAAGAACCTTTTGAGATTGTAAATGGCATACAACCAAGAGGTATATAAGATTTGAGGGATATTGTTGATGAAAGAAAGAGAAGTTTTGAAGGAGTAAAATTTGCTAAGTACATGAAGACATTGCATGAAGATGTAAAGCATAAGATGGAGAAAAGTAATAAAAAATACAAAGACGGAGCTGATAGATCAAGGAGACGTGAGAATTTTGATTATGGTGATGAAGTGATGGTTCATTTGAAGAAAGGAAGATTTCCCATTGGAACATATGGGAAGCTAAAAATGAAGAAGTTTGGACCTTGTAAGATTTTGAGAAAATGATAGTGAAAATGCATATGAGATTGATTTACCTGATGACATGGATATATCACCTATTTTGAACATTGCTGATTTTTATGAGTATCATGAACTTGATGAAGACATGACAATACCCATGGATTATCCTAAGAAGTAGATGGAAGAAGTTGAGCAAATTTTGGAACAACGAATTGGCATAAGTACAAGAGGAAAATAGTATATGGAATATCTAGTAAAGTGGAAGAATAGATTGATTGAAGATATTTCATGGATTTCATAATCTAAGTTGGATGCAGCTCAGATCATACCTATTTCATGATTCAGAGAATCATTTTCAAATAACCCCAGGTGTCTGATGCAAGAACATCTCAGGTCCTCGGCAATCCTGTGTCACCAAAAACATATTTGAAGTTTGTCTGTGTTGCTCGGTTCCTTCTTTGACCAAGTTGGTTCAGTGTTGCTTGGTTTTCCTTTGTTAACAAAGTTGGTTGGTCATCTCTCTAGTTCTTGGTTGATTCCCTAGTGATTGGAGATGGTTGTCTAGTGCTCGGTTATCCTTGGTTACCGAGTTGTTTGTTTTGGATTTCTATTGAGGTCATCTTGTGCAATTAATTTGGGTCATAGATTTAATGCTGGTATCTATTATTGGGAAGTGTGTGGACCTAGATTTGGTCATTCCTTTAGTTGATTATGGAATAGAAGGCCGACTTGGCTCGGTAGCCTCTTGTATAAATGTATTTGTTTGGTTAGAGTTTAGGGAGCAAGTTTTTGGGAGAAGATGAAAGATAGAAGATTAGAGATTTTAGACAAATCCTCGCATGTTTGAGGAAATCTATACTTGATTGTAATATCTGGCCTAAATCAGGAAGGCCTTACAACCTGATATGTGTGAATTAAATTGAAGATAATATTTGAAAGATATCTTCATTATCTCTCTCACTATTGTATTTGTTTCTTTCATGTGTTGTTCTGCGAGGTGAATCTAGTTAGGGTGTGCCTTTGGCCCCTCTCTATATCCTTCTTCACATCAGTACCAGATAGGGACAACAACACAATCACAAAAATTTCTTACAAAAATTAAAATCCCTATCATTTTTCTAGCGATGACATATCTAATCTACATGTGTATTGATAGAGCCTAGATGTTGATGGCGTATTACATTCTAGAAGTCTTATTAGTTTTTTTGGAATTAATAAAACCATCGCTTAGTTTTTGAAGTTATGTATCTACCTTGTCTTCTGTTAGGAATGAATGCTAAATGTTTGGCAGCCATTCTGTAGCAGTTGTTGTTGCATTCATGACTATGATTGTCATTGATGTCAACATAGTGTTTTACCGAAGACTTGTAGAGAAGAAGACAGTGTTTTGATTAGCACATGTGGGATATTGTAGTTGGAGTTATGAAAAATTGAGGATATACTCTTTGATATGTTATATGTCTATGGTTAAGAGTGTAGACATAAATTCTTTTATTCATGAAAGTTATGATCATTTTGGTGGAAGCAGTATTCAGATAGTGTTCCTGAGTAGCGGTTTTTGGCAATTGGATGATATCTCCTAATTGGGATGGAATCTGGAGTTGCACAATTAAAGGGAAGTTAGAGACACATTGATAGTGACATGGATGATAGCACAAACTTTGAAGTCACATGAGTGAAGATTTATTGTATTTGGAAGCTGAGATTTTTATGTAATTTTG